>CM061040.1:162880625-163493958 GCA_030762985.1 Adelphocoris suturalis
CCTTAAATACTACCCTTTAGGGTTGAAGTTTCTGGCTGCGGAAGCTAAATGTTGACTTGCGCTGTCCCGGAAAAGGAGTAGACGCCTTTGGACAATGATCCAAGACGTTTCCACATTGTTATAGTCTTTATTTTTGACATGGATATTAGGGTGTGTAAAAACACTTTTACTGTTCCAAGGCCCCCGCAATTTTACGCTTCACATTAAAGTTGTTAAAAAAACGGGAAAATGATGCTTGAAGTAATTTACGTTAGCGCATGCGCAGAATGGAGCAATGATTTGAGAAAAATGAAATTGGTAAGGTACAATCTCCAACTTAGGGGTCAGTCAAAAATCTATAGTATTAAAACAAATAAAACAGCTTCATTGGTTAGAGACCTTTATTCACCAGGTTATATACCTACATTCGTTGAAAGGATATTCGATAAACAAAGATTGTTTAGGCGGTAAGGACAACAAAGTAATGTTCATTAGGTCAGGGAAATTAAAGGGTATATTAAGCGGGTCGTTTTCTTCCGTGTAGGTAGTGAGTGTTTCCCAGTGGTAGCCTTTTCCTCTTTGACATTTTCACGTGTTTGTTTGACATATAAGCTCGAAAATAGTCATATAACGAAAACTCGTTTCGCAACCGATAACAAAGAGCTTGGTCCCAGAGGAGTGATATTTACAGATATAGATTCATCATGTTTCCTTGCCACGATTTCGTCAACAACCTTTAATAAGCGTTGGAGTATTCAAGTATATGAAAATGTGAGTTTCAGCGTCCACTAATGTTATCACGAAGAAATAATTCTGTCATTCAGTTGCGCGAAAACAAATAATTCATGATTCAATGTTTTGCCGAGATAACGGCGAAAATTTTTATCCCTGAATGACGTTTCCATGGTGGCATGAAAAAGTCGCACTGCGTTGCGGAATTGTACAGAGCTAATTGTAAAAGAGCTATCCTATTCTTTTTCCTAAACTTGTTAACCCCCCGTCGATGATGATAAAATCTACAAATGAGGCTTTCTAACTGCTCATAGTTATCAGTTCCATAGATAGACAGATAAAAGATTTATTGACATAGAAAACTGATGAATTTGATGAACATAAATTCCAACTAAGGAACATGTAAATGAAAAAATCCATTTGAAAAAGTTGCAATAGATAATATACCTAATAATGATAACCAGTACCTACTGTATTATTTATCAATAAACTGTCCGCAATGGGCATGCCCGCGACGTTGACAGGAGTTGCAGCTCAGCAATATGACAGCGGTTAGCCATCAATGTTTACGGTGTTTGTTTGCGGTTTCCCTTAGTTTCTCACTCTATGCTACTCTTGAAGTGAAATGATTGAGAAAAATACAAGGAAAGGCAAACAATGAACGTAGCCAGAAATTCGACGAAAACGAAAATTCGAACTGAGCGACGGGAACTTCTGGTTTGAATTGCCATATCTGGTCCACATTTTTTTTCCTGTAAGGGAAAACAATTCTGCCAAGTTAAGTGTGGCACATTGCATCCTCTTTTCCGCAATTCCACTTCTTCCTGTGACATTGTCAATAATTAAAGGGTTAGATTTTATTACCCTTTGAAGTTCTCATTTTAAAAATACTCGAAACTTGCTTTTTACACACCTCATGCACTTCTGAGGCAAACGATACATTATTATTGCCTAACTTCCCAAAAAATGTTACAAAGTAGTGTGAACGATACTGCGATTTCCAATAGCATTTTTAGAGAAACGGTTGTTTAAACTGATATTCTGCCAGGGTAACGTTTCTGGAAAAACGGTTCGTTGTTTATTTTGAAACCTTGAACACCGATTTGAATGAACTCTACTTGATGAATAGTTACTTAGTAGTAGTAAACAGGCGCTGCTGATATCCATATAAAGGCAGATATGAAGTACGGTGTTAGTAAAAAGTAAATAAGTGAAGTTAACAACCATTCCAGGTTGGGGCTTTTCGTCCGACTGCCTTGGGCGTCGCAGACGTCATCAGCTGTCCTCCAAATGGAGGATCAGAATTCGTTCTGATGCTTTCGCTTAAAGCTACTCATTGCCTCGCCCCCTTGGGTATAGAGGGGTTCGCCGTACAGAAGCGTGAAAATTATTCGGAAGGGAGATCGTCACCTGGGCGATCAACCATCCAAGTACCTACTCACCACGCTCGACGTTGCTTAACTTCGCTAATAGCATGAGAAACGATAGGTATACCTAATACTCCAAGGATGGTTGACGAAATCGTAGCACGAAACATTTGAAGCTGTAACTATGAACATCATTGCTTAGCGACCAAGCACGCTTTTTTTATCGGTTTCGTAACGGGTTTTCGTAATGCTCCATTCCGTGACGATTTTCGAGCTTATGTGCAAAATCAGAGATATGAAAATGTCAAGAGTCTATTGTTTACTATAAATATATTGAAGTGATATTGATATCTTGAAGTGAAAATAGTTTATTGGAACGATGGAAACTGAAATTTATTGAAGCGATATTGATATTGAAGTGAAAATAGTAGATTAAAGTGATGCAACAGCCGGTTGGTTAAGCAAGTTTCATGTTTTAGCGAATTTTCGTAGAACTATTGCAACAATTTCCTTGTAGCTAAACAGCTCAAATTTCAAAACGTTCAACTTTATGGAATACGATAATTTACGAAAATTCTTTCATACAATCATGCTGCATGACTGGAACTGTTAATTTCAACCATAGGTATGCTGAATTTAGAAAGGTATAGGTTGAGGTAACTTCAAGGGTCACCAGGCTTGAAGCTTGAAGGATTGAGTTTTCTTAAAGAGGATAATCATAGTCTGTTTTATGTGTACGAAATCTAAATACATCTCCACAGAGGTTGGGCTGAAAAATCGTTTCTTTATTGGTATTTTTGTTTGGATCTGTTATTTCCAAAACGGACTGCGAGTTTGATGAACTGGATGAAAATTTAAATGTTTTTGAAATTCTCGTTAGGGAAATATAGCTCTTTTAATTTGCCTCCCCATGTAGACTGCTCTACATCTTTTGGAAAGCTCATCTACGGCAAAACCGTTTACTGTTGACCACTACGAGAAGCTGATTATATTATTTAAGCCAAGTTGTTGATGCAATACTTGCGAACCTGTTGAGTAAAAGCGTGCTCATTAGTGGATTACAAACAAGTTATACCTATTCGAAATTCTTACTTGACGCTTTTGGTATAAATAAGAACTTACAAGAATAAGCCTTCCTTTAAAATTGCTCGAATTGACGTACTATGAAAGTAAACTGCCTATTTGAAATTG
Source organism: Adelphocoris suturalis (assembly GCA_030762985.1). NCBI lineage: Eukaryota > Metazoa > Arthropoda > Insecta > Hemiptera > Miridae > Adelphocoris > Adelphocoris suturalis. The sequence continues at coordinate 162,883,895 of CM061040.1, forward strand.
GCTGATCAACATAGTTTGATGACCTATTTCGATAGTTCCTATATTTAACTGAAACAGTAGTTTTCTAAGAAGCATGTGCGCATGAGAATTAAGCTTGGTGAGTACACCTACACTATCACGGGTATATATAGATTTTTCTTCTCCTTAATGTAATGTTCTTACCTATGCAATATGGTATTAAATGGTAATTTTATTTCTTTTCTTGTCAAGTTAAATATTCAATTTAGCTCAGATTGAATTACGACGGTCATCATTATGCCAGTACAACCAAAAACAGCGAAAACCTTTGCATGTTAAGTCACATAAATCATCACAGTCCGCCTCGCTTCAATCAAAGGGAACGTACGTTACTGACTCATCACCTTCAGATTCCGTCCCCCGATGAACTATAAAGCGCCAACGGCTCCTATCATATTATGTTAATATCAATGAGAGAAGGGAGTGTTGGGTACGAGAGAGGGGTGGGGATACAGAAGGGCTCCGTCTTTTGTCGGTTCTTGTAGAAGTTGTCACGTCTAGTTTACGTGCTTTCCACAAGACCTCACGGGATTACAAACGGGGCGTGTACTCGTTCTGAGCGACCCCATAGGGGTAACTCCGCCCTTCCCTACCTCTTGGAGTCGGAAATCAGTTCGGAGGTGATGTTCCCAACGGTAACACTTTCAACATCCGGTCATCGTATCGTAACTTGTATACCTAAGATCTAAATTTAGTGCGGTTAAGTTTTGAAAACCCATATCAGTGGTAATTCTTTAAATTCTTATTGATCGTGAACCGTCAGTCAATTTAGCGACCTCACAGGGGTAACTCCGCCCTTCTGTAGCTCTCGGACTCAGATATCAGTTCGGAGGTGATGTTCCCAACGGTAACACGTTCAACATTAGGTCATCGTATCGTAACTTCTACCTACCTAAGATCTGAATCTAGTGCCGTGAAATTGTGGAACCCCGATCAGTGGTACCACTTTAAATTCATATTGATCATGAACCGGTAGTCATTTTAGAAACCAAAGAAACGTAAACTACCTAGTCCGATTCAACATAAAATAAATAGAAATCAAGTTAGTGATATGTTGATCAGGTGTGATGCTATTGATGGCTCGGTCACCGAAACCCGTCTAACGTCAGATTCATGATTTATTAATGTTTATGTGTTTATGTGCAATCAGCCTACTTCATTTCCGATGTTTTATTTTCTAAGTTAAATGACAGTCTAGAATGAATATAAAAAGGAAATTACTATCGCATCTTGTGTTGAATCATGGCGTCTCAGTGTTTTTCAACGTTATTCATTGTGTCTTGCCGGTTCGATATGGCGTACCGTATTAATAATCAAGTTATACTTTTAACTAATGATATCAGCAATATCAGTTTCACGTCGATCCTCCGCACATAGTTACTCTCTTCTCGTATGACGACAACATCGCAACTTGCAAAATTCTCCACATTGCTTCAAATTTTTGTACCTAGTTGCCCGTAGTTTTAGCGAATTTTCGTAGAAAATGAAGCAAATGCAATGGCTCCAAAAATAATAAAATTAAGATTTTTAAAATTTCTCATATTTTTATTGAAAGTAATTTTTCAAGAAAACCTTGGTTTATTCGAAAACCCCATGTTTTTCGACTTTTTCGACCTTGAAATGTAGTTTTCTTCTCAAATAAGCATAGTAAAAGTAACATTTACTACGCCTTTGAAAAGGTAAAAATTTGGTGCAGTTGTTACCGTTCTTGCATCTTGAAAAATATTTGTTCCCGTAGTTCAATTCTTGATTGAAAAACTCTAGGTTTCCCAATTTAGGTGAAAGTCGCTTTTCAGAGGGCTTTTTCAAGTCTCAAACATAAGTTCTTAAAAAAGGTCAGATATGTATCCGATAGTCGATGTAATGTTCTTTTCAACGATATCCTTGAATTTTTAATTTACACAAATTAAGGAAGTTATGTTCGTTTTAGTGAAAAAAGGTCGAAAACACGAAGAAAAATCTTAAAAATTATATTACTCGATAACGTTTAAAAAAATAAATTTGATGAACTTTCGATTGCAGTTTGGCAGACCTGTTTTGTGAACACCCTGTATAATGTAAAATGGTTTTAAACCTTGGCCCCTTCAAGTTTTATTTGCCAAACTATTACTTGTAGGCTCTTCCATAAATTTTCCTCTTATCACTGTCACTGAATTCATTTCTACACCAATTCTCCAAGTTTTACAGCTTAGTCGGGTTTGTGTTATGAACATTGGATAAAAGATAACTGATTTCAAAACTTACTCCTTTACATATAAACAAGATATATCCTGTTTATTCCTTTGTATTATCTATTTTTTCTGTAACTATGGTGCTTAAAAACAATTTTAAACTCGCGACACCAAAATCAAATTAACTGACCCGAACTTCTGGCGGTGGTGGTGAAGTTATTTTCTAGTTGATAAGGAATTGTTGGAAAACATGCTCGAAAATAATCTTTAAGTGTGTTTCTCAAAATAGAATTCTTGGTTACGGAGATGTCAACAATTATATTTCCCATTAGGTATCTGCTCTTCATTCATTTTAGAGGTTCGTTCAAATATTTTATGGAATATGTATGTATTTCAAATGGGTTCATCTTTATTCAAAACGCTGCTACATTCAAGTTCAATTTCTATAATAAATATGATTGTACTGAGAAGCAATTTAATTTTGTGCGCCAAATTATTTGACTACGATTTCATTCGTCAAAAGTGTAACTTGATATTATGTCGTGACTAACATGTGTAAGCCTGCTGTGGTCAATATTTATAAAATGCAGTTGTGAAATGAGGCAGGAGGTGTAAGATATAAAAGTGTCAGGTGCTTGATGAAGTAGTCAGAATGCCGCGAACAGTATCAGTGGATGCAGTGACCTATGGACGCCTCGTTGTCATGTATCAGGTAACGAAGGTTTTTTATCCTATATAATTACTCGTATATTCCCTTGTCGCTATTTGTCCGTGATTGTTGAGAAATCAGTGGAAATACCCTAAAAGACGCATTGTTGTCATGTATTAGGTATAAAAAGTTGTTTATAATATATGAATGAACATGGTTTTAGGATGTCTCTCTGAAGCTAGGCTTCGTCAAGAGAAGAACGACCTATTGGAATTGATCCAGGGGGAGTGGGAACCAAGGCATGAGGAAAAACCACATTCAAATTCGTTTCAGGCCATTCTAAGACCGAATACGTGAAAAGAACCATAGATATGTGTGTGCTTGCGTGCGTGTGTGTGTGACAAATTTCGTCGACGCTGCCCTGGCCACAATTCCCCACCGATTTTCGAGATTCTTTCTTTATTCGATCCTAATTTCAGTCTAATTGTGCAACAAACCCCGGACAGTTTTAATTTTATCATGGAAGAGAGGGAATGGAGGGGGTAAAGCCTTAAAAACCCGTTTTCCGACAAATTTTGTAGACGCTGCCCATTACGATTCTCAACCGGTTTTCGTGATTCATATTTCGTTCGATTCCAATAGTCTAGTTGTGCAAAAAAAATTCGGAATTCCGGATTTGCTTTCGGGGTGGGGGTGGAGGAGATGATTACCGATTCTTCTAAGCGCTACCCAAGCTACAAATCTCGACCGATATTCGTGATCCTTGTTTCGTTCTATTAAGAATTAAATCTAGTTTTGAAACGCATGATGAGGAGGTTATACTCATGATGTTTAATCAGAAGAATCATGATTTTTTTACTATTCGCTCAGATTTTCATGATTCTATTTTTTCTCAACTATGAATTCGGTCTAGTTTTGGAACATATAACAGGAGTTTCATATTTCATCGTGGAAGGGAGTGAATGGAGGGGTAATAGCGATGTATCGTGATCTTTTTACTATATTCATCTGATTTCCGTGGCAGTTCATATTATTTGTTCGATCGAGATTTCAGACCAGTTATGCTACCTTGAAAGTCTCAAATTTACTGAGAATTCCGAGAAATCATGATTTTTCTTCTTCCCTTATTTCAATTTTTACCAAAATGATATACAATCCATACATAGGTACGTCCCTGTAATGCATGAGTTAGGTACCTACCATTATGTTTATTTACAAAGTTATACTGCTTAACAGTACAAAACAACATGGTAGGCTATGGTAGAGGTTACCATCAGCTGGAGTCACCATTATTATCTATATTATTTTTGAACAGTTAAAGTAGATAATTCTAAACAATATAAGTTTTGAAACTTGGTAATAGCATAAAAATTGTATTTTTTAAAATTTATATTATTTTTCTAATATATTATTAGATTTACTTGCTTGTTTGCTACTTATGTAATATTCAGTATTTTCATTGATTTTACATTCATTTTTAATTGTCCTCGTTCTGTCTTTGTTTATGTCCGCAGAAATCACGCTCCATTTTTTCATGACTAGTTGTAGTGAACTCATTGATTAGGCTGTGGCGATTCGTCCAGGGTACCCTCACAAATTTGTACCGGTTATTCCCATCCTTCTCGTTTTGTATGTCGATTAGTTCCCCCCTGCTCAACTTGTCAGCTCCAAAACACGCTCTCCTGAAATATGCCGACATTTGGGAAAATCGCCAAATTTATCGATAATCCTATATATAACTAATTATAAATTCTATCGCCGGTGTTCGTCCTTAATTGTTGAGAAATCAATAGAAATGCCATTTGACCGTCGTAAAATTCCCGTAATTGTTGACGAAATCGCTGAAGGTATCTTAATTAATGGATTGTTGCTTTTGTCGACATTGGTTAGTGATTACAAATTAATTCATTAAACTACAGAGATTTTTCCTGACAGGTACATGAATGCTTCAAAATCAGTAATTCTAATTTACTGTTGAGCCATTATGCCTAACATGTAATTGCTGATTAAAAACTGGTGTTCTAAATAAGTCGGTGCAGAAAATCTTAATTGAAATCGACTGATCGTATACTGCCCATGGTTCCTGTCTTGTCCTATCGATTCAATGCAGTCATTTAGATGAGAGATCATCTCACTTTGCTCATCGTGTAAGGCAATGATTTTCTGAAAGCCCTCGTATTATGAAGGCGCGAGTTTGAGTTTCTCCGAAGAATAAATAGGACAATTCGTCGGAACTAGAAACCGAAAATGTGAACTCACTTTTTCCTGCAACGGACGCGAGTGAGCTGTAGTGAAAACGAAATGCATTTACGTGGCCCGAAGGCCTTAAAATGACAGGGTTGGACTCTAGGCTAATGGTGTCTTCAGAGTACGCCTGTACCCGTTCTCAAGCGACAATTGTTTGAAGAATGCAGTACAACCTCACCATTCCCAACCTGTGGATGAACTTCACCGAATTCCCCTCTCCGCTCACTAGCTATCTTCTTGTATTCGTTTGATAACTTGGTCTTCTCCTTTCCCATGTTAGATATCTTCAGTATTCAATACTGTACAAACGTATTCACATCTTTAAGTTACGATACATTTTCTGCATCAATAATGAATACGATGCGATCAATGAAATATTAGGTTTCTACTGGGTAGTTTAGCATTGATCATACTTAGATACATACATCAATGATACCATTTATATCTGGAAGATTGTTCATTAATTAAGGGCTAATCTAGATCTAACCAGACCATAACGGAAGACAAGAGATTGAGAGATGAGTTAAGAATTTGTATATCATTGCGTTAATTCGAACGTCAAAGTTTCTCCGCAGGGGGTGGTTGAGGGTTGGTTAAGTTTACGTCAAATGTATCTTCGTGTCCAACAGTCATGGAGAATAAGCCCAAATTGGACAAAGCGAAGGCACTCTAGGGTAAAGATGCATAACCTAAACAACTCCTCCTTATTTCTTGTTATTTATTCTTCTCGTGATTTCTTGATTTCATCGAAGTTCAGACGGAAATTTTCAATATAAAAAAAACCTTTGAATGAGGGAGTGTAAAAGCCATTCGTCTTGAAAATCTTTTTCAATGGGAACCCAGAGAAGTGGAGTGTAATGAAACAGAAATATCTTTATATTCTCGGGGGAACAGTAAATCTCCCGACTGCTACTGCTATTGGAAGGTATCACTTCTACTTTCCATTCGAAGAAATTCGTGTGTAGGAGGTGACAAGCAGGTGGAAGGGTTACGGCACAGAAAACCATGTAAATCTCACCAGAAAAGAAAGTAAATATGTACATAGCAATATCAATAGGAAACACAATCGGGTTTTTATCTAGCTGACATGGATAATTCTTTTCCTTATGCTTTGCAGTTTATTTTACCTCAATATTATCACTCGAATAACATTGAAAATCATCAAGCAAAACCAATATGAATACCCATATGAGCTTTATTAAGTATTCTGATGGTCTTATCTATATTTCCATCTAAGATACTGTTAGCTGAAATTTGAAATGGATTATCACACTTCATTGGTATTGATGATAAACGATCTTGTGTACAAGCATTATGTGGGTATTTTCTTTACATTCTTCTGCTTTAGTGACCTTAAAACCAAATGTTGTCACTTAAAGGTTCACTATCATTAAACAAAACGTTCCTTTTGTAATTAAAATGCGGAAATCACCTGCTCCTTATGCTGACAACAATGATAATCGTCCATTAACCTCTTAATACCTCGAGGTTCTGGTAATTAAGCTAATCGGCTGCTGTAATCAGAATGTCGTTTTTACGATTAACCAGCAACTGGTGTTAGTAAAAGAAAATTTCTCTAATGTCGGATTGAGGCCATTCCGATTCCTTCCCGGTAATTCGATGTTTCTAAGCCTACGGCCCGATTCCTTTCCAGACCTTTCTACTTTATGAATGTTGCTCTCGCCGTGGCTTTTATGAATCACGGTTCACACTGTTATTTTTGATACATATTGCTTTTCTTATAATTTAATCGCAGACGACTCAATGTCAATAAACCCTTCTTTAAACAATGTGGACGATTTTTTTTATTACTTATTGGATATAATATACATTTCAGAAGAATGCCACTTTCCCTCCACTTGTGAACGAAAAATGCTCAGTCATCTAGGGAAGAGCTACTAACGCTTGTGACTTCCACAGCTGGTTAACAGATAAATAAACAATTTCACCACCCACATTCCAATATTTTTACTGTCATAGAATTATTAAAATAGATGCAAAAGTAAGCGCAAGTCTCGTTATTCAGAACAGAAAGTGCATTTTTATGGAACGGCAAAAAATACAAAGATATCAAGGGGCAGGTAGGATTATGTGAAAATAGTTTTTTTCCAATGTGGCAACCGAACATGGGAAACTCAAGGTAGAGCGCAGCACGTAAACAAGGACCTTACCGATTTTCCTCTTCTTTTGTTACCTATAAGGGCGGACACAAGTCTTTTTTTTTTTGCCTGCGTTGTGTTTGTTTGTGAGTTTATTCATGATAATAATTTATTAATTAATAATATAGGTACTTCTAATTTTTGATCAGTGTTGATGAGATTGATGGTTAGGGAAACGAATTGTAGAGGGGTGACGCAAGGTATAAACAAGGGGAAAATCATTTCAACCACTATGTTCCTTAGGTGCTTCACCCCCCTACCGCTCCTAGCGGCGGACCTTGTTAGTTCGAAATCCATTGGCCTAGAGATGAATAACGAAAGTTAAAAACTACCATAAACTTTACTTTTGTTTATTCCACGAAAAAAAAGTTACATTGATAGATCGATTTCGACAGTTAGGTATCATAAGTAACAAAAATAAATTATCTTATATATTTAAAAAAATTACGAAATCTAATGGCAGTTACTACGGCCGTTCTATTCGACCGATTCCCTTCATTGTTTTCTTAAATGAAAGGTATTTATGCATAGATTTGTCATCAAGCACTGAAAATCAGCTTTGTCCATCTTTTATTGCTTTGTCATTTGAAATCTCAGGTTCTAATTGAAATACATTGTTTGTTTCGGTCTAAGAACACTTAGTGAATGCCCTTTCATTTAAGATACATATGACTTAATTTGATGAGTTTGAGAAGACTTGTGCGCGGAAAACCTATTTGTTTGGGTCCCGAAATGTTATTATGGTTGCCAACACGCGGTTCGAGGGCTTTCTTAGCGCGTTTTTGGTTTTGACGATTTCGATCACTTGAGTGGGCTAAATTCTCTCTTGTTCACCCTAGGAAGTTGAGATTTGATAGGGAGACTCTCTGGGTCATTAAGAGACGATTGAAATTATGGGCTCTTTTCTGGTCAGCTGTGTGAGCTAAATTCTCTCCTGTTTACCCTAGGAAGTTGAAATTTGATAGGGGTGACTCTTTGGGACAATAACAGAAGATTGCAATTACAGGCTCTTTCCTGATCAGATGGTGCTTGATTTTGCTACTTTTATGCGATAATTTGGCAAGTAACGCTTCGGAGCAGCAGGGATCCACTAGTTTCTTAATGAATTGAATGGCACAATGTACGATTTTTTAGGGTGCGAATAATTGTTCTCCTCCTCGTGGTACGCTCTGGATAACGCTAAACGAACTGGAATATCTCGTGAAAATTGGGAAGGAATTAGGCTTCCCATTTTGGTTGTTGGGAAGGAATCGGGCCATAAGTATTACTATTTACGGTGGGGATTGATTACGCCTTCCTTCATTATTAAGAAGAAATCGGGTGGCCCCATCGGTTTGGGCCCACACATAATGCCGCGTTAAGTCAAACGCTACATGTGGCCCTAAGTTACTGATTCATGCAGTTAGCTATGCTGCCATCTACTTGATGATTGATAAGCCCCGACCTTTCAGGTAAACCCAATTGAGACACACAAGAACAATCAATAGGCAGGGTCCCCAGCAGACATCGGTCTTCTCGAAAGAGTGCCTGTGGCAATGGATATTAATCATTGATGCAACCCGTGTTCGTTCCAGACCAGACATCCCGCCTCGCACCCCTACATCTCCTAACGATACTTTTATAGTTTCCTTATTACTTTCAATTTCAATACGTCTCCTCTCGTACTAGGTGTGATTGCCTTCTCGTTGAATGATAGTTCAGGTGCGTGGAGAAAGGTCAACCCTCATTTTCATCCCGCGTGACGAGGCGTTACATCATGGAATAGCACACTACCACATGGACTAAGACGTCGGTCGATTACGATTATTATCCGAAAGGATATGAAGCTGTGGTATTGTCGGCGGGGCGTCCCTGCTGATTGACTTGAAAAGTCACCTCCCAAGTAGGAGGATTCTTTCTTGGTTTATGTCATCATCACCAGACAAAATCCGAGTGGGCCCGCAGTACTGTATTACTCGTTAATCCGGGAACACACATAATTAGATAGCTTGTACGTTAAAATACTAACAACTAAAAGAAAGTATCCTAAGTTGACCTTCTGTTGCTTGATAGTATCAACAGCATTTCAGTCATAAAATGTGTTAAAAACGGCGATTTAGATTTAATTCATATTATAAATTGTTAGGCAGGCCACTGCTGAGGAAGCGTGAAAATATGATTTTTAATAATTATGTTGTAAGTAGAAGCAGTATCTTGACGAGTTTTCGTCAGAAGAGCATTGGTACAGGTTTGAAGGATGACGCGATCAGATCTCACTCATTTGCCCATTAATGGTCGATGTAGGGTTTTTTTAGTTTCTAGGTTATTCCCATGCACGTTTATGTAACATCAGATTCCTTGATAGACAATTTCACGCATTTTATTCTAACAGCTAAAATATGTTGGAGCTATTTCTAAATAGGTGCAATATGAAGAGTATCGGATGATTTGAAGCAGCCGAAACTGGCGACCATCTGTAGGGGAACCTCAGCGCCGTCCACGTATGACGTCAATTCATTTTCTTTGTATTGATTTTAGTCCAAATCATTTGATGTTTTGAGGTAAAAATTTGCAGTAGGAGGGTTTTTAAGGGCGCAGAATCCGATTCTTGGATCAAAATTGCACATTATTATTATGTACTCCAAAACTTTAAGTATGGGTCAAATTACAAACAAACCGTTCATATCCAACTTGTTCATCATCATCTATCTAAAAAAAAAAAAAAAAAAAAAAAAATTATATTTCAACACTGAATAGTCATCCTTCCCAATTTTTCAGGGAGTCCTAATGGCTTTTCTTCTAATCATCCTTCACAGTTCGTGGTTGTTCGATAAAATAAATGTCTTACCAGAACAAAAAATCTTCGGAGGCCATAAATCTGACTTGCAACTACTAACGATAACAAGGTTTTATAACTATCAGTTAATATCATCATGGGCTGGAGATTGAATCTCCCTGTTACCTCGCAGGTCCTTTGGTCGGCCTTTCCATTTATAGGATGGGGTTTGACTATTATAGAACTTAATTGAATCACATTGCCCCGCCTCCTTTACGGTCCCTAATGGACCGTATCGAACGAGTTGGGATAGTGCCGGTGAGGAACGATGCATTCCATGTACGTACCAACAAGTATTTACATGGAGTTTAAAAAATGAAGTATAAAGTTCTATTTTGTGAGAATCTTAACTAAGAATATGTAATAATCTCAGAAGAGTTGGTGCAAAATATGTGATAATCTAAAGGTTTTTCATTACAATTACCTAAATTACCTAAGAATATGTAGGCAGATAAACTCAGGCGATATTCAGCATTGCGTTCTGTATACATACAGGGTGTCAGAAAAGTAACCTCCCCTTCTTTTTACCACAATTTTTGAGATATCGGAGTGAAACTTGAAGAGCGTTTTTTGGATGCCTGAGACTGACTTTTAAGAAATTAATATCAGAAAAAGAAAAAAAATTAGTTTTTGGACCACCCAGAGAGAAGTTTGGGGGAAAAATTTTCCATTTTTTGCCGAGTGACATCTTATTTTGAAGATTTTTTAGTGCTGAACAGGATTGTGAAACTAGAATTGTGATATCCTATTCCGTTCTCGGATTGGAGTTGATGAACCATGAAGAACCACGATTTTTTATAAAGATTGGTACTTTTAGTTAACCCCCCCCCCCCTCTCCATACACCCCTCAGCGAGTTTACACGAAATCGGACCAATAGATAATGAGAAATCAACCCTTTATTAGAAATTCGCGTTTGCGTATGCCCACAGGCTACTATTTATCCGACGGCTATGACATTTAAAGGGAACCATTTAGGAGCTCACCCCCACAACCCTTGACTATTTCATCAAATTGGACTAAAAGTTGGTAGAGTTTTGAGCGTGACAAGGAATTGACAAAGATAGACAGACAAGAAAAAAATATCAGCAAGCTCTGAAATGCAAAAAGCAAAAGTGGAAATTCTGATTTTCAATAATGTTATCGACTTCTTGCATTCGAACATTAAGCTTCCTTACCTTCGGTAGTAGAGAAACGAAAAGAAAGAAGGGGGGAAAAAAGGTCTATATAAAATCAGCGAAATACATGTTCTATATTGTCTCTATTGCTCGTCTGAGCGGCCTGTTACTTAACTTACATTTGCATCTCGGATTGATTCATCGAACGATATTATAGCTTTTTCAAACTGAATTCGTCCTCTTTCATAATGAATTCGTCCTTTTACAAAATGAATTCGTCCTTTTAAAAGCGGGACCAAATCTTGAAGGCAACCAGAAAATGATATGCAGATACCTATTCAAACAAAGCCACGAATTTTAGAGTTTTGTTTTATTATTTTCAATAATGAACCTTTTTAATCGACCAAGAAAGAAAAAAAAAAGATGTAACCCCCTCAAAATTTGTTGAATTACGTTTCAAGATGCATAGAATCTTTTTAAAAAAAAAAAGAAGAAAAAACCCTCTGCCCATCGTACGCTGTCCAGGACGTTTGTCTAAAACTACTAGACCAAAGTTTATGGACTTTGGCTGAAAAATCATAAATTGGCAGGGGATGTGCCAGTAACGTCGGCGTCAATTTTGATCAACCATAATCAAGGTCTGAACTGTTTAAAAATCAAGATCTCAAAAACTTTTAAGGTAACAGTTTTTTTTTGTCATTTACATATATTTTCCCAACAAACCTAATGAAATCAACCGGAAAGCCGTAGGATTTACTGTCTTCTCACTACAAGCTGCTTTTTCGGGGGAACTAACTAAGTTTCATCAATGACCGCTAGATAGTGTTAGGCTTGCAGCAAGCGAGGGGCATAAGCGCTGCATCTGCTGTTTTGCCAATTTACGTCACTGCATCTTCATAGCTCGTGCAAACAAAGTTTAGGTGTGTTATTCAATTTTATTCATTTCTCTTCAGCAGGTGTATACACCTATGCAGACACATTATATACCGACCTAATGATTCGTTCAGTAAAAATTGTAGACAGGTTTTCAGCGTAGAAGAGCTGTACAATACAGAAATAATAAACCTATAATTATTAGCAGCAATAATTTGCAGCGTTTTTTTTTTTTTCTTTATTTATTCCTCAATGCAGAGGCTGCCCTGACGCTGCTCAAGGCATGAGAGAAAGCATATGCATTTCAAAGTTGGTGCCTACAGTAATTTGTGTCTGATATCCGTAGATTGTATGAGAGAAGAGTTTCGCGCACTTGCATAAAGACTGCATCCCGACCGCCACCGTTTTCCCGAGCCCCAGACACCGCCGTTAATAACGCTGAAAGAAGGCTGTACTGAAGGACAAATGCAATTTAAGAAAGAACGAATTCATTTCGTAAAAGGACGAATGCGATTTGTAAAAGGTCGAATTCATTTTGTAAAAGGACGAATATCAAGCTATATATCAAGTTCGTTTAATGAATCCTGGGGTCATGAAATGAATACTTCATGTAACCCAAAAATGATCTAATTTTATTAACAACGTTACGTCTTTCTGGACCAACACAAGTACGAATCTTCCTCGCGAAACTGAGTACCTACTTGAGTGTGTCATTAACGACCCAAATGGTCTCTAGCGGTTGGCCGGATGAGCAGTCGGGTTTCATCGTCTAAAATTTCTCAGAGTTGCCGCTGTATGTTCAATTGGGAGGAAACAGCCCATTTCAGAATGGCGCATTCCACCACATGGGCGGACGGCAAATTCCAACGATTTCCCTCATGTTTCTGAAGGGCGAATCGTACGTAATGAGAATTTCACAGGATATTTGTACCCATGATTAGGACTTGAACAAATTGTCTAGAATTTTCGAGGAAAATTAAGCTATTGAAATGGGCCAGCTGATTTTTATAGCCAATTTTATTAAATTTCTTCCATAAATTCCGTTTTGACGCACCTAATCCATTTTATAACCGTGAGATAGTGTGGAAAGTAGTTTTTACCTCCTTTTTAACTGTATAAAATGATATCGTAAACATTGTAAAACATGCAGGTGAGGTGAACGGCTTTGTGGGGCAGAAACCCTAATATTTCAAGGGGTTTCAAGGCATAGTTTAAGAATAGGATTTTCGAAATGGAGGTCAGGGTAGAATAAGCACCATTAACAGATGTAATATTAGATGTTGGTATCGGACATTGTAACCTTGATATAATAATTTTTTCACCAAGTAACCACGCATCACATTTTAGGGATGATTTGCTTTTATTGTGCACGAACATGTGTTTCAAAAAAGGAAGTAGTTTTATATGCTTAAATCAATTCAAGAACACGGCGAATAACCGCTAAAAATCATACATAATCTTTTGAAGCAGAGTTTATAAATGTTAACACTAGTAGTTCTATAGATTTTGCTCCTGAAATTGGTAAAGGTTAAATAACAAGAATAACGTAATACAGAAATTTCACTTGAGCTCAAAAAACATAACAACTCAAAAAGCAACGTACTTGCTGCTTGCAGGGTTGTTTACACCATTACGATACATCGTGCTAGAGCTTCCATTATAACTTTCATTTATAACCAATTTCATATTTTTTACCTTGAGAGTTGTAACAGAGTTACCTCCTGAGAGGTCCATCAAGCTCCCGTCAGAGCACCAGAGATAGCGTTGGCGGCGTCCCGTTGAGGAATCAATGGGAACCACGCGCTGTGCTCGATCATTTTAGACAGCTGGTTTGGCGTCGGTTGATTTCCTGGTGACAGGAATATTAACCTTCCCCGGACATGGCTCATTAAAAGCTTTTAGTAGGGGTGGGTATCTCTCTGACGGGATGCCTGTTACCTCCTCTACCTTTTTATGAGGATTTAGGCCCCCATTGCACCTCTGGGGGGGGGGGGGGCACCTAAATTCCTTATAGAGTATTGAACTCCATCAGTTTCCAAAGTCAGTTCACTTGTTGGTAACAAAAATATGTGGTGGCAATGAAAGTTATAGGGGACCGTCTAGAGGCTATATCGCACAATCTCTGGAAATGTCATCAAAATCGTTCCATTAGACTCGGAGTTTTGCCTGTGGCTATCGATATTAGTCTCGCGCATGCGCAATGGTTTTTGCTCAACCGATCGCAGTATACTTTATAGGACATTTTTCTAAAACAAATATCAAATCACCTACCGAGTTTGAACGAAATCGGACCAGCAGATGATAAGATAAGAAATCGACGTTATGAGGAGTGAGCTTTATAGCAAATTTTGTTCCTATTCAACTGAAGATGCCGAAATTCGGAACGGAGCTTATGAGTGTGAAAGGGAGATTATAGCCAATATTCTCTAGGTATAGAATTAATTGGAAAAATATAGTGCATTGTGATTTATGTGTAGGTCATCTAACTACCTAAATATTTTTCGCGATAATTTCTTTTGAGGGAATCTGAAGAAAAACGTGAGGGAACGGAGATTTAAAGGAATAGGGCCACGAGAGAGAGGAGCCCAAGGGGTTGGTTGGAAGACAAAAAGTTGGTTGGCCCGACCACTGCGGCTGCAAGTAATAAGAAGAAAGAAGAGGTTTGACCCTAATTGCTGACAACACGGCGACCCCGCCTTATGACAAGAATGTTTTTCGGTTTTATGGCCGTGAAAGTCGACAAAAAACCTGCAGTAATTACCCTCGAGTGACTCGCACTGGTCTCCTATCTTTTCCTCGGCAATCACGTTGTTGGACACTTTTCCCATTGGCGTCCTAGGAAATTCTAAGCTTGGCTCACGTAAGGCCTTGTTATGAGCTTTTTGTAACTATATATTATCATGCCATGATTTGTTCGTTCCAAATCTTATTCTCATATCAATGAAGTAGCTTTGCCATCTTAGGTGATGGCGAATTATCTTCAATATTATTAGGTGCAGAGAAATTCTGTCTGTTAGGTATTATTTGAAGTATTTATCCAGCAGGTTCAATTTATACTTATTTGTAATCTCTTCCCTCGCAAATAGGTGGAATAAGATAGTTAATGATGTGAGGCTTCACTCTAACGGTTGTGAACTACGTAAATGCATTGTCTTTCTTCCTATTGGTATTTACCCTCGTAACTATGTACATTTCTGTCTTTCCCGATATTTTACTGCTTCTTGGACCACGGAGTTTGATGAGTTGAATTGGTCCTGTCAAATATCTTCAGAATTTTACACGAATCTCTCTTGCCCAACCCCGAAACTGACTACTTCTGTGTTTCGGGATGTTGGATGTCTCTTCACCGCTTCAACGGATTCATTTGAAAAACTCCCAAGCAAGACTATTAATGAAGTCCCAGATTGTTTTTCATGGTGATATAATAACATTACCTTATCGTTTTGGAACTTTAGGATGTCGGAAATATGTAGGAAAAACGCAATATGCTTTCCTACATATACTTACTTGTGAAATCATGATTATGTGCTTGAAGCCACGAGAAGTAACTCCTTGCTAGTTATCGCGCTGAATCAGCAGTTTTTATGGCATTTCCTTCTAAAAAAGGAAAAATGAGCTATTGTGTTCACTTTGTTCGTTATGTATGTGTGTCCTCTTAAAATCGTTTTAAACTTCTCGACGTCCGATTTTGATGAAACTTGGTATAGATGTAATATGTAACATGGCGACGATGAAGATGTATCAGGGGCCGCTGACGCATGAGAGGACATTGATCAGCTGATTGAGCTTCAAAACCATTTTTTCCCCTATTCGACGCAGGAAGCTGAAATTTGAGAAGGAGGCTCAAGGGAAAAATGCTGAAGACGAGTAAGGATCAGCGGAGTGAACTCCAAAACCATTTTGTATACTTTTCTACGCAGGAAGCGTCTATTCCACGCGGGTCTCCTTACATGAAGATGCGCAATCATGTGACTCACTTCGTGAGCACTGATCTACTTGTTTTTCTTATCACATACATGTTCTGTACTGAGTGAATCCTGATGTAGAAAATGTACTATTATAACAGCATCAACAATCCGAACAGAACAAAACTATGTTATCTTTATCCACCGCGCAATCCTACCAAGATGAGGTCGTCCCCGCTGGCGTGTCTGCACGACATCTTTGGAATCAAATCTAACTTCGTTGTTTGCCGTTTCCTCGTAAAGGCCTTCACCAAAATATACCGCTTGGGCTGAAAAAAAGAGGATGGGATTCTCATGTTAAGGTCATGTCAGGGAAAAGACTCGGGAAACTGAAACGGAGAGATGGCGTGAACGGCGAACTCCCTCGCTTACGATATTTCGCTTCAGTCATCCTTCCACCTAGATTACAATATATTTAACTTTGGTTTGCACAAAGGCACCATATTACAGTCACTAAGACTGTATGTCTCCTAACTGATGGTACCAAATTTTATACCTGTGCCATATGTCATTGAGGTTATGGTTGGTGCCTGTATGATTATTCTCCTGCCCAGTGATTCCAACCCAAGCAATATTTTCTTTTGACTGAATTATCCATATCCCAGAACCGAGGCCTCAACTTTTGAGGATACAAATTAGTGACAAAAAATTAATTTCTATGTTGATATGACTATCAAACGGCTACGCTGATAATACGTCTCCGTTGATCTAGTGGGACACTAACAATCCATCCTCTCCATTATAAGCATACCCTGTGTGATGAGGATGCCAACCATCTTATTTTTGCAAATGACCTCTTGTCTACCATGTTGAAGTCAGTGAGCTCTAGCAATTTCTTTATTGAAACAGCTTAAACCCCTTTCTTGATAATATTCGATTACCTAATCCTTCTTGTCCACTTCTAATAAGCAGTCTATAGGTTCTCCTTAATGATGCCTTGGTGCAGTAAACTAAAATATTTAGTATCAACACATAGTATAACCTATCCAGTCGTTAGTTGTTACGTTACATCAGATGACCATTTAGGATCTAGCTATGTGGCAAAGTATCTTTTTTTGAGCAATCCATCTATTTTAACGATGCTCAATGTCCACCTCGTCTCCCGAAAGAAGATTCCTCGCAAAATTAGAAGACCTATTCGAGTCAAACCATTACTGCTAATGTTCAGATGAGGTTCGAAATTTATCGTCCATGATGCCTATAAAGTTTAGTTTCCGAAGAAATATAATTTCCTCTTGGTGATATAGCTTGGAATATTTTATTTATTTGACCTTAGCTTTTAAGGCTTTTATTAGAACGTTTTACTGCATCATCTAATGCACAAAACATTTAATACAGTCGTATCTATACTTCCTTTTATAGGTAGAGCTTTTAATACCCGATTCCGCATGATTTAATTTGTAGGACTAGGTCGAGGTGATTGCGTTCGAGGTTATTTGAGGATTCCAGTAACGTTTTCACCCATTTTACGATTATAAATGAGCTCGTATGAGAGATCAGAGGTGAGTTCTATCGTAAACTTTTGATACCTACCAAATGGAAGTGTCTACGTGTAGCGACGCGGCGTATTATTGAGTTTGACCTTTTGTAGAGCTGTGGTTGATGCCGCGTTGAAAGATGATATTTCGTTGGGTTTTTGTTTTGTTTGAAAATGTCTATGGGTAGCATTTTTAGTTGATAAGCGCCATGTTTTGGTGGGCCATCACCTGTATAATGCTTCTGTAAAGAATCGTTATTTCAATCAGGTAGATTTTCATGTCTACCTATATGGTAATAGGTTGCTATTATCTCAATATTCTCTCTAAGAAAGAATGGGTAATTTCATCTATTTTATTTCATTCCATCAGCTGAAAGATATCTCGGTATCGGATGATTAGAAGTGGGCAAAACAGCAGCGTATAGAAAGAAAGATGATGGACGTCATAAGTTGGCTACTTCACCCCCGCTTCAAGAACCATATGAAAATTAGTAGTCGGGGAAACCAATTCTTTGGGGTTGGGTGAGGGAAGGAAGGAGGGAGGGGGGGGGGGGGTTCAAATACATGAAAGTTGCCTGCATTATATCAACTGCTCTATTTCAAATTTCTCATTTGAGTTCCATATTATCTCGAGCCATTTGTTCTTTAGAACAAGTCTTGATCCTTCAGAGATTTTAGAAAGTTCCTGTTGTGGACTTTCTACTTGTTAAGAAAACTAAATGAGCTGATATTTTATATATTTATATGTGTGAATTATTTTCTCTAAGGGGTAATAATTACACGAATAAATAAAATAAGTTTAGGTAACTCAGGTCCTTTGCTGGGAAATTCCGAGACTCCGTACATATTTTTGAGCGAAACATTTATTCTTGGGTCACGGAGTCACATAATATTATTAGATCCCCCAGTTCACCCTTACTATGTACTATAACACTACTATTTTTATAAACACTGGTTTATGCCTCATGCGATCGATGGAGAGGTACCCATCATATTAATCTTTTCTGAAAATATCTCTGAGCTCCACCTAATGGCAGAATTCTATCTCTTAATTTTTCATTGTACTACAATATTCCGTTTTACAAGTACGTTGGACAAATTTCTAATGCATATTTTTTTTCCAGGTGAGACAACTGATACTTGACACCAACATTCGTGATCTCACTATCTTGGAACAGGTAATTGAAGAATAATTATGTTTGCATGGTATTGTCGTAACCTTTCAGAATATCTTACTCGTTATAGCTTTTCGTGATAGGTTTCTAGTTTTACCCCTAAGCAATGGATGAAATCAATAAAAAAGTCTGCCAATTTGGGTGTTGCGCATTGTTCCTCGTATCCGTAACACAAATGTATATGTTACTAAAATTCTTTAAGAAGGCTTTCAAATCCCTCAAAATTTCAACGAAATCGAATGAAAACTGTAGAAATTAAGCTCGGTACAAGGATTACATACCCATTCACGCATGCGCAGTAGCTACTGATGATACAATCATGTTGAAATTCATATGGAATGCTCAAATCGTCTTCTCCATACTATACTCTAAATTTGAGCGAGATCAGACGTCTAGGGCGTGAGCAAATGATACTTGATGGAATTTATGTTTGCCCATGCGCCGAATGTAATATTTATTTGGGAACAATGAAACTAATGGGCATCCACACATTCGCTGATAATTTCATCAAAATCGGAAGGAAACTGTGGATATTAAAAGCTTGTTGCAAAGATTTCACATTTACGCATGCACAGGAGCTGCTGTTGATACGATTGGGTTGATATTTATATGGAATTACTATAAATCGTCCCCTCCCTACAATCCTCCAAATTCGAGCGAGATCGGACGACCGGGGCGTGAGAAAATGACGTTTGATGGAATTTACTTTTGCGCATGCGCAAAGTGGAGTAGCTATTTGGGATCAATGAAAGTGATAGGAGTATATCAGAGTGATCTACGCTCTAATCCGCACATTTCCTAAAAATTCCATCAAGATCGGATGAAAACTGTGGAAATTAAGTTTGTTACAAGGATTTACGGACAGAAGTCAGACAGACAGACACGGAACGAAAGTAGTTGAGAATGGTCTAAAACGTAATATGCGAGCGGAATTTTTGATTATGGAGACAAAGAATTTTTCATCTCCCGAAAGTGAAAACAATGCTTCCGCTATCTTTAAGTAGACTCGGAAGCAATATAATATACAGGGTGTTAACACTTTTGGTTACTAACCTCCTAGGAAAAATTCTACTACTAATTTTCAACAAAAAGTACCTCGTAGACGTCTTTTTTTAGAGGCATTATTTTCGAGTTATTCACGATTTAAGGTTATTTTCGTGTTTTCAACCGTACATCACAAAACTGGCTATAACTCCCCTCCATATTGAGTAAATACAAATTTGAGGATTCCGTTGGAAAGAGAGTTAAATTTCCTTTCGAATAGGCTATCCAACGTGTGGAAGTATGTGGATTTGGTAGTCACAAATTAACACCAAAGTGAAAAATTGTCGAAACTTGAAAATCTTGTATTTTTTTAACCGCAGTACGGCATTCAATAATCCTCTGAATTCCCGCGCACTTTACGGGAAAAACTTGGCCCAAATCTCACTTTTCCAACGGTTTAATCAATTTTTATTTTCCATTGCAAATTAAAGGAGAAAAGTATGTTTGTATGTTGAAAAACATGTTTTTTTTCTCTATGAAATCGAGGGTTTTCGTGAAAAATTACCCTCTAGAAAAAACAGATGCCTGTTAACGATTTCCACTACACACAGTGAAGCAGATGACTAAAATTTACCATTTTTTTACATGACTGCTTTAAACTTATTTCTGTTCTAGAACCAAAAATTTCAACCATGTAAGTTCATTTTTTCATGCTCAATTTGATGGATTTTTGAGGGAAAAACTAGTTTGTGAAGTGTAAAACTCAGTAATAACGGAGTTGGGGAGATCTGCAAGTGTTGCCATTCGATTCAGCGTAAAAAAATAAGTAGAAACCGGCCCCGAACTCAATTTTTTTCAGACAGTCATTTTTCACGAAAACCCTCGATTTTATGGAAAAAACCACGTTTTCCAACATACAAACATAATTTTCTTCATTGCAATGTACGATTAAAATTGATTATACCGTTGGAAAGGTGAGATTTAGGCCGTTTTTCTCGTAACGTGCGCGGGAATTCCGGGGATTATTGTATGCCGTCCTTGGTTTAAAAAATACAAGATTTTCAAGTTTCGACAATTTTTTCACTTTGTATTTCACTATGTGGATTTGTGTCTACCAAATCCACATGTTTTCACACGTTGGGTAGCCTATCCGAAAGGAAGTTTAACGCTCTTTCCAACGGTATCCTCAAATTTGTATTTACTCAATATGGAAGAGAGTTAAAATAGCCAATTTCGTGATTTAAGGTTGAAAACACGAAAAAAAAACTTAAATTGTGAATAACTCGAAAGTAATATCTCTAAAAAAAGTCTAAGAGGTACTTTTTGTTGAAAATTAGTTGTAGGATCGTCTCCTAGGAGTTTAGAAACCAAAAGTGTTAGTATAAAACATGTTTTAGTAGGGTTTATGCATATTCTTCCTCATGACTCCCAACAGTTTTGTGTGGGTATAGTTTTATGTGAACGCACATAGCCGATACCCACCGTCCCTATAATCGAACCCTGCAGTTTAATAAGGCGCTAAGTTATCGTTAAAATCCTTAATTTTTACGGTTGTACAGAGGAGATAGTCGATTACATTGCGGGATAGTCAGATTACCCAGCTCATTAAATCCAAACGAAATGAAGAGGCCATACCAAGAACCGCTCCTGACTGTAACATGATGAAGTGAACTAGATACGAAATCAACCAAGACACGCCTAAGGTATTTCAAAATCGGCTTGTTTGTATGCGAACGAATCCCCCGTTACTCTGTAGGGTTCGGCTTTTTACAAATGTAAATAAACAATCGTGCAGTCACACTAAATGTCAGTCCTTTCCCTTCAGACACTCGTAATTAGAAAACCGCGAACTCGTCGAGTATGTTGTGATACCGCCGCGAAAACTTGCGTCACTCCAAAGGCGCTTAGTGATTTGCAAATCATGTCTATTGTGTCGTATTCAGCGCTGTAGTGAAACCCTATAATTTGACCGTCCGAATAATACATCTAAGTTTGAATTCGTAATGTTTACTATTGTATAGGTCATGGATGCTCTCGAGTTAAAGGAGAACGTTGTTCGAAAATGATTTATGGTGTCCCAATTCTTTCATCAAGTTTTTAGATGATGAGATGTGTATCATTGGAATCGTTGGATAGTCCTTCGCAATTCAAGAGGAAATATGGGTTCTGAGCACTTTATGCTAAAAAATGAAGTATACATATATATATACCTCCTACTCATACATACCATCTTCTACTGCTGTTGTTTTCTTGGAATGAGTTTAGCAATTAATAATGATTTAGAACATCGAAAGATCAATTCTACTAAAAAAATCAATAAAAAGTTGAATGAACCTGACATGAACTGATAAATTGCGAACAATCTTAGAAAATAATGTCAGAAAACTAAATTTTTGCTCACATTTGATTGTTACAAACTGTTGTGACCATAATGTTGTGTTTTAGGAAAAAAGGTTTAATGAAAATCGTTGTAATCATAAATTTTTATCATGAGTTAATATTTGTGACTCGTCCTAGGAAAAGGGTCCTTATCCTTATCTTACTTTGGCAAAATTTTCAGAAGGGTGTTTTTCGATAAAATTGTCAAAAATATAAATTTTTAGGTTTTTATGGATTCTGAAGTAATAACTAACTATCCCTTCACACAGTACAGTAGTCACTTATCGTTGTTTAGCTGATTATTATATCGAAAAATACAAAAAGCGAAAAATAGTTGCGATAACGCAAACGTGGCCTTATCTCATGTCAAGTGGACCTGAAAAAAATATGGTCGTATTGCAATGATGCAACTAAAGACATTAGAGAGTTTATGTATATCCTTTTTCCAAGGACGGGTCACATTTACTGTTTGCATCCCCACAAACCGTACAAAAAGTTGAAAATTTGTATGTTCTAGATACGTTTTCGAGGGTAAAACGGGTCATACAAATGGTACTACCAGGATGAATATAATTAAAGAGAAAAAATCTATTTTAAATAATAGCAGTTTCTGCCCCGAACATTTTAAATGCCGTCGATTGGCGAATTAGGCTTTGTGTTTTGGAATGGGGAACTTTAATGTGTAGGAATTTACATTTTGACCTCAGATTCAGATTCAGCGCACTTGAAATCCCCCTACCTCCAATTTTCAGCTCAAAAGACCGTTTAGTTTGGTCAATAAACGGGTAGAAAGATCACGCGTGACGTAGTAGTGCAAGTGAGCTGAGGGTTCCCTCCAGGGGGGCGGGGGCAGTGACGAATATTCATCGTGCAAATGAATTTCAAGAGCTGTATTTCTGGTCAGATACCCATAATATAGCACCTTTTTGGAAAGCTCTCGCTCTGATCTTTTGATTGAGCAAATAATAAATGACCATGAAAATTACCCATTCTATCAATGCAATCGCCAACACTATTCTACGTCATCGCACCTGTCCTGAGCTACGTCAAATTTTGCCGAAACTTGGAAATATCATTAAAATCAAACTACTCTTCTTATGAAAGTGTGAGAGGTTTCAAAATATCCAAGATTAAATCTACTTTCATATAAAAATAGTAAACACAAATGTGTCTGATTGTTTAAACCCCATTCTTTGGTTTCTCTTAGGATGCTTCTTCTTGCCAGTGTCGATGGTATCGTGGTGCCCCTAAATAATTCGCGTCCTTCCCAGGTGCCGGTATCAGGATCTCGCGAGCGCTTGGATTTCAACTGCTAATTGGATCAGGGGAACCACTTCGACCTTTGAGTAGGTCTACCGATCGGGTAGCGAGGTCGCCCGTACTGGGAGTGTCTGCTGGATTATTGAATTATCCCCTTGAACTTAAACCAGAACCCTTCTCACTGCCATGAGATTCTCAGTGTAAACATGATTGTAAACACCCATTCAGTAACTAGTGACTCAGGCACGTAACTCCTAGATAAATCAGATTCAATAGGCTCACAAATTAATTGTATATTTTCGAATGACAATAGATTCCATCATATTAGGTTTGGCAAATAAATGGTTTCCGCACTCTCCTACGATGCTCAAGTAGTTTTTACCGGGACCTATTGCTAAAGAAACGAGACTTAAATGTGTTAACGAGACCGAAATGGATCTCGAAAGTAGCGGAAAAACATTCCTTTTCCACCTAGGAATGTTAAATTTTGTAGCCTCTCTGGGACAGTAAGAGCCGAACGAAATGACGGGCACCTTTCTGATCAGCTGAGTGAGCTAAATTCTCTTCTAGGTATTTCAAATTTGACAGATAGCCTTTCTGGGACATGAGTCGAATGAAATGATTCCTGATCAGCTGAGTAAGCTCAATTCTCTCCTTTTCGTCCTAAGGTGTTGGAACTTGGTAGGGCTCAACTTGAGACATCAAGAGACAGCTGAAATACGGTCTTCATCCTGATGAGTTGATTGAGCTGCAGGTACCTGAGGTAAAATTTTGTTCCAAGTTCCTAGATTTTAGCGGCGCAGTGAAGCGCTGAGCGCAGAATCTTCTGATTTTTTAGTTTCCTCCTTTAAGGCAGCTCTCCCGTCCAATATGTCGTCTCTGGTCAACAAAAATGTGAAAAATCATACAAAGCAAACTACTTATCGCAGGAAGGTGCAGTTGGTGTAAAGCTTGTTTGGACGAAATCTATTTCCATTGAAGAATGGTAGAAGTACCTTCTCCACAACCATGGGTAACGGACATTATTTTGTACCACGGTTCCAAAAGTATAATGACAAAATTAGACAACTTAAATTGAATTTCGCGTCTTTGTGAAGCACCAAAGCCCTACTGACATAGCATCTTATATATCTGTTCGGCCATGTTTTGTGATTTTTGAATAAGCACTACAACAGTAAATCAAACCCATATTATCTGATCTAACTGTCAGAAGGTGAAATATTTTCTGAATCTTCCTGAAAATATGAATCTTCACCTCTGGTCACCTCTGGTGACCTATTCCCACTATTTCTACTACTAATTACTTAGAATTACAGCTTTATAAATAGGTACATAATAACTAAATAACTGTGACATTACCATCACTCAAACTACAACCTACCATATAATTACTATAGTTACTACAAAATGCCTGTTATCGTTTGTACACTACAGCTCCCTGATGAGGCCCTAATGGGCGAAAGCGCTAGGAGTGTCCAATAAACGATGAGAAAAGCAGCCTAAACTAATATCTCATCCCCTCACTACCACGCTAACCATAAAAGAATTCCATTTTCGGATTTGTGTTTCTAAATGCAAGAGCAAAGTTCTGACTAAAAATCAGTTTTAAATATTTTCTTCGAATCTAGAAATGATGCAGATTGAAGTAAGTGAAGAAACGATTCTTTTAAAGCGAATTTTCGTAAAAAATGAAGCTATTGCAATATGTTGGAAAATTTTTAAATCAAATCTTTTGAAAATTCCTTCATTGGAATCCGGTTTGAGACATTCTGAGACGAACCCTATAGTTTAACACTTTTTCATATATATATATTTCGTATTTGCGTCATTCCAGACGATAACTCTTTTTAGGATTGAGATAAAAATCCCATTATTGCTCCAAAAAATCAAGCTTTCCAAATGATAGGATGAGTTCGGTGGTCAGCATTTTTTGAGCACAATAAATTGGTCAAATTTCAAAAAATGTGCTAAAAAATCACTAAAAATGGCTTAAAACGGTTGAAAATCTTTAAATTAATAATTTTTATGAGCATTTCAGTCAAAACAAACTTATCAATAGTTGAATAGGACATTTAAATTTTTTTTGCACAAAATTATGCCAAAAAATGTACTTGAATTTCATTAATATTTGCGGAAAAAATCTATATAAAACTGCTAGAAAATCTTAAATCTCTCTTGATTTGCCGGCTTTTATTCAGTGCAAATTCTTCCCTATAAAATTGGTTTTTAACAATTAATACAAAATATCTATAATACAAAATGTGCTCGATGAATGGAACTCTTTTCTTTATTTTAATTTAATTCAATTTAATATTTTCATTCTTTATTATTATTTTTTTGCGATGCGATTAAACATTTACATAACTCTTTATTATTGACCAGTGAGCTATTCTTTATCTGGGCGTGCGATTCAGTCAAAATCCTTCCTGATATGTATGTACAAGGAATTGACATTGACCCTCGAATTCCAAGGTAGTTCATTCCATAAACACCTTACACCTGTATGAAGAATATATCAAGTCCGAGAACCTCATATTACGGAGAACCTCACAATAGCAGCGTGGGCGTAGCAGAATATTTATTGCCTTCAAGCGAATATTTCCCACGAAGGCGCGGACAAAGAAGTCAATGCTAAAAATGATATCGCGAGCTCAGGTGCTATTTAAATTATATGCAAACTGCATCACTTTACATCATCAACGCATCAGGCCGTGACGTCACAAGTGATTCGTTAGTTGATCTTCGATCGAACTAGACATTAGCTGACTGTTGCATGATAGCGGGTTTTATTTTTTCATCTGCCGCCTCCACGTAGAGGGAAGGGAGGTGATTATGCCACAGGGATGGGGGGTTGCGGGATGGTAAGCAATGGGGAATTTTCATGGTTATTTTTTATTTGCTCAATAGAAAGATCTTGATGAGAGCTTTCCAAAAAGGTGCTATATGATGGGTATCTGACCAGTAATACGGCTCTTGAAATTCATTTGCACGATGACGTCACGGCCCCCGCCCGCCTGGGGGGAACCCTCAGCTCCCTTGCACTACTACGTCACGCGTGATCTTCCTACCCGTTTATTGGCCAAACTAAACGGTTTTTTGAGCTGAAAATTGGAAGTAGGGGTTTTCAAGTGCGCTGAATTCGAATCTGAGGTCAAAAGTGTGAAATTCCAACACATGAAAGTTCCCATTGTCGCTTTAATTTTATCTAAGAGGTGATAGAAACAAATATGACACTCATATTTTGCTTCCTCCCTACCGAAGGTTTAAAAGCTTTGTGTTCGTGATGATCTTGAAGTCGAAAAAATCGTTGTCCTCCAAAATCAAAATTTCCACTTTTGTAGAAATGTTCCTTTTTATCATTTATGAGAAAGGCAGTATAGGATGGTACATGTATTCATATACATGGGATTATTGTGGAGTATATTGTACTGAAGCTATATTATCTCATTATATAGACTGAATGATTACACGATTATCTATATCTATAAAAATCAAATTATGTTTATTTGTCCTTTATGCGCGACCGTTTTTTACAGCATGCTCTTTGAAAACCAGAGAGAAAGATAGGCTGTATAGAAATTTTTCAACTCACCCCTTTTAGCCCTAAAATCACCATTTTATTGAAAAACCACGTTTGCCTATTACCTCATTTTAAAATCTTCACTTCTACAATTTCATTAGATATCATCATGGTGGGGTTTAGACGTAAAATACTTTCTATAACAAATTCAACGATACCAAAACGATTTTGGTGGGTTGAGCCGAGCATTGTCTATTCGCAAAGATAGATAATCAACAATTGCTATTAAAAATGCCTTTTTAACTGCAGCAATCTTCGTCGGGAAGAGTGAGTTTTAACGTAGCTAATGTTATATTGAGGTTGAAGAAACTGTGACGCTTTTACCAGTACCAATCGCTTGAAAAAATACCAATTCCTAAAAAAGAGATAGAGAGAGGGAGTTAGATATTCTCTCCTGTTCACCCAAGGGTGTTGAAATTTGAGAGGGTGACCCTTTGGGACATCAGAGACGAATAAAGTGGTGGGCTCTTTCCTGATCTGCTGAGCGAGCTAAATTCTCTCCTTTTCACCCTAGGAAAGAGAAATTTTACAGGGTGCCTCTCTATGATAGTAGGAGACGAATGCAATGACGGGTTTCAACGAGATCAGCTGACTTAGCTAAATTCTGTCATCTCTGGGACATCAAGAAACGAATAAAATGGTGGGTTCTTTCCTGATCTGCTGAGCGAGCTAAATTCTCTCCTTTTCACTCTAGATATATGAAATGTGACTGGGAGCCTTTCTATCACATTAATAGTCGAATGCAATGCCAAGTTCTTACCAGATCAGCTGACTCAGCTGAATTCTCCCCTATTTACCCTAGGAATTTGAAATTCGATAGGGAACATCTCTAGGATGTTAAGAGACGAATGCAATGACGGGTTCCAATGAGATCAACTTACTTACCTAGCTAAATTCTCTCCTATTCACCCAATGATTCAGAAATTTGACAGGGAGCCTCTCTTGGAAATCAAAAAACGAATAAAGTGATGGTCTCTTTCCATAAACCATCACTTACAGTGTCCTACAATGTGTTTTCCGACAGACGTCTCTCATGTGTTTTCAACGTCTCCGAAAAGTTGGGCAGTATAACAACAGAAAAAAATTCAAATACCCATATTCACCAATACCCATATCAAATACCCGTATTTCAAATACCCTTATTATACGTACCACTTTTTTTAATTAATATTAGACAGTTTCTTCGCTTCAATTAAATAATAAATTTTAATGAATCAATGATTGTTATTTGTAACCATGACTGTACGACTAATATGTTAGGCGGGACAAAGTCCGCTGGGTCAGCTAGTTATTTATAACAAACACTATAACATTTCTTAGAACCGAATAGGTACCAGAACCTCTCGTCTGTTAAATAATGTACCTTCTCTAAGTTTCTTCACTTCTACCACAAACGTTTATAGTTTCCTAGAAGTATCTCCGTTCATCTCTTGTAAAATTACTTGTAGTACTGACAAAATTTATTTGAAACCTGTAATTATGACTGTTCGCGGTATATACATTTAAGACGCCCGGGATAAGCGAGCATGCGCAGCTATCTTCTGTAACATAAATTACTAGCTATTCCCGCTTGCTTCACTAGCTCGTCATATCTAAACGAAGATCACTATCATATAATATTTCTAATCAATTGTGTCAATACAGCCAGGAAAATATAGACTGCAATTATACTCTACCGCATTCTGGGGGGGCTCAATCCAAATTTCACAATCGTTAGTTCAATGGGTACCAAATTAGCTGCAGTTCTCATTCAGCCTTACCCATTGCTGTGGTTCCCCATGTTGTAATTATCGTCTATCACATCTAGATAGGGTCCGTTGAAAAGTCGACGTCTTGAGTTGAATCGGAACAAAATTAGCTACAGACCTCAGAGCTCATTCTAGTGGTTCACCATTTGTAAATATACACTACGCTCACACCCAAAAACGGCTTGGTCCAAATTTCAGCAAGTTGATTATGAACGAAATTAGCAACAGAGCTAACTGAGGTGATTATAGTGGTCGTCAGAGTTGTAAATGTAGTCTATTACACCCAGAAGGACCCCGTTAAAAAGTTCATTGTCTCAAAATTTAATTTGGGATGCTCAATTTTAGGACAAGGCCAGGGGGATTTGCTATAAGAGAAACAACTCTAACTAGCAGAGATCTCTGTAGCTAATTTTATTACTATTCACCGTAAGATGCTCAAGATTGCAACTTGAGAGATCACTCTAATATGCTGAGTGAGCTCCTTAGCCAATTTCAGGTATATCAAGCAGGTACAAGGTATAAAAAAATCGATTATACAGGATATTAATCTATCTGATCAAGTCTGCAATTTTGAATGTAGTATAGTTTAAAAAAAGTTTCACCTGCTTCACTAGATCTAATATCGAATATGGAGAAAATTCCACCCTTACGTTCAAGATGATTTATTATTTATGAGTTAATAGTATTCAATTTTGTTGATGTTGGATTCATATCGTTGGGACCTATGGCTTAAGTAACATTTTCTGTATTTATGTGATGAAGCAGTGTCAACAGATGTAGGATAGGAATAATAGTTATGTTCTCCCGTGTGGTGTTGAGGTATGTACATGGGCCCAATCCCAGAATGCGCCCTATAAGCCCCAGGATCCCAGTAGGAAAAAGGAGGATCGGATCGCCCGTGAACTTTTATGTGTTTGTAACAAGCTGCCCTCATGTGGCATGTGGGGGAAGTCGAGCGACACTACAAGGGGAACTGCACTGGACTCGTTAGCTCCTTATTTAGTGGTACTACCCGACCCGACACCCTACACTCCGAGAAGGACTCGGGCAAGAAAAACACAACCTGGGAACGCTGGATGGCTGCAGTGATGGGGAAAGAACCTTCACCTTCTGTAGTTGCTCTGGTAACCTCTCCAAGGTCGGCTGTGCAGCTTTTACCACCGTCAAGTTATGTTCATAATCCCTAATTATGTAGCTGGCGAAATATCGGGCTTTACAAGAGTGTTTTGACCGTTGAGCAAAGTTGTTGGAAGTGCGATACACTGGAAGGAATCATAAAAACAATAATTAAATCTATCTATATCTATCCGTCCTGAATAATATGTCTAGTTCCACCTTCAATATCTTCCTCCCAAAATTCGACCAATCAATATATGTTATCTTCAAAAATTGAAATAATGTTCACCATCATGTTTCACTTTTACAACAGCACGGGAAGAACAAATGGCGAGAAAACTGAATATTATCGATTCAAATCAGCTGAAGTTCATCCTAGTAATAGTTAAGTTGATGTCGTTTTTTCGCTTATGAATTAACATAGCTTAGGTTACTTAAGCATTGTGTTCGCTTTCGGACGGTGGTGAAAAAAAAAAAAAAAAAAAAAAAAAATCCAAAAGAAAAAGTTTACTGTCATTTAACGTTTTACACCATTTTGGTTTCGTGTACATCTGTCTGTACGGGCACAATTATTAACAGACGGATTCCGTTAATCTTTGTCAAGTTAAATCCTTGTTTCATCATCCAATATCGATGAGATACTCAGGCATTTGCGAGTTGGGATCGAGATGATGTTTGATGTATTGTTCATAGAATGAACATAGTAATCGATAGATTCTGTGAACAATCTGCTTCCACTTCCAGGATATTTATCAAAAAACCATCTTTTCCCTCCTTTCCCAAGTTGTGCTGTTGTTAAACAATTTTTCTAGAGGTTAATACGTATTAATTCCCCTTGAACAATGATTTCAGTGATCTACATTCATGATATGGATTTGAGGAAGTTATGTGCCACATCCAACTTGTTATATTATTACTTTACTCCCCCTGGAGAGCGAGTGGCGGATCGAACTTTGCTCTTGATGCCACTATAAACTCGTATAAATCAATCAGAGTCACTTGGGAATGAACATGAAACTTCTCGTTCCCGATCGGAATCAAACCTTAGCCCTATGCTGCGACAAGGGCTTGTTACCTATTCCTTAAACGAGTGTGTTGCTGGTTAAAGCTTGAATCACATAGTTGCTTGACACACATAGCTAAATATTTTTAGCTAGCTACCTAGCTACACATACCTAGCTACCTTACTTCAGAGAAAAGAGGAAAATACTCGTAATTACTATTAACTTGTGGATTTTCATTGACTTGGCTTGTGGTTTGCGAACTTCAATTATAATAACACACGCATATTGTTATGATATGGGGTTTGAATTTGAAGTGTTTTGGCTGATATTCCATCGCCAATAAAAACCCTAGTTAGTTAGGCTTTGGATACTGGTAGGAGATGAAGACTGATTTCACCCTGATTCATACGATCATGCTGCATGACTGGTTTTATTTATTGATTATTGTGGATTGTACATGTATGCCACTCGGTAAAAACACCTTTTGCTACATGATCCAAGAAGTCAAATAGCTCTCGAACTATCCTGAAGGGGAGGGAACTAATTCACAGCTGAACTTTCCTATGTGGCTCATAAATCTCTAAATTGGACTGCAGCCAAAATCGTTCCGCCCAGCCGCGGGAAGATGATGTTATGATAACGCAGCGGTTTATTGCCGAGTCGACGGTTTCTCAAAGGTACACACGAAATTTACATAATAGAGCTTGTAAGCTCCCGAGCGTTTATAAGTGAAGTTCGAGGAATCGGATATATATACAAGGGAAACTGAGTCGAAGTTTGCCGATCCACGCAAGAATTCAGGCTTGCTATCGTGTATCTGGGCAATTATTCAAGAGGTTCAGTATGATCTAATCGTCCCAATGAACCTCTTGAAGGCAAGCTTATGTAAAATATCATCAGTTGTCCTTTTGGTTTAATATATTCAATTATGATATATTCAATTTTCGTCCTTCGATATGTGAAAGTAGGAGTGATGGGATTATTAAAATAACATGGTTATTAACTATTATTCGCTGTTCAATGATTTCGAACAACATTCGATTATGAGTGTGTCAAACTAGAACTTGCTCATTATTCGTATTCCTAAAGATTCCATAGAATATCCATTTCCTAGATGTTCCAGTAATAAAGTCGTTATTCGAATAACAAAATTGAATTGGTATTAGGTTGATATTTCTAATTATTGTTCAAATGACTTTCCAAAAATTATTCGATATTCACAATCTACCTTAATCGTTTTTGGCTAGTGATGATTACAATTTTCTCAGTAGATGTGTGTATCCAAACTATAGTATTTTGAGTGATTGGTTGCCAAACGATTATAAACTATTTAGCATGGTTTGCTTATTAGTAAACATTTTTTAAGAACCACGTTAAAGCTTTGGGCAGTCGGGGCGATCCCGAAGGACACTTTTTCATAAATACTGTACTAACTGACGATATATCTCTTTAAGATATAGATGAAAAATTCTATTCATCATTATCATCATCTATCATCATAATGTATTCTATCTCTTCACTTTCCAGTCTAATAGTGGTTTGCAATGTTAGCAAAATTTACTGTGTATATAAACCTATATTTAATTAACTATGTTAATTTACCTGTATATAAACAATTATTCAGACAACCACGCTTATACCACAGAATGTTGGCCACGCACTGCGCTGTGGTTAACATAGTACGGTTAGGTAAATCGAGAGCTTTCCAACGACTGACGAACGATTATTGTACGATGATTGCCTAAGATACAGTTCCGTAGCAACGATTCGGTTGTAAGCGATAATCATCAGAAAATCAAAAGTAACACTTTTTGGTAACGTATCGTAACGCAAAACTTTTCGATTCTATGTGCCTAAGTATAGACATAAGGAAATGTCAAAACAACTTCTCATATAATTTTCTCGTGTCTAACTTTTGCATATCTTGGTGATCCACAAGTGCTGCTTTTATTGAAATGGGTGGGTTGGGTTGAATAGGCCATAAATAATCATGAAAACTTCATTACTTTGGGCAACTTTCGATACTTAGTATAAACGATAATTTTTTAAAAGTTTTTGGAAAATTCGATTTTTACTTTGTCTGATTTTAAGTTATCAATTCATTACGACCGATTCAAAATCAATTTTAAAAAAAACCATACCCATCCCTAATAAGAACAGTATATAACCTTGTGGGGTCGGTTATTGGATCGTTCTTTAGTGTTTCTTTTTCCGGTATAGAATCGAATGTGCTGTCATATATTCTTATGGTCGAACCCTCTTTCTTCCAATCCTTTCAATAATTCGTGATCCCAGGAAATGCCTAGTGGGGCTTTTTATATCTTATTGTGACTCGTGGAATAGAATTCGGGATCATCCAACTACGCCGTACGGAATTGGCTATAAAACTAAGTTTCTCTCACATAGGGGTCAATCCAATCCACGGTTTTACTTTCATGCTGGACGAGTGGATTATTCAACAATGCCACGAGTAGCTATGTCGTTACATAAACTGATGGAACCATGATCCTCACACAGTTTATGGTGTACCTTCACAGCTCATTACACAATCCTGTTTGGGAGTTATAGCGAGAGTAATGGAATGGAATAATTTCCCCCTCCATGATGAGAGGTGACTGTTATCTAGAACAACCAGTGGTCGACCTTGTAGCTTACCAGATCCAAACGTAGCTTCGATAGTGGCTGTTACTTGGATCGGGATGATAATAATATGTGTATATGATAATAATATGTAATAATAATAATTTTTATTATTACCTAATTATTAAGTAATTTTAATAAAAGTCCACGTTAATCCATCCTCACCTCCCCTATCACATCCGTAATTATTTTGTCACAATATCTGTGACGATTTTTAGGACGTCCATCTGAAGCTATGGCTTATAAGCAAGGCTTCGTTAACAAGAGCCTATTGGAATTGATCCAGGGTGGTGGGGGAACTTGAAAAAAGGCAAAGATAAAGTTCCGTTGCAACGGTTTGGTTGTAAGGGAGGATAAATTATTATTATTTAAAAAGAAAAAAAAGTGTCGATTCTTGAAATTATTGCTTTTCGTGGTTGTGTGTCAAAGAAAATACATGAAAATGTCAACATATCATTTTTGTTACATCTCTTACTAGGTAGGCAGGAAACATTCGAATCAGTAAATACCCGGTAAATGGGAATTTTCGCAACACAAATCTATTTATTAAGTCTAGAACTACTAACTTGAGATTATCTCCGATATTTCAAGATTATTTACCTCCGTCTAAAACTGAAAGACTGAATGTACAAGTAATGACTAACGGCGGAAGAGATTATAAGTTCCTTCTTAGATAAAGACTTCAAATGTTAATAATTCTTGATTTTAGATAGCTTTCTGGCATCGATCGCCAACTAAGAGATACGTAGGCAGGCCCTCCAAAAGTCACGGCTGAGTTCGTAGAATAGCAAACCACGTACGAAAATCGAAAATTTCCCCCTTTTCTGAGAAAACCGGGCGTTTGGCATTTAGAGCAAGTTTAAATTTTCGCCCTGACAGCTTGATGAAAAAGCGAACTGTCCCGGCCAATACCAGACACCTGGCAACCCTAGTGATGTGAGTCAGATAAATATTCCAAGGATATGATATTTATATACTGGATTTTTAACTGATATTTATCATTTGCCCCAATAAATATCCAAAAAACGGGTATTCACGATTTTGAATAAAATTAATTAAGGAGGGATGGTGGTGATGGGAATTGCAGGAATCTGTCTACTATATTAACTACAAATATGTAAGACATATTTGGGATCGCAGAAGAAAACTCACGGACAGAAGAATCCAATATCTCCTTCCAAAAAAATGGAAGTCGTGTTTAGGAGTCCTTAGGCAATCATGCCTTGTGGTCTCCCCCCAGACAAGCTGGGAAGATCCTCCTGAGAGGAGACTGTACACACAGGCAATGTCCTTGACAATTGCCAAGTACCCGTTTTGACCTACGGGTCGAGGCATGCGTTCTAGCTCGCATTACCAACTAAGCAGGTTGGTACCCGAGTATTATGGAAATTCACATCAAAAATCACGGACAATTAAAAGAGATCTGAACCAACCCCTAATTGAGCGAGAGCCAGTGACCAGGCCCCCTGCGGATTTTAGGATCACCATAGAAAGTCTTCTTCCATAGAAAGACTTTTCAACACGTTTAGCTGAGTCCACAGCAAGTAACGAAACAGATTGACAACGTAAGAAAAGAACTTAGAGTGCTCTCAACTGGCGTCTTTCTAATGAACCTGAAGAAGCAAAGAAGCGTGCCCAGGACATCTCATCAGAAGAATCTGACGATCGGATTACCTACACTTGCTTCTGTGTAAAAGTCTTTTAATTTTTTGTTTACTAGCACACCCATAAATTCACAAATCAACTATGCTTGCATAATATACTGATTCTTGCTCTCAATTATTATGCAATTATAGTTTCAGTTTCATAAAGTAATCACCATTGCTTGTTCAGGGTGAGAAAGATTCACAATATTGATGTATTTATCTAAAAATGAGTCGACAAAGATATGTGCAGACGTGGGTTGGTAAGCTGAAAAATAACACTCTTCGTCACCTGTGTCCTAATATTGGGTCTGAGGGAGCGAAATTAATTGATATTGAATCATAATGCTACTCTCAAACACTGAATTGATTCACGTTCATTTTCAAAAAAGATTTAAAAGTTGGTTAAATGTATAAATATCCACATAAATACCCAAATCGGATATTTATCAACATTATTTATCTCGATACTTATCTTCTAACATAAATATCCGGGTATTTTACACCACTAGGCAACCCTGGTGTGACTTGGCACTTCTTTCCACAATTTTTTTCTGTTGTAAAACATACGATATGAGGCTTTGTAGAATGACTCTGTCAACTATCTCCCTGTTCTGTAAAACTAGGTTGAAGCTGTTTGGAGTATGGCTGTATCAGTGTATTCTTGGTTCACACAAACTCCATTGTATATTCTACCTCTATTATTAGATATGCCGCAGCCCTATTGTGAAATCTCTCTTTTTATAAAAAGCCTAGCCTTTTTACAATACGCCGCCTTTTCGTAATAAAAACGTTGGACTGCCAATCAGCCTAATATTTTTTAGCGTTTTTGTAAAGAAGCTGGAAGAGGTCAGCCTTTTTGCAAAATCAACCTATTCTATTTGACTAAAAGGCTGAGCGTGAACCGCCTTAGCTTGGTGGTCTGGATTCTTGCAAGCTCGAATCTCAAGATCACATGACATCAAGTAGTCAATCCCTTAGTAAAAATACAGAATTGTTGGACATATAGGTCAAAATCATGTGTATAGTTTGTCATTCCAACGTTTTTATTACGAAAAGGTGGCGAATTGTAAAAAGACTAGGTTTTTTTTACAAAAAGGCCGATTTCAGAAAGAGGTTGCGACAGATACATACATACTTCTGTAATAACTAGTAGATAAGTACTTGTATCTACTCGAAAATTAATATGTACCTAAAGTAGCTCAAATAAAATGAAAAAGCTCATTACTTCTTTTGGATATTTCCGAATTGGTAAATATCTCTCTATGTTTCACTCATTTCCTTGACCACTGGCCGTCACTGTTCAAACGCTTTTTCAAAAGTAAATTATTTGTTTTTATGGTACGTGTGAAGGCAAAGGTTAAGAACACGGTAGCTGCTCAGGAACAAAACGATGAAAAAATGGGAGTGGTGAACAGAAGGCTCGAAGCCAAGAACGTAGAACCTTTGATTTATTATTGATTACCGAACAGCGGGGCTACTACTCGACTGTAGGAAGTTAACGCGGCGTGGATTGTAGCTGGAGTCAGGCCCTTGAACTTCTCAGCTGGGATATAGTAGTGCCGTCAGCTGCTTTATGTCACCTCAGGAAGGAGGTTGGCACCTGGGGTTAGGCCGCAGTCGATAACCTTCCGGATGGATTGATATCATGACGTAAATGATGAGATCATATGTCGAAGAAGAATCGGCGGATCGGAGCCAGCGAAAACTGGTTTAGTTCGCTTCCACCAGCCAACAATACCAACAATTATTAGTGTTATTAGAGTAGGTACTTGTGTTAACAATCCACTACATTTTTACACATTTCGTTTCCAAATAAATAAACCATGTTCTATAACCTATTTTATATTTATTTTCCTTTGGAGTCTGTACTTAATCCCTTCCCTCATGTTACAGTTTCTTTCATTCCTCTGTGTGCCTTTTGCTGAATGACTTCTACTTACCAATTGAGCGGAAAATTTATTTGAATTCACTGTCATTTTTTTCCTTTTTAACATCAAAATAAAATTTTTATAGGTCATTCGTTCACAATGCTTCCCGAAGATGAGTTGCCGGATGTTATGTTTCAATTGGAAAATCAAGAGGTTTGCTATCGTAACATGCATACTTCAAAATTAAATCTGTTCCACTCTTTCTCCACTCTAAATATTCGCGGAACACTAATAATAAATTATTATGTTCGGTATTCACTAATTAATGTACTGCTTCCGTTCATGAAATTCTAGTTTTGACAAGAACATTTATTTCAACTTATTCTTCGAGTAATTTTATAGGTACTTGAATGGAATACCTCATCTCGAAATTCGAATCCAGCAAAATCCAAGTTTTGGCTGGTAGAAACTGTTTTAAACGATCCGTGGGGTCAAAATAATCATTTGGACGCTTGCGGGAGAGGGTTCGGTAACGTCATTTTTGCTTCCCTATAAGATGATATTCCCTATTGCTTCCGAGTCTACTTAAAGGTAGCGGAAGCATTGTTTTCACTTTCGGGAGTGAAAAAATTTTTGGTCTCCAAAAACAAATTTCCACTCGAATTTTACGTTTTAGACCATTCTGAACAACATTGGTCCCTTGTATGTCAGTCTGTCTGTCTATCTGTCTGTGTGTGTGTCTGTCGGTGTATGTGTGTTTGTGTGTGCGCGCGCGTCCGTCCGTCGTGTGTCCGCGCATTCTTATAACAAGCGGATCGTGAGTTATGCCAGAGGTGTGGTGTAGTTGAAGCGAACTCCACTTGTTAATAGAATTCCCGAACTTCAGCGATTCCCGAGGCAAGTTTTTCGAAGAAGTGACGAAGGTCGTTGTGCAGCCATTCAACCTCGAAGTTTTAGTGACATCACAGGATATCAGTATCTACGATGCTCTGGTAAAGTTTTTGAATGACTCAAATATTGTGATTTGATTCAAAGACGATTATCATTTTGTATTTTATCGATTATTATTCTTGTCATATTGTAACCTAATTATCATTCAATTATAAATGATGAATGTTTTAGTTTAAGTTTTTATGAATATTATGCAGATTTTTGTTTACTTCAATTCATTTTGATAGGCTGAATAGTTTGTACTGATGCCAATAAAAAAATAAATGAATAAAAAATACACTGCCAAGGAAATGGCACATGAGCTTCGTAGTGACCTTCACAGTACGTCACCATTAAATTCCAGAAAACTAGAAACGACTGGTTCTGGCATCAGGGAATTAATAAGGTGGGAAAATGGTGGACCATGTAGAGCTATACCCGCACGGTCCCTAAAAATTTGAAGAAAATCGCATCAAAATTGTGGAAATTACGGCTGTTGCAAGGACCGTAACAAGAATATTTCGTTCACGCATGCGCAGAGCGTACCGCTAATGCAATTATGATTATTGTCTTATGGGACCTCAAGGGACCTTACCCACATCATCCCTGAAAATCTGACCGAAATCCGTTCAACATTGACCGAGTTATGACCGTCACAAGGAATTCACGTTAGCGCCTGCTCAGAAGCTACCGTTGATTCGATCATGATGAAGTTGATAGGGGACCATCTAGAGCTTAACCCGCACGATCCCTGAAAATTTGGTTAAAATCGGATCAAAATTGTGGAAGTTATGGCTGTTACAAGGAAATGTGGACGGACAGACAGACAGACACGGAAAAAAATTGGTTCAGGAGGCTCTGAAACGCAAAATGCGAGTGGAAATTTTGATTTTGGGGCAAAAAATTTTTTTTTCATTTCGAAAGTGAAAACAAAGCTTCCGCTGCCTTGCAGTCTCTGAAGCAAAAAAAAAAAAAAATAAAAAATAATAATTATAAAAGGATAATAAAAAATAAAAATAAAAACCCTAAACTCATGTAGAAATGGCTACCACCACAGAAGCCCATAGCTGTGGCTGTGGCTGTGTTATCGTAATCCCTGAAAAGAGAAACTTCTAATTGAAGTTCACATAAGTATGTATATTATAAGGGAAAACTTTCCAATCAACTTAAGACGAATGATCGGGATTTATAGCGGAGTTGATCTCAAAATTTTTCCATTTTTCTGGTTATCTCCACCCAGCTAGTTCAAATTTTGATCTTATCATCAAAAGCCAATGAATAATCACTCCATCAGACCACCCGATGAGCTAATCCTCGAAAAAGTCGGCGGTAGGTCTCAGTCGCTGGCTCACGCTCATCCATATTCACGCCTCCCAGTCAGCCCACCGCCGTCTTGACATATTGGTATTAGTTGACTTCTCGTGGAACTTATTTCCCATTCAGTTCAGGGTGACTAGTTCGTCCTTTGGTGATATTAGAGGTGATTTAGCGGTTAGAAAATGGATTTACTGCCTTTTGTCTCCCGCGCCTAATTTGTGCTTGTCCAGATATTCCCTGTTGTTGTCGATCTCGCTCTGTAATTACCCGCTATTTTAGACTCTTCCGTTGTTGTATTTGGGTTGCAGGTGATGGGCTATTTCTAAATATGCTGTAAGATTCAATTAATGCCGCATCTTAATTATTTTAGTAAATTTGTTTCTCTCAGTATCGTGTAATGAAATATTTGATATTACGTTTCATATTGTTTTGATGTTCCGATATATTAGTTTGAGGTTTTGGGAATAATCAGGAAAATGCTTCAGAAAATTACGTTATTGGAACTGAGTTTTTATTTATCTATATTCAGGTACATTGATTTAAATTATTGTTAGTTATCCTGAGTACAACCCTTCAGCCTTATATTTACCACTTTTACTATTGCATATCATATCTATTCTCATCATTGCATTGTTTTTAGAAAACAAAATCCGCTTCCTTTCGATTTTCTTGAATCTTGATTTTCAAAATATCTCAAAAAAATTAAGCATGGAATATTACCTATATTATTTGATTTCATATATATTTACGTTCTTATAATATTTTCCTAAATTTTTGGCAAAAAAGACTCACAAATCATAACTTCGCAATGCTGCAATTCTTCACAAAGATTTGCAACTCTATTTCTTAAACAGATTTTACTATTATCTAACTTGCACCGAATCATGGTTCACAAATACTATAAACTCCAGTTTTTAACATTTATTTTAATTGAAATCCGTCATCCATCTTCCTTCCTACCTACCTTACAAAAATTGATGAACCTTGAAAAATTGTTGATGTATAAATCAAAATTTTTTTAAGGTTCATCAATTTTCACCGATTTATTTATTTGATTTTCACCGTTTTATATATTCAACGATTTCACCTGTGTTCATCCCTATCCCATAGTTTTGAGGTCACTTCTAAGGCTTTTGTAATGTTTAACCAGTCCTTTGAACTGGAATTAATACTAATTTTCTATAATAATATAATGTGTTGTGTTGTTGAGTGTATATATATATTTCATTTTAAAAAATTTAAACCCAGTATTTGTTCCTGAATGTTTCAAAACGGATTTCTTATTAGTTTACTAAAAATGTGACTAATACCTGTAGGTGTTCCTTACTGGTTTTAGGCAGTTGCTTACTCGTGAAGGAACTCCTATTGTGTTCTGAAGTCCTCTAAGGCCATTTTCACCAAAAACTTATTCAACGAAGTTTAGCCAAACTCCGTTAAAATTAATCTCTAGAATTAAACCTTGGCGGAGTTACCTAACGGTGTTTAGGCAAATTGTTCAATCAAAAGTTGGCCAATGTGATGCATCGGAACATTTAAGTCGTCACTACAACCTCCACCACTCAGCTTATGTCAAGTTCCGCTTCATTTTAATAGGTAGGTAACCAAATAAGTAATAACACATTTTGAAATCTCGAATACACAAGTTTTGTTTGGTTTCTACTCAAAATCGCAAACATTCTATCCACCATTCTATTATTATGCGCCATCATCTGTCGTACTTAATTCATCATCGGCTTGACTTTTTTATCAACAAAAACCTACCACAAAAAATGATTTACGTTACTTCTTATTACTCTAGTTTTCAAATTATAATTTACTCTTAATGTCATATCCTACATCCTAGTCCTTTCTAGGTACAGTGTTCTCGTCTGACGGGTCAAATAATTTTCAATGCCTGCATTTTTTCATAATTAACAATCACAACCGCACACAAAAGCCACGTGGCCATTTTCGTTTCCCAGCTATTTTCAACATCTTCGAGTTTAAACTCGTTTAACTTTTTCGTGAAAGTGGGCCTCAGTGCGTAGATTTATCAATTTGATCCGTGTTAGCCTGTTTTTACGTCTCTTGTTCTCACGCTGTTTCATTGTTTGCAGGTGAGTCTTTGATATTTTACTTCCTGATATGACACCAAAAAGTAAGTTGACATCCTATGTTTTTCATGAATTCTTGTACTCTAAGCTTAATCGTTATGTGAAGTACCGAAAACTCAAGAAACTGCAGTAACGATTTTCATGAAAATTTGTATGGTCTGCGTTGACTTTAGTGTAGAATGAATTTTTTTTAAAATACACATGTATTTACTGGTGACTGGTATTGATACTGAGATATATAGGGTTTTTTCTAAAGGCTTTACCAAGGTTCAAATTCAGAAACTCAAAGGGTTGAAAAATAATGTTCGAAGCTACTTTTGTTTGGTAAAGTCAAATTCTCTATTAAGAAAATTGTTCATATTCTTCTTAATACATGCATAATTGTGTATAAAAGGGTAAGTATTTGTAAACATTTCAAAAATTAGAAAAATTTCTGCAAGTTGATGCAACAAATCATGCAAATGTATAGTTCACAAGTTCACATATATTACTGCATAGTGTCATGTATCTATCAGTCCATGTTACATATCCAGCATTTGATTGTTTCATCCAAATTTATAGCTCGTCAAATAGTTAGTTCGTCAACTAGTTCGTCAAATAGGTAGCTCGTCAGATTAGTTCGCCAAATATCATTCGCCGGAAGAGGGTTAACGATCATTTTGTTCTACCACAAATACTCTGTTTGCTTATTTGTTGATACGTCATTTCATAAATGGCTCGAGTAGTCAGGGGTTTGAAATTGTCCTGTGTTATTATTTTAAATGTCAATGGAAGAGAACGTACGTGGAATTCTATGGTCGAAAGCCTCTTTCACTCTCTCGCTCGTCACTTGAAAACGATCATAACTCACTCAGCTCCCCTACTGGTAATGGTAATGACTAGAAAATGGATAAACGTCCGCGTATCTTATAGCGAGAACGGCTTCGAAGTCACGATGCAACCATCACCGCTTCGCTTGCAGTGAACGTTTTTTTAGAATTACCCGTTTAACATACGCTTCCTGCAATTCCTAGCTCACTTAGCCGATCTTCGTTGGGTCTAACCTTCACTCGGACCCGTGAAGTTCAAGTGCAGTAACTGTGATTGTTGCTGGATCCCTGGGCCCCGGGTCTGCCTTGATTGAGATGAGAAGATGCATGACATTCACGCTCTGATTCTTCCCTCTCCTTTGCTCACTTAGGACTGTTCTCTCAC
The DNA here is from genome assembly GCA_030762985.1 of Adelphocoris suturalis. NCBI lineage: Eukaryota > Metazoa > Arthropoda > Insecta > Hemiptera > Miridae > Adelphocoris > Adelphocoris suturalis. The sequence continues at coordinate 162,926,319 of CM061040.1, forward strand.
GCATGCAGATTCACTTCAGTTGAAGCATTTTGTGAGGGGCCGCCTCGCTGTCTCCCAGTTATTGCTTTATGAAAGAACCTGGGTCCAGCAAAGAACCCGCAAAAGTCCATTAAAGAGGGAAAACTATCTCAACCTATAACGGAGGTTCTTTCACCACCGGATTCTCTAGAATTCAGAAAATAAATGCATGCATGTAAGGAAAAAGATTGAAGACCGATTTCGAGTGAAATGTAGGACCTACCTATTGTGTCTGCTAATGCCTTGGAAATATTCAAGTGCTATTACATATATATAATTTGGTATATGGTTGACTAGTGATACCTATATATCTATATTCGGGAGGTTGAATGACCAGTTTAGTCTTGAGTTTTTAGTTGTTTATGCACTACGTTTCAACCCAGGAGCACTATTCATGTGAATTATTGATGTACTGGATCTTCGAAGTCAGATGTAAAGACTTATGAGAAGAAGTGAACACACATGTTGTTGGTGAAGCCAGTTGACATACAGAAAACAAGGTTGTGAAAGGCAATTGGCAATTGCTATCCTCACATACCTACACCTCAAGTGCGGTATCTCATTGACCCCTATTGGTATATATTCAATATAATACCCTGAAAACAGCTTAGTCAGATCTCCTCCCTTCAATGTATTTTATTGGAGCATCATAAAAGAAATCGGTATTAAAATAGTTCCAGTGATTAAGTCCCGTGTCTTACTTATCAACCTTTATCCCAAAATGATATCTAAATATAACAAAATATACTATAGACAATAAGAAAGTTAATCACGATAATCATTAGATCGTCGCAGAGGTTAGTGAGACAAGGGGAGGCGAATAAATTAACTATCATCAATCGGACGAGGACAGCAACATGGTCTGATTTCGTTTTTGACCCTTCAAAGCTGTGATGTATTGACTCCTTGGGGATTGAAATCACGAGACACGCTTCAATGTGCATTTGGGGGCGTATTAAGTGCCCAATTCTGGTTGGTTCCAACCTCAAAGCTTCTTCACTTACCCTTCGTCAATGAGATATAAATTTCGGAAATGATTAATTCTACCTCTGGCTTATTCAGGGCTGTGCAGCTTCAACAGGAATTGCCGCCGCCGTATTGGGCAGCCTGAAGGTGGATAGGACTGTTGGATAGAGGGACGTTAAGAGGGGTGGGGGGTCATTCAACAAGTTTTGCCCCGGTGCATTTTAAGGTCCAAATGACATTATCTCAACAGACACGCACGGCGGTTACCTCGAGCTGTTGCGAGAGATTAATGTGCAAGCTGTTAGAGCCCAAAGCGGCCCTTCCTTCATCCGTGAATAACAGATGGCCCGTGCATTGCCTTTCTGTGTTCAGAATATCAATGGTTTACCGCCCCATCCGAAATTAAATTATCTATCTTAATCATGCATGAAGATCTAACTATTAGAACTATGAGGTTACTCTACGCGTTTTTGAAATATTCCATTAATATTCAGTTAAGGTAGAGTTGGCAATTTCACTCCCTCGAGTTGTCGTTATGCTCGCTATAGGCAACGTTTAGGGTAAGGATGGAAATAATGGACTTCACGTTGCCGATTTCGACAAAAAGAAACTACGATGCAAAAAGTGAAGGAGACCACAAGAATGCAACATTTATTTTACTGTAAAGACATTGACGGTGAATTTTACCAAAAAATTAGCTTTCGTATTTACTCGCCATATCTCAATGACTACGTCTTTGCCCCTTACAGTATGCTATAATGGGTTTGCAAAAATTGTACGTTACTCAACTGTTATCTAGTACATTACAAACAGAATAACAGTAGTGATTTTCTTACAGGTGCATACAGAAATCTACTCGTTTGTGGTAGCATATTAATATATCACTTTGCCGATTTCTCTTGTATCTAATATCCCGTATACATCTCGTTGAGAGTTCGAATAATAGTTGGAACGGAATTTCCTCGAGTTTTAGACCAGGGGGTTGTTTTGATCATTTTACTTTTGTAAGAGCCTGAAGATAAGCACGATGTTGTTGTCTAGCTCCAGCTCGTCTTCAGATTCCCCCACCATAGGTAGATGATTTTTTTTCCAGGAACTGCGAATTGCCTGCAACATAGATATGACCTACAATGAATTTTCTAGTATTCATTAATAACCACTACACATGTGCAAACATGAAATGTCATATTTTTCGATTAAATTTTTAGGGATATTCCACGGCCTCGGTATTCCTCTAGAAGTTGTTTTATATCGGAATAGTACCGAACCAGTGCGCATGTGCTAAGGAAGAGTGTGCAATATGCGTAACTCACGATTTCATAGTGTTTGAACGTGAATATTTGGTGTTGCCTTTTTGATTCTCTATTAATTTAATTGACATCGAAAAACTTAACTAATGTGCCTACGTCCTAACATGGAATATCAATCCCGAATCAATGCGTTTTCAGAATCAAAATCAGACGAAATCTCTAGCCTTGGTTTGTAATCTAAATTTGTCCCCGATGGTGCTGCCATCTATTGAAAAAGATTCCTATTAAAATTAGGTATGATTCGACTTAACATCACCTTTGTTGCATCCATATACTGGGTGGAATTTAGGGTACTGAGTTTACAGTGGGGAATTATGGCCGTTTTAATTCATAAAGTGCAAAACATGTTAAAAAACCTTGAAATTAAATAAATTAAGAAACAAAGCGTTTGAAGAAAAAAAAATCTTGAAGCGGAACTTTTTGTTGTAAATTAGCTTTATAATCGATCCTTGAGTTTGTCCTGTAATTTCTGTTGACACCAGTGATCAAATGATTTATACGATACAAAATAACGAAGTAGTCCCACTTTCCACTTCGAAGACGTATTTTCATTTAATACATTTTCATTTATTCAACCAGAATCAAACCATTCATCCATATATCCCCGAGGTTTTTTACTGATCGCTTGGTTCAATACGAGTGCTATCAACGGTTGAATGACCTCTCAGTCACTTCATGTGATGAGGTCGAGAACATTATTTTTCTTTTGCTCCTTTACGCGACAGTTAGTAGACTAAGTGCCGCGAGGCGAGTTATGTTTTATTAACTCTAAGTTTTCAGCCTAGGATCGTTAGCGAGATACATTGAACTCATGATTGTATACATTCTCTGTAGCCTTCGAAGAAGCTCTGTTGATAGCCCAGTCAATTCCGCTAATGTGTTCAATCGGTTGGTCAAAGGATACAGTTCTATTTCTATTGCTGAACGAGGATGGGCTATCCTGAACAGTGTATTGTAATTTATCATAAAATAATCAGGAGGTGGGAGATTTGGGGGCTGTTCGATTGCTCCAATTTATATTTTGCTGGAAATACCCTAAAATTGTATAGATATGGCTCCTACAGACCATAATAAGCAATACACTTTATTTTCAAATTGCCTCTACTCAACGACTGCCTTGATCAGTAATCAGCTCCTTGCGTAATCACCTGATTACCATCACTGGTTACCTTCTAAGCCGGTTTGGTCCACTAGATCGTGAGAAAGGGTATTTCATGAAATCTGTATTTATAAATAACCCACGCAGTTAGTGACTTGAAATCGATGAAACTTGAAAGGGAACTACCTAGAGGTTAACTTGCACAATCCTTGGAAATTTCATCATGTTTGGATGAATAGTTCCGGCCTTTTATGACTAGACGGTATTTCCACGTTTAGGCATGTGCTGCGTCTATATTAGTTCCAACCACATGGTGTCCATCTTTCATCTACCCTCCCATTCTGAACAAATTCTGGATTTATTTAACAATTTTGATGATTTAATAATTTTTCCGGGACAGCTTATAGAAACATGGGGTTTCTACGTTTTCTGTTCAACGAATTTCGATTATCTGAAGTGTAAATTGTACATGAAAAATTTAAGTTAGATCGCGTTATGGATTGTTGTTTTGTTTTGTTGTGCGTAATGAAGAATGAATGTTAGCTGATGTTCCATAGAAATAATTAGCTGTGTACCAAGCACCGCGAGTTCATGAACGTTCCGGAACCGGTTCGGCGCCGAATCTTATGCGCACGTGAATCGTGTTCCAAGCGTTTTGAGTTCAGGAACTCAACACTCGCTAAGGTGTTCCCATCACGTCGGGTTCATGAACTGGGTTCAGTGAGTTCATGAACTTTTCAGAACTGCTCGGGGATAGGGTTGTGAACTCGAACAGAACGAAATCTTTCTGAACTTTCCAAAAATCTTATTTCACCCCTCACGCTAATTACTTGCCTTGTCATTCGCCTGCTTGATGCTTGTTGCGTTATCGTTTTTCACATCCTTTTTGTTCCTCTCTTGCGTTGCACTTTATTTACGTCATGAATCTTAATAGAATAGTGGGACTCTTCCTAGAAGTTTCTGATTCGGAATCGGATGTGTATGCTACCTTTCAATTAACTTTCGATGAAGCCGGATGGATGAACGCTTTTATTTTGACTCTCCTAATCTTAATATTAATATTGAATAAACGTAAAAATAAGCAAATGAGAGAATATCGCTCACATAAATAACCGTGAAGAGTTTTTCACATTACTAAATACGATGCTAGTGCTGGTTGGTGCATTGAGTGTCAGAAGAACTATAGTGCTCCCACTGACGGGTCTTGAACCTAAAAGTTTTGTGAACTCATTGAACCTGTCTGAGTTCATGAACTCAGACGGGTGTTTGGAGCACAGCTAATAATGATAATATGGTCTTGTCTCCTGACTCCTCTTGCCTCTTGACTCCTGCCTTTATTTAAATACCTCACCTTGATCCTATATTATTAATACACTGCATAGAAATTCATTCTTTATAATTGGAATTTTTGTTGTTTAGTTACTGATTCTGATGATATATTATTGGAATAATTGTTATGAATTTAGGAATCGCGTTGCTCGGACTGTGCTTACCTAGAGTTTATAAGATTATGAGAGGTGAGTTAGGAACTGGTGATGATCAGCCCAGCGTTGCAGTATCACCATAGGCTCAGACGGTACCTAAGTAATTGAAGTTCGGCGAAAAAATACCACCGTAAGCGCTCAGTATAGGAAAACAATTAAAATAGGTTAGGTGACACAATATCACCTTGCTGGAGGGGTAACACAAACTTCGGCGGAACAATAGGCCTCGTGCCTATATCAATTGTAACGCTTGCAGTTGTGGATGGTAAGGGGCGGCATGAACTCTACCTGTACATTCACCGTGCAAATGTCTTTCAGAAACTATGAAATAATGATAGAAGCATTATCTTCCGTAGAAATAATACTGACCCACGCAACGAAACAGATAGTATTCATTATAAAGCAAGAAAATTTGTAATAAATACCACATACTAGCAAAAAAGATGCAATATCGACGTTTGATCTAAGGATGAAAAAGACGAATGGAGGTAGCCGTTGGTTGGGAAGAAGAAGGCAAGCTGAACGAATGGGTGCCACCCCGATCTCTCCTCGGCCTAAAAAACCCAAATATTATGCTCCATGCGCATGCGCCGACTGTCAGAGAGGGTAAAGAGGTCGAGCCCAGACAGGGACCAGTGTTTATTATGAGAACCACACCATATATGGAAGATTGAAACTATAATAAACTCTCTGTAGTCATCATGAGTATTTCCATCCATTCTCCATAAAATTATGTTTTCATCTCAAATGTATTTTCTTCATTATTCGGCTCATTTTTTTGTCCAAACAACTAATGTTACTCATTTAGTTTTGTAATGAGTGAGTAATTCAGATCCAATTTTCTTCTGGAAGTTCGATTAAATGTTAAAGCTTAATTCACGGGGGGGCTACTCACTATAATGACAGTACTATTACTATACTTTACCTTGTTCCGATCGATTAGAGTTTAGTCGTCATCCCCGAAAAATTCGGCAATTTCGAAGTAAAGTAGGCGTCAAGATAGGAAAGTGAAGTCACGATGACGAGATTACCTTTTATTATATTTTTATACGTTGGCAGAAAAGTAGCCATCGCTGCTAAAAAGTTCGTGCGAGGGAAAATGACAGGCTCAGAGGATGTTGCAAATCGCCGGAACGTGAAGTTTGCCCCCCGGCGGGCTTCCCCCTAGAACGTTATTACTCCGCATGAAATGATTGGGGTTCTGTTCGCAGACACCTGCCCCCGGGCCAGACCCCTGCGCCGCCATCAAACTGAAATTTTCGCGTGGGAGGGAAATAGGGGACTTGCCGCTCCGTAATGACAACCTTCTATGAAACCTCCCCCTCGCTTATAATAATGTACAGCAATTTCCCTTTTATTGAGTGGGTGCATTAAATCTGGATTATCGTACGTTGTTCGCCGTTCGACGGTGCCCTAGAGCTGGGGTCTTTAAATTGGGGGCAGTCGGTGTTCTTCCGAGAAATATTGGAAACCAAAATTACTCGTAGCGTGAGAGGAAAGGAAAAAGTTTAATCATCCATCCAGGGCATTCAGGCAAGGGTTCTTATTTAAAAGGGACGACCTATTGGAATTGATCCACGGTGGTGGGGGACAACCCAAGCTTGAGAAAAAAAAACAACCACATATAAATAAGTTTCAGACCACCCTAAGACCGAATCCGTGGAAAAAACCGGTGTGTGTGTGTGTGTGTCCTGGATGTCCAGGTTGTCAGTGGCAGCGTGGACATGGAGCAGACATGGCTGGCTAAGATAAGTAAATATGATATGAATGATCTGCGACAAGCGATATCTGAGCTAATAGGAGTGGCAACCAATAACATCGAGGTCATGGCCGCGACCTTGTCATGGCGCGGGGTGTGGTGCGGGAAAAGCGTCACGGAGTTACTTGAGTTAGGCATCTCAGCAGGAGTACTCCGTGCTATCACCACCCGCGTCCTGAGGGGTTCTTACTTAAACTGGTGGTCATTTTATAGGGGCACTTCCTTTCATCCCATTCTTCCTCCTCATCCTGCAACTTCCCTTATCCCAAGGGCCGGCGTCGGGTAAACCTGAGCGTCCTCCCCATTTCTTTTATTTATTTTTTCATTTTGAACTTTAATGGTGTGCCCCCTCCGCCTTTGAGGGGAGATTTATTTAAAACAAAAAAAAAAAAATTCTTGTTTTGTTCCATTAAGAATTCGATATAGTTTTGGAACGTACGTCAGGAGTTTTAAATTTCATCATGGGAGGGGATGAATGGAGGGGGTAAAACTGATAAATCGTGGTGTTTTAACAATTCTCGTCCGATTTTCGTTATTTCTTTGGTTCAACTATGAATTTGGTGTAGTTTTGGATCGCATTCAGGAATTTCAAATTCAATTATGAAAGGGGTGATGAATGGAGGGGGTAAAGTAATAAATCATGATATTTTAACTAATATCGTCAGATTTTCGTGATTAATTTTTTCTTCAACTAGGAATTTGGTCAATGGAAGGTAAATGATGAGTTTAATGTTTCATTATGGAAGAGGGTGACTGGAGGGGAGGGGGGGATAGTAATGGTACTAGTGCATTATAGGGCCGGAAGGTTCGATTATTGAGATAATCGAAATATGCGATTATGTATCGATTGTGCTCCGTTCGAGGTTTCGTCTTTTTCCCGGACGCCGGCCATATATTTGCTTTACGGACAGTCGTTTTTCTAGTTGTCGTGTTAAGTGTTGTTTTCTCGTCGAATCATGGATCTTTCAAATCTCTCGTGAGCGATGTCAATAGTGAATGAACTGCAGCACAGTTTTTGCAAAAAGTCCGCGTCATACCAACCGAAGTGTTTTGCAAGAGCAATCACAAAATGCGGTTGGTTTAGCAATCACAAAAATGCATATTAGTTGGGAATTTAGATCAGAATGAAGTGTATAGTTTGGTGGTCTGGATGCTCGCAAGCTCGCATCTCAAAAATACATGAATAAAGAATCGTTTGGTGGTCTGGATGCTCGCAATCTCGCATCTCAAAAATACATAACATCAAGTAGTCAATCCCCACCTAACCCCACAGTAGAAATGAAAAAAAACTAGAAACGGTAGAAATTAGAAACGATTGATTCCTACCAGTTAAAATGAAAAAACAGTAGAAATTATAAAACCGCTGGAAAACGGCGGAATATCGAATGTGTACCTACTAATCGATACATAATCGCATATTTCGATTATCTCAATAATCGAACCTTCCGGCCTTATAATGCACTAGTACCATAGTAATAAATCGTAATGTTTTAACCATTCTCGTCAGATTTTCGTGATTTTTTTTTAAATTCAGTTATAAATTTGTTCTAGTTTTGGAAATTATGTCAGGAGTTTCAAATCTCATACTTATGATAGGAATTTGCTGTCGGTGGAGGGAGTTAACGGGGAGGCGGGGGTAAGTCAGTGAAGTCATGATAGTTTTGTCTTCTCTCTTTTTTAACTCTCACAAAATCAACATACTTCCCTTTTGACAATAATGAAGAAATTCTACAAACTGTCTATCTGTCAAATCAAAATCATAACTATCATTGGATTCCTCAAGATGTTATGCAAATGTAGACACCCATATTTTCCCTGAAATCCTTCTGACGCTCGTTTATTCTTTCCCTGAATTTCCTACCAGTTTTATCGCAACATTCGTTGCCACAAGAACATTTTAGTTTATAAACCCCATTTTTATCCTGAACGTTGATTTTGAAATGGGTTTCCACAACTTCGTCGCGAGTTATTTAGTTCGTATCTGATTCAGACCTCGAAAATGATGACCAAAGATTGAAAGTTTGTTGGTTTATCGATAGTTCTAGGGTATTGCACTGTTATTAGAATTTGATAACTAACTTTTATAGTACTGCTCTCCATATATTACAGTACGAGTCTCCGAATGATAGCTAACGCTACCATTTTCTATGCATTTAAACTGTTTTATGAGGTGATTAATAGAGTTCCTGGTAGAGAAGGCCAACAGTTTTATGTTACTCATGGACGTTACATTTTCTATTAAGTTAGGGTCGTTATAATTTTAAACAGCCTTGGTATGGTTCTGTCCCATCCTGTATTATAATGGTGTTTCTAAGTGGCTATATATTTTAGAGATTAACATACCAGAACTTTTTCTAAGAGGAAATCTTAGAAGACGTTTCGACTCAGTAGAAAAAAACACTCCCGGAGATATATTACCTTTCAGCTTGTTGGTTCGTACAATACTTTCTAACTGTTTACCCGATTAGCTCATAGGACCGGCCCAGTCAGGATAGATTACTCTGAATGACGCAATGGACGCCGTATATTTAAAGTAGTGATGCGGTCTGAACGATAAGGAGACCGCGAGGGAAGCTGTGGATCTGGACCCCTCAGGGGTTTCGTTCCTACAGTTTTTATGGCGTGGAAGGTCCGTCATTAGTGCCGCGAGTTTGGGTCAGCTAACTCACGATTCTCTTCAAGAATGCTCTAGATTTTGTGCGGTGGTCAACATTTATATATAACTCAGTGTGATGGAATCTAACGAAAGACTGGACTAATTTTAGGAAATTCAGATTAGCTTTAAGAAAAATGGTTTCTATTATGCTTCCTCCCTACCGATAGCAGAGTTACTATTAATGCACAAACCAGAAAACACTTGTTCCCCTTCATAACAATTTATTCTCTCATTCTGTATTCTTAAACCAAATCAAATCAAATATCACTTTACTGCCAACAGTAAATATAAAGTAATAAAAAAAATTAGAAAAAAATCAATGGATTAAAGAATTAAATATACCTAATAAATGACATAGATAAACAAATTAAAAAGGTACTGTTGCCCACCGAAGAATAAATCTAAAAACTTGTGCTCCTCAGTGGAGTTCAATAATGAATAATATCAAAGAATCGTTGTCAAAGTAACTATAGTAGAAATAGTGAAAAAATTGCCAATAAAACATTAATAATTCACGTTAAAATGATTCTGAAAAGAAGGTCTTACAGAAATATATGTATAGAAAAAAGAAACATAATCACCCAGAAAAAACTCCAACACTATAAGTAATCCACTATCTTTCTTTTAAAAGATGGTAGACTATTAAAATGAGAAATATTAATGCCATTTTCATGCGCCCGTGGAGTCATGCTGACAAATCTCACAAAAAATGTTTCCACCGTTCCGTTCCGATTTTTTCAACGGTTTCGGAAATATGAAATATAGCTCCACAGTAAATAATAAATAATTTGAACAAAAATTACATCAATATCCCTAGTAATGACTTCAACATTTTAAATGCTTATATTGTGGAACACCACCATCCTATGGACGTGTTGGATGTGGGAGCACACTGTAAAATTTTTACAAATGTATGGGAAATATAATTTATAATTGCTAAGAAAACAAATGAAATATCAACTTAAGGAGTGCATTGATTGAACATATCTGAAACTATAGAAAAAAAGGATAACATGGCAAAAAAGGTATACATTAGAATGAGCGTGATGGTTCCTGACTATGATGATTGAAAAATATGTGATTTCCTGCGCTTTTCAAACTACTATTTGGAATAAGAGTACTGCTTGAGTGGTAGGGCGTTCAAAACGATTCAACATTATACAATTCGATAATTTACGAAAATTCGCTCATAATGAATCATGATTAATGACTGAAACTTTCTACCCTTGTACAAACATAAATAAATTCTCTACCTATGTAACTTTTCATTTTCTGTAGAATTTCCTAAAATGCTTGAGAAATTTCAAACCAGATGTGTCAATCTCTTCTGATGGCCTAAGGACGCCTAAATTTGTTTGAAAAGTATGTTGAGGATTTTTTAGAGTTGCTGGTTGGCGTCTTATCCAGTAATGGTGTGAGTTTCATTGAAATTTTTTCAAACATGTGGGGGCAGCACTAGTTTTATGAACGCCAAATTTAGACATTTTTGGACCTTTTTTGATTTTCCTCGAACCTCCAAGGGCGGCCCATTCTATCGAACGTCAAAATACGCGTCAACTCATTTTCGATCTCCAGTAAATAATTCATTGAGATCGACGACGACCTTATCGCGCACTCCCCTTGTTAGTTCAAATTTCTCTAAGATAACTTGAACTATTTTCCTACAGCTTAACTTCACTTTTTTAACCTAGATTGCGGTGACATATAGACCTTGGCTGATCAATATTTGCCTGTACATTACATCTGGACATGATTACTGATTATTAGTTTCTTCGATAAGTTCAAGCCATTTTTCGACGTCTCTTTTTTTAACGTTTTTAAAAATAATGAGGAGTCGAATTTCTTGCTAGCTACTATGCAGGGACCTCTGCTTACACTTCATGAAATGTATTCTTTCAAAGAGAACTAGAGACAGTTTGGTTATTGATTGTAGTTGACGCTGATATGGCAAAATTCCTTTTACTTTTCGAAAAGATTCTGTATCACTTGTCTATTTCGGACATTTAATATATGCAGTAAATCAATTTCCCTTATACAGGATGCTTAATTTTCTATGATAGGGGACCTTGGAATTTTTAAGTTGAATTAACATCATCTCCCTCCCGTTTCCGATGTCCATGGGCACAGAGCGAGATCTTATGGTAATCTGCAAGACTCATGTCAGATGCTCCATGTTGCCAAGATTCTTCAATGATTCGCCACTGATGATTCGTTACCTTTACGGAACTAATGCAATTCATTATCTTCAATAGGACCACCTCCACGCTAAACATTCTAAATTTGGAATTTTCATGGTTGTTTTTTTCTATTTGCTCAATAGCAAGATCTTAGTGAGAGCTTTCCACAAAGGTGCTATATGATGGGTATCTGACCAGTAATACGGCTCTTGAAATTCATTTGCACGATGACGTCACGGCCCCCGCCCGCCTGGGCGTAACCCTCCGCTCCCTTGCTCTACTATGTCACGCGCGATCTCCCTACCCATTTACTGGCCAAACTAAACGGCCTATTGAGTTAAAAGTTGCTGCTTGAGGGTTTTCAAGTGCGCTGAATCCGATTCTGAGGTCAAAATTGTGAAATTCCACACATGAAAGTTCTCATTTGTATTTAATACTCATAGTTTCCAAATACGATTTTCTAAAGCCAGCGAATTTCATTTGATTACTTTCATGACATTAACTGATGGTAAAACAAATGTTAGAAAAATATAGTGCTTTTGTAATTTTTTACACTATCCACGTACCTGCCCGAATAAATCTGATTTATTATATTTTGTATGATGTTGATTAATTTTATTGTTACTTTTCTGATCTCGCTGCAAAAGTGTTTATTTCGTCGTCTATATCTCTGACCCATCCCCTTCGTCTAGATCGCTCCCATCACGTTTCCCCCTAAGCCCTGTCGCCACTTCGATTAGTCTGCAGCGTTCTCTCATTGGGGTTACCACCTACTGAACTCACCGACCTATCCTTCCTTTAAACGGGTTCGATTAGCCTTTCCACGCCACGGTTTTTGGGACAAGCGATCTTCCCCTCCTTGTGTGGTTTGAAAACGATTGTCTGTGGTGCCGGCAGGATCTCTGACGAAGAACAGGAAATCCTCTACTGACTTTCCATTCTGTATACGCACTTTGAACACGTAAGTACCTTTCCCAAGCTGTCCAACCCATCGAAGTTGTCCTTTTTTGGCCGGATACATTGAGTTCACCTCCCCCCCATGTTTGACTAGTTCTGCTCGATAACTGTCAGTTTCACATACATTGAGGGGTCACTTTTCCTTGTAGACGCCAAAGACCCCAATCGATCGGACAAAGTTCACATTTTATCTCATGATTAGGTACCTAATGGAGATGGGATGCACTCTGTTCTTTTTGTCTTTTATCAAACACTAAGAAAGACCAGCGATAGGCACGCATGCACGCGAGTATGAAGAATGCCATGCGTGTCCTGAATGTCAAAGGATCGGCTTTTTGTTAACGCAGCGAAGAGATCTCGACCTGAATGTACATGGATTGGTTCATGCAATAAAACAATTAAAAAAGTTATCGTATTTATTATTTCACAAGTACCGCTCCCCCGATGTACCAACCTTATATAATACTTACTATAGTCATAAATAGTTGATTAAAATACTTACTATAGTCGATTAAGCGTAGCAGCAGCAGAGTTGGAGAGGAGGCCGCATGCCGAGTAGACCTGTGCGGTAAGTGTACAATGTATAATAGATTATATTAGCCATGTATCCCAAAACCACGAAATGCGCTCATTGGCTACGGGGAGAGCCTGTAATAAACTTTAAAATACTATACTTGGCACCACCTGAGTGCGCAAAAATCACGCATTTTTTCGTAGTCTGACCAAGGGATTTTCTTCACTAAATACAAAGCAGGCATCACGTATTATTACTGTGTGCGTTGTCTAAGCCAAAAAGCTACTTTTCCGGGGTTTCAGGGCCGAAAAAGTCCATATCTCGGTTATTTTCGCGCGTTTTTAGACGGCAAACCACCCTACAGCTTCTGCACACTTCCTGCTTTTGCACATTTGCGTAAATCCGTTCGATTGTAAAGGTACAGGTTGACACTACTGTCAAAGACCCCAGATCAATCGGACAAAGTTCACATTATATCTCATGATTAGATAACAATTGGAGATGGGATGCACCCGGTTCTTTCTGATTTTTCTCACTGAAAAAGACCAGGGATATCAAGCTCCGACATGAGCCAAAACAGAATAGAATCTGTGCATTTTTCTCAAGACATGTAACCCCCTTCCCCCTAATTTCCCCCCTACAATTTTCTTGGTATCTAAGTGAAACTTGGAGCGCGTTTATGAGGTGCCTGACACAAAGCAAAGGTTTTAAGCAAATAAAAATCAGAAAAAAAATTTTTTTGGACTTCCCCTCCGACCCCCCCGGTTTTCGGGTACTTCGATAAAAAAATTTTCGTTTTCTGCCGAGTGATGCCTCATTCCAAAGATTTTTTAGTGCTGAATAGGTACGATGGTGAAGCCAGAATTGCGACATCTCATTCCGTTCTCGGATTAGAGCCGATCAGCATGAAGAAGCGCTATTTATTCTGTTTTGGCCGAAGTTGGAGCTTGATATCGTTAGCCTTTCTCAGCGTTTGAGATTAAACATACATATATATTTTTTTAAAACACAGTGAATCCCATCTTCTCTATATATCACCATATAGCAAATAATATATGATGTGAACTTTGCCCGATTGTTCTGGGGTCTTTGGCGTCTACAAGGAAAAGTGATCCGTTAATTCTTTTGAGGTGTGTATATTTATGGGGTACAAATACACTCAGCAACCGAGTGCGTGATTTTCGAAGGACATTGTTCAGAAGCGTTCCCAAGTTTTACGTGAAAAGATTACGTCACGACGCTGACGTTCTTTTATTCTTTTTATTTCTCGGTGGAGGGCATTCAGGTGCCTTCAGAAGCATGTAAAAAGATGAAGGTCAAACTCTTTTCAACTTCAATAATCAACAGAAGGTAATTCGGTCCAGCTCGAAAGGAGAGGGGAAAAAATAATAAAAAATGAAAGGTTTCCAGGGTGCTATTCAGAAGTTCCGAAGGTGATAGGGTGAAGGCGGCTTCTAAAGGTCATCCAGTAATCGGTTATGTTATCTGTCAACTGGGTTTCAGAAGGGGTTCCCCAAGGCCAAAAATGCAGGTAGGATCTCAACTCCGTAACCTAGAGACTGACTCCGGCGTGATATCGGAGTCACGTCTTCCTTTAGGAGACTTTCTCGTTAACTCGTTGCGCAAACGTGTGGATGAACGTTTGATGCAATAGCTTCTAATGGAGCCCGCTCACATCTTGTAGAAGAGTTGATTAATCTGAATGGTTTTGGTGGATCCAAGTTCAAGATTTGGTACCCTGGGTATCTTTACCCAACACCATCGAAGGCTCAGGTATTTGAATCTTGTTCACGCGGAATACCAAATGTTACAGTATAAGTCTGTTACAGTATAAGTCTGTTGAAAATACGTTGTAATACTCGAAAAACAAACAATGTCCAACTTACTAGGAAAACGTGCTTAAAAATGTAAAATTGAAGTAGATTCTATCTTGAAATTTATGATACCGATCACACTCAATTGATAGCTTTCGAATCATTTTGCTAGTGATGTTGACAATTGAAAGTTTATTCAGTATTTGTTATGACTGCATATTTATGGGTTTGAAGTCATGCGAGGTCCTGTTATTACGCAGGCATGCAGACAAGTAGCCAAAATATGTAGAATAAGTCTAAAAGCTGGTCAATTTTTATTAAGTATGTTGTGATAAGGTAGTTGTTACCAGCTTGTACGGGTTTTGCTGTTTTGCTACGCATTTCGAGATAGTTGAGCACTGCTTTTAATCAGGCGTATATAGTCGATGGTATCTTGATATTGGCAGTTTGATGAGGTACATAATTTCAATGGGCATACAAATAATACCCTCCTCTCCAGTCTTGACTTGAAAGTGTTAGGCTTGGAAAATGTTTAACATAAGATGTGTTTGTAGTGTGGATGGTGCAGCTCTTGGATGTTTATTAGGTGGTATGGCACTATCAGTATTAATGGATGGAGCAATCATTGGTGATCAACTCGTATTTATATAAAATTGCAAAGGAATAGTGGAGTGAAAAGGAGGCTTCCTTTCCCTCGACGTCAAATACCAAGATACAATCGACTATATACGCCTGATGAAGAGCAGTGCTCAACTGTCTCGAAATGCATAGCAAAACAGCAATGTCATAGACATACAGTCGTAGACTTAAGAGACCCAGCCGGTAACTACCTTATCACAACATAAGTAGCCAAACTACCCCCTATGAGATATGAGATGAAAAACATTTGTCAAGTTTTGAATTTTGGGGACTCCATTTGTTTACTCGTTCCAGTAATAAAATAATTCCTTACATCGTGAGACGATGAAGCGAAATTGATGTTTTTCTCGTAGATAATTTTTGGTAACTTCCTCTAAAACCAACTACTCGATCTACTTTAATTGGATGTTTTCTTCAAGTTTTTGGAGTCGTAGGTCATCAGGTTGTGTCAATCATTTGTTCACCTAACAGCATGGAGTTAAATTGAAAGCTTTTCTTTCCATTTCCAATAATCTATTAGTGTCTGGAAGTCCATTGGAGTCTGGTCCAATAGTGGTTGTCTTCTTGTATGACGCCAGAAATACGGTCTTAAGAGAATAGTCCACGTCGAATAACATGGTGAAATGCGTTTTTCGGTTAGTTAGATTTTCTAATTGGGTGTAAGTCGCACATTCCGAAACTGAGCTTGAGATGAGCTAAGGAAATGATTAAAACTACTTCCCACACTTCTTTACAATGGTTTTCTCTGTACAATTTACTCTTTCGAACTCTTACCAAGAGAATAAAAGCCCATCGAAAGTATAGAAGTTGGTGGAGCATTTCGGGTATGAACTAGCTGGCGTTAACCACGTTGCTCCTCTAATATAAGGAAGAAGAAAGAGTTCAAAAGCCAGTTTTATAAAATGTACGTGTACCGTTGAAAGGATTTTCGAATAGGGGCCCTCTCAAATAACCCGTCTTAGGAAACTCGTTGTGAACCGCCACAGCCTTGAAGCGTGCCGGCGAAAGATCGCTAAATAATTCGAGGTTCAAAATGTAGGCTAATGCACGAAATTCCCTTTCGAAACCATTTGCCATTTCGTTGAAATAACCCTCGGCGAGTATAATAATTCCGCGTGTAATAGAAATGAAATAGATTCTTGACTCGAAGTCTCTCTGGCTGTCATGTCAGGAGTGCGTGCGATCTGAACTGCCTTTGCGATGGCCTTCGCGGCTTGAGAATGGTCGATGATGTAAACAGTTTTGCTTTCATATTAATACTCGTGATATCATTTTCGTGAACTGTGATTTCTACTAATCCTCACTGAATGGTATTTTAGTATTTTAGATTACCTTCGGTGGGCGTTATTCGTCATCAACCAAATGCAGTATATTGATAACAGCCTTGTTACCCTTAATTACTCTTCATTGAATGTTGTAGTTTTCTCATGGAACATGTCTTTGCCATCATAACCCGGTCAAAAATGAAACAAAATTACCGTTACGAGACGATATTATCGTTACAAAATTACAGCCGCTATCACATGTTATGGTTCAACGCAGGAAGCTGAAATTTGAGATGGAGGCTCAAGGGAAAATAATGAAGACAACCAATTGGGCACCAATTAGCTGAGTGGTCTCCAATGCCATTTTTCCTCCTATTCACCCCAGGAAGCTGAAATTTGAGAGGGAGGGTCAATGGAGAATGCTGAAGGCACCTGAGTGATCACTGATCAGCTGAGTGAGCTCCAACACCATTTTATCTCATGTTCAACGCAGGAAGCTGAAATTTGAGAGGGAAGGTCAATCGAGACATTTGTTTCTCCTAACTCAAAATTTCCCCTCGAATTTTGCGTTTTAGACCGTTCTGAAACAACTTTCGTTCCGTGTCTGTGTGTCTGTCGTGTGTCCGCAAATCCTTGTACTTTTAACAAGCTTAATTTCTTCAGTTTTCGTGCGATGTTAATGAAATTTTCAAGGAATGGGTGGAGTAGTCTGTATCAGTCTGTAGTTATCAGTGTAATTGTTCCCATGTCAATAGCTCTCTTTGTACATACGCAAACGTAAATTCCATCATGCATAATTTTTTTGGCTTTAGTCCTCCGATCTCGTTGAAATCCGTAAGATAGTTGGGAGAAGACGATTTAACCATACCATATAAATTTCCATACGATTGTATCATTAGTATAGCTGCCGCGTATGCACGATTGTGCAATCCTTGTAGCATGCCTAATTTCTAAACTTTTTATACGATTTTGATAAAATTGTGATCACTCTGCAAGCTACATCCATCAATCATTATTTTCTCGTTGCCTTGAGAATTTTTAAGATTATTTAACACATTTCAATGATCTTTACATCCATGATATCGATTTGAGGAAGCTTTGTGCTTCACCCAAATTTTTTCCAAGACCTTGTGGTGAGACACGATGATGCTATTATCACTCTAAGATTTAAGGTTAACCCAAGGAAGTTGAAATATGATTGGAAGACTCTGTGGGCCATTAAAAGACGATTGAAAGAGTGGTCCCTTTCATGACAGGCTGAGTGAGCTAAATTCTATCCTGTTAACCCAAGGAAGTTAAAATATGATTGGAAGACTCTAGGGGTCATTAAAAGACGACTGAAATGATGGTCTCTTTCATGACCGGCTGAGTGAGCTAAATTCTATCCTGTTAACCCAAGGAAGTTGAGATATGATTGGAAGACTCTGTGGGTCATTAAAAGACGACTGAAAGGATGGTCTCTTTCATGACCGGCTGGGAGCTAAATTCTATCCTGTTAACCCTATTAAGTTTAAATTTGATAGGCTGACTCTGTGAGTCATTAAAAGACGACTGAAATAATGGTCTCTTTCATGACCGGCTGAGTGAGCTAAATTCTATCCTGTTAACCCAAGGAAGTTGAAATTTCATTAGGTGACTCTGTGGGTCATTAAAGACGATTGAAAGAGTGGTCCCTTTCATGACAGGCTGAGTGAGCTAAATTCTATCCTGTTAACCCAAGGAAGTTAAAATATGATTGGAAGACTCTAGGGGTCATTAAAAGACGACTGAAATGATGGTCTCTTTCATGACCGGCTGAGTGAGCTAAATTCTATCCTGTTAACCCTAGGAAGTTTAAATTTGATAGGGTGACTCTGTGGGTCATTAAAAGACGACTGAAATGATGGTCTCTTTCATGATCAGCTAAGTGAGCGAAATTCTCTCCTGTTCACCATTCAACATTCAACTCAAATTGTGATTCAACATTCGCTGTCAGCTGTTTCGCTCAACGTCTCACAAAGGACCGAAAACACAGAAATCGATGGAGGTAATAGTTTCTGTTAGAAGAGAATCGGAGGATGTCATTACAAAAGAAGAAGAGCTGAAAATCAAAAAACGCCGATTTTTGTTTGAATTGAAACGCGACGAATAAATGTTGTAATTCCGGTCCCTGAAGCGGTGGAACATGGGTTGCATTATTCATAGGTGATGGACAGGAATTCGATATTTCGTGCGAAGCTCGGGTTCCTGCTAGTTTCTTATTAAATATAGAAATGTGCTATCAGTTCGTTAACAATTATTAATAACTTCGAATAATCTTGCATTCCTCGCTATTATATTACGAACCAATGAATGGGAGCAATGATACAGAAATGACGAAAGCAGTTCTGTAAAAAAAAAACCTCGATTTCGTGATTCAAGTTATACATACCCTGGGGACCTCATGCATTTTCATGATACGGAAGAACTTTGCTGCATTAAATGCATTTTTGCTTTCGGTTCAATAAATCTCAATCCTTGGTAAGAGTATTGCAATATTTTCTGCATTGTGCAATGTACCGCTGTTGTCTTGAGAGGAAGACGTGACCCGCTGCATTGCGCTCCTTTCTGTTGCCCTTGGAATCGAAATATTATTGTCGAACATAGATTTTATACCTTTCTCATGGTAGATACGTTGCTCATTGTCGTTGCACACCCCAATTTTTCTAAAATTCTGGTCTCTTAGTTTTCAAATTACTACTTGTAAATGTGATGGATGTGGATTCTTTTTCCTACACAAACGTTTAGTTTTCTCAAATGATTTTTTTGTTGTTAATCGCATGAACGATCACTGGAATTAATTTTGAGCGCGCTAAAAAGTGTGCAATTTCGCTCGGAAATAGCGCGAAACGGAATTTATTGAGTTGTATGCGGTATTGAATCGCCACATTTGTAATATTACATGATTTGCGAGCCTTCTTTTGCGCCAAATCATGTTTATTTAGTGATACTTTGCAGTAACCTCATTTCGTAATATTTTGGAGCGTTGGAATGCTATAAATCTGTGGTTTGTCTTGGAGGACCCTATATGTATATTTTTCGTTCTTCAAATACAATAACACCCAACGTTGTATGTATTTTAGGGTAAGGTTTATGATTTACATTTGTTTCGTTATAACAGCATGATTAGACCGTCAATCTGTACGGGGTTTGCTAGAATTTAGTACATAATTATACAGAGAATTTATTTCACATCGATAATTTTACCTTCTGCTTTGGCTGGTTAGTGAAATTTTTCATTCGCTAATGGCCGGTCAAAACTCTGACTAACTAATGATTGACTATAATTAGTCTGTGGTTAAAATGTGTTGGACTTTCAGATACCGTTTTTCATTCTCGGAAGGTCTGCTGTATAACAGGAGTGCTACAACAACAGCCACATCGGTAGTTTTACCTTTTGCTATGGCTAGTTAGTGAAATTTTTCATTCGCTAATGGCCGGTTTATCAATGCTCAGTCAAAACTCTGACTAACTAATCACTGAATATAATTATTCTGAGGTTAAAATGTGTTGGACTTTCAGATACCGTTTATCAATCTTGAAAGGTCTGCTGACTGATTAATCAGAATTTACCATGGGGAGAACAGGAGTGCTACCACAACAGCAAAATATTCCCACGAAATTAGTTGGATCACTGCGCAATATTTAGTTGCTTCCATAGCAACTGCCAGGCATCAGCTTTCTTGCGCCTTTTTACTTCCATAAACTTTTTCTTTTGGATCATTGTTTCAATGGTGAATCCTTCTTTTTGTGGATCGCTGAAGTTCTCTGTTAATTTTTTTTTTCTACAACTGATGAAAGACGTACCAGCTCTCAGCCTCAAAATGAACTCATGACGTTCAATACAACGCTTCACTGTACTTTCCCAACATTTGTATTAAACAAATTAGAGTTGACACTTTATTTTTTCACACCCTTCAGATTAACTTCATGTATCCCTCTCTCCCCCTCCCCTTTTTAATGCTTCCCAAACTTTTCAGCAATTCCAGAAATGTTTTTTTTAGGCTAACCACAAAACTTCCTCATTGGCATATGAGGAGTTGCAAAAATGAAAAGTGTGTATGTACCTACACAGTGCACCTATGTACACTGCTTCTCCCTACACAGAATGACGCACAGTGGGTAGTTAGGTACGTAGAACCTACCGTATTCCACCCCTCAACACTTTGTCTTCCTGCCTAAAGTACATTTTTAATTATCTAAAACAGAACAAATAATGTAGATTATGCCTTTCATTAATGATATCGTGTATGGAAATCCTCATCGTCCACTACCAAGAACAACTCTTGACTAGGCCTCGCTCTTACCCAAACGAAAAAGTCCATGATTTTTTCATCTTAGAAATCAGAATCTTGTAATTCCCAGTCAGAATCAGAGTTCATAATTCATTATCAAGCACAAAGAAAAGAAACATGTATGATATGAGGTATAAGTTTATTACAATAAACTGTCACGAATGATTCCATCACTCAGTTAACTGAACAGCTAAAACGAACCAAAGACGCTCAGTTAAAATAATCAGTGATTATTGGAGCCGTGAAGCTGAATTGATAAGCAGGTAAGTCGTCTAAGATAGTCAGAGATTTGACTTAGTCAGACTTTAATTGGGCTTGCAAATGCGTTTGATATACCGGACCTACAGCAGTGATTTTTGTTTGTGCTCGATCCAATCACTTTCTTGGTGGCAAAGATGTTCAAAAATCACTGTGTCTCGGTATGCCATTTGTTAAATAAAATCAATGTTTCCTGAAGAAATCGAACCAAGTACTCGTACCCATTAGCTTATGGATGAGTCACTACCTATTTGGAGGTAGCTATTAGTTCGCTTGATGTGTAGTATCCGTTTAATTATAAACTTCATCACCGAACCGGTCATTACATCTGGAAAAGACCTCTAATGGTTTATTTTATACTTTGATCGGCCAGACATGCTGGTGGACGGATATGGGCCCGTTGGCGCCGCTTCTTCTTTGCTGCTCTCTTATCGTGACCCCGCCCACGCACCATTTAGGATATTCTGTAACGTACAAAGGAAATTAGCCGTACAGGGTATGCTGGGTACAGGGGGTTGTAGGGTACAGGGTATTGTATGAAACCACGATTTTCGATCCCAGTGGCGTAGTTTGAGGAGGGGCAGGGTGGGCAGAAAAAAGAAAATGAACTATTGCAATGGCTCGAAAAATTCTTTTGAAAAAATCCTTGAAATCCGTTTTGAGGCATTCTGAAACCAATCCGATTCTGCGTTGCAAAAACTCCTTAGTGTGAACGCTCTTAACGAATCGACAACGACACGACTTGCCGTGCTGTTAGACCTGTCGTCAGTTCACAGCAAGAAAAAAAATCCATGAGGGACGTACTACTGCGCGCAGGAGGAAATGATCGCATTTTTCCCATCAGTCGTGGCCCGAACCGCTGCTAATGAGATTATCGACAATGAAAGCTGCGATGTGATGAGCGGCGACCCGAGCTTTGCGGCACTAGTGTGCGCTTATCTTTATTAGATCGCTAATCTACAGTATAAATAAGTTCAAAATGAGTTGGAAATATTCAAGAGACAGCTAAGTCACAGGCTCAGGCGTCCTTCGAGTCCTGACAAGCTGGCGACTGACGACGGCGGCACCAGACCGACAAAATGTAAATTTAACGATTTTCAGTCGTTTTTTGCGATTAATATAACTTTTTTCTCGTTTCTTGACATTTGAGCTATTTATGGTGCTCAAAAACCGTATCAAATTTGTATTTATCAAAATTTAGGAGCTGTTGCTACAGCTTTATTTTCTTCACAAACTTAATAGATTATATCGCAGTCTCAGAATGATTGAAAAAACTCAGTAACTATCATTATCAAGTTATAAAAATAGCTTACAAATTCGTGAGGTGATCCCAAGAGACCAAAACAATACTGACTGACCTATAGAAATTGCATCGTAGCAGCGGTGCCGTTGAGGTATTTGTTTGGGTTGTCGTTATAGTGTGAACGCTCTTGAAGAATCGACAACGACACGACTTGCCGTGCCGTTACAAATGTCGTCAGTTCACAGCGAGAAAGAATCCATGAGGGACGAACTACTGCATCCATGAGGAAATGAGCGCACTTTTACCATCAGTCGTGGCTGATAATGAGCTTATCGACAATGAACGCTGCGATGCAATGAGAGGCGACCCGCGCCGCTACGGCACTAGTGTGCGCTTATCTTTATTAGATCGCTAAATTACAGTGTAAGTTCAGAATGAGTTGGAAATATTCAAGAGACAGCTATGTCACAGGCGCAGGCGTCCCTCGGGACCTGACAGGCAAGCGACTGACGGCGCCGGCGCCCGATCGGGGAATCCTACGATGGGCTCGCCGCCAAAGGTTCATCGCGTTCCTCCCCTCCCCAACCCCTCCACCCCCTCTAGGGGACGACGTACGCGCTGCTGCTATGCATAAGAATGCGACGCGACGCGATTAGATAAATATTTCAGAGTCAAGGCTCCTTATCGCCGGAGGTGCTCATTTGAATACGCAGCCGGTAAACAAACATGATTCAACTTGTAATAAATAAAGTGCCGTGGAAATCTGTAATAATTTGAAACGTTGATGTTTATTCAACTGAGATCTTCACCTCTCATCAATTTCACATGAATTTAATTAATTTTTCCCGTCGATTTCCTAATATACTGCCCCCCCCCCTCCCCCGCGCGCTAAAATCGCTAATTTTAGGTGAAAAAATGCTTTTTTTCCAATCTTGAATGTGTGGTTTTTTTTTTTTTTAAGGATTTTAAAAATGACGAAATGCTCAAACGTACGCAATTGATATCAGCTACGTTATTTTCAATGGGAACCCCCATTCTTTGTTGCAGAAATGAATTCTACATTAAATTTCATGAAGAAACTAGTGGACCTCTGCTGCTCCGCAGCGTTACAAGCCAGATTGCCGCATAAAAGTAGCAAAATCAAGCTCCGACTGATCAGGAAAGAGCCCGTAATTTCAATTTTGTCATTGTCCCAAAAATTCACCCTATCAAGTTTCAACTTCCTAGGGTGAACAGGAGAGAATTTAGCTCACTCAGCCAATCAGTAAAGAGCCCATCATTTCAATCATCTCTTACTGACCTAGCGAGTCTCCCTGTTAAATTTCAATTTCCTAGGGCGATAATTTTGCTCATTCAGCTGATTAGGGAAGGGACCATCATTTCAATAGTCAACGTCCCAAGGAGTCGCTCTATTGAATTTAAACTTCCTAAGGTGAACTGGTGAGAATTTAGTTCACTGAGCTGATCATGAAAGAGTCTGAGTAAGAGGCTCCTGAAGCATTGGACTAAATATATACACACACACACACACACACACATACTACACACACACACATGCACATATTACTTACTTTTTGCAGTTTTGTGGTTCAAAACTTAGCAAATATGTTTTAAAGTCATGTCCTTGTGAATATATATTTTCTGTTTCACTAATAAATCGTTTTCCAGCCAAAAAGTGCGTAATCTATATTTTTTGAGTCAACAAAACATTTAAAGCTTCTCCTTTAACGAACTAAATCACTCGCGACGAAGTTGTGGAAACCCATTTCAAAAAGGAAGTTAGTTAAAAAACGTCTATTTCCACGAAAAATAAAGTGTTACAAAACTCGATTTCGACGGTTAGGCTATCATCAGTATCAAACAATAACTGAAGACACATTAGAAAGGTCACAGCTTTTATAGTCGCAGGTTCATTTTTGTCGAAAGGGAGGTATGTTGTATTTACCTACGAAAAATTCGAAATGATCGAAAGTGACAGACCTGGTAAATGTTTAAATGAGGATATACCTCAATATATATTCCACCACTGATAGACCCATTTCTATACAGCTTGGAATTATCCCTTCACACTGTTCAAACCATATTGAGTAATTTTTCCTCCTTTCACTTCATCTGATTAGTAACAATCCCCTTCACTTTGCTTGCACTTAATTGGTTGTACCTCCTCCCCTTTCCTTTCTCTTGACCAATGGGTTTCAATCTCCCTTCATCTGTGACTGTTAAAGCTGTGTCTTTTCTAATGTGTCTTCAGTTATTATTTGTTACTGATGATGGCCAAATCGTCGAAATCGATTTAACATCGTAACTCTTTATTTTTCGTGGAAATATACAACGTTTTTTCTCCTTTAATTTTAACTTCAATTTTGACAATTACCTCATTTTTATTGTCAAGGCCTCATTTATGTAGCCTTTGACGTATTTTAAGAAGAACTATCTAGAATAACGACAAATAACTTGATAATGGCGACTTCGGCTAAGTCGCATTTGTGGAACTGTTACAGTTCGTTATAAACCTTACTATTGAATGGGGAAGTGGTTTTTCCGCGTCCCTTCCCCCGTTGTGAGAATATTATTCGGATCGGGTTTATAATGCCAATCTATAATGAGAATCTACGGCCTCGCACACCTCAGCGGTTACGACAGGACTTGCCGATTGAATGCTCAATACACCTGAACCTGTTGAGCCGAGTCATTCAGTCTCCCCGTCGCAATAAAGGCGTCAATAGATGCGTTATCTGTCGCCGCTTAGAAGAAATGCATTTTGTCTGATCCCATCTCTTTATGTTTTATCGAACCTTTGAGACAACCTTGCGCGAGACCTTCAACAATCGACCACCAACGTCTTACGATGGTAGCTATGAATTGCGTACAAGTGCATATGTTGAGGCCGTATCACCCTAGCATTTTTTCTGCTTTTTTCTTGCATTTTAATGCTTCACTGCGGGTTGCAATGGCTTCAAAAATTTTAAAATTAAAATTTCCGAAAATTGTCTTTATTGAAGTCCGTTTTGAGACATTCTATAACAAACCCTAGAGTTTAACACTTTCTCATATATATATATATATATATATATATATATATATATATATATATATATATATATATATATATATAAAACTCCTAGCCCGCAAATTCTCTGAAAATTTCATCCAGATCGGATAAAAACTGCGGAAAATGAGCTTGTTACAAGGATTGGCGCATGCGCAGTAGCTATTATTGATACATACATGTTGAAATAATTTATATAAGATGGTCAAATAGCCATCCCCCAACTATCTTCCAAATTTGAGCGAGATCGTACCACTAGGGCGTGAGAAAATGATGCTTGGTAGAATTTGAGGACACACGACCAACACAAAAAGACAGACAGACACGGAACAAAAGTGGTTCAGAATGGTCTAAAACCTAAAATGGGGGTCGAAATTTTTATTTTGGAGACCAACAATTTTTTTTCTCTCCCGAAAGTGAAAATAATGCTTCCGCAACCCCGCAGACTCGGAAGCATAATAGTGCGTTGGTGTTGAACTTTATGTGTTGCTGTTTTATTTTTTGTTACATGTTTTATTACAATTATATGTTTTTAGTTACTATACTTTTATAAGTGATTTCTCGTGTGTGTCTGCTTATAATATGGTGCAGTATTTAAGCAACCCTTTTCCATCCAGACCGGAGCTGCGTCTAAAATGCAAGAGACCCACTATACCTGCTCTGAGAACGGCTGTACCAACAAATTCGTATAATTATTTCTTATCATTTCTCAGAAATTATATAATTTCCATAAGTTTATAAAGATTTTCAATCTATGTGTTAAATTATCAAAATATTGTATATTGTTAATCGATAATTATTGTTGTATCGTATACCAAACTAATTCTACATGAATTACAGTAATTAGAATTACTAAAGGGGGCTATCAGTGGACAGTACCCTACAACATATTATATAGAGGGTCACCCTCTATAGTATTGGGACTTCCTTGAGCAAAACCATAATGTAGTGTTATTACAATAAAGTTTATAAAATAAATTATGGATACAAAAATTAATATATGTATAAGATATTAGTTGTTTTTGCTCAGCGTAACTCTTGTTGGGCGACACGGTCTTTAACGGTTCATGTCCAAACAATGATATTGTATTTGATATACCATCAATGTTAAATTATGTATTGTACCTACTCATGCAATGGAAATAAATGAATGAAAATATCTGCAAATTTAGTTGCCCCGTTTCGATCAATTTCTGGTGAGTCATTTCTGTACATGAGGTACAGGGAGTGGTCCTAGTACACTTCAACGGACCAGTTGAACAATGAAGGAAAACCTACACTCTGTTTCCGAAAAATAAAAAACAATTTTTTCAAAGAGAAGTACTCGTAATAGGTGGGTAGCGTGAGAAATGATGCATCACGCTATTGAAGAGTTTGTGGCGTGATTTCTTTTCCGACTTACTTATATTATCTGAAGATGATGCTGCGCATTTTCCAATAAAATCGTCACTTTCGGAGAGAGTTGACGGGAAAAACACTTTTTCTTTTTTTCGTCTATCGCATGGTAATAAGAAATTCGTTCCGCGTTCTTCTCTGGCAATGAGAGAGGAATTTGTTGTCCGCCAAAACCTCTTGAGAAGGCAACTGGCTCAGTGTGTAGGATGAGTTGTCACATTAGAGTTGAATGTATTTAATATGAATATGTTGATGTGGAGATGTTATGTTGTTTCGATTTCATTTCAATGAAATGGTGATGTTCTGGTTCATCTTCATGGTGAGTTTCAGGTTCATGTTCTAGTGATGTTCAATGAAATGGTGGTGTTCTGTTTTTGCTGCCTCCATTCCATTGTAACGATCTTACAAGGTGATGTGGAGATATGTTGTTTTGACGTAAAAACATAAATACACCTACTCAGGTCCATGTATATAATAGGTATCGTAATTTATTTGAGACAAATGTAATGATATAAACACGAACTAAGGAATAGTAAACGTCCGCAAGGAGAGTTAACGCGGAAAATAAGGTCGCGTTTTGTCATCACCATCCTCATTATGACATCTCAATTTCGGTTTTGGAAAGCCGAAATTCTCAGCTTAGTTGACTCGCAACCAATGGAATTAATTTTGAAATTATGGGAAATACAATCCGGTAGTTACGTGCTGTTCTCATACACAATGTGCGTTTGCCTTTTTCGTCAAAATTCTAGAATCTACTTGGTCAAGTACAAACCTAACTTTTAAGGTACCTACAGGTCTATCACTACTTAGGGGAAAATGGGGTAATACCTTAATATAATAATACCTTAAGTATATTTGTCTATCACAGCCTAGGTTTGCACTCAGAAGCTTCAGATTTTGAAGCAAACTATAAAAAAAAACATCTCCAGTAGTGAATTGCAACGTTTTTGCTGGTTGCGTAGCAACTTAATATTAGTAAACAGCAATTTACGAGACCCTTGTAAATGGCGGTATTACCCCAGCTAGCTAGAGGAAATGGACAGTCTCGTCAGAACACGGAGTAACGATTTATTGGATTTCTAAAACTCTTCCTGGGTAGCTTCTCACCATATTGGTAACTTAGTTGACAAGAAAAGGATTTACTAAAGGTTGCCAAACAATTTCCACATCAGAATTGTAAAATTGGAACAAAATAAATACTGTTAAAATATTGTTGGTTGTTCACAGGAACTGATATTGACAGCGTTAAAAAGAGACAGATTATATTGCATTCCATCTTCCGAGCTTTTAAAGTTTTAAATTTGTGCTCTTCTTCAGGTCGCAGCAAAATTCACAAGACTAATAACGTCAATTGTCAAAATCAAAACGGGAGCAAGAAGAGTGGAATCTTACAACGATTATGTGAATTAGGAAGGCAGTTAGGTAGATACTGTACAATTATTCAGTAGATAGGAAGGTAAATATCTAATAAAACACGATTAGGTAAATATAGAGGTGCATATGGTGATAAGCTATCACAATATAATTCGTATTTTAAATATTAATTTTTATTTGAATTACTCAGAACCAATAGAAGTAGGTGATTATTACCACAAAAAGCTTCCAAAAAGGCTGATGTTTGGAGCATTGGGGCAATACCGCCATGGCGGAATTACCCTGAATTCGGTGTGGCGATATTGCCCCAGTTAACTTTTCGAGATAAAAAATCATTAAAAACTACAGTTTTTGTAAAAAGTCACGAAGTATTGGGTGCGAATTAAAGCTAAATGATTTTTCTACGTCGTCATGCTCAACAATTCACATAAACTTATGAAAAAATATTACTTACCACGCAAACTAGACAACAGTAAAACTAGAACGCCAAGCTTCAAAAACTGAGAACTCACTTATCTTTGATAAAAACAAATTAATGACCCCAAACCAATCTTCCCAACGTTACTGCTGATCTAAAGGTGACGATATTTGGCTACAAGATTTGTCACTCAGGTGGTTAACTAATTAAATGGGGTGGCGGTATTACCCGACATGGCGGTATTACCCGACATGGCGGTATTACCCCACTCTCCCCTATGTAGTTATTACTGTATTAGGTACTCGGGTAGGTATGTAAGTAGTTTTAGTTTAATCACTTTGATATCTTCACTCCTTTCGTTTTAAGAGTCTCGAGTTTTATTAAGAGGTTGAACTGACTGGAGTTAAGACGGTAAATTAAACGAAGTCACCTTTTCATAGGTACCCCTCCTTCAACTGTTCAGTCCAGTCCGACAGAGTGAGAAGTAATAAATAGAAGAAAACAAAGTGTCAACAATACCAAATCAAATAACGAAATCACGAAACAATGTAATAAACGACTTGAAATGGAATATGACTGCCTTCATTTAGTAGTAGGTTCACATAGTAATAGTAAACCCTGACGTATGACTAGATAGTGGGCGGAATCAACTGCTGTGGCCGTTTTGGCAGACTCTCAGGAAATTCAAACTTTACTTATTTTTTCAAAATCATAGAGACTTAGAGCAGAAATTATTCCGCCATTAACCTCTAAATTCCATCTACTTTTAATTTCCGCAATAAAACAAATGTGTGCAAGTTCCACATTGGTGTCCAAATTTTCTGAGTGAATAATAATTTGTCATGAATATTGAATGTTGTGAATAAAATTTGATAATGCACCAAATTTGGTCTTAGTAATCAGTTATAAAAAGGTAGTTTCTGTGTTCAATATACGACCCTCGTAACTTCTGCTAAAATGTCACGAGCATTGACCGGTTACAACGCCCTCTTTTGACCCTGTGCGTTGCATTTGAAGTAGGTGTACCCGTGTTTCTTTTCTTCAACACTCCCCTGCCAATTGATTTGTTGAGGAAAAGGACAAACTGCAAAGCTTAGTTGATTAAGTAATCAATTAGACGAAGGAACATTTCAATTTGCATTAACTCTCGAGACACGAGGCTTATAAATGTTCGTGTTGGGCATTCGAATGGCCGCTAATGCTCCTCCTATTTGCAAGAAACGGAAGACTTCTGGAAAATACCAATGCTGTTAAACCTATTGAAAAAGAACAGTGCTTTCTACCAGTGGTCTTTATTTGGATGATATGCATTCCTGAGACTTCAACTCACTCTTGAAAAACGAGGATTAGAAAAAGATTTAAGAAGAGCCTTACTATTTACGCAGCTTTGAATGAATTAGTTGATTTTGCTCATTCGTTCAAAGCTGCTTGAATGGTCTACTATCTCACCGAGTTCGAGGCACATAGAAGTGATTTGAAGGCACTCCACCGACACCGGTTCTTAGCTGTGAACTTGATCTGCTACCATATTTTTGATTGACAGGTCTGTATTTGAAGCTTCATTCATCCTTATCCTTCGCCAAGAAGCCTGAGGTCGACCAGAGTGTCAGGCCTCTTGTGGGTTCCAAAGTTCCAATCAAAATCATTCCCTTGGAATTTCATTTGCTTCTTTCCGAAGAGTATATCCTACTCACCTCTTCTTTCTTTCAAAGGAGGTTTCAGAGATGGGCTTCTGGTATCATCTGCGGTGCATTTCTTAATTTTAAATCTAGTTTTCTGGCCTTCAGGCTTGGATAATCGTACGTAGAATTCTATTGACGAGAGCATGGTTCGTGCTGCTTATGTCTGTTGACACCAACCAGGTGTCACATTTGACTCCAATTAGGGGACAACTCTCAAGCTCAGCTGACCAGTCGGAGCATAACATATGCTCTTGTTGCCTTAAGCATTCTTGAAGAAATGCTTATGCATACTCTTTGATCTGCTTCGATCTGGCTACCCAGGTGTGGAAACACATACATTTCCAACAGTGAAGTCTGTGGGTGTGGGGACATTGATCCTCAAGGTCTTCGTTTTTGCAGCATCAGTCTTGAGACCTACTTTTTCGCTGAACTTTTTCAAATCATCAAGTTCGCTCTCATATTCTTCCGTCTTTGTGAAAGGAGAACAATGCCATCCGCTTAGTAAATACATTGAGGTGCACCTCATCTGAGATTATCGTCTCACACATATCCTCATCAATAACTACGAGAAAAGCAGTAGCGAGAGAATACAATGTTGCCTCACTCCAGATTTTCTGTATAGGTGTGTACTATTGTATGTGCTCTATTGTCGGACCTTTGTGGTAAATTTATATTTCATTCTTAGTATATCGTCAGCTTTTCTGACCGGATGAATTGTTTGTATGTAAAGACCCCTTGTCCTGAAAAAGGGACAACTGAAGGGTAACTCAAACTTCTATGTCGTTCTCAATCTGCACCCATAAACTCAATGGAGAACAAAAATCAATTCTGATAATTGGAATCAGTTGTGACTATTAATGCGATAATAACAGAAGCCAACGGTAACTACACCTTCCCCTCTATGAAATGATGTTGGATTAGTGAAAATATTGTCTTATTAGTTTCAGCTTTCATATTCGAATGACGGTGGTGGAGAGTTGTCTTTAGTTATTACCGATTTTAGACAGTTCGACAAGCTCGTAGGCCAAGATGTATATAGGTGTTGATTAAGCACTCATGCACTGGAGATGAATATCATTGAAGGGAAATCGGATGAGCTTTGAATTACATCTGTGAACTGCACCCGTATCGGATATCGTCGGGTTCATTAACATAAACTCGGGTCAAGTAGGACTGGGTAGTTGGTTGCTCCTATCCGATACGTTTGAGTCGGTATCCCCACACGCTCTACTAAGGTCAGCGGAAATAATGCCAGATCCGGCCCTGATTACATTGGCCGTCGAATGAAATACGATCCGACTTTACCCTACTTGCGGCCCCCCATAAGTAAGTAATATTCTTATCCTGTATCTGAACGGTGACCGTATCAAGGGGACAACGTGGTTTGGCTGGTAGCGTATTAGACCGCGATTGAAACTACGAAGATCGTAAATTCAGCTTTCATTCCGTATCGAATGACAATTCCAGGCCGAGGCAGTATCGTTAAGTTGGGTAAAATATAACTTGCTGTATTATTAAGTTGATTTGGGTGGAGCAAGAGTTAAATGGAAAAATAAGATATACGTGTTTACGTAGGGCGAAACTTTCAAAAACGTTTCTTTCAGCTTATGCAGTATTTTTTGGCTCCAACTTTACTGAAAAATATCACTTAAAATATGAACTTTCTAAAATCACAACTCTCGTTTCACCTTTCTAAACAAATTTGTTCAATGTCGATATGAGTGTTCGATGATCCTTGTAACAGAGTAAGATATTCGAAACTTGAAATCCTTGATTCTCACAAACAGGTTAAATTTTGTTCAAAATACCAGAATAGCTGAGATCTGGACATAGGCGAACTATGGTAACCTTGTGGCAGATTCCCCTTCACATTAGTTGGCATTGTCTACCATTTGTAGCGTGAGTTGCTCGAAGGATGGCCCTGTTCATTGCCTTAACCCAATTTTTTTAACGCAATAGGATAGTTTCATATGTCTGGTTCTCTAATTGTTCACCTCAGAATCGGATTTCAGTCCCTTGAAACAATTCTAATTTTCCATTTTTTTTTTTCTTTCTTTTAATCGTATTTATTCATTAATTGGACGTGGTTTCAAAAATAATGACATGCTTCTCATCTATTCATGCTGAAAGCTTGAACTGAGAGGAGGAGTTTGAAATAACCTTAAATAACGGTTATGAAAAAAGAACAAGTACATTTATTTATATATAATATGGATGAGAATACAGAGTTCATATACAAACTTATAACGACTCGTACTACACTTATTATACCTGATAAATGAATTTGTATTCGTAAATGATGTATAGAAAATTACTTATAGGTGAACTTGAAACAAAACAGAAATTCAAAAGAATAACAATCGGATGAGAGCAGATTTGGGAAATAAAGGATGAAAACCCCAAAACAACCAACAAAGAAAGCAAGACGCAAATCACTCGATCGTCAAGACAAACATTTACAATCAATTAAGCGAGCTATACAAAAACTAATCTTGTAGGAAATGGGCTTTTAATGCCGCCTTGAACAAAGCTAATCTTCTATCCTTCTAAATTCCGGCGGTAAATTGTTGAATATTTTAGCACCACGTGCATCGTAACTTCAGTCCTACTTCAGTCCCTAGTCCTGTAATGCGAATAGGGATGAGGAGGGAACAACATTTGCTAGATCTCGTAATCGCCTCAGCACCAAGCAACGAAATTAATACTTCCATCTTGTGTAATTCCCTATAAACTTAAGTGACCGCGAGGCCATCAATCAGCTGTCTACCCGTGTACACCTTGAATTCACTAAATCGTTCACGCTACGTGGATATTTTAACCAATTCTCTTTCGTTTTTCATTTCGTCCTAGAGGTTTAATTTGGCCTGGAAAAGGGCGACGGATGAGGAAAGATACATCTCGTAATTCAGAGAAACCATGATGTATGTTTTTTCTTTCATTTCAATTCTCACCAAAATTATATACAATCCAGTCTTAGGGATGTCCCTGTAATGCATGATTTACTTACTAACATGGTTTCATTCGATTTTTGAAATGTAACTATTTTGAACAGTAAAATAACTAATTTTGTGGGGCAATGAAAACGAATTTTGATGGTCAATTACAAATGTTCATTAAAAAAATAACGATAATAATAAATCAATAAAAATTAAAGATAATAAAAATAATTGTCTCAATAATGATTTTATTTAGTGTGAAAATCCAAATTGAAAACAGCCCCTGCAAACCACATTTTTGCTCAAGAATTTCAAGATTGTTTTCTTTAGAAACTTTCAACATGGAACATGTTTTTGCCATCATAACCCCGCCAAAAATGAGATCCAATTACGTGACATTTAATGCGTTACGCTCATATTTTCTGATGATTATCGCTTACAACCAAATCGTTGCTACGGAACTGTATCTTGGGCATTTATCATCGTACAATACTCGTTCGACAGTCGTTGGAAAGCTCTCGATTTCTCTAACCGTATTATGTTAACCACTGCACCGTGCGTGGCCAACAATCTGAGAAATGAGTGTGGTTGTCTGAATAATTGTTTACATATAGATGATCCTTCTCAGTTAGTTTTGTATACATGATTGCAACCACTGTTAGATGGAAAGAAACTTGGAAGTTGGAATTTGATAGGGGGACTCTCTGGGACATTGAGAGACGATTGAAATGATGGGCTCTTTTCCAATCAGCTGAGTGAACTAAATTCTCTCCTATTATACCTAGGAACATGTTCCATATTCGGTCAAGATAAAGTGCTTAGGACTAATTTTAGCGAATTTTTGAAGAAAATTAAGCTATTGCTCTCGCCTCAAAATTTTTAGAATGTGAATTTTTGAAAAAATTTCATGCAGAAATCCGTTTCAGGCTATTCTGAACCATATTCTGAAGTTTAACGCATTTTTTTTTATGTATGTATGTATGTATATATGTATGTATATGTATATCTATATGTGTGTACTTATGTATGTGTCATTCCAGACGATAACTGTCCGTCGAATTGTGCTAGAAACTTCAAACAACTTTTAAAATGTTAAGGACACAAAACGAAAGTTCAAGTTCGTTGGCCAGCATGATCGGATTACATCTTCGGGTTGAAATTTTCAAAAATGTAGTCAAAAATTTCAAAATAGCCTGTTTTTTGCGATTTGTTGTGCGAAATAATTTTTTCAGCATACTAACATGTGGTATATTTGGAATCAGCGTAAAATTTCCTATAAGAATATGTATCAAGTTTTCAAAAATTTCAAAGTTGAAAAATCAGTCAAAAATCGAAATAATGCCGTTCGCTTGTTTGTCTATCAAAATCATAAACTAAAATTTCTCTGCACGATCAATAGCGACTGAAATGTCGAAGATTTCTTCAAAAATTCGCTCATGGGGTCATGCTGCATGACTGGACTTTTTTCTTTCTTTGCAACAATTCTAATTTTCCAAATCGTACTCACTACGTGAATATTTGAATCAATTCTCTTTGGTTGTTGATTTCGTTCTAGAGGTTTAATTTGGCCGGGAAAAGGGCGGCGGATGAGCTAATCGCGGGAGGAATCCTATTCGGATGTTAATCCGTTTGCATGACAGGCAGAAAGAGAAGCCGGGGCTGCGGAGTTGGGTTTCCTCCTCTAATTGTATGCGGAGACACGACCCAGATCTACTCGCAAGGCTGACGGCGAGTCATGACGCCTGAAACAATTTTCCAGGTTTGGGAGAACATACGAGGCCTTGTCAGCTGTTGCGGGGCCTGGCAGGCTTTCACCCTTTCACATTGCTTTTTACCTTTTTCACAATGTCGCACTCTCAGACCAATTTTAATAATAGATGATTCGGAGTGCTGCGGGCTTGAGGTTTCCAATTTTGTCCAATGTAAAGCCGTGACTCTTTCCTTACCGTGAATTTACTCTCCACTTTTGCTTCCTCCGCAATATTGAAGTCACCTCAAGTGGTCACAAAAAGTCAAGATTGATTATTTATGGAGGACACAAAACATATGTTGATGAGAAAGATTTATGCATCACATTACATACATGCAAACCAAATATCATCTGTTCATGTGGCGCAATAGAGCGCGTTGCCATGCATAAGTATCTTGGTATAGTCTTGGACGAAGAGCTAAATTGGAAACCCCATATTGACTGTACTCAAAAGATTAAGAAATTTATGTACTCCTCACATATAAATTCTAGAACCAAAAATTTCAACCATGTATCATGTTTGAAATCATCGAAACACCAGCTCAATGAAATCATCAGAAATTAACAAGCGGTTGCAATCATGTTCACAATATCAATTATTGAGAATGATCACCTGTGTGTAAACAATTATTTATATAACCATGCTCATAACTCAGTTTGTTGGACACGCACTTCGCAGTAGTTAACATAATATTGTTGGATAAATCGAGAGCTTTCGAACGAATGGTCAACGAATTTTGTGGGATGAAAAACGACGAAGTACCATTTCCCTAGCAACGACTCGGTTGTAGGCGGAAATCACTGTAACACTATATGTTTCGTGCGCGGAAAAAAATTGACTCGCAAAATTCGCTAGGACCCCAGGGCTAAAACATGATACATGTTAAAAATTGACTGGCAAAATTGACGCGCAAAAATTGCTAGGACCCCAGGGCTAAAACATGATACATGTTAATAAATTACTCGTACGCCAGAATAGAATTATGAAAATAATTTTTTCATTATTTTGGCCTAGGACACCATCTATAAATGTATATAATATAGCAAAGCTGTTTACAATAAGGCAACTATATATAAAAAATTTACGGCGTAATACAGCATATTCCACAAGATATGTAGTCGCAGGGAATGTAATTGCACCAAGACCAAGATCAACGCTGTCAACACACAGTCCAAAATTTATTATGTACATCATTCACAGAGCGCTAGATAGTCATATGAAAAGAGCTCAAAATTATACTAGACCAAACTACAAAAAGCAAATTTTAACGTGGCTTGTGAAAAATGGGGCAGTGGATTGCGAAACTATGCTAAACAGCATTTATGTATAATATTATAAAACAATAATTTTACTATAGAAAGTTTTTCTACTTATAGAAGATAGGGACATCAGATACCATTGTGGTTATAATTTATAATATTTAGGCTGTGTGGATTATGCAGACGCATATGCGATGTTATGTCAACGTGCTATGTTTGAAATTATGGGCAAATCGCCTAGACCTTAACCAACAGCACGGGGTAAGCCTAGCGTTGGAAAAGTAAGCTTGGCGAGTAGCCTTGTTCTACTTTTGTACTATCATCATTTGTATGTGTCTCTATTGAAATAAATAAAATCTTTCTATCTATCAATATAAAAGTTAGAGAACCTTTGCGTTTGTGCTAGAAATCGAAAAAAGTTTTTCCTCAAAAATCAAAACTTCCACTTGCCTTTAGCATTTCAATTTCGGTTCAGTGTCTGTCTGTCTGTGTATCTGTGCCAATTCCTTATCACGCCCATAACTATACTGAATGTCGGTCCGATTTTGATGGAAATTTTCATGAATTGTGCAGGTTAGCTCCTGAATTTGATTGTGCTCGGATAAGTAATGGAGTGAGCGCATGCGCATGCGTGAATTTCTTATAACGTTGATTCCTCACAATCCATCTTTCCGATTTCATTAAACACGGTGCGTAGCTGTGGTTTCAGGAAAGTGCTCTATCAATTTTATTGTGATTGTTTTAGAAATGCCTACTGAGCATGCGCAAAAGCAAAGTTTATTGACACTCGTAAAACTCGGTGACTAATGGACCGAGTTTGATGAAATTTAGTAGACTAGCTCCTGGATCCTCTCATACAAATTTCAATTGTCGTCGGTGTCAATCATGGCATGAGTGCACGCGCGAACGTGAATTTCTTATAATATCGATTTCTCAAGATGTCTCTGTCCGATTATGATCAAACTCGGAGGGTAGATGGTATAATTTTGACAAAAGTCCTCTATGAATTGTATTGCAATTGGTTGAATAATAACTATTGCGCATGCGCAAAACTAAACCTTTATTGATACACGTATAACTCCAAAACTAATGGACCGATTCTGATGACATTTTTACAAATTTTTTAGGTTAGCTTTTGGATGGTAATCTACAAATTTCATCGCAGTAGAGTCAATAATGCGTTCAACCATTATTTTCTGATAACGTTGATTTAGTCGTAATTAGTTCTTTCAACAAATTCAATATGTCCATGTTACAATAAGTGAGGAAACTATACTGCCCGCCCAACTTGGCTTACTTTCTTTATAGATTAAAATTAAAATTCATTTCTTAATAACCATCATTATGATGATCCTAAACATTTTTCAATGATCCATTGGTGTACCGGAAAACCTAGGTAAGGTGTGGCTTGGTACATAGCTCAGCTCACTTAACTAACGCGACTTTTTTAAATTTTTTTATTAGAAATACGTTTAAAGAATTTTATAATATACATGTGTACAACTATACAGAATGGAATATGCAACTATACGAAAAGAACGTTTCGAGCTGAGTGGACTGTAACCCTAACCCTTACAGAATGAAAAGATAAATAGCTAAGAAGAATCAGCTACCACTATCGCAAAAACACTGCTATCACGTTGGGTAGGAATTTTGAGGCCTCGATTGAGGCCAAATACGGTATCTTATGCTTAATACTTGAAGATTTCTGACTGGCTATTCATAGACAGACACAACACGATCAGGTTCAGAAGAAACAGTGTTTGTTGATCCACTCCAGCCTCCTAAGCAGCTGAAACTAGACTTATTATTCTCTTAGCTGGTGTAATTTTACTGGGAGATATGCTGCAATCAATTCTTCAATGCTTATTATACGAGTATACCTATTTGTCCATCGAATGGTCATTTGGAGAATCCAGTTGCAGGAAAGCCTTCCATCCCTTACGATCACGGTCATAACCATTTTATTTTATGTCCACTTTCTTTCCGAGTCTATCTTTTTAATATCTATTGTCGAGAAGAATCTCTAGTTTGTTGATTCTGCTAGAAAGTGCTGGATGGTCATTATTGCTGTACTCTAGCAACGGGAATCCGGATAAGCTGAAGGGTATCTCAGACCCCTTTTAGGTTAACAGTTAAACTGTTGGTGAGTCTGTTAGCTTGCATCTGTAGTTAAATTCTATATAGAACTATTTCCCTAAGTTTGACTCCCTTAATTATGGTGATCTATACTATCGCACCATTAACTGTAGAAAAGTATCTTTCTGTATTCAACTAATTATATTTATACTCTTATTAATTTCTTGTTTGTTTTGTTTTACAGGTAAGCTGATGTTATTCTCGCATGTTTATTCTGGTTGGACACGCCAGGTTAGTGAGTTGTTGAACTCCTTCTTAATTACGTTGCGAAGGTATATGATATAATGACATGATGGTATAGAAAGCGTTTCCCCATTTTGTTCATTAACGATATGTGTAACAGTTCCTGCCGAAGGAACTGTTAGACATGTAAATTCATCCTTCCATGAGGTTTCAAGTGATGGAAAACACTTTTATGGTGAATCGTGACGATTTTATGACCCTAGGATTGACACAGCATGCTGCTGCTAGAGGGGCTAACTAGGAATATTTGGAAACTCGGTAAAGAGAAAATAATGTTTGATAAGTATTACATTTGCGCATGCGCGAAAGCTACCTGTGAGTTGAGAGTCGTAGAGTTCATTGCGGATTGCCTAAATCTAAATCTTCCAATCTCTGAAAGTTTCATCGAAATCGAATGAAGGCTCTAGAAGTAAAGCTAGTTTCAAGGATTTGTGGTTCACGCTTGTGCAGCAGCTTTTAATGACACAATCTTGATTAATCTCATATGGGTTATGAAATCGTCACTTCCCTACTACCCTCAAATCGGAGCGAGATCGGACCCATTGGCCAAGAGAAAACGAAGCTTAATGGACTTTACGTTTGCGCATGCGCAGTGAAAAATGCAATGAAATTTATAGGGAAACCATCCTCAAACTAACCCAATCATTGCCAGAAAACGTCATCAAAATTAAATAGAAACTGTAGAAATTATGTTTGTTGCAAAGAATTGACGTTTGAGCATAAGCAGCAGCTACTAATGATAACATCGTGATGAAATTCATATGACATGATGAATAATCATCTTTCCCCGACTACCCTCTCAGTTTGAAAGAAATCGGATGATTAGGCCGTGCAAAAATTATGCTTGATGGGATGCGTAGAGTCAAGTGTTGACTTGTGAGTAATGAAATCTATAGGAGACCATCTACAGCCTAACCCGCACATTCCTTGAAATGTCATCATTGTAGAATGAAAACTGTTGTAATTATGCGTGTTGCAAGGATTTGCGGACATTCACATACCGACAAAAGTGTTCGAAATGGTCTAAAACGTAAAATGCGAGTGGAAATTTCGATTTTGGAGACAGAAAATTAAATGCGTGGAGTGAAGTGTTAATTTGTGTTTAATGAAACCAGTACCAAATCATCTATAGTCTAACTCACTCATACTTCATCAAAAACTACAACGGAAACTGTTGGTTATGCGCGTTGCAAGGAGTTGCGGACACACACGCACACTTAACCAAAGTTGTTCGAAATGGTGTAAAACGTAAAAACGAGTTGAAATTTTGATTTCGAAGACGAAATTTTGTCAACTCCTGAAACGGAAAACAATGCTTCCGCTACCCTTTGCTAGACTCGGAAGCCATAATGATAATTTCGACTTTTGACCTGCTTGGTCGGATTTCCGACATCCGTGCATCGTCGCTTTTGTGTCGTCCCCTACAGCCACTTCAATTAACTTACCGTTTCCAATTAAACCTAATGAATTGGGTGGGACCAGACTTGATAACCCGACAATCGACCGCCAGTCCGATCCAGCATGTTACGTCTTTTTAAATAATTGACATTTCGTTTGTCCTGGCTACTTCATTCAATTTAGAATCACCAACCGGACCCTTGTTCTTTCCGTATAACTACCCCATCTATTTTTCCTCCGACACAGTCTGGCTTCTCCAGTTTTCAGGAATACAATCTTTTTTCCCCTTACTTTTACTCGGACTTGGATGTTTTATGGGTTCCAGTTTTTTTGTGTTTTCTTAATAGATTTTAGAAAGCGAAACTCTCCTTGTCTCCCCCGTTGTTTGATAAAGGGAACCGAAAGCCTGTTTTCGATGGGGTAACGGAACCGGAACGACCCTTTTGGGCTGAGATGTCCCCTTAGCAGACCCGGCGGTGCGCAACTTGGTCAAATTCAGTGTGTTTAATGGATTGGAAAAAGATCTGATATCGAACCGATTCCCTGTGTTATACGAATCGTGTTCTTGATTTATGATTTATAGTTGAATTTCGATTACTGACCTTTACGTGTGTTCCCATTTCAATTGATGCTCTGATTTTAATTTTTGATCAAATCTGCATAAACATGGTGAAATAGAATTACGTGTAATGACGCTCAACATGGACACCCTCCGAAAGGTATGTAAATGATAAGGGAAGTGCTTTCTCAATATTACATTGCATTACACAATCTTCTTTGGAAGTCGAAATATATTAGGGATTTATATGTATTCTGTTATTAGTTTGATAGTACTACTCCTGTCGGTCAATGGGAATCTAGTTGACATTGAAACATTATCTTGAAATCATCTCAAGAAATTATTTTTGGCATTTTTCTTAAATTCTTTTGTGTAAAAATCACACAATAATTTTTGTGGTTTCACAAATGCTTTATTCCACAGTAATAATGGACCATATATAACTCAGCAAACCACATCTCTAACTCGGATTAGAATCAGACTGTTAGTTCTTGAAATAGTGACACCCACGGACCGAAAGTTAGCCTACTTGTTTATCGCATTCTAATTCTCCTGCACATATCTTATGATGGATGAAGTACCATAGTTTGTCGAATTATGTAATTCATGATTCATTTTTAATATTTACTTATGAGGTTGTGTCGTCATCTTAAACCCTCCTATCTACCTCGCTGTTTTAATTCTTTTGAACATGAGAGGTTGGTTCCATGATGGTCCTTCATCGAGCAGCCACATAACTCCGTCTCTACTGCGCTCTATCGGTAAAGGGGTAATTCATAAACATTAATTGGCCAAGTTGGGTGGACATTATAGCTTCCTCACATATTGTAACATGGACGTATAGAATTATTTGAAGAACAAAGTACCTTTTGCGCATGCGCACAGACTACTATTAATCCACCGGCCATGAAATTTATAGAACGTCATAGAGCCAATCCGCTCAATCCTTGAGCATTTCATAAAAATCAGTCCATTATTCTCGGAGTATTGTCTGTGTCGGTCAATTTTAGTTTTGCGCATGCGCTATAGTTATACTCCACCAATCGCCATATAATTCATAGAGAATTTTCTTTTAACATATACCCACCTACTCCTCGATTTTGAACGAAATCGGACCAATATATGATAAGAAATCGACTTTATAGTAAGTTAACGCTCGCGCACGCGCACAGACTAATATTTATGCGACGGCAGTGCAAGTGATAGGCGACCTTCTAGAAGCTATCCCGCACAATCCCTGAAAATTTCATCAAAATCGTTCCATTAGACTCGGAAGTTTTGCTTGTGCCAATCCATATTAGTTTCGCGCATGCGCGATGATTGTAACACCACCAATCGCGATATAATTTATAGGACATTTTTCTGTAACATATACCCAATCACCTACCAAGTTTGAATGACATCGGACCAACAGATGATAAGAAATCGACGTTATGGGAAATTCACGTTTGCGCATGCGCACAGAGTGCTGTTGATTCGACCAGATCCATTGAGAATAATAGGAGACCGTCTAGGAGCTAACCAGCTCAATCTCTGAAAATTGCATCGGAGTGAAAGGGACAGAAAGACGCGGAACCAAAATTGATCAGCAAGCTCTGAAATGCAAAATACAGGTAGAAATTTTTATTTTAGATGACACAATTTTTTTCGACTTTTATCACGAACAGAAAGCCTCAATACCTTCGACGGTGAAAAAGCTACACTTCAATTTCTTTCTGTAACAGGCATTGACTAATTGTTTATTATGAACATAGATGGAAAATAGGACCAACAAAACTCATTGCTTGATATTAAAGTAATTTACACTTTTCCAGAAATATCGTTTTTTAATGTTGCGTATTCCAATCAGCTACCAATGTGGTGGAGGGGGTGAAATTATTTGGATACCAGGTTGAAAATCTTCTGCACAATCTTTCGAAATTCACGAACTAAATCACTCGAGACGAAGTTGTGGAAACCCATTTCAAAACGGAAGTTAGTGAAAAAACGTTGTCTATGTCCACGAAAAATGAAGAGTTACAATGTGGAATCGATTTTGACGGTTAGGCCATCATCAGTAACAAACAATAGCATTATTGATATTGTTTCTTATACTGATGATGGTCTAACCGTCGAAATCGATTTAACATTGTTACTCTTTATTTTGCGTGGAAATAGACAAGGTTTTTTACTAACTTCCGCTTTCGAAATTCGTTACATACTGTGATTATCGGTGTTTCTGAGGTTGTTTGTTTGCGCATTTGCTTATGCTATTGATGCTCCTAGAGAAATGAAATGTTTGAGAGGCTTCCTCTGTTCCAATATTTTGTGTACAGATTGACAAAAGATAGAGAACTGAATTCGTTGGAAGCTCTTGAAAGAAGGAACCGAATTTGAAAACAATTTGGCATATCGTCTTATTGCCTTGTTACCTGGCGGAAACTCTTGTTTCTAATGCCTCCCCTCTAATGGGGAATTATTTTAATCGATTATCATTCTTTGAAACGCTTACACGGTTTCGGGAATCACGAGCTGAATTCTACTTGAAACAAAGTTTCCAGAATGGAAAGATTAAGAACGCCAGCACATGCCCCGAACTTAGCAACTTGAAATTTATCATCTCAGTCCCGGCGGAAAGCTCCGTGAAAGTTCGTCGAGGGAAAACGCAGAAACGGAAGGTTGAAAACAAACAAACGTTTTCCGAGGCTTTCACCTCGTAACGACTCCGCCTGGATCCCACGGTGCTTCATCCGACCCCCATTGTTCTGCCGGTGGAACTTTTGTCACCTCCCACTTCCCTGAACAATAAATTTAAACAGTTTTCTAATTGCCGAGGGAATTATGACCAAAAGTTCCAGTCATGCAGCATGATCGTGTGAGCGAATCTCGTAGTGTTTCGTATTATATTTAGGAAAAATTATTTTGAAAATGGAAAAATTCGTGTGCCCTATTACCAACAAATTGTTAACTGCATAGCTATGACTCCAATGCACATTTACAAATTACTCACCAAGCTAACACAACACTGTACTAAACCAATGTGCAAGATTTTACATTTATTTATATATCTCCTGACGAAGGAAACAGTCACTGAAAGCTAGATAATTAAAAGTGTTAACCATCCCTTCTAC
Source organism: Adelphocoris suturalis (assembly GCA_030762985.1). Classification (NCBI taxonomy): domain Eukaryota; kingdom Metazoa; phylum Arthropoda; class Insecta; order Hemiptera; family Miridae; genus Adelphocoris; species Adelphocoris suturalis. The sequence goes on from CM061040.1 coordinate 162,970,107, forward strand.
GTTGAATACCTCAAAAAATATAATCCTTAATAATATTCACACCATTATGACTCAGGACCCCACAATTTTTCGGTTTATTATACCTAGGTGAATGTTGAAAATTTTTCTAAAAATGTCTAAACAACAAAACAAAAAACTTAGTAAAACGGCACGTTGAGAAGGGAAGAAATTAGCCTCAGAGGTTCCGAAGCTGATCAGAATCAAGCAAACGAATGAACGCATAGTGACCGGGGTGGTTTCGTTCGATTCTTTGGGCGGATACCTATATTTTAAAACTCAAAAAATCATTACTGTTACATAGAAAGATTTCAAGATCTCGATTTTTGAATATTTCAGCCCTTTGGTTCTACCCTTTAGTGTTGATCGAACGCGATGCCGATGTTACTGGCACTTTAGTAATATTTAGCTAAACAATGTATATATAACGATTTTCAGCATTTTTATCCCTAGTGATTTTGCATTTTTTTTTTTTAATTTGAGCAATTTACTGTTGATAATACATACTCAAATTGTTGTTACTGACAATAGAGTAATTTCTGCTCGCTTACCTCCTTAGAAGGAAATCCATATGCGTTTCACTTTGGTCGTGCTTGTTGTTCTCTAGTCAGACCTATATTAATTATTTTAGCATTGAGCAGGGTGACAAGAGTGCGCATTATAACACCGTAGCCATTGCCGTTTTCATTTCTAATGGTCTTCAAGTTGATTGGGCTCTTCGGTTAGGTTGAATATCCTAGGGTTTTCGGTCACTCAAACGTACTTGGTCAGTACTCCAAAAGCAGTTTTATTAGAAGTTGGTTCGCCAGCTACGTGGCACACATTACAATTCATGTTGAATTTTTCATAACTATAAAAGTTTAAATTAAGGTAAGTTGAAATGGGTTTGTCATTCATTATCGAATGAAATTAGTTTTTTCTAACTGGAGTGAATGTGTCATGTTCATTATTACATTTAAATGGACATCACTCCCTTTTTGTAAAAATTTATTGGGTTGAATTCCATTACAGAATATGGCCTCATCATAAATGTAGAAGCACATTCAACTGATTAAAAGCTGAACTGAAACAAAACTACTCACAAATTCACTATCTTTTATGTAAGTAGCTTTAATCCTCTCAAAAACATTTAGTTTACCGCACATGTTGCGGGAATAACTTCTTAGTGATCCCAGTTTCCCATCGGTGGGGTCAAATTAATTTTTAACTCTACGATTTCCTGTGAATCGCGTTCACAGGATTCAGCACGAGGGTTTTCATGAAAAAACGATCCTTCATGAGTTAGTGATAATTTTCTGCTTCATTTTTTCAAATACTAAAATAGTAACACTCGGAGATCTCCCCCGTAATTTCTCGTTGAGTTTATCACCTAAAAATACTTCGAGTTAAACACCTAAAAACACATAAAATCGAGTATAAATTTGTTACATCATTTAAAATTCGGTTATTACGGAGTCAGGGGAATCTGAGAGGATTTTCGATTCAGTGTGAAATAAACGTAAAAATGTACCCCAACTTCATTAGTTTAGAAGTCAAAAAATAGTGGGGGGTTTGTCGACCGAAAAATCCACATTTGTCAGCTGCAGAGCGAAATTTCCATTCATAATTTTTAAATTAACATGACAAAAATAATAATACAAAAGATCTGTAAAAAAATTAGGTATTTGACCACACCGTTGAAAAGGGTTTCCTAGGAGTTTTGCCATTGGAGAATATATATATTAAAGTGACGTGTTCCTGTTCCATGTGAATAGTCTAGAATTTATGTTTTTTTTTAACAATAGTTTACGAAAATGGGTTTTAATGTACTAATTGAACAGACCTTAAAAATTAAGTTTTTCAATGGATTTTGCTGAGGATCCGACAATAGTATAATTTATTCTGTTATAGTTTATTTACATTCGTCCTTTCGATCTCTTACTCTCATGTTCTTTGTGAGAATTATGGGTCCCAATTGAATAGCCTAGGGCCTTACCTTGGCATAACTTCCAGGAGCTGTCAGAAAAAACAACAGTAGCCGGCCTGTAACCGACCATCTACATACAACATCTCTCCCAGACATCGAATTAAAATGTGTTACAAAAAGACTGAGAAGAATGAGGGAGAACAAAAAAGTTAATCGTGGTGGGATGTCGGAACAAGTTTTGAATATGTTTACTAGCGAGCGCATGTGAGTTAGGCAGGTATATATCTCGACTGTTGCTAAACCACGACCACTTATCTAGTTTATTGTCATGTTTTTCATACGTGTATGTTTATTTTATTGCGACAGCACTCTGTTTTTAAAACCGCTGCGGAGTTAATGTTCGGACGTCGTCTTATTACTGTTATCGATTCAATTCGACGTATGGAATTATCAAAAGAAGAAGGAAATAAAGGAGACAAAAGCATCAGACAGCTGGAGTTGGGACACAAAGTTCGAATGAAAAACTTTAGATCAAGAGAAGCGAAGTGGTTGCTGTCAACAGTAACCAAAAAGATAGGATTCAGGATGTATGAAGTCAGAGAAGAAGAGACGGGTATGTTGCACATCAGCGAGAGATTTACCCCAATATAGGTAGGTATGTTTGTACCGTACTGCCGCAGCTCGTTATAGTACTTTTTATGAAACTAGCATTGGCCAATTATAAAGCTATTATAAAAATCCAAACGAGGGAACGCTATTTAAAAACTAACTAAACAACTCGTAAACGAGTTCCACTATCTGCTTTACAAGCAGATACCATGTTACATGGATATGTCTTTGATTGGGGATTTCATAACGGTTGTCCTCGAGAGTTGTAAACAAATCCTTTAACTTTAAACAAATCCCTGGGCCGCATGGCCGCATCCCGACTAATTCCAACAAAACAACGGTTTACTTATAGAAATGTTGAAAATAACTGTGGAGAGAAGCCACTACAATGAGTTGTTGTTAACAGTCGACTGTTGTCAAGAGAATGAAAATGTTTCCTATGGAGTGGAGTAAATGATGCTATTGCTTTACGTTAAGAATATTGTAACCGGCTTATTAAAATTGTTTATAGTCCAATCAACTTAGTTTAGGAATGTAGCCAGGTACGTAAGGAGGGGGAAATTGGTAGCTTGAGATGTGAACATTTATCACATAAATCAAGCGCTTTCCAACGAGTGGCGAACGATTTCTGTGCGATGAATACTGCGGTAGTTCCATTCCCTTAGCAACGGCTGAGTTGTACGTGAAAACACTGAAATTGTGACACAAATTTTGCGTGACGGAAATTTTTGATTGAACATTGATCGATATCATGTGAGAGATAGAAAAGGAGACAATTTCAGTGAGGACGAATCGTATGGATTTCCTACGAAAGGAGTCTAGTGTTTGGATTGTTCTTGGTCTTCTGGCTTGTAGTAGGATCCTATTGAGTGGCTGGTTGTATAGATAATTTGTTGCGAATAACAGCGTGAAAAATTGGCGGGCAACGAGAGTGAAAAGGTGGACCGTGGAATCTGATCCAGCTTTTCAAAATGTTGTACAGAAACATTGAGTCAGTTGCGGAGCGACGCACATCGAAACTGATGAGACCACAAAGAACTACCATTGCTTGAGAGTTCAATTCATCCTGAGGGATTCGCATCTTCCAGACAACTTACCTCAATTTTCTCTGGAATATCTTCAGATGGTCTTTGTAAATATGGTAGTACGGTGACCATACAGTAGACCCGTATTCGAGACTATAGAGAGTTTTTGGTGACCACTAACGTCACCCTAACGTACCCAAGAGTACGTGACCTTGAGGGGACATTACCAACGTCGTACGTTAGAATGGCTCATTCAATGTCACCCGTTTGGGGACCTAAAGGCACACGACACCAGCCTAACCTTCCTGTAAATGTAACCCTACTGCTCACCTCAAAATCACTCGAATACTGCAGTAGTAAATATGATAGTTTTTCTTTTCAAATGCCTCATTACCAACTAATTATGTTGATGTAGAGGGTAGGTTTTTGAACACCCCTCAAACTTGGTTATTTTACGTTTCAAGTCGCGTAGAAACCGAATGTGCCATCTGAAGTCCGCCTCCGCTGTCCAGCTTTACTAGCCTTCAACTCGATCGAAAAGTTCCGTTCTTTTGCGCTCAGGCTCTATTTGGTCGATTAGAGCCTTGTTTCTATTATTATTTCACATATTTTAAATGAGAAAACTGAGTTTTAAGACACTACTTCTTCGCAGTATTGTTCTTAGTTTACCTGAACTCTCAGCTATTTTCTCGTGAACATTGCGTGAAGTGCTGCCTCCACTGATGATTTTGTCAGGTAAAATCCTGTTTCATTGTCATAGAGATAAATACTTTTTCATACTTGTTGATAATTTGCCCAACGGAAAACCCAAAAACATGAAGTTCGTAACGACTAATGACCTATAAGTGCAACTAAACCGCGGTGTTCCACACTTGAGGCTTACTATCCATCCCCTGTTTACGAATTGAAAACCAAAAATGAGAAATTAGCCCGTATTTGTATTGAAACTAACATGAAATTCGAATTCAGGATTGAAAATCGGCGTTTCATATCGAAATGAAGAAATTGATTAGTCAACCAGTAGACAACAAGATAGCTGGAGGGAAAATATCGCGTTACCCAACCACCGTTAACGTGACATCAAAATTGAGGCAACCGTTCTCCCGGTTCCATTTGGGTTAGCATCTTCGTTTGCTCCCTCAAGACTACGGTAACGGGTGACGTTAAGTTGAAGTCGCCAAAAACTCTCTTATATCGCTGATTCAAGAGTGACCAAACCTTGTCGTGGATTTACTTTTCCTTACTATAAGAAATAAGTACAACTTTGTCTCGTGGCACGAAAAACAATGTTCTATATTTTTGTTATAACTAGAATCGTCAGGTAAATTCATCATAGGATTAAACTTGGATACTAATAATTTGGGTTGTTATTAAATTGCACTGAACTGATGCCAAAAGTAAATTCATTTCAAAAGATACCTGATAATCACTTCGCGTTCGCGACAACTTGGGACGCCGTACAACTCGGCGGTATTTCTATTGAAGTAACCCTAGGTGCGCATCGCTCTACATATCGCTAAATCGATATGTGCGGAGAATGAGAGGTGGGTGTCGAATAGATCATCCAATCCCTGGTAAGTGTCAATCAACTCTGTCTTATGGGTTTGTTGATATTTTACCTTATGATATTTTTAAAAAAATTACTGGAACGATATGTTGTTTGCGTGTCGAACGTGGACACCTCGCGTATAATCGTAGCCGGTCAGGATTAAGGCGCACCCTTCCGTAGACCTCCTCTGAAACTGTAGAACACATCAGCCGACCACTACCGACAAGCAGCAGACAACCCGTGTTTAGCCGATCCTTCGTCGCCCGGCCCTTCCTCCTCACGTGGCCGGTAATTAAGTAGTTACAATTAATTTCTGGCTTCCCCGTCTTGTTTTTGAAACGAGTCCCCACCTCTTCCAGATGTTTTAAAATCCCCCGAGGATTATTACTCGAGGTTTTTTGCATAATTGGCGCAAAATGAACATACGCACTGAGACTCTTTTATTTTTTCTCAAAAATAAAGGGAAAAGACGGCGCCGTCCGTCTGTCTTTCCGGTGATCTTTCGTGTTATTTATTGTTATTAGCGCTCGAGATTCCACTATTGTTGTTTATTTCTACCGCTGGCGCCAAACAGGAATGTTTTTCTTTAATTACGGTTAGACGTCACAACTGAGTTGTTAGTTTGTCTGCTTTATTGATTTATTTTACAAGAAGAAATTCACTCACATTCTACCGGTCAGTTATTCCAGGTTCAAGTTCAAATTATTAATTAGTAAACTACGTAGTTTCCGAGTACTTTAAAAATATCTTCGTAGCACGCAGATTGGTTTTGCATTAACAGTATCCGCCATGTTTTCAGTTTGAACTATTTTTTATGAAAGCAAGAATGCATACAATCATGCTTTATTCTGGTATTTTAACTTGTATGAACTGAGCGCAATATATCTCTTGTGTAATGATGGTTTTATCAGCTTTATATTTCGTGGAGCAAGCACATTGTCTATTACATTGCCATGATGCGAATATATACTAGAAAAAATAGTCTAAATAAGAATATAAGGTATATCATATTCTAAATAGAATAAGGTATGGATATTCAAGTAAAACCAAGTGAGCGAAGTCGGTGAGAATCGTGCATGATTGAGCTCGAGCACTTCGCCCAACGAACTCAACTCTTCGTAAAACAGATAGGTAAATCATAAAAAATGTCTCTCCTTATTGAATGTGCTATGATAGTGTGTAGGTAGTACAGGTACTGTGAAATAAGTAATTTCGGCATATCTGCCATTTTCACGTATTTTTGGGTGGGAAAACTGGACGTTAAATCAAATTAGTAATAATATATCCTGGTTGTTCTTTTGAACCAGATTTTGAAGTTGAAGGTTGCTTTCGGAGAAGTTCACAAGATCTGAAATTTGTAGAAAAGTACGTATTTTTTGCATCTTTCTGTCACTCAACACAAAACCCGAGTTTTTCAACCAATGGAATTAGGCTCAATAATGTCTTAATGGAAATACCTTTTCACCCTGGGGTAGATATAAAGAATGTGATGGAATGAACTAGATTTCCCATAAGGTGACCGGGGGAATACGCCTGCAACATAGACATCAAAATGACCAAGTAGGCAAACGGCGATGATTTCGGTTACAAACATACATAGAATGGTTGCCTTTTGCCGCTTTATCGAATATACCCAGTAGGTATACATAACCATCACAGGTTTGGTTCAGATTTGGGGTTAGAAAAAATTTTTATTCAACGCTCATGTTGATCCAGAATATTCAGTTTATCTAACGACTTTCTTCAAACAGTAGAGAACCCGAATGTCACATAGTATTCAAACCATTCATAAAATCAGGTTAAAATAATGTTTTTTCGTGCAGACTTTACACACATACCACACTACGACCACCTCCACTCATTTCTCTTTTCAGAAAATTAGACGTTCAAATACAAATTGCCACGCTCCATCAACCTCTACAGAGAGCCCTGGTTTCGCTCAGTTTTAAATCGTAAAGACATATAGCTGTTGATGGATTACTGATGACATGTACTACGTTCGACGTAAGAGATAAGGTAATAACATTGAATCGGAGAGTTCCGAGGTTCGAATCCTGGACACAACGGATTTTTTTCTTTTTCGGAGTGTGTTGGTGGGGGGGGGGGGGGGGGGATGTGGTGGGGCCTAATAAACATTTATGCACTCGCACCTCTCACCGGGTAGTTTATGCCTGTATTTCTGGGGGCGGTTAATGTATTTTTGGATTTGATTGACATTGGGAAAAGAGTATTTGGAACGTCTAAAGATGGTTAAGGATGGGTGGGGCTGTTCCGGTCGCAGGCCTCTCTAGGCGTCCCTAATCATCTTTTTCCAATGACGAAACAAATCCAAAAAGACTAGACTAGACTACTCATTACGAAAAAGTGATTAAATAGCCCCCTGACCCCCCCCCCCCGTGCTACCTCTATTTACGTACTTGACTGAACTTATTGAAACACAGAATGTGTTTTATCTCACGCATTTCACATGAACCCGGGAAACCCGCATATTAGAAGTACTCAGATTTCGCGGAGTATCTTATCACTACTTTGTCAAGTTGTTTTATTAATCTATCACCAGCACAATGATTCACCACCAGCTCAATGAAATCATCAGAAATTAATAAGCGTTTGCAATCATGTCCCCAATATCAATTATTGAGAATGATGACCTGTGCGTAAACAATTATTCAAAATAACCATGCCCATAACTCAGCTTGTTGGCCACGCACTTCGCAGTAGTTAATATAATATGGTTGGATAAATCGAGAGCTTTCAAACGAATGTTCAACGATTTTTGTGGGATGAAAAATGACAAAGTGCCATTTCCCTAGCAACGACTCGGTTTTAAGCGGAAACCATAAGAAATTGTTGCAACGCATTTTCGTGACATTTTCGGTTGGAGATGCCAAAGCTAAAACACATTCTGTGTTAAAATACGCTCGTGATAAGATATAGTGGGTGACCAGGGCTCTCCGCGGAAATTGAAGGAACGTAGCACTTAGTATTTGAACGTCTGTCCAGTCTTTGGAACGTTCTGAACTTAAATGGTTTCACGTTTGTATTTTAGTGTGTAGTAGTAGTGTGTAGTGTTCACTAATCCTTGTTAGTCAGATTTTGATGAAGTCGAAGAATTGTTCGAATCTTGGACTTTCATCGCTTCCGGATTGAAGTAGATTCTGTGCTTGTTCAAAAGTAAAATCCTTATAACCATCATACAGTTTTCATCAGAGACCAATGCAGTTTTATCACTAAGCGGGTTGTTCTTCCGGTGTGCTCCCCTATGAACTTCATCTCATTATTTCTTCTTGATTCCTGCAACATAATTCACAAATCGGTATACCATTCTCAATCATTGCCATCTCTGTAATACATTTTATTGATTTATGAAATGATGTCTTCAAGGTGCGACACCCAACTTGGAAGACGTTCTTTTAATCCTTATGATCTGCTGTGACTACTTATCGCTGTTGACTCATAACTCTGGTCTTCTCTATCGAAAGACCGTTCCTTTCAAACCGCAGGGCTTGTATAACTCGTTCCTGAATTATTGATTGGGGTGCAAATAAACTAGTGCACTCTCCCTGACCAACAACTGTCGGTCGCAATCCGCAAATCTCTCGAGTCGTAGACTCAGATGACAAACCTCCCCACTCCGGTTCCTGATTTTTTTTTTCACGGCTCCGTTCCGGCTTAGGAACTTCTCGTCGGTCATGTTTGGTCGGTTTGTCCGATGCTAATTCACGTTCTCTCGCTCGCCACCGTCCTTGAGGTCGCCTCTGCCCCTCGCAGCCTCTTTCAGTCGCTCTCCCGGCGCGGACCCAAACGGATAATTACGAGCATGTGACGGCTCCCTAGTGTCCCACCCAAATACCATCGCTACAAATACTTACGTGCTATTAATGGTGACTATATAGACTCCGTGATTCGCGTGTATGTTGATCAAAAGTCACCATATTGACGTCCTGTCATCCACCTCGATAAAGAGGTTCTCCTACTGATGATGTGTATTGAGTGATATAGAGTTTTTCCGGTAGTAATCCTTAATTTGGATAGTTTTTGGTTAGACGAGTGCATACATCAAAACTGGCTCCTACTAGTTTTGGTCGTACAACACTTCTCTTAGACATCATTGATCACATCAATTAGGTGAGCTGAGATTCACGATGCCAATGTGGCTCTTTCAATACTAAGTACCTATTAATAATACAACTTCATTTTCAAAGATTTGAATGAAGAGTGAGTAATTAGAAATGGCTACTTAAGAAATTATCTACATTTATGTCATCATAATAAACAAATATTGTTGCGATGATCTCCGTTTCATCTCATTTATAGTACTATAATGTTGCACACGTACATGCGTGGTGCCTCAATTTTCTAATACAAACAATTTTCCCTGATAATAGTATTATATTGATGAACAATACGATGTTCAGAAATTTCAACGGTGATTTTTAAGATCATATTTTTCTCGAAATCAAATTTTTCATCTCGATTTCAAGGTCATACTGTCAAGGTTGAGAACTCATCATATTTTTTCCAAAATTAAAGCCTTTTATATCGACTCTATGGTATTATATACATTTATGTGTTTGTGTGTGTGTGTATCGTACCTGGGAAAGTGTTACACAGGGTTAAAAGTGGTGCACCGAAACGGTTTTCGAATCATCAGCTACTATAACTCATCAATGTTAATTTCACCTATTAAAACCTACTAAAATTGGCTAAATTGTCCGTGGGTGTGGGAAATTCCTGTATTCGTAAATTTATTGTACCTGGCTTCGGCAGGTCGTGTTAAACGTATCTCCATATTTTTCTCCGTTCAATAACGTGAAGTTTCACCCCCCCCCCCCCCCCCCACCCTTACTTCGTAAAAAACTATAAAAATGCTGTATTTGCTAGCTTTGTTTACGGTAGGACTTGGAGCATTACTCACCACTAGCTCAAGTGTGTACAAGAATCATAAGGGTGCAACCCTAACAATCTTGTTGAAATGATTTCCAATCGATTAGGTTGTTTTGTTCGTAGCTGCGAAGACAATCATTCACTAACGTTGTTTCATCCTTTTACATTTGGATTTGCGATGTAATTTCTCCCTTATGTCACTATCAATATCGAGCTAATAAAATGTATCAGTTTCTATCCGGGCTCATAAATTGTATGATGATCGGGCTCGAGAACTTTTTTTGTGGCTTGTTCCCCTTGGCGAACATTCCTTCTCGCTAGTGATGATGTCGTTATTACAGCCTTTGGGCCAAGCAGACCGTGGAAAACGCGTTAGTGTCATCCTATTGTGTTCCAACAGAGGGGAATTTGGTACCTGACGGTGACCTTGCATGTAACAATACGGATTTACCGATCCAATGCCAAACTTTCATTAAATCCGAAAAAGGATATATATATATATATATATATATATATATACACTTTTTTCGTTGTTCTTCTGGTTGATGAGGGTGTAAGTCTATGATAGACTGTCGCCGCTGTTGTTTCTGCAATTATTCGGTAAGTATCCAACAACTGAAGCCTATACACAGCTGTTTATGACATACCACGATTGTAAAGTTAATTTTTTTCCTATGGTTCTGTAGTGATTTTGAATTGTGTTTCAATGATATGAACTGTTATTTTTGACTTGTTCACTCGGTCAAAATGGGATATCTATTTAGGAACATCGTGATTTGAAATTCCCAATATATTAATTTAACGGAGAGTAACCCTATTTTGGCCTGTGTTTATTGTTAATAGTTCGAATACCAGTACCGGTATATTCATCCAGCTCAACGTCAATATTTACCTACAAGCCAGCTTATCTTTTCTCGTTAATGTTACTCATTTTACAGATATTACACTCAAATCATACAGATCTACTGGATAAAGGAAATTCTCTTATTGTTGCGTTGTAAATATGAATTCTCCACCTTCAAACTTCCATTTCAGTTTTTCAGCAGCCCAGAGTTTCGATGTATCGTGGTAATTTATTTAGTTCGTTTATCAATGTTCTACTTTCAATTGATTTTATTTAACCGAATCTAAACAGTTGCCAAGTAGAAGACCGCGTTGAATAAGCATGTCAGTGAACTGACCGAACGGCCCCACCCAACCAGCACGAATCGCTGAGGGGAATCTCGCTTGAATGAACCAAGGTCGCAATATGAACGGGAAACATTGTCGTTCAAGATCATGAGCAGAGGCGAGATAATGAAACGAGATTTGCCAGAAATAGAATCAATGAGATATGGGAGCAAAATATGCTGCAAACACGAAAATTGGTGGGTTGCTCTTGGGTGTTGCAGACAAGTATTCCTACTCTAATTTCTAATAAGTGAGGTGCGCTAGAATACGATTTTCGGGAAAATAGACCTTGAGCAAAGTCAAAATACCGGAGCCATGATGTAAGATGCATGGGTTAACTTTTACACATCGTAGGTAGTGCAGTCGTGTCACTGATGATTCCTTTGACGTTAGAAATTCATGAGTTTGGCATACTGCGAACTAACAGGTCACATCAAAACTACCCATCCTAGAGAGCATCAAAAACAGCTTCCCACAAATGCGCCCGAACGTTCGTTTGGAGTTTAGTTTCCTATCAGTAATCTTTCTACACTACATGCTCGTAAAATATCGGTACAGTAGACGATGGATTCAAACATGTGACATGTAGTACACACGGTGGGCATATCTAGTTAGACGTAAATAGATTTACGTAATGGATATCTGTGGCAAGGATCCTAGAACAATCTATAATAGTAACTCTACGACTTGCAGTATATATTTCGGACCATTTTGCATTATTAGAAGAGAATGTTTGAAAACTTTTGGCTGAATGGGATTAGTTGGCCAGTTGAATCCGATTTAGTCATTGCCGCTCAATCTTTAGATGCAGGCATTTGTATCATGAGTTCTGTTAAATACTCGTTTTATCATGATTGGATATGGTTGATTGTTTATTCCATCAATGCTTAATTCATTCAAAATGTTGCTAAACGAGTTGCGCAATTGAATCAAGAGACCACAACAAATAACATCTCGGAATAAATCGGTAAATCATTCGATAAGGTGAAGATGAATGACTTCCCCGTTGGAACCACAAAAGCGGAATAACGTTTGCGTTACTCCAACCGTAGCGATGGGTGATGGGCACGACTGACACGGCACGAAGAAGGAATGGAGCTACGTTCCTTCACCGTGTAGGACGATCGTGACTTCGAAGGCTCGGTGGTAATTTTCGGTGACTTCTGCGCTACGCAGAAGAGAAGAAAGATAACGCACGTTTGTGGTCTTTGACACGACGAAGGCAAGGGTGAGATTGAATTATTCGGCTAGAGCAACGAAACTAAACATTACAACTGCAAAGTGAACTGTCATTGAAACATTGTGGAAGTATACAGAATAGATGTATTATTATTTGAATTATTAAAAGATGCTTAAGAATTAGGAACTTTCATGTTTTGGAATTTTACACTTTTGGCCTCAGATTCGGATTCAGCGCAATTGAAAACCCTTATGTACCAATTTTCAGCTCAATAGACCGTTTAGTTTGACCAATAAACAGGCAGAAAGATCACGTGTGATGTAGTAGTGCAAGAGAGCTGAGGGTTCCCCCCAGGCGGGCGGGGGCCGTGACGTCATCGTGCAAATGCATTTCAAGTGCCGTGTTACTGGTCAGATACCCATCATATAGCACCTTTTTGGAAAACTCTCATAAATATCTCTTTATTGAGCAAATAAAAAATAACCAAGAAAATTCCCCATTGGCGTATAAGTTTCACACGTCGAATACAAATGCGTATCATATCTACTTTTCTTAAGTACGAACTCGGGGTAGGTTTGGGATTTCAACTCGGAATTCCTGAATCGGTCTAGCTCGTTTCGTTGCCACCCAGTCGGGGTGGCAATCAGAGCTTGATAGGTTTCACGACCCCCCGAACAGTTATTGAAAAAGCAATATTTCAGGACAAACCCCGGAGAACACATTTAGTGAGAGGCTTCACGCTTTCTTCCTACTAACCTTACAGATGTTGGTGTTTTTCCACAAAACCATGCCATTTTCCTACGATATTTTAGTGCCCGTGTCAACCCTGATAAAAGCTGATGAGTATATTGATGAAGTGGGACAGTTCGGACCTACTTAGAGAGTAACTCCAATTTCATCAACCACATTTAATAAATAATAAACATATTTTCTAATGTTCCGTAGTAGAACCTGCGTTTTTTGACCCGTAAAACACTTTATATCTAAGGGTATGCACGCAGGACATGGGAGAATGTTATTTCGAACTGTCCATTCTGCTATGAAGATGGAACCGATGCAGGTTAGTCTTGTGGTATTACCATCAATATCCTTCAAATATACTTCCTTTTATCGCTCTCTGACTCATCGTATTTCCTCGACATTCTTCCTTCAGAGAATTGGTTAGTAATCCTACCACTGGAAGCCATCCCTTCAATTTTCATCTTCCCGCACACAGATTTTTGGTTCGTGGGTAAGCCTGGGTGCCATCCCTTCTATTTTCCAACTTAATTTTCATTTTATTTTATAGGGTAGTAACCCCCAGAGACAAGATCTTGAATACGCTGCCCAGTAGTCAATTTTTCTCTACTCACTCTTTTCCCTCGAGAGCTGGACAAAGAATTTGCGTCAGAAAACACCTGTTGTCTGTCCGAGTTGTTGTTCAGTTCATGCCAAGTTTTCATCCGACTTCTGTACTTGTTTTTTGTGCGACTAGTACTTTATGCAGTGTTTGGGAAGGGTTTAATGCTGAAGAGCGATCTTTTTCGTACAGAATCAATTTACTACCCATGGTCTAATTCTGGAATGGATTTGGTTACAGGTCTTTTTTTTTACTCTGAAATTTATGTTTCCTAACCGTAATAATCTACCTTGGCAGCCTGAACACACCAAGCATTTACTCAACAGAATCCTTCATAACGTTCGGCTGCAAATAAAAGCGTATTGCGTGGTAACATATCCACAGTAGATGTGGATTTATACATCGGTGTCTAATCATCGCTCTGCCCCTTCTGGCAGAGTGCGTTGATGTCTTTCTCTGCGATGTGTTATTGTTGTTGTTGATTTCACACTGTTTAGTGATAGAGGGCAACATCTTTCTCCTTACTATCGTGCCACCTGCAGTATTCCCTTAGGCTCCTTGTTCAATGCCGTTATTGACTCTTCTAGTTGAGATACGGCTTTAATCAATAAACTTAAAAAAAAAAAATAAAATAATAATAATAATGATAATTGAAGAAAAAATGCTTTTATGTGTGAGTAATCGTCATGTCACGAATGACCCCCACTTCAATAGCAAACTGCGTTTTATTTGGTGGTGGTGGGGGGGTCTACATAAGGCAGAAAGGTTTTGTTCACAAATATTCATTTACGGGTTTCGCATTTGTTCGGTAAGCTACGAGAATATAAGTTCTCTAGGGTTGGGATGTTGGGGTTAGGGTAGGTAGGTATTGTATTGTGAGATGGCAGACTGTAAGGCGCTGAGTCTTCCCTTCCGATTACACCCCTTTAATGTAGCGGAAGGATAAACGGTCCTTTCCCTTTACTTCGCCACAGGCCTCCGATTCTCCCGCTGTTCGTCTTTTGTCACTCAGTGCAGCTGTGAACTCCCTCTAAAACGTTCCAGAATGCTCCCTTATCGAGCGAGAAAACGCTGATATACCAGATATATTGACCCCCAAACTGTCGGGGATGTGTCGACAGAAATACGTTTCTCTAATACATGAAAGTAGGAATGAATCGTTTTGCAAATGCCGTTCTACACTGAGAACGGAATGTAACGGTGAAAACTTGTAGAAATCATCCGTTCCAGCAGATCGGTTTGGGATGGCTCCGAACAAAAAATAATTTTGCCTAAATGGGGCCGTTCACCTTTGGATACTGTGAGAAATCTTTCTTTTTGTTAGGTTGGGAAATTGAAAGAATTCATAACAAAAACGGAATCGCCGAAAAGTGGAATAACTGAACTGATTCGAGTTAATAATGAACATTTAAACATGGATATTTTTTTGACAAATATATATCCATGGTTCAGATCACGAATGGGGGAATCAATTTGGCTCGTGCGTTTGAACCATGGATATTCGACTACTGGCATCCATGCGTGAATGGCAAATTGGAGGAAGAAGCTCTACTGCTGTTCTGGCGTTCACAAAACGGAACGTTAATGTTGAGCGGAGTTTTCGATTTCGGTAGGGAGGAAGGGATCCGCACGCGATAGTCCCCTAAAAGCCATTCGGCTACCTGGTTAAATGATTACCATATGAACCGTTTTTATTAGATTCATTTTGACAAGAACTTCGGAAATTTATTTTTAGTTCCTTGGAACCAGTCGGGAACTGTTGACTGGTTTTCTCTAGAGGTGGCAGATGGAACAACGGAACCGTTCCGTTCAGAGAACTGGAACCCAAGGAAGCGGTTATGGAATTTTATATGAAAGGAAGTTAAGGGTAGTTGCATTTTAGCTTTTCCCGTTCATTCGTAGCGTACTGCTTAGGGCGAGCAAGTAAGTACGTAGGTCCTTATTTCAAAGCAGTTTTATGGATTTGGCGTGAAAAGAGTAATACATACATAATAATTGTATAGTTTTTATTTATTATTATCTGCTTTTCATTTTGCGATCCCGTGTAATTTCGTTTATGAAATTACTTCATTTAAGACCTATATGTTACCTACGTTTTTGATGCTGAGATAAACTCAATATGAGAGCACAAGTTCTATGAATATATCATAAAACTCATATCAGGGCAAATACATATCATCCCTCCCTGATCACTTATTGAATAAAATTTCACTATTTTAGGATATGTATTCTTATTTTTATTTCCAATTTTCACGTCACAAGTTCAATTTTTTATTTGTACATTTATTTGATTAATTTGGGATCGGTAGTGACGGTAACTGAACTGTAATTACACATTCTAGATTTTCATGTTTTCGATCAAGCTCTTGCATAATTTTAATCTAATGTCCATAAAAGGCGTCAATGTTCTGAATTCTGAAGTGCCTAATTTCTGCTTATGACAACGAAAATTTTCGCTAATTTAAGCGTTCTTTTCCCCCAACCCCTCAAAAGTGATTAAGAAATTCTTCTTTTACTTTTGGTTTATTATTTTCAATAATAAGCCTGTGATCGTGTAGCAAAAAATTTTTATACCCCCCCCCCCCCCCCCCTCAAACTTTGTCACTTTACGTTTCAAGTTGCGTAGAATCCAAATTTGAAATGTCCGTCCGCAAGGGAGGGCAAGGGAGTATGGGGGAGGCGGAGGGGAGGGAGGGGAGGGGAGAGGGAGTGAGAGGGAAGGGAGGGCGAGGGAGTGTGGGGGAGGCGGAGGGAGTGAGAGGGAAGGGAGGGGAGGGGGGAGGGAAGGCGAGAGAGAGAGTGTGATGAAATTAATTCCAATTAGAAGAGATTGTTTATGAGTATGAAAATACTCATAATTCTATTCTACGCTTCATAATATAAAGCTTAGCTTCCTTCGGGTGTCCCTAGATGGTCCCATTTATTTTTTTTTTCCCTCAAATTTACTATAAAGCGTAAAATTATGGGGTCCTGGAGCTGTAATGCAGTGAACGCGTGAACCAAATATTGGAAGCCCCGAGTTTCGATACCTAGTAAATATACTATAAGTGAAGCTAAATAATTGCGGTCAGTTTTCTACGTAGAAGGTCTGTATGATACAAAAATAATAAACCTTTGTGTAATAATTTGCAGCGTTTTTTGATATACACTTGGAAGCCGAAATGAGTTATGGATGCAGATCTCGCTGCAGCTACGTTGACCAAAGTACCTGTTACCAGAAACAAGTCGATAGGCTCAATCAATTGCCCGATGCGGGAATGAAACGTATCCGTGGTATTGAAACGATGCGTCTCACCCCGTGTGTTAACTGCGTCCACCCCTTTTAACGGGGCGATAACCGAGTTTGCTGCTAATTGGTAGTCGGTTAAATCATCTCCCGCCTGACGGCGCTCCGCTCCCCCAACGCTCGTATCAGAACCAATTTCAACTGGGGAGTGAGAATAAATGGGACCCAGCAGGTGACACGCCGTACTTTTCATCTTTTAACCTACTTCAACGAAAAACAACTGTAGTTACGCGGTGTTAACTGGTTTCGGTTTATTATTTTGAATACATAATAAAACTTTATGATCTAACAAGAAACCAATATTCCAATCTCCCATCAGAATTTGATGGTTTTCTTTTCATGGTTCGTGGTTTTCCAAAAATCAAATCAATTCCTTCAATGTTGAGCTTGAAATCTTAATATCACTATATGCATGAAATTTTCAAAGGATTGCAATTTTCCAAAATCCGCTCACTCTCTCGAAAAAGTTGGAAATAAAAGCGAATTTTGACGTTTGAGTTTGAAAGATTTTATTTCGATGAGACTATCTGGATCGTGTAGGGCCAGCCGCTCGCGTTCATTGTGCGTGTGTGTGTGTGTCATTCCAGACGATAACTCTCCTTAGGATTGAAATAAAATTCCGTTCTCGCGCCAAAAAATCAAGCTTTCCAAACGAACGGATGAGTATTTTTTAGCACATAAAATTGCTTATATTTCAAAAAATGTGCTCAAAAATCGCTAAACATGGTTAAATTTATATCTTTAGCAGAATTTTAGCCAAAAGAAGTTTATTAACAATGATCTGGAACAATTAAAAAATTATGCAGAAATTTATGTTGAAAAATGTGCTTGAATTCCATTAATTTATTATTTAAATATAATATATTAATTAATTAAATTAATTAATTAAAGCCGAAAAACAGATAAGTAGTCTGCAAAAAAGCTAAAAATCCTCTTTTCTTTATTGCAAAAAATTAGTTAGAACGAGTTTTATTGCCATAACATTGGTACGTAACAATTTCTTTTCACTTGAAGTTCAGAAGTTTCAAAACTAGTCAACATAATACAGAATGATAATTTACGAAAATTCGCTCATGCGATCATGAAGCATGACTGGAACTTTTTTCTGTTTTTAGCGATTTTTTCAACACTTTAAAATTTGCCCAATTTAATGTGCTCAAAAATGCTGGATCAACGAACTCGTCCTTTCGTTCGGAAAGCTTGATTTTTAGGCACAAGAACGGAATTTTTATCTCAATCCTGAGGTAAGTTATCGTCTGGAAGGACACCCACACACACACACACACACCCTCGCGCGCGTGCGCACATTCATACGCGTATAAAAAATGTTAAACTCTAGGATTAATTTCAAAGTGTCTCAAAACGAATTTTAATTTTGAAAATCTTGATTTTAAAATTTTTGGAGCCATTGCAATAGTTTCATTTTCTACGAAAATTCGCTAAAAGGTATAAAAATCCAAAACCTCTTTTTGAACAGGAGATTATTCTATAGAATATGTTTTTTTGCCTTAAAATTAATAGTTTATAATCCTTGCCATTAGTAGAAGCTTAAATTTCAAAATAATTTAACATGACTCAATAGGATTATTTACTAAATTCGCTCATACGATCATGTTGAATGACTGGAACTTTTCTAAGAGAACCTTCTATTTCTTTGAACAAAATTTTGCGCGTTATCCTTGATGGATCGTATTACAGTATCGGCGGGAACCTTTATATATGCTCGAATCGCGTGACTCGATTGCGTTAATCGTTTGAGCTCGTGAAACAATCCTGTTTACGACACGCCCAATTATTAGCGTAGCACACTGATCCGCAATTAACATGAAGTACAGTTCTGCTTCCACAAAAGTGTTCTCGCTTTTGTTCTGCAGGCTGTCCACGATTGAATGATATGCTTGTAGTTCATCAATTCATCAAGTTTTTCGATTGACCTTGTGTGGTAAGCGATCTCACTAAATCTGATGGGTTGTAAAAATAAAACAAAACCTTTAGATTACCACTTATATTTAAATAATGACAAAGCTTTTCACTCAACTTCAGAGCATCTTCAGGTCACAAAACACAAACACAGATAACAGTGAAGCAAACAAAACCTACTTATCGTAACCCTTAATACATGGATCATTACCATGGATCACAATGACAAAATGGAAGAAGTAGAAATAGGCCCCTCTCTATATCCTTGGGTCAAAGTGGTAGGATGATTAGTTGTAAGGAAAAAGAACATCTAGGAATGTCAGGATATAGAAAGTTGTATGACTACCATAAGTACAGGTTGCGATCAGCAACTTCCTAAAGATATAGTAGAAAGATCCCAGATAAAACTGAAACAACTTGAAATAAAATTAAATGATTTAGAAGAAAATAGTTCTGGGATTCCTAAGCACATGTTCAGGAAGGGGCAGAACTACGGGGGTGAGTTTAATCTAGTTGAAAATATTCAAAAAGGAAGAACGATGGACCAATGGGAAAATTTGGAAATTTATTTATCAAAAAAGACAAGAGGAGATTTAATTTAAATGGCCGATTTGCAGAAGAAAAATTTAAATTCATTAGAACCTGGGAAAAAAGTTTAAACAAATGGGGTATACTTCCGAGTTCCTCTATTGCGGGTGTACCAACCTAAGAAGTAGGCTATTGTTAATACTATTACCTGAATAACCAGTAATTTGTAACTAACTATTCAAAATAATTATAATTTTAATATACCTACCTATATTTTAGTATAAAATATATAAAAATGTTACCTTTAATAAAAAGTAAAGTGCAATAGTCCTAAGTCACCAAAATTTAGTGAAAGGGTCAGTCTATTTCTACTTCTTCCATTTTGTCATTGTGATCCATGGTAATGATCCATGTATTTAGGGTTAGGATAAGTAGGTTTTGTTTGCTTCACTGTTATCTGTGTTTGTGTTTTGTGACCTGAAGATGCTCTGAAGTTGAGTGAAAAGCTTTGTCATTATTTAAATATAAGTGGTAATCTAAAGGTTTTGTTTTATTTTTACAACCCATCAGATTTAGTTATATGCTTATAGGTTATTACTATGATTTTATTTTATAATCAAGTGGAAGTAAGGTTATGCGAATTACTATATTGATGTACAGATGTATCATGATAATAATGTTTTATTAAGGTAGGCGCACACTAGTACTCGGATCTGTGACCGCCCAGGTAATGGTCAGACGTCCAAGTAGTTTTCACGTTTCTGTACGGCGAACCCCTCTCCACTCAAGGGGGCGAAGCAATGAGTAGCTTTGAGCGAAATTATCTGAACGAATGCTGATCCCCCATATAGAGGACAGCTGATGACGTCTGCAACGTCCGAGGCAGTCGGACGAAAAGCCCCAACCTGGAATGGTTGTTTACTTTGCTTTACTTTTACTACTAACCTATTGGCTAGTCGTTGGCAGGCTCACTGTAAAGAGGACTAGAAGTTCGGTAGTGAAGTTGACTCAGATGTATGCTCCTGGTTAGGATTTCCCACCAGGTCTTCCAAGTGCTTAGATCCGTACAAGGTGTCTTTGGTCTGGGTACTGTTTCCTTCTTAGCTGGCATCCGATCTTTATGTCACTGGGAGGTCGTTTCTTTTGCTGCTTATCCTGCCATGCTCGTCTGCTGAGTTCTTCTCATGAATCATTGGATGGAAAAGAGCTCCTACAACTCCCTGAACCCCCACTTTGTCCTATAGGGTATTAGGGGCTTTGGTAGGAATTAGAGCTACCATCATTCTCTGACATCTAGGAATATAATCTATCAATTCTAGAATAAGTAACATGTTGAGCTGATACTCTCACCGTTGCATTCTCAACATTAGTGTTAACCCACATAAAAGTCAGTACATGGAGAAACTGATTGAATCTATAGTGATGAGGGATATGTCTCGTAGCCTGAATGTTACAAGGATAGGTACGGAATGGACGTTTGAACGCCTCACAAAATAAGTGAGGCTTGATTCAACTTTCCTCGTGTACTATAAAAAATGATCTATGTTTATACCCCCTCCCCCCTCCCCCTGTTAAAATAACTTGTGCTGGTACAAAAACACCATGGTTTGTTATTAAAAGGAAATGGCCAACAAGGGAAGGACTGTATAGTTAATTATGCAATAAAAACAGTTAATTTACGAGAGGGACAAGATGGAAGAACGCTGTAATAATCTCGCCTAACAACGTTGTTTCATAATTAAGAAGATTTCTTCGCCTCCAGACTGACTTCTTGAGAATTGAGATTTGTAAATTGTTGATGGCCAAACATTATTACACTGCCACGGACTGACGATAGGGGATTTGTTATTACCCTATTTAATATTATAGCAATATGGGTAAATTGTAAATGGGTATGGACACATTATTCTGGGAAAGCTGCATAAATGGTTTCATAGCTGAACATACGCAAAGACTTCAGAAGTCTGGAGTGTATCTATAAAGAAATAGTAAATTATGAGAAGCCTGTAGAATATAAGAACTTTTTTGCATGAATTTAGTTGATTGAAAATATGATAGGAACCTACTCAAGCACCATGGTACCAATTTGAATTTTGGTCTACAAATTTGCAGTGGGGTCTCAAGTTCGTCGAATCCGATTCCAGTTTTATTTACCAGCACACATGTCACTTTTCATGCGCAATAATAAGTACTTTCTTTTAATTTTGCATTTTTTGAAACTTAACCAACTTTTTTTTAGATGGCTTCACAATGTTAAATGTGTAAGTTAAGGGGTGGGGACACTATATATATAGTGTATTTCTAGACAATCACTCCCTTAAAAAACTACGTACGAAAATCGTTCCAACGCAGAAAAATCCGTCTTAGCAAAAGAGGTCGAGTTCGTTGGCAAGCACGATCGCCTCAGAATTTCAGGCTCAAATTTACAATTTAGTGGCCCAAAAATTCTAAAAAATCGGTTTTTTGACAAAACCGCATGTTGGGTGTCGCAGTCGAAATATATTTGCAGCGCCGAGTTGATTGCGAGCACTCCCAGATCTCCAAAACCCATAATAAGTGAGACAACGATTTTTAGGTGACTTTTTTTTTTGCATTTTTTAAGAAACATAGGAAGCAGCGATGAATACATTCCCAGTGAATCGGATTCGGAAAAGTGAAGGTTAGTACCCACACAATTTTATTTTATTTCCAAACACTTTGCTTACGTACCTAGTTACTTTATTTCTGTGCGCTTATTCTGATCTTTCTATAGACATTCATTGAACTTGTTTTGTAATGAATTTACTAACGAAATAATGGACTAATGAAATCAAATTGGAGTATTATTATGGAGATACATTATCTTGGCGATCTGTGATAGGTAAGAATGTAGTGAGAAGAAGTAACATCTGTGCTTGTTTGCTTTTACAGATAAGAATGATTGAGCTCCTGAAATTCATTCCTCCCATTCACCATGAGTTTTTTCTAAATTTATCTACAGAAAAACGCAGAAGAAGAAGCGGAGGACGAGGGGTCCTTTGGAGTTTGTTGAAGAAATGGAAGACCCTTGAGAACTTAAAATTACTTCCTAATATTCATTTCTATAGTTTGTGAAAGTTTTTTTTTTTTCTCCTATGTTTCTAAGATTCATAAATGACTGAGAAAAATCGATTTTCAAGTGGAAAATGCTCTCAATTGACCAAAATTTTGAGTTTGGCTACGTATTCTCACATTTTCTTTGCCATCTCGTCACACGGCTGTCTCCTCAGTTTTACTCAGGACATGGTTGTCCTCAATGATCAGAATTCAAGTGGCTAATTTAATGTTACTCACAAGTTTTCTTTGAAAATTTGCTCCATTATATTCATGGTGCCTGACTAAGTACTTTTTTTCCTTTTTGTATCCACTTAGTTCATATTCTTCTTTATGCTATACAAACTGAAGATATTATTTCTTTTATTCATTGGGCCTGACTGTGTAGATTCAAATACACGAACACAAATTTACAAGATGATTTTGATTCATTAGTCGAGTTTCTGAAAGCAACAATATTCGCTTCATACATAGCTGGGTATGAGTGGTGATAAATATAGTAGTTTGAGGTGCCTATCAGAAGATGGAAATGACTCGCATATGTGTCTTCGCTGTAGATAAAACACATGGAGAAGTTATTATCACACAATGCCCTTCAGCGAGCCCTCCCATCCATACGCCCCATACCAACCCCTTTATCGTCCGAAGCAACAATGAAGCGATAAATCTCGCGACGCATGCGCACTGCGCCAAGTTAACTGGACAGGTAACCGTAGAGATGAGGGCAGAGACTCCAGTCGTTTTTTTTCTTCCTTCTTTCTCTTTCGAAAAATAACAAATAAAGGCTCCTTTCCTCGGTGAAGTTATACGATGGCGGAGGGTCACGATCATATCTCCAGCATGTTGTCTCGTCCTCGTACTAGGTATTGGATGTACGCCCAAGGATGCTTTACGACCCCCCCTTTCGGCCCAATTTGAATATAAGCCATTTACTGGGTCTTCCATGTGTATGTTAACTCGCTATCGTGTCAAATACATCTGTATCGAGACCAGAGAGGGAAGGGCGCGACTTATCCACTAAACGATCTTCACAAACGTGGATTTACGCTCGAGTTAGTTCCGTTTAAATCTGTCTGACCCAATTTTTTCAACGTTTTTCCCTTCATGCTCTTCGCGCGCCTTCTAATTACGATCTCCTTCGTTTTCCCGGTATCGATGTTTATCAGAACTTACCGGATTTCAAGTTGAGTTGTGCTCAGTGAACCATGATGGCACGTATTTCTGAAATGCTAGCGCCGATCCTTTCATTCTTGGCTTTTATTCAATTTATCTTCGTTGAAACGATAATCATAAGTTATAGGGGACTCTAAGTGCACAAATTTCAAACCAATGTAGCAATATAATATTAAAATTCGCTCATAGGATCATGTTGAATGACTGGAACTTTTTTTTGTTTTGTTCTTTTCATGTTGTGTTTTTCTTTTATTAACTCACATTAGGTAAGCGTTCAAAGTAGGGAACCAAGAACTGGGTACTGAAAAGAATTTAATCACAACATAAGTAAGTGCATGATTCTCAAAAACAACTTTGTTCTCACGATGGTAATCATGAATTTGGAATCGAGAAAACCCAAATTCCTCGAACTTCAGCTGCCCACGTCGTGATATGGTGCAGTTAGTAAGAGTTAGAACTGGTCAAGGACTAATTAATCCTTGCTTGAAAATGAGAGGACTGGCTGACTCGGAGTTTTGTAATTGTTGCGAAGACGCAGTGGAGGATGTGGAACATAAACTGTTGCTATGCCCTTTATATGAAGAAGAAAGAAAAGACATTCCCCTCGCTCAGATACTATCAAGATCTTCTAAATTCATTGAAACTCGCTACGAAGAATGACTATAAACATTTAATCAGATAAATGAAAGCAGCAGGTATTAGGTAGTGACTCAGTAGTGTATAGTGTTATGCTTTTATTTACAGTATTTCACTGGTTATATGCTGAAATTAATAAAGCGCAATCATTATTAAGGATAAAAAAGTTCTCAGAGTTACATATTACTCGCCGCAATGCGGGAGATTGTGATTTATATATATATATATATATATATATATATATATATATATATATATATATATATATATATATATTGTATTTTTGGTTTATCAAATCACATTAAATAAGTGGTAGAAGTTGATCAAAACAAGGAAAGGACTGTGCATACCAGAAAAGAAATTAACTCGAGTATAGGATTCTGAAGAACAACTTTCTTCTTCATTACTCGTGGCGATTCGGGAGGTCCATTTTAATAAAACTCGTATTTTGATTGAGGTTCATTAACTCTCGCTTTGAGTTAGATGTTTACAGAACCACGAAAGAACTTTTGTAAAGAGTTTAATAACAATTTTAACAAAAACTATTTTTTAAACCCTTTTTATTGTTGTAATCAACTTCCACTTCCCGTATCCTAACATTAAACTGCTTCAATGAAAGATATGAATGAATCAATAAATCAATGACTCACAAAAACAATAATAGACTAATAATAGACGATGAATAGGATCATGAGATGACGAGAGGCTTCCGTCAAGAAGCTATTGGTCTCAAGGGAGCGAATTTTGCAACCGACCGTGATGGAAATCAAATAAATTCTATGTGCGATCTATCAGATGGTCTATCCATCTAGATCAGATCAAATTGTCTACTCTTGGTTTAGGTAAGTACACGAGATTGTGTCTTGCAGTCACGAACTTGAGGGCCGGTTTCACCAGTTTTTAATCAACTTTTACTTATTAAACAGAACGTCTTAGCTGCTAAACAGCGATATTCGGTTTCACCATCTCCGGTTCAGATAAATCAATGATCTAAAGCGCTAAATCAACGATCGAAACCAACCAGATGAATTTTGATGGTTAGCGTTCCAATCAACGATTATTTATTACTTGGTATGTAGTTATTTTCGCCATCTTTTTTACATGACTGAAAACCTTTTTTTTTTTTGCTACGTTTTTCTATCCGTTTTGCTAAATTTTTCCAGTTATTTCCTACGTTTTCCTACATACACGAAAATGTGCACAGAAGATTGATTAGAGCTTGGTTTTTGAGGACGAATTTGAAGAGGATGATGACGATTTTACTATTCACCGTTCCCCGTGGATTAGAGAGAATAATTATGGCGGATTTCAATCTCAATGAAATCTAATTTCAAAAACTACTGTTATGTCAGTCTTATAAAGTATTGGTGATAGCGTTGAATACACAAGTCACGGTTAAGGATATAGGTACATAGATATACATAGAATGTACAAATATAGTTGTAAAATAGGGTTTTAAAATTGCCTCCGGCTCATTACAGTTTGAAATGACACAATGTATGTACCCAGACGGTGTCGTAGGCTGTTGTCGTTGAAGTGATGAGAGATCCTTCCAGAACTCTCCTAGGAACTCTCTTAGGCAACTTGACCCTAATATTCCGAAAAAATTGTATCCTGTTCCCTGCGCTTTTGGGAAATTCCCAATGGACGCGAATCAAAATCGTGTTTGGATGACGTATTCCAGCGGTTCGAAATTTCGCGTTTTTTACTTTGAATTCAAATCCAGAATTCTCGAAAAAAAAAAAAAAACATATAATATCATCGCTGCACTAGTTTCGAAATGACAAGGCAGTAAAGGACTACGCCTACGAGTTTTAAAACATTATAACACCAGAATGGATTAAAAAATATACAATTATTGAAGATTTCAGGTTGGTAACACCTGTTCTCTCACTATTATCTCGTTATCACCCTCATTTAGCGGGCAAAAGCCTCCTTGATGTCGTATAAATCAGTGTTTCTTAAACTTTTTTTTCCATGTACCTTCCCCACAGATTTTGATGTACACATCATCCTTAAAAAAATTACTAACGCGTATGGGTACTGAATTAATAATACAATTCAAAAAGGATTTCCAGAGGTCAGGGATCATTGTTAATACTAGTCACAAAGAAGGCCGTAAGCGTAAGTTCATTTTGTTAATAGTAAAATAAAAAGTCTTGAAACTCAAAATCAATCTTCAAAAAAAAAAAGGAACGACCACTTAATTTGTCTAATACCTAGTTGTTGAATAAGAAATAATTACTTATGACTTCCTCACAGAACGTGAGGAATTTGTACCTGCTGATAGAAATATTGCACTTTTTCTATTGAGAAATTTCAGGTTTGAAAGTGAAAGAAGCGAATGAAATGATTGGTAGGTATGTAGTGAGTTTTCATGAACTCGTAGACATGAGTTTAGGCACTACCAACGAATTCTATTGGAATCATCTTGAAACACAAAGATTGAAATTTATTCACAGAATGAGTGGTTGTTGATTCGTTGTTTGTGGGTTAGAAACCTCGTCATCTACATCATGGCCCCGGGGAATAACCATGGCTGACGCATTTTATTTTATTTCCTATTCATTTATTTTTATTTGACGTTGTTATTATTATTTGTATTTATTTATTTTTCGATGCATTGTAGATTTAAAACCCAGCAATACACACAGCTTCTCAAGTACCCCCTGGACTTTAAGAAACACTGGTATTAATCAACGTTTAAACTTTAAATCGACGTTTCATGGAAACGATGTTAATCGATGTTTAGTTATAACAGTGTAACCATTGATAACATTAGCTTTGTTCCAGCAAGGACAACAGGAGCTCAGAGCTTGAAATTGCGTTCCAACAAGGTTATGAGGTTGAGAGCTGGTGTTCCAACAGATCTTACAGCGCCCCCAGAGCTGCTTCGGGGGTCCCCCAAGCAGCCCCACACTTTTAACGGGGTCTAATCGAGAGCTCCGAGCCACGCATGCGCATTTTGAAATATCCTGCTACCCTTGGGTGAACTACGATCCGCGTAACCTTCTCTAAACTGTTTTCACCTGCTCTACTATATGTTTGTTTCAGGCAGTCAAACCATACGTGCCACTACTGTCGTTAGGCTTTTGAATTGACCAGGGGCAAAATGGCCGAACACTGATCAGCTGATGTAAGATGTGATGTTGAGTTTGGTGAATGAATGGGGATTGTATACCTAGGACATATTTCTTATTTAAGATTTACACCCTAATTGTGGACCGTACATGTACACCGTTATTTTTCCGTCAATATTTCATATTTTTTACACTGTGGGAATGAGTGTTGAAATGACGCCAGTACACTCTAGTAGATCAGCTAATCTGTGTGTGTCAAAAAAAAAAAGGAGGCACCAAGATTTGAGCATGGGAACCGAAGTATGTACATACTAACATCTAGACAGTTATGTCTACATACATAAATTAATACTAAACTGTAACAATAATAAGTAATATCAAACAAAACTTAAATTTGTTATTGTTTGTTACTAATGATGGTCTAACCGTCGAAATCGATTTAACATTGCAACTCTTTATTTTCGTGGAAATAGACAACGTTTTTCACTAACTTCCGTTTTGTCATATGAATTTGAAAAAAGCGCGGGAGCGGGTCAATTGCAAAGCCAACTCGACTCTAGTGGCACGTATGCCTTGACAGGGAAACGGCGTTGAATTCAGACCAATAGCCCCCCATCATATTAATACTCAAAGGTTTGTTATCACAACGAGGATGGTTATCTGCGTTACGTCAATCTTCAACTACCGTTAACGCGTTTTGAACTCTCGGGTGAGCTCCGAAGTGTTCCAACAAACATGAAAGTGGGCGACTTTGGAGCTAACCCCACGGCAACTCTGGAGGAGCCCGGGGGTCGCTCTCGAAGCGTTGTTGGAACAAAGCTATTGGTGAAACCCCTTTATTTTAAATCAACATTCAAAACTCTCGTTCCCTAAAACAATGATCTACTTTAACCATGGTTACGGATTGTTGGTGAAACCGGTCCTAAAATGAATTCGAATCGAATGCTTTGATGGTTAATGTATTCCGATTGATTCAACTCCTTTGATTTCTTGGAGTTCGTACTTGTATGGGCGGCGGTACGTCCCTACAAATCTCAAGCCTTTCGGAAAGTAATAAGAGAGTTCCTAGAAATCCGTCGGTCTCAATACGGCGTGCCGTAACGAGAAACTTTTCTGCACCTTAAAATCACCTTCCTAAGAAGTCCTTAACGGATCTAGTTGTAACGCTAAATCCATGGAAGTAGTAAATTATCCCTATGAGGTTATTTGAGTCCATGGAAGGATGTTATTTTAGGCAATTACGTTTTTTTCCGGATTGCAATCCGTTAACGTATCTGTACGGAAGGAGGCGTCACCGTAACTCATTGCGTCAGAGTTACTACGCCGGATTGTCAATACCGCACGATGTATTGTGTTTTACGGATCTACTCGGAACCCTCTAATAAATCTGATCCAAATGACGTGATAGTTGAAATGACTGATAGTTTGACGTGCGTGACATGGCGGCCGCCACGCGACTTGACTTTTTCATCTTAGTTTTGATGTGTTGTCGACGATCGTCGTCAAGCGTTCAATCGATTTTTCTCCTCTCTCCTTCCACACACCACTTTAGGCCGGTTCCCCTTCGTTGGGAATAAGGTTAGGTACCTATTTCTACCCCTACTCCCCCACCATGCTGGTGGTTCTACCCCCTTGACGACCCTCGGATCGTTTAGTGTTTACCCCGTTGTAGTACGAAGGGAGTTGCGAGTGGTTGACCTGGTGCGGTTGGTGAATCCGCTACAACGCACAACACCGAGACGTTGCGTGGCGTCTATCAAGGGGGCGGGCGGTTCTTATTCGAATTAGTGTTCTTATCTCGCGAAATATATTCTTCGCGAGCTGAATATATTCTTAGTCGCTTGAATATGGTGTGAATGTTGTGATTGTGCCGAAAAGTGAATATTTCATGAAATCCTATTTGTTCTCTCATTTTGGATCCTTACGGACGACTTCACTAACCCATATGTCAGGTCGCTGTGAAAACGTTTCAGTCATGCAGCATGATCGTATGAGCTAATTTTCGTAAATTATCAAATTATATTTATGTCAAATTGTATTAAATCGGAACACATTGAGCGGCCAAGAAATGGTTTACTGTCAATTTTATGGCAAAAAAATACTAGTTTCTTGATATAAATATCTGATATTCAAACACAGTTTTTAGACCTTATGCATATTTATAAATTTTTTACACATATTAACGCCATTCAAGTCCTCTGCAGCTTAATTTTGCGCATAAACTTTCTAACGCTCTAGCTTATAGTCGATGAACTTTTTTTAAAGTAATATTTTGCCGAAAAATATGAATTATATTATTTTTAGCCGGTTTTTGCTGTTTTTAGTGATTGTTGAAGCACAGTTTTTGTAATTTGAGCAATTTATTGTACTCAAAAAGGTGTTGCCCAACGAACACATACTCTTCTTTTGTGATGTTGTTTCAAAATCCCTCAAAACGGATTTCTACGAAAAAATCACGTTGGAGCCGTTGCAATAGCTTATTTTTATTTTATATATTTTTACGAAAGTTCGCTAAAACCCCAGTATAAGTAGGCAATAACGTTGTTGGACTGGACACACAGCAAAACATCAAGAAATAAATAGTAGGGTCAGGGGGGGCAAGTGCGTTTTGGGGGCAAGTGCGTCTCTTCGTTTTATTTTGCTATGAGGCCACTCTATTTTAATAAGTCTCTTAGCAAATGATAGAACAGGTGTTTATGATCATCTGATAAAAATTTGTACATCCTCAGTGAACAAATAAGCATAATTGGAACCATTCTCCGCAAAGCCTTCGTCCGATATCAGAGTGTGAATCTGAGGGAGGTACAGTTTTCAATGGTTTTCTTGTCTAAAAACCCTTCCTTTCCTGTTTATTCCACTGTTTATCTTTCAACCTTTTGTCTCTGTACGAACTGCGCACTTGATAACTTCAAGGCTACAAAAATTGATGCAGTAAATCAGTAAAACGTTCTTGCCCCTATTTTTTTGACAGTGGGGCAAGTGCGCTTTTAAATAAGGGGCAAGTGCGTTTCATTAAAAACCGCATGAATTTACCAGAAAAAATAAGAAAATCAAGGTCTTGAAGCCTAGTTTCCATTCAGAACCTCTTCCTCAACCCTCACGCACAACCGCATGCTTCTCCCAAACCTCAATCCTATCTAATTCTGCAAAAATCTGGAGCCTTCAAATTCTCTCTCACGCAAACCTCATTCCCCAGTCGACAGCGAATCAGAGGACAGCCAACAAGTGGATGAGTTTATTGACCATTTTATCCACTCAGGAATTCATGTTGAGTTGCTAAAAATGATCAATTTTGCGGCGTTTTATTTTTCATTAACAATTTATTTCAAATTATACCTAACATCTACCTACATTGGTTCATTTTATTTTTATTATTTTTCGGGTAGAAAGTTGAAAACGCACTTGCCCCACTATACGTACGCACTTGCCCCCCAACAGGGGGCAAGTGCGTTGTTTGAATGCTCCTAGGTTTTTTCCAATCCTTAATGAATTACTAACTTCAATTCATTATATCCACACGTTTTTCGACGTAGAAAGGTCTGGAGAATGTAATAAAACTGTAGTCATTATTCAACTTGTAGTTTGAGGGAAATAGTAGCATCACAAAGTCAGATTTATGAAAAACAGGTACGCACTTGCCCCCCCTGACCCTACGTTGGATCTCAATTTCGACGGGAAAGAGGAAATTAAAAAAGCAGGTAAATCAGTAGAAAGACAAGCTAAACATTCTTACACATTCATATTCACAGTGGTATTATCTGTAAGGTCTTGTATAAATTTAGTTTATTCATTCGTTGTGTTCTTATTTCCTTCGTTATCCTGTATACGATGCTAAATATTGAATATGGATTCAAATAATTATCCGAATGTTTCCAAGAATTTGCTGCTTAAGTTATTTAATCGTATTTTAAACTAATTTAAAATTATATTACCTATTTTTTGATAAGGTTTTTCTCGTTTGGCACATGTGCGACCTCAAAAGATTGATTCGATGGATCATTAAGATTTAATTGACCAAGATTGTGGTGTTATCGGAATTGCTAGAAATTAGATTTTCGTTCGTTTCTAGGATACACGACAGACACAGTATAGTCTTTACATTATTATCGCAAAACTTACCCAACTAGTTCGAAAAATATGAAATTAAGCTTTTATAAAAATGAATCCCTATTACCCTTGGTTGCTCTATAAGCCGAGAACGGCTTGACCGATTTGAAAATTGGTTTTTGACAAATGATAAACAGAGTTCTTCAAGTGGCGGAAGCGTGGTTTTCACTTTCGGGAGAAAAAAAAAAAAAAGTTTAGTCTGCAAAATCAAAATTTCCACTCGAATTTTACGTTTTAGACCATTGTAAACATCGTTCAAGTGTGTCTGTCATGTGTCTGAAAATCCTTGTAACAAGCTTATTTTCCACAATTTTCGTCCGATTTGAATGCAATTTTCATTGAATGTGCGCGCTAGGGGGTAGACGGTCCCCTATCATTTTCATTGTTGCGAAATCAATACTCCTCTCTGCGCGTGCGCAAACGTAAATTCCATTATGCTCATTTTTCACGGCCTAGTCGTCCGATCTCGCGCAAATTCGGATGACGATTTGATCATCCCATATCAATTTCAACTTGATTTTATCATTAATAGTTATTGCGCATGTGCCTATGTGAAATCCTTGACGTTGTTCCACTGTTTTCATCCGATTTCGATGAAATTGTCAGAGAATGCACGGTAGGTTGTAGATGGTCCCCTAATCATTAAATCATTTATTTGAGAAATGCATAGACGGATTAGCCGTACTAGTGTTAGTAAAAAGTTAAAAATAAATCTTTCGTACAAAAGAGGTTTTAATCTTTGACTCGTGTTGATGAGAAATATCGTGCATCGAAACGCGCCAAACCAATGCATAGTGTGGACTCTGTTCATAAAATGTTTATGGATGGATTAAAGGATGAGTGGAGTTAACCTATACTACTCTCATGCTTTTAGGCGAGTGATGAATGTTGAACCCCTGAATGAAATATATATATATCTGATATCGGCGCATTATAAAACATATAGAGGTGATCGAGGTTTTATCTATATGTCCCCGTTCGGGCGTTGTTTCTGGCTCGTATCTCGCTTAACACGCCCCCTTCCAGATTAGTCCCCTGATAACTTTGTCAACCTACGTAACCCGACCCTTGTATTCCATATCGGCATTTTCCCGTTCTCAATATACTGCCCCTGCCTTTTATACAGGAATTGATGAAATTTTACGAGTACTACCTCCCGAGAGGCATCGCTTCATATTATGTAATTCAAAAGTTAGCCTCATTGATGCAGTGTCTCAGAGTTCATCAGTCTTTCATAAAAAGTGTTATCTATATATTTATTTTTTCGAGCTTCATTCCCTGAATAGCAAATGTATGGTTCCATAAGTAACAATTGTATTGTTTGTGTATTATTCATTGTCAGTAGGCAATGAAATGAGTTGTAAGGAGGTAACTAAGTATAAATATTCATTTCAGCCCTTCCTTGCTGTTGACTGAGCACTCCTTTGTCTGAGATACGATTTTTTTAAATGGATTTTACGTGGCTTCATTTTATTTTTAGTTTGAGTTTACTTGTACCCCCTTAAATGATCTGGATATATTCAGGGAGAAGATGCAAGCCAATGATCTGCACACAAAGGATGTATGTATTGTGCATTTAATTCAAATTTGTGTGGCTAATAACTTGAATCATTGTTCCAGTTTCGTATCGTATTAAATAAATGTATCACATATTTTTTTAACTTGTTCCAGGTATGTAAACCACGAAAGTTACCTAACTATTTCGATGAGAAGACCTACATAACAAAGGTAGGTTAATTAAAATTGCACATGACAATTAGAGATTACCTAAAGATGATGAAGATTACCTACCTACTTATTATTCTTCATTAGTAAAATTGTCGGGTTTGCCTGCACGTCCATATTCTGCGTGGTCCTGGACATACATTTGTAAGGCGTCCTAAAATTGATCGTTAAATTTATTTACTTCACATTTAACAGGGGTCTATACCCTCGATAATCTGAAATAGTTAGTTTATTATAGATCTGGACAAATCTCTGAAATGCCAAGGAATTGCGTAAAAACTGGAAGCTGGGAATTCGTCTCAGTTGAGGTGAGAAGGTATTCTTGCGTATCCACGACTTGGGGAAATCGCCTTCGTAAGCAGTTCCGCTTATTATAAAAAAGGACACAATACTGGGAGAAGGGGTGGGGTACCAGCTCATGCTCAATTCTGTGCTTCAGAATTTCAGATCTGAGTACATGAAGGAAGGGTGGACGTGAATATTATTCTTACCGGAGAACTCAGGATTTCTAGTGATGTTGGTTTATTATTTTCAATAATGAACCTTTGTAATAGACCAAGAAAGAAAATCTTTAACCCCCCTCGAAATTTGTTGGTTTTCGTTTCAAGATGTGTAGAGTCCAAAAATCGAATTAAAAAAATCTGCCGTACATCTTCCGAAGCTTTTCTCAAAAAATATTGGACTTAACTGCAAGAAATTTGGCTTGAAAATCATTTATCGTCCGGGGATGAGGCAGTAACATCGGCATCGCGTTTGACGATTCTACTACTAAGTTACAACAAAAGGTGCCTCTTGGACTTTTTTTTAGAGGCATTATTTTTTAGTTATGCCCCATTTATGATTTTTTTTTCTCGCGTATTTAACCTTACATCACAAAATTGGCTATAACTTCCTTCCTTATTGAGTAAATACTCAGTTTAGTGTAACATGGTTTTTTCTATGAAATCGAGTGTTTTTGTGAAAAATTACCCTTTAACAAAATTTGAGTTCGAGGCCGGTTTCTACGCATTTTTTCACGCTGAATCGAATGGCAACACTTGCAGATCTCCCCAACTCCGTTATAACAGAGTTTTACACTTTAACTAACTAGTATTCGTGAGTTAATGTGTAAAACTTAGTTATAACGGAGTTGGGGAGATCTGCGGTTTAAAAAACACACGATTTTCAAGTTTCGACATTTTTTTCACTTTGGTGTGAATTTGTTAATTTTAAATCCACATATTTTCACGCGTTTGGCAGCCTATCCGAAAGGAAATTCAACGCTCTGTCCAACGGTATCCTCAACTTTGTCTATACTCAATATGGAAGGAAATTATAGTCAGTTTTGTGATGTAAGGTTGAAAACACGAAAAAATGTTGCATCGTGAATAACTCGAAAATAATGCCTCTAAAAAAAAGTCTTAGAGGCAGTTTTTGTTGGAAATTAGTTGTAGAATCGTCCCCTAGGAGGTTAGTAACCAAAAGTTCCATAACACGGACTGGGCCCTGTCTGCTCCAGATAGAACGTCAACCCACTCAGGTGGTATATCCTGATCTCGGAGGTCCATAAGGTCTGGGCAGTCCTTGGATGTGGAGGATGGTCAGATCACCTCCCACACACAATATCTCTAACTCCTCCGTGAATCAGGTTTCTGTAAGACAGGTATGGCGAGTTGCTACCCAAATTACCACTATTCGGTCCCTCCTTAAAATTTGGGTTACGAATGTGCCGAAACCCGAAAGGGCTCCTGTTGTTATCGCTATTCAAGATATACTCGAACTAGATCCAGATTAGTTACCTGTTCTGTCTCCCCATATGACCCCCGTAATACCGGGATATGGACATATAGGCGCTGCTATAGGCAGTTGAGAACCAGCGGACAAGGGAGGAGCCCATGTCAG
This sequence comes from Adelphocoris suturalis, assembly GCA_030762985.1. NCBI lineage: Eukaryota > Metazoa > Arthropoda > Insecta > Hemiptera > Miridae > Adelphocoris > Adelphocoris suturalis. The sequence goes on from CM061040.1 coordinate 163,005,177, forward strand.
ACTGACGCTCACGTCTAAGGACCACTCGAGCGCTAGGCCACTCACAAAGGCCCTTCCGCGGATACCCGGGCTATTGAGCCACATCGTTCGGCCTCTTCCCTCGACTAATCCAATAAGCATTCAAACTCCTCTCATATCCAATTATACGAGGAGAAGCGAAGGGAGCGGTGTCCTCTAACTGGATTACTTGAGTACATCGGTGGCATTCCATGTCCAGTTCTCGTATTTCCCTCGTGTTAGAACCCACATGTGTTGTGTTTCCTGCACAGTAGCGTTTTGGAAGAAGTGTACTAATTCGGATCTAAACTAATTCCGGGGCTCATTTTCAATATATTTATCTACTTGTGTGTGCTTGAGATTAGAGATTTCTCCTTCAGTTGACTCTAAGGTAGGCATTACGACAAGGTTCCATAATATTAATTCGTTTTATATTCTTCCACTACATTTCAAAATTGCTTTAAAAAAAAAAAAAAAACTGTGAAATTATGAGATGACGTGGGCTTTTCAAAAAGTTCCAGTCATGCAGCATGATCTTATAAGCGAATTCTCGTCGATTATCGTATTATATTACTTATTTTTTAATTTGAGCACTTTGAGTGCAAAGAAATTGTTAACCACCAATTTCATGGCAAATAAACTCGTTCTAAACCATATTCCACGATTCAAAACAGATTTTAAATGTTAACCAATTTTTAATTTTTTTTTTTTATCAATTTTTCAGTAAATATTAATGAAATTAAGTGCATTTTTCACCTTAATCTCGTGAATAAATTTTTTAATGTTCTAGTTCATTGTTGATAAACTTCTTTTGACTAAAATTCTGCTAAAAATATAAAGTCGATTATTTTTTGACGTTTCTAGTCATTTTTAGTGATTTTTTGAACACATTTTTTTGGAATTTGACCAATTTAATGTGCTCAAAAAGTGTTGGCTAACGAAATCATCCTTTCGTTCGAATAGCTATATTTTTTGGCGCAAAAACGGAATTTTTATCTCAATCCCAAGGAGGGTTGTCTGGAATGACACACACACACACACAATATATATATATATATATATATATATATATATATATATATATATATATATATATATATATATATATATGTGTGTGTGTGTGTGTAACAACCTATCCAATACTGATATACTTTGAGCCAGTGATGGGTTGAATTGTGTGCTGATAAATATGTGGAGAAGCCTTTGTAGGACTCATGGTAAAATGTGTAGATTGAATCTTTGTGGATATTAAATGTTATTTCGTAATTAACTACCTAAATAATGAACGTTTATAGCTAGGTAATTAACGCCAATGTTGTTGGAGAGTGTAGGTCGATTCCCAGGATAAAATTTAATTAAATATATAATTAGTATTTTTATGACTGAGAGTTATACGAAGATAGGAAAAGGATATTTTTGATATTTGAATTATTAATTTAGTTTGAAGTTGAAATGAAAAAATAATTTTTAAATTGATCGGGTGATGAGGTGGCTTGTTGACAGAGAGATTGGACGGCTTGTTGACGGGGGGATTGGATGGCTCGGTGATATAATTTCAATCCTTTATGTTGAGGCCGGGAGTTGGTTCGCATCTACATCTACAAATCTAATCTACAAATTAATGTGTTTCCATCCAGGAAGAAAAATTCTGCAAAATGATTACTCTTGAAGGATGATATCTTTATATAAGGTCCATAAGAAACCTACCTATACATTTACTAATGGGATCCATATTGTATTGACTTTATCCCTTTTTATTTTAACTCCTCAGCCCTCCCACGTAGGGTATGAAAGGTTGGTCGTGCATTGAACCGTTTGGTCTCATTGAAATTAAAAGGAATCTAAGTATAATTGAACACTATAATTTCGTTACATCCAGTAATTTGAGAGAAATGCCATGGGCTGTACGTTATTTTCCGAAATGTATTTTCCCCCAAACAAATTTTTACGGGAGTTGAAAATTTCTTTTCTTTTGTTGATTTCAACACGATTCAACACACTATTTCTGATAGTCAACAGATTCCTTAATGAGTTTCGTAATTTTCCATGTTTGAGAGTTGGGTGCTACTTTAAATTTCATCAGCATTTTAAAACGTTTGGAGAGAGAGAAAGATAGAGAGAGAAGAGAGGAGGGTGAAGAGAGTATAATGTACATCACAATCGTCATATTGGTATAAATTGTCTTATTGTCATCACTTATCTCTCGAAGCACATGACTGCGCAGGAGAAATACCAAATCAACCTAAGCTTTAGAGAAGGAAAACAAAAAATATATTATCTACTCTCGAGCCAGAAAAGAAAAGGAAAGCTGAATAGTCTTGCATGAGAATGAAAAAAAGAAAAGAATTCGATAGAAAATGCCAGCCGAGATGCCTGCCTACCCCAAAAGTGGCGCGGCCGGGGGGTACCGGCCGAGCCAGGACCCGACCCACCATGGTGGCCTCCCGAGGGTGCCCACCCATTTCTGGATGAGCACCCCTAGACGCGATTAAATCAATCGTTTCATTATAAGCAGCCCCAAGCCGAAACCCGTAAAGCAAACAAACACACGACCAAACACTCAATAAATTACATGCATACTAACTATTCATTCATACAGTTAAGACTAATTATTCAGTATCAAACAATAATGAACAAAAAATAAACACGCATACAAAAAACAAGACATCTAAGAGTTAAAAAAAGGCTTTAAATTATATCACAGCTTATCTATAATGCTAGCACGAGTACTCTCATAAATATCTACCGGTAGGTACAAATAAACTTTACTTCGATATCTCCATAATTGTGGGAATAAACTGGGGATTCCCATTGTTTTGATCGATCAACCACTTTCATGTTTTACCGACTGTAATTGAGTGACGCTATCACCCAGTATTGGCGTAATACCATCAATTTTGATTGGGTATCGAACTGAGATGGCTGAAATGAGTTCTGGAATTTCTGACACATGGTAGGCGAATCGGGTCATCATCAGCCTGCCAATGTCCAAATGCGGTGGCTTAATTCAGATTGACACAACCATTGCCGGGTGTTGACTCAACTCGAGAGCTTCGAAGGCGACTTGACACATCCGACCGCTTGGACAACACAGACAAAGCAGTTTGGGTCACGCATCGTTTTGCCTTCCTCCTCCCAAGTTAAACGTCCTCCACAAGTGAATTGGTCTTATAGGACGAAGTACAATCAATTCTATCGACATCAACGAAACATTTTAGGTTGCCGCGCACATCTATAGCATTTCCAGACCAAATAAAACTTTAACAAGCTTTATATAAAAGGCCTTCTGTTCTTAAATTGGTTTTTTTCTATTAAACTTCAACGTTTCTTCAAAGGATCTGGGGCTTCTTCAGGGAGAGTAATATTCAAAAGTGTAAAACATTTACTTACTTATAGTTTTCTTTTTGTGTTAAAAATCGAATTTAAAGTTATGAGTATTTTTGAAAATCAAATTTTAAATTATTTACGTTTATGTAGGTTACGATGTTTTTTCGTATGTGTTCCGTCATATAAATACTCGCCAGTATGAGCAGGAATCAGTTTTGCAAAAATCAAAATTCCGTACAGAGTTTGCAAAAAGTTCGTATTTAGATTTTCCTGATTAGCAAATTACCGTACGTTAGTTTGTTTCTTTTAAAGCATTTTCGTCACATTTTCAAACTAATTGCTGTTTACATTTTGTCGTGACTTACCCGGTTTGGAGTACCTAAATTTTTTTAAATTGCGGAAAATCATTTATAAGAATTTATAAGAATTTATCTAACCGTACATTCCTGTTGTAAATTTAGATAATAAATTGACTAATGAAAAATTAGTGATATCTTATTTGAGTAGGGTTTTCGTGGCCCAACTTACAAGTCAGAAATGATTTTTATTTGCACAACTAATTTTTTAATCTTTACTTCAATAATGCACTTGTAGGTTTTGATGACAAGCATCGAATTTATTATGTGTTTTGCATTTCAACAGGGAACAGAGTTTTTGAAAAATGAAATGAATTACTTACATTCTAATCCATGTACCTACATTAACTACATTGCATTCATATCAGTTCCAGCATCTGATTCATATCATCATACATAACCTTTACCTGAATTAGGTTCTCTCATGGATTCAATATGAGCGTACTACTAAGACTTAAGGAAGTATAGCCATTCACTACTAGATTTATTTGTTAGACAACTACGTCAACAGGGAACAGAGCTGTTGAAAAATGAAATTGATTACTTACATTCTGATCCGTCTACCTACAATAACTTCATTGCATTCATATCAGTTCCCTCATCTGAATCATAATATTATCATGCAAAAACTTTACATGAATTGGGTTCTCTCATGGATTCATTATGAGCCTAGCCACACTAACGGACTAGCCATTCATTACAAGATTTATTTGTTAGGGAACTACGTCAAAGGGATGGTGATGGTGACACATTGGGCACTACTGCCATGGAGTAATGAGGCTCCGAACTAACCAGGTCCGCCGCTAGGAGCGCTGGGGCGGGAAGGACCTATGGAACATGGTGGTTAACCTGACTTTCCTTTTATTGATACCTTGCGTCCCCCCTTTTCGCTCTACAATTCGTTCCCCGCACCATCAATCTCATCAACTCCTACTCGTCAAAAATGAGATTTATATTATTAATAAATAAATTTATTATAATAAAGAAACACACAAACCAGAAAAACCAGTAAAAAAAGTGTGTGTTACGACTAACTTTTAGAAAACATTTTTATAAAATATTAAAAGAAATTTCAAAGAGAATTGTAAATCCATTGAACTTGATACAGTACTAGTCTATTCCAAAATAGAATTGTACCATTTAATTTTGACTTTCTGAAGAGCGTTAGTTTTAATTTGTGATTTAATGGGAATTTTGTTTAATATTAAATTTAAGTTATTTAAAGCGTGTTTGTGATTTTCGATTCATAATATACTTGAATGTATTGGTAACGACTGTATCAAAAGAAAGCCAATTAAAAAAAATTGAAAAATTGAAGAGAAAAAATCCTTTTTACGTGCTGCGCTTTACCTCGAGTTTCTCATGTTCGGAGCCCCATTACTGCGTTTGTGTATGACGGAATTGCATCATTATAATTTCAAAGAGTACAGCGACAAACAGATACAATTTTTCGTGAAAACAACGTTAATGTATGGTAAAGATACTTCCTTATCGCCCGCTGCTCTCTCAGCTCCGAACTGTTATGAGATCATCGTCGATTGTGGAGCGGCGGTGCATCACTTGCAACTCCTTAACGGAACACCTCGCGGAACGGTTCTCCCCTACCTGTTACTTCATCACGGTGTCAGTTGGCGGAAAGGTCCCTGAACCCCGTTACTAAACCTTTCCTGCAGTTTTTATTAGTATTTTTGCTCTCCCTCTTGGTATTGTCCGCCGTTTTACGGGTGATATTAGGTTGCATCTGTCGAGGCCCCGGGGAGGTCGGTCTACTCGTCTCTTCTCCCCCGTTCACTCTCGCTTCAAGGTCACCGTTGTCCTTTTCTTGTCTCTTTCGATAAATCCGAATGGGAGATCGTTTCAGTCAGTTCCTCGTGAGATTTCGATCTGTTCGGTAGGTACGTGCTGTGCGCTTGTGCGTGTTCGCGCTCGTTCGTTCGCCAGTCGCTCATCCGATCGCTCCTCGGTCCAAAATGTACATCTCAGTTTGTTTCAATATTGTTTTAAATACCTGACAAGTATACAAACATTTAATTTTCAAAGGTGGAATATCAATAAAATTGATTCGAACCAAATCATTCGCGATGAATTTAGAAGATGGAAGTTACTGGAGAACGTAGTATATTTTCGTGGAAAATAAGGAGTTACAATGTTAAATTAATTTCGACGGTTCGGTCACCATCAGTAATAAATGATAGCAGTTATTGTTGTTAACAATATTATAGTTATCGTTTGCTGTTGATTATGCCCCCAAACGTCTAAATAGATTTAGCATTGCAACTCGTAATTTTTCGTGGAAATAAACAACGTTCTTCAGTAACTTCCGTCTTCTTGAATAATGAATTCGATCACAAAAACCCAATAACTTAGTTGATTTTATTATTGATGAATATAAAAATGGTATAGATAGGTGATCATATAAATATTCAAAATATATAAATTAACAAACATGGAAAACATTTACTTTGGTCAATATTCCTGTAGTAGTTGAAATGTGGTGACGTGATGACATTCAGAAGTTGGCACATTTTGTCCCTTAAAAATGTAAATTGTGTGCATTTAAAGCCCCACATTTTTTCTACGGATCCTTGTCTCGCACTTAACTAACACAGACATATTGAACATACAATTTTATTAAAATTCCTGTGATTTTGAGCTTTTGTTCATGAACTATCTTATTTTGGTAACAATAAAAAATTCAGTTTATCTTCGCTGATGTCCAACGGGATTTTCTACCTGCGTAGGTTTATGAAAACATGTTACTGATGGTTGTTGAATATATGAAAACATATTAGCTGGATTGGGCTTTACACTGTTCACACAACTAACATCCTGATTACTTGTTAAACATTTACGTTCAAATATTGAATGCCTAAATCATTATCATGTCTCTGTCAATGCGATGATTTTCTTCAAACGCCTTTATTTGAAAAAACTCATCTCGTTATTAATTGCAGAATCTACATTGAAACCGCCTTATAACTTATTTATTTTTTAACAAAACAAAAATCAGTATCTTTTCTCTGGCCAGATTCCATCTCTCAATAATTCGTAAAGCCGAAAAATCGTGGGTAATCAATCTTCAGATTGTGAGAAATGATTTTGTCCGAAGTAGGTACATCATAAGTAAATACATTAGAATATACTGAAAGGAGCAGAACATACAATCTTGATATCCCAACTTCGAGTTAGGTATGTATTGTTGTAGGTAGCTTGATTGTTTCCCCTTGTTTTGAAATTCTTGTCATGCGTTTGATTTTCTTGTTGAAGATGGACCGAATTTGTGGCGAAACGTCTACCGAATAAATAATCCGATTAGAAATTAGTCCTAGAATTATTATTTCTTGGGAAAATCCTGATGAAATTATATCGATTTCGGCTGATCATAACGAACACAATAAAACGTAAAACAAGAATCCCTTAGTTTATTGGGAATTACTACTCTTGCAGGAAGTGGAGATGTGTGTATTTGTCATCTAGATTGAACGATACCAACATAAATGGATGGATGATGCCTTAGACTTTAATGCAACGTAATTTATGCTCCAAAGTTCATCAGCTTTATGAATGATTTTTCAATCACAAGTTTACACCACATGCCACCCAAAACGCTATGCCTTACTTAATGGCTATGCTCCCATACTCTTTCCGACCAGATGAAACAAATTACCTGAATAGAAGTATCATCAGTTTGTTCCTTCTAATGCCCATTTCAAAACAATAAGTTGCCCTTTGAACTCCGGTCATTGAGTCGCAGCTCAATGATATACCACATTTGAACGTTAGGTACATACCTATTGATTATTCATTTTTAATATTCATAATTCATAATAGGATTATATTTTGATACACAGCTTAAAAATTTAACAAGCATTATTGAGCGCGTTGATGCTGTTAGTCCGTAATTCTCCCCACGTCATGTAATAATTCACTATATCTCGACTTTTATTGCCAGCTCATGGATAAGCGAGACCGAGATTAATTGATTTATCGTCAATTTCACTCCACTTCATTACTAATAACTTCATAAATTTGAATTCTCGAAAGGGAGTTCGTCGTAAGCTTGGTGGCCGGATTCGTGAATGAGTTCGTGTCTCATTAGCTTTTTCTTTCTTGACAACCGGCCTTCGCCTAGGTATTGCGTAACTAGCTTGTTTTTCTGCTCTTCAGTTCTCATGTAAATTTTAACTCAGGTGATGTATTATTCGTTGAAATCCTATTTTGTGAGTCGCTGACTCAGTAGTTGTGGCCAGTATTTTGTTTTCATCCAGCTTTAGTTTTGTCGAATCTCTTTGATTACACCTCTTTAACTTCAGACACTGAATTAAAATTTCAATTAGCCCACAATCTATAGCTAATGCAAATTCTGATACCTCCATTACACCTTATTACGTAAGTTGCTAATTCGTTTTCGCGCATCGTTGTTTTTGATATGTCCAAATATATACATATTCAATCCCGATCTTGATCTAAATTGTACAAGGTTCATTACTGGGAGGCTTGATATATTTAAAATCTCAACCTTCTTCTTTCATTAATCAAATTAATGCTCACGATTTGTAGGATTCGAACCAACCATGGGATACTCGACAATTTCAGAGCCAAAATTACTAGAAATCACTCCTCAATAAGCGAAAAGTGTGGAAATGAAAAAGGAGATAGATTTTATCACAGAGTGGAACACATTATTTTGATTCCCAAACAGAAGATATGCTGCGGTCATTCAGATATATTACACCCTGTTATCCAATCATTTAACATTCAACAAATTCATTCGAGTTTGTAAATAGAACGTCAGTGAAAATATAGTTACATGCAATAGATGCTCACTAATAATTGTTGAACTACATATCAATAATAACGATATTGTCAGTAAATTAATTATCAATTAATGATTATCCTACAATGCATCATTTTCCCGGCTAATTGTAAAGGCGGAGGGGGGATTACTTCAAATTATTGTCTTTACATTCTTGCCCCTGGTAGTCACATAATATTTGTGGTGACATGTTGCCAAATAGATTCAGAATTTGAGTAGAAGTATATTGTGTAAATAGGCACCTAGGGACTGTATATTGTGTAATTAGGAACAAAACATTTTATATTATCAAATTTTACATATGTTTAAACGTAAACGATGGTGGATAGAATCTTTCTCGGGTCACAGAAGTTTATTACTGAAATTAATTAAGAATTTTTTCCCTTTTTTTTCTACCGGGTCTATGACATTTCTATTGATGATTCCTTGATCATCTGACCCACCCCACTTCTCCTCCTTGTGACCTCTTTATGCAATCATTTAGATTATCCGTCGTATCGCAATCTTGTTTGCTTGGTGCAATCCGAAATTATTTATTCTTTCAATACCGTACCAGATTTTCTCGACGATACGGTATTGGAATGCGGCCCATGAATTGTAAATATAGCGATATTATCATCATTTCTAGAGCACGGAATAAAACTCCTGTCTGTGAGTTTGTTTTACGATGGTTTGTACTATATATCAGTGGTAGTGATTGCCAGTTACCATTCTCCCCGAGATTCCATGTTAATTGGATTTTCAATGTATTACTTACGGAAACAAGATTTCTTGTCGTGGAACACCTCATTTCAAACGATTTAAATGGTTATTTATAAGGTAAGGTCGGTCAGTCTATAAAACCTCTCTTTTCTTGTATTATCAATGATAATATTCACTCTCCCGAATGGCACTAATGGCTTAGGGTTAGTTATGAGATCGACGTGAAATCCATTTCTAGTTTCCGCCAATAAATATGTCTTGAACTACACTGAACTCCTATCCTCATAAATCATAAAAATTTAATTATAATTTTGCGCATCCGTCACTCTGTTTTTGCAGTTACTTAAGACATACCTTTTGAACTCATGAAGTGTATTCGAAATAAATGAACTCGTTAGGGAAAAGAGTTGAAAAAAATAATGTAATCTACATTCTTCCAAAATGAGGTGTCACGGAATAAGAAAGTGATATTTTTATCTTTGTATGAGCACCCCTTCCCACTAACCTACACAACACACATACAAACATTCTATATGGCATGAACTGTTGGTATACTCATCATTCTATGTTTTCCGCGAGACAAGGATCTTGGTTTCCTAAACTGATTGATAAATAGTGTTCTATGTTAACCTGCTGCCGGATAATTTGGACTCAAGTCGTAAATATTCAACCACTTTGAACTTCAAGCTTCAGAAAAGATGAAAATTAATTATGAAAAATTGAATTATTTGTTATGAACATCCTTTATATTTCAACATTATTCAGGTCATTTAGTCATTAACTTACATTCGGGATAGGTATTATGGATGCCACTTTTCTCCCCGATTTCTCCATAGCACTTTAGGCATGACAAATAATTCAATTTTTCCTAATTAATCTTTATCCTCTCTGAAACTCACCTAAGTAGGGAAAAATCTAGGAATTCGTGATTTGTTTGAATCATGTTCACGTATAAGAACGTTTTACAGTGCCAACTTACTGATATGCTACTAAATTGACTGTTTCATCAGAGCCCAAAGCTAAAAAAAAAATCAACATCACCAAACTCAGATGTAAATAAATTATATTTTACACAAAGCTAACTCTTCAGTAACTGGTACAAGAAGACGGTGGCTCCAATGTGTCCACTCCTGTTACCATTCTTTCCCTGGATTGTGATATAGGTAACCATTTCTTCCACCACGTACCAAAACTTCACGGCAGACTCCAATTGAACGCGATGGATCCGAACGACTTTCCTGAAATGACACCCGAAATGTGGGGGTCTTTGAGCGAAGAACTTCACTGGAGAGATTACGAAACTTATTGCCTTCTGTCAGCTTATCTTCGGAATCAGGTATATACTCATCAACTGCCATTCAACTACCGATTAATTCTTTCTAGCGATTTTATTATCATGTTTAAACCAAATTCCTCTAGGAACTCACTGGGAAATCATTGGATGTGTTCTGGTTGGGTTTAGGCGGAAATGGCCATGAAATCCTAGCACTAGTTTTAGCTCAGTTCAATGTATGTTGTGCGTGTGACTTACTACTTGTTTGTGGTAGTACAATGTACATGATAATGTTTTTCTTCTTAGTTGGAAAGGGCTAAGATCATGGCTATGGGGAAAAACCCTAAGTACAAAATACTGCCGTTTACATCATTGTCCTTCATTATGCCAACATGACCAGCAAATCACCTCTAGGATTGTTTATAGTTCACTAATAACTATGCTGCTTTTATTTTCGGAGAGATTCATCTCAAGTTTTCAGCAGAAATTGAGATATTTTCACAACGAGCGGTGAAACATTTACGTCGGATGAATACTGACGGAGCCGCCTACTTTTCCCTAGGAAGGGCTCGTTGTAAGCGTAAATTATTCGAGATGACTTCAGTTACGCTCGGTGGAGTCTATGTCACATTCGTCTCTCAAATTTTTTTTCATGATGAGAGTTCACCATGGTTTTGGTTTCGGAGCTTTTCAAATTATGTATACTACTAAAAACACCGTCCATTAACCAAAAATCACATAAGATGGAAATTCACTTTCTTGTCGAGTATCACCATTTAAGAGCTTAGTCAGTAGCCATGATTACTTTTCCAATGATCCTAAAGGTTTAGGGTAAGTTATGAGATCGGTGTGGGAACCGTAGGTAACCAACCACCTACTGCTTGCTCAAATTTCAATACAATCTAACATATTATAATATGATAGATAAGAAAATTCGCTCATACGATCATGCTGCATGACTGGAACTTTTTCATTTAGAATCCTAGAAATTGTACTGTAACAATTTTTTTCTCTTGTGGAGGTAGTTATATCTGTAGTTCACAAAAGTTCAGATATACGGAGATTGATAGGTGTAATAAATTAATTACCAATTTATTTGAGTAAAACGGATTGATTTGAATATACGGAGATTGATAGGTGTAAAAATTAATTATCAAGATATGTGAGGCAGAATCGTAGTCATCGAATTGATAATATTGAATCGCATTTTTTCTAAGCCCATTCGCACAATGCATAATGTATTTATTGGGTATAATTTTAAGGTAAAAAATGGTTATATGTATAAATAATGTTATAAGACTGTAATAGCGAAGTGGTGGGAGTTTAATTTTCACCACGTTCAGTAGCGCCATCATCAGTGGGTGAATCAGAATTCAACTAGGCTGCGAACTTGTCCATGAGTCAGAGTTCTATCCCGCGGCAGAAGACGATAACCACAAACGTTTCTTGACGGACGCGATCAATAAACTCACCTGCTGGTAAAGTAGTACTAGTAACCACCCCCCCCCCCCCCCCCTCCCCCTACGACCCACCCACACGTCAACACGTAACCAGAACCCTTGGCGTCACCCTGAGTCATCAGACTGACGCAACACCGTCCCAACGGGGGATAATGACATTGGAAATCGGCGACAACCTCACAACGCTGAGAAAAAACTGCGACCCAATGTTTATGAATTATCAAGGTTGGACGAATCACTCAACTTTGTTTGTCAACAAAGCCGTTGTCGGGGAATCGATGGAATCACAGAGAATTTTTTTCCAACATTTTAACCTCTATCTTTACAATAGGTAAATTGAATTATTCCGTTGTATATCTCATTTGTATTATTTTGGATTTGATACAGTGGTTGATACTTGATCAGCGACCGTTACCTATTCGTTCAGTTCATTTATTTAAATTGAGTTAGATCGTGGCTTCAGATTTTTGACACCTCAACGACATTTTCCTACTATAAGTCGATTTATTTCTAAGATTTTCCAAATTATAATTGCCAAGGGGAGAGAGGGAGATAGGATCCTCGTAAGTGTACCAGCGTCACGTGTACATCTGATTTTGGAAAAATCATATAAAGTGAACTTCATTCCGTACTCGTGAATTACTTAATTATTATGATGGATTCGACTTTATATTTCAAAAATATAAAGCTACGTTTTTCCATATGTGTATGTAGCCATGGGTAGGTGTAATGCTCATCGTCCTTCTGCAGTACCCTTTAACTGTTTGCAGTCTGTTGAATGGATTTTTTCCGAATCTAATTTTTTCTTCGTATTGACAAACATTGATAATCATTACTTTCGAGGGAATTTATTAGTAACCTAATAGAGCACCAGGCGTTTTTTGAAGGCCTAACATTTAATTCCTTGGATAGGGAGTTTCTAAACAAGTATTCTTTGAGGAAGTATAGGTTATTAAAATGAGTAACTAAATGCAATAATTTGTAATTCAATATCAATTTCATCCGATGGCACTCCAAAGAAAGGAAGGAAGGATTTCCAGACTAATCTGATGCCGAGATAATATAATGAATTAAATTCAATTAACGGTAAGAAGATACCGCAGGGATCCGTGTAGGTAGGGATAGCGAATGTTTAATATGTGTATGAGTCAATCGGGAATAATGGTAGCTCCCCGGGTTGGGTGTGTTGGGTGGCTGAACTAAGTCAGTAATCGCGGAGTTCTATTGAACCTTCCGAGTAACAGTTCCTGTGATTGGTTCGGAACTGTTAGAATAGTGAGGTCTCGCGGTGTTAGGAATAAAAATAGCTTACTTAGGCGTGGAGAAGAGTTGTGGATTTTAGGTGATGAACGTTGTGTCTACGTTTTTTTCCCCTCAATTCACTTCATTCATTACCCATTTTATTTTATATCCGCCGTTCATTGACGTTAGCAGTCAGCGCCTGTAAGCCTCTTTCGAATTTCAGTAATTCATTTCCGATCTTTAGCTGACTCCATTAGATCGAAAAGTTCCTAAAAAAAAGTACCTAGTGTGAAATCATAGTAACAGAAACTATAAATGAGGTATTAGAGGGTAAAGTACAATACATCTCTTAGTTTATTGGACAGTTTATAAATATTTTGGAAAAAAAAGTAATGAAATAAAATCAAGCAAGCCCCCTGGACCCCCGGTTACCTCTATTTACGAGTACATACTTCGGACAAAATTATTGAAACACAGAATGTGTTTTAGCTCACGTGTTTCACATGAATCCGTCGTCATTCTTCGGTTGAAGATTAGTTCACTTCCTCCCACTTAATCAGAATTTCGCTACTTTCCTTCCACTAAATCAGAATCTTATATAATCACCGCGTCATAACAAAATATCGCATAGGTTACACCAGGTTACACGATCCTTAGTTCCGTATCATCTTAGCATATGAGCAACGGTGTCATTGGTTAACTTCCTCCCACTTAATCAGAATTTCGCTACTTTCCTTCCACTAAATCAGAATCTTATATAATCACCGCGTCATAACAAAATATCGCATAGGTTACACCAGGTTACACGATCCTTAGTTCCGTATCATCGGTATCCATATTGTCGTCCCAGATTTTGTTACGAAATTTCGTTAGCTTTTTTGGCTAGTTAGTCCATGGCTAAAACACATTCTGCGTTAAAACACTTACGCAGTTTGCTTGAGCAGAACCAACTTTTCGAATGTAGATAGGTTAAGTATAACTGCCTAGGTGAAAAGAATCTAGAACACATTTATTTTTCATGAATCAGAAGAGAGGAAACATGCCTAAATGATAAAAAAAGAATTGTTAAAATTAGGATTCGAAATATTTCAACTTTCTTTACTCTTTCGTTATTCTTCTTCTTCCGAGGCATATAGTGTGCAGAAATATCGATGGTCAAAAAGGACGCGAAGAAGAATACAATGGAACGTTATAAAGAGAGAAATAAACGAAAGGGGAGTGACGCACAATATAGAGAAATCTGAAAGAATAGGTAGATAAAGCCCACAACGGGGACACGCGAAAGTCAAGAATCACTGGAAAATCACTTGCCGAAGAATAGGTATAAGGGAAAGTTCACAATTGGTATACGCGAAAGTCAAGTTTAACTGAACAAATTTTGATGATTAATTGTCGCTGGGTTAATGGTAATTAAGTGTAATTTTGTCTTAATCACTGGATTTTTTTTTCACAAAATGCTTTCCTATTTACGTGCTGATGATTCGTGGAGCATATTGCAAAAAACCTCGCGAATCAGTCGGTTTGCTGGAGCTCTGGGTGGAGCCCGTCATTTCATTCGTCCCTTGATGTCCTAGAGAGGCTCCTTAGCAAATTTCGTTGTAATCAGACAGACGACATAACTTTTAGCACACTCAGCTGATCAGGATAGGGCCTGTAAGGTCATTCGTCTCTTGCTGTCCCTTAGAGGCTCCCTAGTATAAATTTTCAACGTTCTATGGTGAATAGGAGAGATTTGCGCACGATTTTGCCATCATTATCATTGATAAATGACGGCACGTGGTCAGCTAATCCTCACAAAAGTCAGCGAGGCACAAGTTCCTACATGGTTATGCATCATTTCAAAATTTGGTCCGAATCGGACCACCGGTTTCGGAAGAGTAGTGAGTACAAATTTGTCCACACACACATATATATATATATATATATATATATATATATATATATATATATATATATATATATATATATATATATATATATAATCTGAAAATGAATGACTGTTGTAAACGTATTCTACAACCTCTGAAACGGAAAGAAAATGCACCCCCTTTTCTATGATAAGTTGGTTAAAAACAAATAAATAGGCCTTTTTTCCTTGAGGAGAGAAAAATAAAACAGAAAATCTTATTTTTCGTAATTTTTTTCAAAGTAAAGTGCAATAGTCGCGACGAAAGTACCACACCTACCTATTGATTGTCTTCGGGGAACATTCGCTCTATTCAACTCATGCGTCTAGTTCTCCCGTTTTGGACGACAGAGAAGTGTCGATTCGTGGGAAATCGCTTGGAAACTATCATGTCAACAGAGACATCTCGAGATTGCATCATCAGTACGCTGGTCGTCTGTTCCCGCTATCTCCTTTGACTTTGACAGCAGCAACCCTCCATTGCCTGGAGCTTCCCATTCGGACGTCTAACATTTCCGAAGTGGGCGGTGCGTTGTTGTCATCCAGCTCAAAACACTTGTTTGGTACAGGAAGGTCTCTAGTCAGTTGCAACACAAGAAACCCAATTTTTCCGTCTGATCAAGCCAACGAAAAAATCTCGATTATAATGAGAGATATCGTATTCAATAACATGTACGAGTATATTTTTGTATGAAAGGTTTTGAATATTCAGGAATCGTAACCGAATGACCCAAAAAGTTTCTACAAAGTAAAAAACGCTACAAATTATTTCACAAAGGTTTATTATTATTTTTTCAATTGAGTATGATCGTAGTTTTAGTTGGCTAGCGTACGTCATAAGGCCCGTCCAGACTCCTCGGCGTGTCCTACTTCGAGTTGCCACAACCTATACTTCTATAATTATATACGCGTGTTTATATTTCTCGATTTGAGCTCCTATCTATTCAAATAGTTATTGCCTTAATAATATCATTATCTAAGTACGTACGAAAATGTTATTAAATATGCGTAGGAAAAGCTTTGGTATTAACACACAAATATGACCTTGAAAAAAAATATTCATGCCTGGAAGGAACGCCGGCGCCGTACCCACCACAAGGTGCCGCGGCGCCGGCGCCTCCTCTCACTCCACCCCCCCCCCCCCGGCTCACCTCCCCCCCCGGCTCACCTCCCCCCCCCCCCTCACCACCCACCGTGACCCACTGCCAAGCGTGCCAGGCGTGCGCGCGTCGAAAAATACACTTCTTTCGCCCGTTTTTGGCCCATAGCATCTATGCGAGTAAAGCGATCGGGATGGTTAAACGTTAGGACCAACTAGACCCCAAATGGAGTCTGTGTGCGAAAGAACAGGTTTTTTAAGTCAATTCTTAGGCCTTTTATGGCCCGGACGGCGAACGGCGGACGGCGAACGGCGGACGGCGAACGGCGGACGGCGGACGGACATTTCAAATTTGGATTCTACGCACCTTGAAACGTAAAGTGACAAAGTTTGAGGGGGGGTTATAAAAATTTTTTGCTACACGATCACATAGGCTTATTATTGGAAATAATAAACCAATCGTGAATTTCTTTAGCTTCCTCACCACCCGAAGGTAGGGAAGCTTTGTGTTCGTGATTGAAGTCGAAAAAATTTCTGTCCACCAAAATCAAAATTTCTACTTTCTTTTTGCGTTTCAGAGCTTGGTGATCATTTTTTAATTTAGAGCTGTTGCAATAGATTAATTTTCTTCTAAAATGCGCTCAAACCAGGCATGCGTCAGCCTTTAATATCCTGCAAAAATTTATTTGAACGATATTTAATTATTAATCATATTCGCTGCCTGACAAAAAAATAGCGTGTCCTCCATCAGCTTTGTCACATTTTCATCTTGATCGTACCACCAGATTTTGTATATAATCCCACGTTGATCACCCCACCTACATAGTATCGATAACTTAAAATAGAAGGTTCAGTTGGATTATGCATACACCATGATGTATCATTGGTACAAAATCAATGTTCAGTAAATCAATTCATCAGTAATGAGTACACCAACAATTTGAACTGATCCTGTGAAATGCACGGGTAAGCCAGCTATTAATTGTAGCAATACTAAATGCTAAAGTGAGAACGTGTATTATTTCGGATGTAGCTATTCTTCTTCTTAGGCAAGTGCCAATCGATTTGAGTCCTGAAATTGAGTGTGGGGATGATGATGGATACTTCCTTACTGGCAAATCATCGATTCATATGGAGCGGGTAATTTCAAGATTCTGGTCAAAATGGCTTAACCCACATGTTCGGATTTCGACGAATTGTGAACACATCCAACCACAGAAGTATTTGGCATTTTACTGGACAGTCGAACGAATGTCGCCAGTGTGGCTGTATTCAGAGCCTCTAGTTTAACACCTGCGGCAAGACGTTTTAACGGGTTTCAGCCCAGATTCCAGAGTGATGAGCAGCATTGGCGGTTGATTTGCTGTTAGCAGTCGTGGCTCAGCTATTAAATGATAATCAACCGTTTTAGTTTGAATAATCTGATTAATGTGAAATAGCTTTCCATCTTCGACAATACTATAAACAAGTTTCAGGGTTAATTTAATTAAGTTATTGTTAAATGTTAAAATAGTGTCAGCAGGTTAGTGGAGTAAAAATTTGGGTTTGGGAGACCAAACCTTGACTCATGATCTTTCCACGAAACCCCTCCACTTCCCGTGTCTTTCGGTGCGATACTCCAGTCAAAACAGTCTGACGAAAAAATAAGAAAAAGGTCGAGAAGGAAAAAATAATAAAGAACCGTGTTAGTTGGTAACGGGTAGATGAGAAACCCATGTCACTTGTCATCCTCTTAAAATGGATTTGGGCCGTTATTTTTAGGTGGCGTGCTATGTGACGGGACGGGAAGATGTACTGGTACGAGCCTTTTATACTACGCTCGGCGCGACGGCTGGGTCAGCATTTCGCCCCGTCAAACTCAATATACTACCCAACTCTTTCAACTTGCATATCAACCCCCAATAATGGCTCTATCTGTACTTTGGTACGCATCGTGAGAAACGCGATCCAATAAAATATACAACGAATAGTTTATCAAACGTCATTGAATATAATATTTTTTCTCGTTCATTCTAGTAGATGAGCGGTACGGTACTTAAGTTTCTTCTTACGGATCGTTGTGTTTTGAGGATGTTTGAGATTTTAACGAATTAACTTGAAAATGTAAAACAAATTTTTTGTAACTAAGGAATACCTAAAACTTGGATACTTTTCGACAGAAAGTATGGTCCAACCCGGTAGTTGAATCGCTGGCTGTGGAAGAATTTATCAACTGGTAATGAAACCTTTAATGGAAAGGTGTACGTAGTCCGGTAATGTAACCATTGACCACAGAGGGTTCTTCAATCGGGTTCTGAATCCTTTGGTGGCAAGGAGTTTTACAACCGGTTGTAAAAGGAGTAGTGTAGGTAGTCTTAGATTAGGTAGTTGAACAATAGGACGATAGGGGAAGAATCAGAAGAAAGGATCAGTGTGTTTGGAAGAGCAAAGAAAATACACTGCCAAGGAAATGGCACATGAGCTTCCTCGTGACCTTCACAGTACGTCACCATTAAATTCCAGAAAACTAGAAACGACCGGTTCTGGCATCAGGGAATTAATAAGGTGGGAAATTGGAAGCTGAATGGTCAGATTTCCCAGGCCCAAAAGCCTCAACACATTTTCACAATGTCAATTACCACCCATTTTTATGGCCCTCTGACGTTCACATACCAATCTGCGTAGTTAAGTAGGATCGGGTCGGCCCTACCGTCTCGCGGCCCCTGTCTGGGTTATGACCGTCACAAGGAATTCACGTTAGCGCCTGCGCAGAAGCTACCGTTGATTCGATCATGATGAAGTTGATAGGGGACCATCTAGAGCTTAACCCGCACGATCCCTGAAAATTTGGTTAAAATCGGATCAAAATTGTGGAAGTTATGGCTGTTACAAGGAAATGTGGACGGACAGAGAGACAGGCGGACACGGAACCAAATTTGTTCGAGAGGCTCTGAAACGCAAAATGCGAGTGGAAATTTTGATTTTGGAGCAAAAATTTTTTTTTCATTTCGAAAGTGAAAACAAAGCTTCCGCTGCCTTGCAGTCTCGGAAGCAAAAGGCAAATTCGATTTAACGAGTGATGCCACAGCTGTGCTGCTCAGAGTATATAATATATGCCAAAGTATATTATATGCCTAAGTATCTAAGCCTCAATGCGTGAGGTGCAGCAATGAGAGACGCTTGATTGTGGAATGCTGCCAACTGGGCAGACCTTCAACAGCGTACCTGTCTTCGAGCTTTATTTTGTATAATGTACACAACTTTTTCAAAATCCAAGTCTGTCCACGACAGGGATGTTAGGTTCATCCGTTTGGCGGTGCATAGCGTGGGCAGACTGACGGAGTTTCATTCTTATAATATAACATATTAGCTTTTCATGCGCAGTGTGGATTCTTCGTCATTAATTTACAGAATTTGTTACAGTGCGTCAACTGAGAGAAAGTAAACGACTTCTTTAATTACGGTGTTGTGTACTCGGATTACGTTATTAAGATTTTCCTATTGAAGATGTTACGGAGCGTTCAGAGGATTTTAATATTGCTAAAAATCATCTCCTAAGCTCTCTGAACTTCGCGAAAAACCGTACTCAAATCGGTCCAGCTGTTTGAGCATACGTTCCTCATCCTTACACACACATACCTACAGTACAAATACTGGTCAATATTACTGGCAATAAACTGTGAAACCATCTTTATATATAATTCCGAACGGTCTTTGAAATTGTCTAGAACTTCGCGGTTCGATTTTAGTTAGACTGCTCATTCGAATCAGCACGGCCCCAAGTTTGTTGCAAAAGTGTCGCCGTTCGTCTCTATACCCGCCTTGATCGTGTTCTAGGCGGTCCTTATCAACGAGAGTTGTTTATTAGGCTGTGGAGGTAAAAACAGTTGCCATCAATTCACGGTAAGTAAGAAACGTAGTGTAATTACTGTCATCTAGGAGAGTTATTTCTGAACGAAGAAATTGAAATTGAAAAACTTAGCAGACTTTATATATAATTCCGAACGGTATTTATATATATAATTCCAAATCAGCACGGCCCCAGGTGTCGGTAAGTAAGAAACGTAGTGATAGGGTCTTTTCTGATCAGCTGAGTGAGCTAAATTCTTTCCTGTTCACTGTAGGAAGTTGAAATTTGATAGGGAGACTCTCTGGGACATTAAGAGACGAGTGAAGTGATGGGGTCTTTTCTGATCAGCTGAGTGAGCTAAATTGGCTTTCCAAGCCCTAACAGGCCTCTAGTTTCAATTAATAAGCTTAGTAAATTACGAACACCCATCATTATTATACCTATAGATGGGTATTCTATCCTGATTGATCTATGCTTGTATTTTGAAGGTGCTTCCTATATAAAGGTATCATGAACTTCATTCAACAAGATTTGTAATATAATGTTGAATATCACTTGACAAGTTGGCAGTTTCAGCTGAGCTACGTGTGAACTCCTTTTGCATCTCGTGTTGAATTATTCAGATTATCATTTCTTTGGAACGTTGTGAAATAATTCCATTTCCCTTACGTGGTTTAAAAGTTCATCTGCATTTCAAGTACCTAGCAATTTTTTGTGTTTTGTCCATAATTTTATTTGCGTCTCATCAAGTTGTATTGCCAAAAGAACCTGTAGGCATGGAATTCACAAAACGACCTTCCTCCTAAAATTACCTACGCAGCTCTCCAAGCTCGAAAGTTCAGTTTGAAAAAAGCTTTCGTAATGATAATATTGTTTTTCCACAAATCCCCTCCCTCGAGATCCCCAACTCATTTCCCCCGACCCTTCAGACGAGCTCGTCGACACTTCTGAACCTTGTTTACTCCCACGCTAAGACCTCGGAAGAGGAAGTTCAAGGCGAAGTTTTTGATTTCTCTCTCCTTCCCACTTCTGCCGCTTGATGAGACGCCACGAGGGAGCGAGAGAAAGATGAAAAACATTTTTTTCAGAGGTATTTTTTTCTCTTCTGATTGAGACATTTTCTCGTGAACTCAGAAGGAAATGAGTCGGATTGGATGGGGAAGTGGAGGCGGTAGAAACTCAATAAAACTTGTTTTTCTCGGTTCGACAGTCTGAGCTGCTCGTCGTTCCATGGCTGTAGATTTTAAACGCCACGGCTGTAACGGTACCTGCCTACGTGCAATACTGATTTATTTACAAATATTTTAAACAATACCAACTTTGCGTTTTCTCGAAACATTTGCATTATTCATTTTTAAATAATCTTAAAAAAAAAAAAAAAAAAAAAAAGAAAAAAAAAAAATGCAGTTTGCATGAGCAGAACCAACTTTTCGAATTGGTCAGCTGGAGCTCTGGGTGGAGTCCGTCATTTCATTCGTCCCTTGATATCCTAGACAGGCTCCCTATCAAATTTCGTTGTAATCAGGCTGACGACATAACTTTTTGCACACTCAGCTGATTAGGATGGAGCCTGTAAGGCCATTCGTCTTTTGTTATCCAGGAGAGGCTCCCTATAAATGTTCAACGTTCTATGGTGAATAGCTGAGATTTTAGCTCACTCATCTGATCAGGATGGCGCTCTCTTTGCTCGTCACTTGTTGTCCCACAGAAGCTCCCTATCAAATTTCGACGTCCTGCGGTCGGTGAACTGGAGAGATGTTAGCTCACTTAGCTGATCAGGATGGCGCTCACTTTGCTCGTCTCTTGTTGTCCCACAGAAGCTCCCTATCAAATTTCGACGTCCTGCGGTCGGTGAACTGGAGAGATGTTAGCTCACTTAGCTGATCAGGATGGCGCTCCTCTCTTTGCTCGTCTCTTGTCTTAAGGCGGGTATCGACAGTGTGACGCATGCTAGGCGAGCTGCTTCGCGCTGTCGATACCGGGGTGGCTCGCTATTACCCTATGGGTTTCGTTTTCATATTTCTGAATCAACGTTTTTCATACACATTTACATAAAATACTAACATTTCAATGTTTGTCATGGGTAGCTGCGGGAATAAATCAGCAAGGGAATGAAGAAACGCGCACTCGCGATGGAGTGCTATAATGACACATTCCCGGCATTCGACCAATTATCCAAATTTGTTCATGAACGTGCAATTGCTCTGCAGCTCGTTATCAGCGATTATCCTTTGGCTGAAATCACCTCTCACCCATTTAGCTCTACACTACAGAATGCCAAGGTATCTCGGCCCCTAAAACCTAAGAATTTCACCAAGACATCTCTTCTCAAGAGTGATTGGCAACCTAAGACCTTTCATGCTGTTTTTTCGACTTGCATTGCATGCAAAGGCGAGCCTCATCACTTATGAATTGTGAGAAGTTCAATGAAACTGCAGAGCCAGATTGTCTCGCGCTTCCCAAAAATTGGTATGGCTGTGTTACTTGCCTGTCTCACAGACACAAGGTGCAGGATTTTCCTCTGAAATGACATTGTTGTTTTTGTTCTGAGCGACACTATTCTTCACTTCATCCTCTTTCTTCAAGTGATGGAAACAAGCCTATTTCACAGAGTTGTGTGAAGAACCTTTCATGTTCGCCAAGTACATACCTAATAGCCAACTGATAGGGTTTGATTTCAAACTTGTTCCTGTTGCGTAATCTTTGGAATCGAGTTAGAGGTAATAAAAAGTAATTATACAACCTGCACTACGAATAACATTATGTGGGAAATTAATTTATAAGGTAAGTTAGAGAGTTAAACGACCCGTTGGAGACCTCTCGTTCCGGTTCCTGGTCCCGACTTCCCTGTCACCGTTCTCCCCTCTCCTCGACAGAGCGCTGTATTTTCACGAATCTTCTGTTCATGTAGTCGCGTATTACTTACTTTGCTGTTCTGTTCAGAAATAAATTTGGCAGTTTTTAATAATATTAAAAGTTGATAAATTTGTTCGATAAGTTTAAAAATATGTCGCTTGTGTAGTGTACCACAACTGTGTGTAGGAATTTCTTAAGCTCTATCATTTCCGTCAAAACTATTTTTTCTGTTTGTTCTGACGATCCCATCACTCACAAAATAATCGAATATACAAATTACAAGGTGAGAGCAAGGGCTGAAAATGCTAGAGGATTCCGAAGTTGCACAGAATGATCCGCCTGGTGGGGTATTTCACATCCTGTTCAGTGAATAGGGAACGCCGGTAGGAATCTGGTCTATCCCCACCCGACCTCCGTAAATCTGTTGAAAACCTCTCCCTGCTCTTCCTGGTTGCCCCCTTAAACGTTGCACATATCAGCCCTAAAAGCCGATGGTGTAATATTTGCGTTTTGAGCGGGAGACCGAATAGGATCAGGAATGATTTCCAACCAATTTAGGATGGTAAGGTGTGGATAGAACAGACACCCACCACTTTCCCTGTGAATGGGATAGAGGAAGTAAAATGCTTCACCAGGCGGATCTTTCTGTCCAACTTCTGAAGCATTTTCAGCCCTTCAGTGATGGAATTGTAGAGCAAACAGAATAAATCGTTTTGACGGAAACGATAGAGCTTTGGGACCCTTCCCAACCAAATTTTTTTCTAACTTATCGAACAAATTTATCAAATTTTATTATTTTGAAAAACTACAGAAATTGTGAATTGCCTCTGAACTGAATAACGATGTAATGTCTGACGATTAAAGCTGCAGGTGTGGTGGTGGTGGTGGGGGCGTGTTAAGCAAAGAACGGGTCATGTAAATTCAACGCTATGTTGACTTGAGGGGAAAACGGCGGCAGGGGGGTTGGAACCAGGAACAGAAATGGTCGTGAAAATCCCCGCTTAATTACTAGGTCATGGATATAGTTGCCAAATCGTGTGAGTGTATATATATATATATATATATATATATATATATATATATATATATATATATATATATTAATCTTACAATAATAATTACGTAAAATTAAGATTTGTTTAGTGATCCTATTTAAATATAGACCATGTACATTCCTATTGTCATTAATATTATCTAAAGTGTTTTGTGTGATGAATCTGCTAACGAAAGAACAGTTCTATATAGTTATACCAACCGTCAAAGGCTTGTATTAAACGTTAGCCGCTGTTGACCAAAGATGTCTGATGTATCGTCAAATTTGGCGAAACCTCTACCTATTTAAATTACAATATTAAGCCATAATTTCAGGGAGAACGATCTATGTCGCATTTCTATTGTTCATTGGGGTAATGATATTTTGATTTTGTACCAACAATCTTGAAATTGTCTTGGTTACCTCGGTAACCGAAGCCACTGGCATGGCGGGCATGGCTTAATGGTACTTGACGGATAAATATCACTTATAATTCGTTAATTTCTTTCAAAATTAATTATTAGTTTTAATTGTCTGAGGCATGTTTATGCAACGAATTCGGGTTGAATAATTCAGGATTCTCCGCAGTAACTGCGGAATCATGGGACACGTGTAATCAAGGGTGGGATATATTGCGTTTGCATATCTCACTCTGGCCTAAGGTCAATGCAGCACCGTTTATTATTGTACGGGTACGAAGTCGCCCTTATAGATATAATTCATTTAGTAAATATATTTCTCAGTGAAGTTATTTTTGTCGGAACGGAAAGTGAATACAAATCTGACTTCCTAGTACCCTGTAGGATCGTATGTACTGTTGATATCAATAGGAAGGAGAACGGGTTATTTTTAAAACGTGGAAAGCAAAAATCGCGACTTCCTTGCTGCTCATGGGAGGGAGATGTGACTCGAGGCTACGGAGAGGGCCGGGGTCAAGAACCAGCCCTCGCGCGACAGAGTTCACAATCCCATTAGATTTCACCAGACGTTCAGACGACGCGACGAGACGTCTAGGAAATGGAAGATGAAGACCCGCCTGAGTGATGAACACCTTCCCATCTAAGTTGGCGATGTCGCTTTTTTCCCAAAGATTAATGTTTGGCGCAGATAAGCGAGGCTACTATCTGCTTTGGTCCACTCAGTTCAATGCTACAATGTGGTGAATTTTTGGCGGAGACAAATTTAGTTTATTTGTCCTTGTGTATCCAGGCATTTACTCACCTCTCTGTCTAGGAATATCCAATAGAATTCAATTCTGCGCATCCTAGTCTGTGTGTAAATCCTTAGTCCTTTGAACATGCATAACCTTTTAACATGCTATATTTGAACGATCGTAATGGAATATCTGTGTAATAGTTGAGTCTTCATGTGATGGCATCTACCCTGTGAATTTCATATAAATCGTGTTAGGCGACCTTATTATAGTTCGATTTGGCTGATGCATAACGTAAAATTTGAATATCAAATTCAACACTGTATATTTGAATATTTTTACTGACGAATCAGGAAAAATTCCATTAGTCGTCCTTGTTATCAGTCTTGTCTTCAAAACAGGAAAAGCTGTTGCAAAGCATTCCGAGATAAGAAAGGGGTTGCGTAGAACTACATATATGTTGGCCTGCGCGACGCGTAGGTGATATTTGCCTTTCAAGCTTCTACATCTAGAATATTCAGAAAGTTGACGAAACACTACCTATGTGGCTCCTATGCATGCGTATTGTCTTATTCGCCGTTCGATCTCGCTCAAGTTTTTGGCGATAGCGATTGACTACCTGCAGACATACCTATGTATCCTTCAATTTAAGATTAACTATATATATATATATATATATATATATATATATATATATATATATATATATACATTTATGTATGTATGTATATTGCGCTGGCGCATACATGTATCATTCTATCAGTTTCATCGTTCTTGATTTAATACCTCACTCTGCGCATGCGCAAACGTAAATTCTACCAAGCATAATTTTCTCACGCCCTATTCGTCCGATCTCGCTTAAATTTGGATGATAGTGGGACGATTCGATCATCCCATATCAATTTCAACATGAATGTACCAATAATAGCTGCTGTGCATGCGCCTATGTTAAATCATTGTAACGACCTTAATTTCCACTGTTTTCATCCGATTTCGATGAAATTGTCAGAAAATGCGCAGGTTAGGTTGTAGATGGTCCCCTATCAGTTTCATTGTTGCCAAACCAATACTTCATTCTGCGCGTGTGCAAACGTAAATTCCATCATATTTCATCTCTTCATTCTTTAGTCGTTCGGGTTCGCTTGAATTTGGATGATAGTTGGAAAAAGATGATTGGAAAACGAGGAAGCTATGTGCCACACCCAACTTGTTTTTAGTTTTCATGTATCTTGTTACGTGAACTACAAAACTCATGTCAACTCATGCTCAACTGATATTCTTCAGGATGTATTATGGGGCCGTGTCACGTCTGTTACGGTGACCCGGATGTCTTGATGGAAAACGGGAGGTGACGCAGAGGACGATGGGGCGGAGAGAGCGAACTTGGAAGGGGACAAGACGAAAAGAAAGATGTGGCGTTTTTATGCAACAACGCACCTCCCGTTGCGGAACTCTGAGTGACGGAATTCGTGATACGCCTGCGTCAAAAGCGCTTCTGCAGTCTTTAAATAGGGGACAACAGTTTTTATGGGCGTTACGAACGAGGGTTGCACAACTTGTGCGCCCCGACAAATAACAACAACTGATTGTGAGGGTCGACAACCCGCAATGGGATGTTTTGACTGTAGGACGTTTTAACCATTTAACGTTGTTATCAGCGATCGTTGTTGGTATTAGCTGCTGTGGGGTTGAATTATATCGCAGTAATTTGCACATTCCTTAGGTGCACATTGCCACAAATGACGATCAAAATATCAAAAATTGATCCTCGAAATTGTTGCTCGCCATTGATATATAATAACATGTGAGGGATCTGTGAAGGCAGGAAAAGTGATTATTACCTGGGGGAAAAAAAGTTCCAGTCATGCAGCAAAATCGTATGAGCGAATTTTCGTAAGTTAGCGCACCATATTATGTTACATCGTTCTGAAATTTGAGCTTTTTTAGTGCAAATAAAGTGATAACTACTAAATTTATGAAAAAAACGTAATTCGAAACAGTAATCTGCTGTTCAAAAAGAGATTTTTAATTTTTAGCATTTTTTTCATGTGTCATAGAATTTATAGCTAATGTTAGTGAAATTTAAGTACATTTTTCAGCATAATTTTGTACGGAAATGTTTCAATGTTCTATTTTAAATTTAATAAACTATATTTGAGCAATATTCTGCTCGAAATGATAAATCGCGCACGCAAGTACGCGTTAATATATTTAAAATATAAAATATATTTCTAGATTCACTGATGAG
This sequence comes from Adelphocoris suturalis, assembly GCA_030762985.1. Taxonomy (NCBI): domain Eukaryota; kingdom Metazoa; phylum Arthropoda; class Insecta; order Hemiptera; family Miridae; genus Adelphocoris; species Adelphocoris suturalis. The sequence goes on from CM061040.1 coordinate 163,032,474, forward strand.
GCCTTCCTAGAGGCGAAAGTACTCGGATTTCTAAATAAACATTGATGAGGAAAGCAAAAATTTAATCTCATCCCTTCAAACCACCCTTACCATTAGCTTACGTAAAAAAACCTACAATTTGTTGATCCTGAGTAGATTTCATTATGTATAATAATCAACAAAAATTTCATAAAATGTGTTACACCTTAAATACATCTCATCAAACATCCTCCGCGAGAGGACCTATTGCATCAGATTTACAAAGAAACAGTCAAACGGTCTCTCTCTCCCTCCCTAGCTACCCTCTTTCCATTGGGTCGGATAAAATCCTATATTCTGGTTTTACTGGCCCAAACAGGTCAGTGAAATGTTAGTAGTTTGCACTAAATTTGACTTAGATTTCATTCTATAAAATGTTAATCAAACTCAGCTTCTACCTTATCTTAGAGGTGTTTGTGTGGTTTCATATCTCTGAAACTTGCTGACAACTGATCCAAAGCGATATTGTAAATATTTTCATCTGGATTTATTCGCTTTGAAATCTATTACAACTTGATCAAATTGGACTGAGGGGTGGAGGGATGAAGTAAATGTATGCATTTTTTCCCCAGCACACTCCTCGGCTCTGGTTGTTTGAAGGGCTATGTAAGCACTTATGATCTGTAACCAATGAAGTAGGCGTGCAGGAATTAGTACCGAGAAGTTCGTAGAATGATCACCAATGTAGAAAGATCTCCCCGTCCTCATTTGTATGATTACTCATTTATCAAAACAATCTTCCTTCTAACAGAATAAATTTAAACATTTCCTCTTGTCAGATGAATATTCACAAATAATAGATAAGGAGAAAATAGTTCATCAAGATTAGTTTAGGACAAAATGGAACATTCCAGTGATATTGTGTTAGAGCATCGCGAATTTTATTGGATATCCATCCATGGTTTTGTGAGCTATGATGCAATATTTCCGTACAATTGCTGATAGTTTTCTTCACTGGATATTCGTTCACACTGATTTGGTAGTCATCAATAACAAATAATCATGTTCAACGTTCGGTAATATTAACAATGCAAATTTTTGAAAAATCTAACTTATTTACTAACAAAAATATGACGCATCTAACTAGACTGCTTATAATGAATACAGAAATAAGGTTTTGAATGAGTAGGTTCCATTTCGCAATTGAAAATTAATAGATTTAGTTTAGTTTCACTGTTTGAATGCTCTTAATAAATCTCATGGCTATATTATTTCTCAAAGCATGATATATGTTTCCAACTTCTGCATTTATATTTTTTGCCATGAGTTTAAAACAGCCAGATCCCCATGTTTCTGTGTTCAAGTCAAACGGGGTTTTATGGAGAACAAAAAGTCGACTTAATTTGGTTTTTTAAGGTTTTTTTTTGTGAAGTCAGACAAAGGGAGTCCACCAAAACAGGGCCACCACAGAAACCAACTTCACGTATCCTGATTTACGACCGAGTGACCAACCGATCGTCCACCGCGATCTTGGTCCCCCACCCCCTCCGTTATTTACGGCGACCCCCCCCCCAACCCCCTGTCCACCCTGCCTTCCATTCCCTTACTACCCTGCTCTCAATGACCCCTTTTATAGTCCTGTTGTAAATCTCTACGGTTCAAAACGTCATTTCTTCTCGAATGGATTTCGAATATATTTCACCCAAGCAGTTTTATTACGTTCAGCTGCACTGATCTCACAAGATTCATTATTTGGTTCAAAATCGGGTCACTGAAAAGATGCTGATACTGATATGGAGAATGTATAAATAGTTGATGATGGCAATATCGAAAACCTCTGGAAAATCCTTCCAAATTGAAGTGACGTCATTGAAAGCTTGTATTGTCGCTCGGAAAGTTTGGTGAAACGACGTGTTAATCATTAGTGAATGATAGAAAACTGCGGCACGCGAATAGTTGCAGTCAGAGCATTCTCTAATGATTGATGTCTCCACACAACTTGTCCAAGGAAACTTCTCAACAAGCTTCCTAATAAGTTATCGATAAGTTTTACGAGACGTTCTTGGACAATCAAGTCAAGTCACGAGACCCTAGGCCCCGACCAACTTATCCAAATTTTTACTAAGGGATTGACTACTTGATGTCCTGTATTTTTGAGATGCGAGCGTAGCGAGCATCCAGATTACTGATTTAAGAAAAAAACTTATCTGTGTAAAATCTCATGGCGACTGGAGCGCTGGGAGCGCCCATGCGGTGGGTAGCTGAACTAAAGATCAAGTGAGGTTCCAGAGTCTCGTGACTGGACTTGATTGTTCGGGAACGTCTCGTATAAGTTTTTTTTCCAGATTTAAGTGATGTCATTGAAAGCATGTCGTGTCGCTCGGAAAATTTGGTGAAACTTCGTCGTTAGTGGAAGATAACATTCAAATAAATAATAAACTAAAAAGCCTGGCTAGTTGTTGCGGCTGAATAGCTTCCTCGAATCGGTAGACATGACGGTTTCATCTCTATCTATGTGTCAGTGGTGTTCACTAATCGTTTTACAGATTGTACCTAAGGGCCCGTTTCACCCTACAGGGCTAAAGAGGGTTAATCCAAACACGGGAGTTATTCCTCAAAAACGGCAGTGAGAAAACTGGATTAACTGTGGATTAATTCATGACCCTCATTGGTGGAATGGGTCATAACTGTCTCTTCCCCTTTAAACTAGTGGGTCCTGGATGACCATTCTCCTCAACAATTTTGAAAAAAGTAGAATTTACTTTTTACATCAGATGTTGAATGAACTGAAAACAATTTTTCACAACAAACAAAATTTCAAGTCGATAGCTTACAAATTGAAGTTTGTTCCTCAGAATAGACAGACAGACAGACACTCACAGACAATTTTAAAGTAGAGACTCCCTTCGTTAGACAATTATTGTCAATTGCTGTCAGATATTGTCGACGGGTTATATCTTTTTCCTAATTTTTTGTTCGTATGGATCATATATTTTTCCTTTTGTTATGTATTTATTCTCAATATGTTAGCATGTTATTAGCCTGTTGTTAAATGAAAAAACAATATAAATGTCCGATTTCGACCCGATTTTCAAATATTGTGTGTGTTGGACTCTAACTTATTCCCTACGAATTCCATTTCTGCCGGTTCAATGCTGGTTTCAGCGCGTTGAATCCTCACGTTGAACGATCATACATAACTTTAACTATATTTATTCTTTTTCAGTATTTGTCTCCAGTATCGTGTTGTTAGGGTGTAAATAAGCCTCTATTAATTTCATTCTACTTGAGTGAAAAATTAGTAATGTAAAACTCGATAGTTTTTCAGAAATACCCGAAAAATTTCGATGATGTATGCTTTGATATATTGTCAGACTTTCGCGGTAGTATATTTTTTATTTCCACTTGCTCATTGATTTCTTACCAAATTTTGTTCTGTTTCTTTATGTATACAAAAACACTCACTTCTTTCCATCATCCCTTCTAACGCACTCGAACCATCTTTTCCATGAATATGTTTGAATAGGATTACAGGAAACACACGTATGAACCCTAGATGATCCCGTATCTATGATCTATTCCTGTTGTTCTAATTGGTATTCTCATCACGTGCGCTGACGTGGAATCTTACAGACACCGATAGCTCACGAACTATTCGATTTCAGTCACATTTCCTGGGCTCGTGCTGGTCGACCACTTGATAGTCCAGGCACCCATACCTTTCAGTTGATTAGTTGGTACCTTCTCTGTAACTAACGTGTAATATCTCGTTTCTTTATCCGGACAGTTCAGATTATAACAAGCTTTATGAGAAAGGCCTTCTGTCCTTAAATTGGTTTTTTCGATTTAATTTTTTTTTTTTAAATTAAAGTTTAGGCCACTTTTCAACACGGCGGACAAATTGACTCAAGAAAATTTTTTCAAACCGATGTAATTAAAATCCGCTGGAAATACTTTTTTTCGTTCAAGAAAACGTTTGGGAACCCATCCCTAAAACGGCCGAGCTGAATTTTGAGTTTTTCAATTTTTTTCTCCAAGTAGAAGCTCTAAAAGTTGTTGCGAAGTGTCAGTCCTGTCACGCCTGTATTCGATGATGAAGTCACTCTGAAGTTCTCGTTGTTGGTTTTTCGCTTGAGTCTGGTATTACTTGCGGCAATGTCAGCTGAGCATAATTTTTCAATTAAAGAATTTTTCAGTTTTTTACGGTTTTGATGGTCAATTTCATTCTCACATATCTTATATTACATATAGAGTACAATTAAAGAAGATGACATTTCATTCAAAGACGGTAGCTACAAAAGAAGATCTTTTGGAAGAAGATGTGATAGGGGATCATTTGAAATTTCATTTTATAGAATACTTATGAGTGTTTTATGCAGCGTGACAGAACTGACTAACATGTGACAGAAATGACCGGATCTGAACTAAAGAGGGTGTCCAGCATAATTTAATGTATGCATTCACATACAATAAGACCTGAAAGGAGATCAAAGTACACGGGAGGTTCGTAGAAAATATTTTATTTATTACAAAATTCTTTAGAACACTTGAAATATTTCAACTATTGACGACGAAGAGAAGTTCAGTCATATAGGAAGGACAGTAGATGCGACCAACTGTAGAGATCAGTCTGAATCTATTCTCTTGCAGAAATATAAATAAGTTACCTAGGAACAAGATTTATAAAGAGATTTACTGAGAAATATGTAGGAAACTGAACTATAAAAAGGAACAAAACGCAAAAATATCAAAAATAGACAAGAAAAATTACAGGATAGCAAATTTGTTTAACATTTAAAAATTCTCACCTAATAGGTAGATCAAAAATAGAACACTTTACTGAGTATAAAGAACCAACAAAAATGTGTCATTGTCCAGTAAAACAAAGGGGAAACATCTTTTTTCGCTTCTTCTTCTTATTTTTTCTGCTGTTTCTTTCTTCTTCTGAGGGGCCATTCTGAAGACTGAAAATTGTAAAAACGAGAATTAAGATGCGCAGAAAAAGGAAAACCTGGAAAATATGTAATGCCCAATTATATATCCATACCTAATATCAAAGAACTGAAGTAGAACATGGGTTACTAACAGAAAAAAAAGTTCCAGTCTTCCAGCTCATATGATCATATGAGCAAATTTCCCATAACTATCGTATTACACCTCAGTTAAATTAAGCTGTAATTTGAGAAGTTTGTGCGCAAAGAAATTGTTACCAATTAATTTTATTGTAAAAAAACTTGTTGTAAAAAATAATCTTCTATACAAAGATTTTGAGTTTTTAGATTTTTTAAAAATTTTTATCGACTTTTTAGCACACTTTATGATGAAATTTGAGTACAATTTTCAGCAAAAGTTTGAGCTTCAATTTTTAAATGACCTTGGTCATGGTTGATAAACTTTTTTTGAGTAATATTCTGCTAAAAAAATATAAATTTAACCATTTTTAGCCGGTTCTGTAATTTTTGTGATTTTTTAGTACATTTTTTGAAATTTGACCAATTTACTGTTTTCAAAAAGTGTTGTCCAACAAATTCATCCTTTCTTTTGGAATGCTTAATTTTTGGTGGAAGAACGAGGTTTTTATCTCAATCCCATCTAGACTTATCGTCTGGAATGACACATATGTACATTTATATAAAAATAAAAAAGTGTTGAAATTCAGGAATCATTTCAAATGCCTCAAAACAGATTTTGATGAAGAACATTTTTATTTTAAAATTTTCGGAGTCATTCCAATAGCATCATTTTCTAAGAAAATTTGCTAAAAGCACGTTTCCGAACAGTCGTTACAGATTTCAATAACCCGTAAAAAAAAGGCTAAAAAAACGGAAACCCCACTTTGAAATTAATTTTGTATTGGAAATATGAATTCTACAGAGGATTTAAAAGTTGCGAAGCTCATAATGTTTGTTAAAAGGAGCAAAAAGAATGAACGAGAGAACTGAATAAAAATCGTCATTCCTGTCACACACTGTCAGGTCCTGTCACGTGACAGAACTGACCGTGACAGGAATGACGTTTTCGCACATTACTGTTCAGTTGGCAGCCATATTGGTTTTTACAACTGTTCTAAGTCGCTGGTTGAATTCGTGCTCCATGGAAATACTACCTCCCCTGCTTAAAACGTTTTCTTGTAATGCTTAAATATGGAAAAAACAAGTGACAGGAATGATGAACAATAAAGGTATGCAACGGTTTTGCGTTTATTATACCCTGATTACGAGAAAAATCTACTGTTGGACTTACCTACGGCATTTTTCGATGGAACTTCAAATTCAACTGAAGATGTTGATAGCAGCAGGGGGCTCTTCCGGATATTTCCCGAACCGCCACACGCGCCGCCAAAAAGGGGCTGCCCCTGAATTCAACGTTTGGGTGACAACACTTCCGAGCCTAATATAAATTGGGGAAAAAATAGTCCTCGCCCACTTTCTGTTGTATATAAGAGAGGGCATATGTAATATATTATCGGTATATCAGAAACATTCAGAAGTTCAGTGCTCAAAGTAAATATTTTAAAGTACAGTTCACCTTTGTGTCCTGGGGACAGTGACAGAACTGACGATCCGGCCCTTCATCACTGAATAACTCGAAAATTGTGAGAGCTTTGAAAAAGATCATATCGGAGCGAAATAAAGAATTTTCGGGGTGTTAAATAAAAATAAAAAATTTTTGAATTCGAGCATTAGTACCAGCGTTATCGCGCAGTGACTCGATTTGTCCGCCGTGTTGAAAAGTGGCCTTTAACGTTTCTCCCCAGGAACTGGGACTTCTTCAGGGAGATTAATATTCAAAATTGTAAAAAAAATATATTTTTTTCCTTCAAACTAGTTTTTTTTTTTTTTTTTTTTTTCAAACTAAGACCACTATTTTCCCAACTGGAAGATTTCACACTAAAAGAACAACGTTCAGGCTTGGTCTACCAGATCCCTTGTGGTTGTGGTGGTGGGTGTGGAAAAGTGTATTTGTCCGTCGTGAGGAAAAGTCAGTCCGTTCGGCGTCGTTTTTCAAAACATGAATCGGACAAACGACAAGAAGATGAGAAAAAACGCGTTGGTTGCCAATTGCAGATCTTTAGGACATACCATGGACTTCAAAAATTTCAAGATTGTAGGAAGAGAATCAAATTTGCAAACAAAACAAATTTCTAGAAATGATTAAGATAACAAATTCAAATTCAATTAACTTCCGAAAAGACACATTTGATGTTCAAAAACTCACAACTTTAAATTTGATTTTTAACAAAAAATAAATCTATAAGTAAGTAGATATTTTACACTTGAGAATATAATTCCCCTGAAGAAGCCCCAGTTCCTGTAAAAAGAAAAAATAATAATAATTGAAAATAAAATAAAATAAAATAATAAAATAAAACAAAACCAATTTAAGGATAGAAGGCCTTTCTTTTTCTTTTTTTTCTATAAAGCTTGCTAACGTGTGATCTTATCAACACGGAAACTTTTTTTCATGGTTTGTATGATACCCTAATTGAGAATACCATTTAGTCAGAAGTGTGGTCTATTACCAATGGTGCTATTGTGCACTTATTATGCTTATTGGCTTTATCTGTCTTTTAGCAACATACAAAATCGGGAATATCTAGATCGTGAGAAACCGACTTTTAGGAAATTCACGTTTACGCATTCTCTCACGTCGTTATTGATCCGATGACTATAAAATTCATGGGAGAAGGGGGGGGGGGGGATCTACAAAATACAAGCTAACCCTCACGACCCCTGGAAATTTAATCAAAATTTGACTAACAGGCCATACATGGCCGGACATGGACTGGTGGCAGATATTACTCTTCGTGTCAAGCTTAACTTTAGGCTCGATGCAGATAAATCAACAAAAACACAATCGTCTACTCCTCCACATTCCGTAAGCCGGTCATCGTTCGTAGGCAGAATATATAACTCTTGTTATGACTGAGCCAAAAGAATAGAGCATTTCAAAAGAAAATATGAGTTTTTTGGACATCACTTTTTAGTGCAGTAGATTGTCCAAATTTCAAATAATGATCTAGAAAAATGATAAAAAATTTCCAAAACAATTGAATTTGCCAAAATTGTTGAATTTGCAATTTTTAGCAAAATATTTCAGATGCTAAAGTTTATCTCTTAGTTGTGCGGAAGAGTAGAGGAACTTGAATACTATTAAAATTATCTAAAAATCGATTTAAACGACTCCAAAAATTTGTAGTAGCTCAAAAATTTGTTTGTACAGCAGAACGTTGCTTAGAAACTCTTTTTTCGCCCTAAAATTAACGTTTCCATACACGAAAATGCTCAAATTTCAAAACGATTCAATACAAATATAGTTCGAAAATCAAGATCTTATTTGTGCTTTTGGTCAAGCTGCATTTGACTGAAATGTTTTTGTGCGAAATAACTTTTTCAGCATACTAACATGTGGTATATTCGGAATCAGCGTAAAATTTCCTATAAGAATATCGATAAAGTTTTCAAAAATTTCAAAGTTGAAAAATCAGTCAAAAATCGAAATAATGCCGTTCGCTAGTTGTAAAAATCGGTAATATTTGCATGAAACATTGTCCAAATTCAGATTGAACTACTCTTATGGAAGTATCCCTGTATAACCAATCCTAGAACCATGCTGTTTAAAACGTAGGTAGTAGGTGCTTGTTAAAAAAAAAAAAAAAAAAAAAAAAAAAAAAAATGTAATCACAATAATCACAACTGATGAGTTTACTTTGTGAAATATTCCGTCCTCCGATTCTCTCGGTCGCTCTCTTTAATGTTTTACGCTCAACTGTTTTAGGACTTGATGTAGCTTCAATACTGACTGTGGCTTAGAAAATGTCAACCATGAAATTATGAAGAAGTTATATTTATGTACGTACTAGCACGCAGATATTCGTTTACCATTAAATGCATTGAAAATCATGTTACCCATTAGTAACCCTGTTGTTACCCACGACTTGATTTAATTGCCCTTATAGTCACCTTTTTTTTCAAGTCTTGTTATTTTTATTTGACGTGAAGTCTTACGTCACTCCTCCTTTCGCAGAAACTTTCGTTATCTCTCAGTTATCAGTAGGTTGGGACGTTCAACACAACCGCATACCTGTCGCTGAGAGCCAACTGCCACGCCCGTGGGCGTAGATTTTGGCTTAGTCTCCCCTTTCTAACAGCCTGGCGAAAATCTAAAAATATCTCCGAAACCGCTCAGACATGATCTCGGAAACCTCCGGTATTTTCATTTCGCCTCACGTTTCCCGTCTTCTAATTATAAGAAGCATTAAGCGCGGAAACCTCCTCTTCCAACGGGGTTTATTTCGTGAAACCTCGAGAAGCTCGTTTGTGGTTCCGACCAGTGTTCGGATTCTGACCAGTTCTAACTTCTGAACGAGGATGGAAAAATAAAATAGAACTTTTTTTCTTCTTTCGATGAAGACGTGAAAGAGGGTTTTCGGCTCACAAACGGTCTGAGATGGAGTTGGAAAAACTAACAGAAGGCGCCACTCGCCTGACGAGCTCGACTTTGAAACGTCGGAAAGAGGAAAAATAAACTCGTGGGTTTCTGCAGATTCTTAGTCTGCGTAATTCGTTGGCCTATCTGGAGAATTAGAATTGAACGTCTGAACGAAAAATAATTGCAATGTTTCATTACGGTCTTAAATTCGGTAAGTTTGTGGGACCAGCTGTTGGTGGAATTCTTATTTTCAACAAATTCATATAATTTGAAATAATTGAAATAATACATGCTTGCGATTTTAATATTGAAAGCATTTCATGATTCTAAAACACGCACATCTTTAACACGCACGTCCGGTTTGAATCTCCTTTGGATGAAGAGAACGAAACAAATTTGGTTTTCTCACCTCTATTCGAACTTCTCGTGGTTTTTTCATAGGTTTTTATGAAACCCGATTCCAGTTGATATTCTGAATTCTATTATTTTCAGAACAATTAGATAATTATTATTTCGTTCGGTTCCAGTTTATGCTTTCCGCCAAAAACTTGTTGTAATCACATCCAGAGTCTCAGGGAGATCCTGAATTTTTACTTCTCATAGAAGATTTAAGCAGAGAATACCTTCGCAGAAAATGGTACGCAATACTTATTCCTTCACCCTCGAGATTCTTTCTCTATGCCTACTCTTATTTTTACGTTGCAGCGCCGTTTACATGGGTGGTGCAGGCAGCAGAGTTCGCATATCGATGATGAGTGATTGAGTAGAGGAGTATTGACAAGTTAGCTAAATCGTTGTTTATATTCTGCACTACCTTCAGCACTATCCGTGAAACGTCTTCACTTGCTGAGAGCATACAATCCCCGATGATTAATAGCTAGAATTTGCTTAGCTTCGGATACTAGTTGGAGTGATAAGACGTACATTAGAGATTGTTCCTCTAAGGCTTGGGGGCGAATATAAGTAACAATAGAGGTGAGTATATGTTCTGTGGACCTATCTACGGAATATGTGCCGATCGGTTTCTTTGATGGCGGGAGGGGGGTTAACTGATTTATGCTAAAACTATGTTAAACAGCATTCATGTATAATATTATAAAACAAGAATTTTACTATATAAAGTTGTTCTACTCGTAAGAAGATAGGGACATCTAATACCATTTTGATGTTATGTTATTTAAGCTATGTGTAGGTAATGTAGATGCATATGCGATGTTATGCCAACGTGCAATGTTTGAAATTATGGTCAAATCGCCTAGACCTTAACCAACAACACAGGCCAAACCTACCGTTGGAAAAGTAATCTAGGCGAGTAGCCTATTTCTACTTTTGTACTATCATCATAAATGTATGTGTCTTTATTGAAATAAATCTATTTATTCATCTATATAAGAATGAGCCGATCAACGCCGTAGTAGAGGTTGAAAGCGGTAGACTAATCTTTTTGCTACCATCATCATTGAAGGTAGCAAAATATTGCTTCCCCATTTAATTAACTAACTTACAAATTGTCCCTATTAACATGGAATTTCAATGTTTTTGGTATACAGTTAAATTATGGATAAGTACTGGAAAAATATGTTGTCGCACACAACTTTGCAGACTTCCATTAGGTAATGTTATCATCTTGTCCGTCTACTGAATTATCGGTAGATAGATTGGTTCGATGGAACCAACTTTAATGTGGTTATATTTTGAGAGACTAAACGCGAGGTACCGCCAACAAAGTTACTGTAGCGCGGAGTTTCAAAATTAAGAGGGAGTCGCTTCTCGGTTTTCAATTAAATGCTTACAGATCTGTTCCACAGTTTGGTGCCCTTGAGGTTTCATTTCAGAGTTAGTTATGGAAATGGCGAATCAAGGCTACTGGCATTCAGTATATTCGTAATGAGTTTTTCCCTATGCGAATATGATGGTAGAATTGTTCACGTGTTCACCCTTCCAAAGCAGGACAACTTCATTTTGCTTCCTCACTACCAATACTACCAATTTCAGGGAAACTTTGTGTTCGTGATAGAAGTCCCACCGTGATAGAACATTTCCACTTGTTTTTTGGGTTTCAGAGCGTGCTGATCAATTTTGGTTCCATGTCTGTCTGACTGATGTCTGCGAAACAATCCTTGTTTCGCCCAAAACTATACCCATGTCGTTGGAATTAGTCGGGATGCGGCCCAGGGGAAAAAAATGTGAATTTATTTCATGTTTTTTATTCGACGTTTCGTCCTCTTGCTGAGGACATCTTCAGGATCTGGTGTGTCCAGGAAAAATTTTTAAACGTCCGAATATAACGGACTTGTCAATTAATATGAAGCAATAACGGTGGTACACCCAGTCAAATAAGTCGAAAGCTACTACTCTTGAGAATATCAAGAAAGTTAAGAAAAATAGTGTCACTGAAGAAAATATAAAGGAAGAAAACGAAAATATAGGGAAATATAGAAAAATATAGATTTTAAATTCACATTTTTCTCCCCTGGGTCGCATCCCGACTAATTCCTACGACACAAGTACTTGAACCGACCGACCGACCGGCCGACTAAACTACTAACAAAACTATACCCTGTTTCAGTCAGATTCTGATGAAAATTTCAGGGATTGTGCAGGTTAGATCCTAGACGGTCCCTTATACTTTTCAATGCCGTCGACTCAACAGTAACCTGTGTTATGCGTCAACGTGAATTTCTCATCATCTGTTGATCCGATTTCTTTGAAGCTCGGTAGGTAATTGGGTAGCTATATGTTCTAAAAAAACGCTGGTATAAATTATATCGCAACCCGTAGCTTATTAACCATTGCGCATGCGCGAAACTAATATCGATTGACACGGGCAAAACTCCAAAACTAATGAACCGATTTTAATGACATTTTCAAGGATTGTGCGGTTTAGCTCCCAGACGTTCCCCTATAAATTTCATTTCTGTTGGATTAATAGTAGCTAATCTGTGCGCATGCGCAAACGTTAATTTCTTATAACGTCGACTTATTAATCATTGTGTTTCGTACTTTGTTCTTCTACTGATTTTATTCGTCCATGTTACATTTTGTGAGGAAGCTTACTGCCCACCCAGCTTGGTAGACGTTTTTATTACAGTAAAAAATGACCACAAAGTTGTCTCTATGATTAATGAAGCACATCGTAATAACTAGTGGTATCAGGTTTGTCGATATTGTTGACATTCAACCGCGTTTAGTTGAATAGTTAAGAAGAATTGATGGGTGTTTGCCAAAGTGGAATAGCAAAAACCTAGTAACAACCTAGCAAAAAATGAGTTTCTACTGGTTTGCAGCACTTTAGAGACTGTCGCTATTTTTTCAGTGAAAGCGAGACTTAGCTCAGCAGAGTGTTCCAAGCCTAGTAGATACTTTTACCTAAAGGCTTAGTCTGAAGCAATGTTATGTTTTACGTATGTGGTTTTGCCAATCTATAATTTTTCCATAATTCGTTTCCAACCTTAATAATAAATAAATTGTATTTCATTGTTATACATATTCGTGGTCTAGTTTTGGTAACATATTGTTTCAAGTGGTACTTACATCATAGGTATATCATAATTACAACCTAGAAAAAATAAGTTATTTATTACAAGTTATTGCTGAAATACAAAACTTTCAACAAAACTTGATTAATTTCTATCATATTAGTTTCACATGGTGGAGTTTATTATTGCCTATACCTCACTTCACTTATTTATAGGTGACATTCTGTTATCTACGTTTTTTCCGATTCATTACTGAATCGGAGTAAATGTGTCCACTCTTCGTTTATGCTATATTGCTATTAGTAAACTCTAAATTGCATTTGGTACGTCGGTCCTATTCGGTTTCTTTTTTCCTATGTAATACCAACACTAATTGTCATATTTTTAGAAACGACTTTCATTTCGTAGTATTATTTTTATTCATTTTATGATTTAAGCCGTACGTCAACCAGAAGGATCAATAACGGCATTGCAGGAGGCGTCCAAAGTGACACTGCAGGTGGCACTATTTCAAGGGGAGCCATGTTGTCTTCCCACTAAACGGACTGCCATCATGGACTCCACTAACAAATTGTGGGTAGGGGAAGAGGGGTGGCGAGGGGTACAGCGATGACCACTGTTTAGCCCCTACATCGGATAATAAATCCCCAAAGGAATTATTTATTTATGGTTTAATACTATCGGATTGCTTCAGAGGTCACCATCATGATTTGATACTGTATGTTTATAATATCTATTGCAGTTTCTTTGCTGTACTTGATACGTTTATGTATATAATATTTGTGTGAACGCCTATATCCGATAGTTCTGAACTTCATTGACAATACTGATCTCACGTATCTTAATTACCATATCGCTGCCGCTTTTTATACCGTTATTCATTATACCTTTTCTATTTCAGGTGAGTCCTCTCAATGGTTCTGATCCATCTTGAAGGTAAACCTATCTCTTATTGATTTTTTGGTTTTCATAGTGAATGTACAGGGAAAATGGGACCATTGAATTGTCACCAAAGGCTATAAACATTGAAAAAATGCACCATGGAGATTGTTTTGGCGCATTCTGATTCCTACATTTTAACACTTTTGCTCGTGCCAGACTGTATGTCTCTTTACTACTTCTATAAAAAATCCAGTGTTTCGCTGAAAAACCAAGCACTCCTAATGAAATAATAAGTTTTTTGAACTTACCTGAGCACCGTAATGGGAAAAGAAGGGCAATGAACGGCTTTCTTGGTTTATAATAATCGTCGGCATCAATTTCAATCAACCCTAAAGAGTAGAACTGGAGGGCTGTAATATTAAAAAACCCAGATCTCGGATATTTGCAAAATAAAAGTTAATTTTTTGCTATATTTTATGGATATTGTCCAAAAGAATCGAATGAAACCATTCGGAACCTCTCGGATGTACGCTCCCGATCTCCTAAAGGAATCTCCCTAAGAGGAGCTTTGACAAGAAAAAATATCATCAAGATGGGGAGAGTCTCAGAACTGGTGGTAACGATTTGAAATCGCCTTATAAATTACGAAGATTGTATCAGCTGATATAATGCGTATGGAATTCTCACTTCAAGAAATTTGTTTATTATAACTTCGGTCACCTATAGATGTTCTAGTGATGAGTGAAGTTAGGTATAGGCAGGTGATTTATTTTATCTCATTAATTTTCAGTTGCTGGGTGCCTATGTAACGTCTATATCCTTAGATTCAGATGAATAACATTGTACTCAGATATCACTTCTTGTTGAATACTGATGGTCTAGTCAAGCGTTTGTATTCTATTTGATTTAATTAATTTATCCTCGGTAGACAGTTGTATTTAAATACTTTTAATAATTATCTAGTCTGTGTGTGTTTGTTAGCGTTAAGGACTATTTCACCCTTGTCAATTTAATTGGCTGTACATGTGGAAAACCTCTTTATTGTTTCATCACCTTCTAATCTGTCGAGTCAACCCGAAAAAGACCTCTGGCTTGTCGATACATTTTTTTTTCTTTTTTAATCTTACGAACTCATTCATAATTTTCATCGCCCATTAATACCGGCCTTTTAGAAAGAAGTGGCATAAACAATGAGCCTTGTTCCGCTTTCACCTTTCGACGCCTCATCCCTCATGTTTTCTTTTCAACTCACGGCCGCCCCACCTCCACGGGGCATAAACGGCCCGTTCGAAATAGACATAAGAAAACTAAGGGATGTAATGTTTTGGTCCGCCCCAAGTGGTGCCCATTAATATTGATGAGATTCCCAACTAATTCTCCGAGAGGGAGAAGGGCAGTAAACTTTGAGATATTGGTCATGCTTGGGGTATAAATAACGCTTTGATCTGCTTTCTCATTGTACCCCACTCTGTACTGATGTATCGACTTTTCGGGGCCCGTATCACATTACTCTTAAAAGCACCGATTTGTCAATTGCGTCAATTACCATTCATAAATGTACCATCAATTAGAATCGGACTTCAACGCTCGTGTAGGCTTTTTGCTCAAGATTTATGATCTTTTACACAGCGCAAGAGTATGTTAGGTTCGCTCCAACGCCTACGTGTACCTACAGTGAGATGTGTTCAGTTTTCGGTCATTTGACTTTTACGTTTCCCATAATACCTAACCCTCTCTTAATAACTGGTTAACTAAGGCACTACATTTATGTACAATACGTATACGTACCGATGACAAGTAACCTGCAAGGATGATTGCAATGGAAAATAGTTGTGATGCACACTTATCTGAACTTGAATCGAGTTGTTTCAATTGGTGGGTTTCTTGTTTTAACCGTAACGTACAGTATTTATATCAACTTTTGAAAAACACGGAGAGAAATTATAAAAATGGTTCAATTCGGAATGAGAATCAATGCACTAAACATAGCAAGTTGATTCAATTGTTTCAGACTACATAAATACGCTTTGCTAAGCTTGTATTTGTCGCTAAACAATATTAGCATGAAATATCGACGTCATTTACGTAATTTTACTCCACTACATAGTAACAAACTGTCTCTCAAAATATGGATTATGTATGTCCCATTCTTGTTGCTTAAATCAAAATATGTGGACTCATGATAAATTATTATTAGTTGTCCGCTTGTTGAAGAAGCTCGGTATGTAATGTAATTGTTGAACGAGCTTGAAATGTTGACTGTGTTTTCGTTATCCTCTCATTTCACTCGTAACGTCGGTTTTCTCTCGCAATAAGCTAAGTTGAAATTATTTAGTTAGTTAGGAGTAAACTATTGTTAGTTGGTGCAACGGTTCCTGTATAATTCAAACGAAGGATCTTCGATGCCTATCTAATGAATCTCCCAATAAAATGTGTTGTGTATGTTCGTTAGTTCTGTTATTCTGTGGGAACTATAATCACAACCCTGGTTTGATTTGTCCACTGGGATTATGACGATTCTGACGATTCACAGGGTGCACAAGAGTATCACTGTTGGTATGCTTGCTAGCATATTTTGTGGCTAATTTTTTCTCTTAACCCATGATGCTGAACTTTGAAATCGTGCTAGTGTAAAACTTCTAAGGATACGAGGCAAGTCAGAATGTGGAGGTAGATGAGCTTTCCCAATCAGCTGAATTATTGTTTAATGAACGATGAACCTTAGCGTGATTTTATCAGATAACTTTGTCGGTTTGTTGAAGTACAATCATAAGGTTTTAACAACTAAAAATGTGATTAATTCCGAGGTGGACGTGAATAAAGTGTGGAACCTTCATTTAGAGTTGAACGGAGTTCAATAATCTGCTGAGCTACCAAATGAGGCTGTTTGAGACG
This sequence comes from Adelphocoris suturalis, assembly GCA_030762985.1. Classification (NCBI taxonomy): domain Eukaryota; kingdom Metazoa; phylum Arthropoda; class Insecta; order Hemiptera; family Miridae; genus Adelphocoris; species Adelphocoris suturalis. The sequence goes on from CM061040.1 coordinate 163,049,120, forward strand.
AGTACCGCAATCAGAAAGAATTCACACTACAGCTTTTAAGTTTATGTCCATTATTTATCATGATTATTGAGTGCAGCGGTATGTTCTCAATCTACGGACACATCAAGCAATAGGTGTGACGGCCTATAATAATCTGGGACAAATAATGATTGTATGTGCTAATGTAGAGCCCGCTGACTATTACGCTTATTGGGTATATAGCTAAATATATACCATATACCAGTGTTTTCCTAATTTGAGTGAGGACAACTTACATAGTGTATAAATATGAGGGGTATAGCAAATTTGAGCTCTTTGGCCCTTCACTGAGGAAAGAACATTTGATCTACTGTATTTTGAAGTACATTTAGCTGGAAATATAGAAAGAAACTTTCTAGTTTTTCGTATTTCTCATTTCTTGAAATGCATGTATACCCTCAGTTTTTGTTTTCTGTTGGCAACGGCCTAACAATTTGATGGTAAACTACAAAATGTGCCGAAAGAGTGTTATATTATTTTGAGTATTGTTTCAATATGCGCTATCAAGTCAATTACTCAAATGTGCACAATTTACTTTGCCTCGAAGATCAGAATAGGCCTGAGTTTACCTATAGTAGCTGATAAGTTTGTCAGAGAAGGGATGTGCATCCCACTAACCTCCACAAATGAATTACATGCAGTTGGAATCTACTTATGTAGCCATCAGAGTTTAAAATGTAGGGACTTTGATTATATAATTCAGAATTTAGGTGGTTTTACGTGTTGGAGGGTTTTGTTGTGTTGTAGCTGGTTGGGGTTTCATTGTTGACGGAAGAGTTGCGAGTGCTGCTACTGACAGGCCCGGCAGAGCACTTGTGAGCTGGAGCGTTGTTTTAATCGCTCAACCGTCTGTCCGAGGTTAATTTTCTCCGGTCTGGGACAACGGGACGCTGCCGACTGTGAGACTCCACCGCTAGGGACGAAAGTTGGCCTTTAAGTGTCGCTCAGTGAGTCAGAAAGAGGATCATCTGTAAAACAGTTGTACTACTTACTCATTGATGGGTTTCATCATGGCTTCGGATTTTGTAGGCTCCATGCTTTTTAGGATTTCTGTGCAATTCCAAAACACAGGTGGTGGTATATTTTCCCTGAAAATTATAACCTCTTTTCAAAAATCCTATACTTTAATGTCACGTGTACTTGAGTGGGAGTGGGAAATCGAAATCTTAGGATGCTGGGAAATTGAATACATATTTCAGGATTTATTTGTATAATTTCATCCTAGGAACCAAGAAGACACCAAACATAAATCATTTAGTTAAGTTGTTAGAAATCTGTTTTCTCATAGGCCCACCCAATCATTGAATGGATGACGATTATTACGATTCAGGTTCATATAATTGTTTGCTAGTTGCTAGTTTCCGATACCCCCAAAGTTTCATTAGTATCTTACTGAACTTTATTTTTAGTACAGATTTGATGTCATGAAATTTACCACAGATTGATTGTTACGGCTAATGTTCAGATAGTTTCGAATGGCGAAAGGAAAGCTTAGTTTTGATCTATAAGGGACTACTTTTGTTGACAATTATAAACATGATCTATGCGCGGTAAGTAGTAGAGAAGAATAACCAATATTTAAGGTTTCATTTAATTTTTCAGAATCCTCATTGATTGAGGAGGGAGGATCTTGACCAATACATTCCGTTTAAAGGGATCCTTTCATCCTAAAGGAGATTTGGAGCAGAAATTAAAGGGAATGAGAAAACGTGAAGCGGAACCGCCCCTCTGCCAATGTAAGTAGGGTTGGGAAAACGATCCCGTGTGGGAAGAAAGCTATCAACAGCACATTAACGATACGGCGGCAGTTTAGATAGCGACGCAGGTCTTCAAGTATACGATCTCAAGTAGTTCAGTAATTCAATAGTAGTGGCTTATGGGAGATATGATTAACTCCATAAATTCTAGTGCCTACTACCTTTTGGTTGATTTTGGGAAATCGAGGGTTTTCATACCTATGACGTTAGCCGTTTAATTCCTCATTTGTTTCATACATTTAGATAGAGTTGGTCATTTCTTAGAAGTCTTTCTTCCGCAACCATAAATGGGAATTTCGTCGGAAACCCAAGAAATACCCGTTTAATTCTTTTCTAGTCAAAGAATAACTGATTCCATGTTCCTCGTTTCTTGAAATAAATTATTAGAAATTTTTCACTCTGAATGAATGAATGGGTTTTATCGTGATACACTTGGTTTTTACAAGATTGGAATAACGTTCCGTATTGCCAAACAATAAATTAAGATAGGTGGGTATATACGTAATACCAACCCACTATACACTAGGTACCGTAATGCTTAATTAAAACTTTGTCCTAAACACTTGCACATTTTGACATCTAGGATACCTACTCAATATTTAACTTAACGGCGAATTATACATATATTGATTGGTAGTTCTTTGGATATTAATAGCAAAAATCAAAAGTACCAACCTTCGGTCAAGATATAGGAGCGTTGGCGGAGGGTAGTTTGTTAAAAGAAAAATACGTTAAGACTAATTTGAACATTATATAACTTTGGTTTTCTTAGAAACCTATTTCTTTCGGCTTGAAATATACGTCGACCTGACAGCAGATGAAAAATACCATCGTAATATCCGGAGTTACACACAGGGGACGGATCAGTTCCATCAAATTTTGATAAAAACAAGGGAAGTATAACCTTCCAACTCTATTCCCAGAAACCCGAACTTGGCAAAGAAGCCGTTTTATATACTAAGGGAGATCTGATGAAAGATACGCAGAGGTGCGGGGTATCAGGAAATGTTCAAAAAGAAGAATTTTTAACAGAAGCCTGATCCTTAGTAACAACAAGGAACAAGTGGTCTTTGATCAGCCATGGGATTCACTCTGAGTTAACTTCCCCAGGTAGGGAAAGGCTGCTCAAACGGAGATGCGCCTCCTGGAATGTTGATTTTAATATTGAACATTTCTAATCAAATACGATTAAATCGTTAGTATGTATTCTGTAGTATTCGAGAAAAAAATTATCGCATTTTGTCGAATGGAAAATTTTCTGAAACTAGGGAGTGTCTTCAACTAAATCCATTTCTGTAGCGGACCTTTAGTGTAGCACATGGTGTTAGTGTAATTTATGATTAGTGTGTTATTAGGGCAGATAAAAGTACTTATATATGTGTTACGACAGAAAATACAGTGAATATACCAACATGGATGGCATTCAAAATTTTGTCTTCAAATTCAAATTGAATATCAAGTTCATACATGATGTAATGTTACAACAAAGAATAACCTGACAGACAGTTTCATCATTCAAACTTGCACTTTTCCGTGATAGTTAGGTATGTGCTGTCTGGCTCCTCAATCCCCCTTCCTTAGATCGTGCTTGAATCGTCTTAATCATTAAGAATGATTATAGTACTGTACGATGCAGTGCATTTTACGTAGCCACAATGAAAATTACTTCATCCATAACATCATGATATAGTAGAATTTGAAATATTGTAAACATTATTAGATACCCTGAGGAAAACTGATTTGTCTCGTAGGAGCCCAAGGCAGTTCCCATAGTGGAATATTGGGCTCGAGGGCGCGAATTGTATTGAGTAAGAATCAGCGTACCCTTCCTTATTCAGCAGACTAAGTATGCATGAACCCACTCGGGCTCATGAAGTATGGAGTTGAGATATTTCATCCTCTTGAATCTCCCTATATGCAGTCGTTACCAAACGAACACCCTGGATGGTTTATGGTCGTTTTTAAAGGGGCTTGGGACATTCGGTTGTAAACGAACTGACGAGGCCAAAAAGGACGACGAGTTTGACGGCGTTGGGTAGGTAACCCACAAAGGTGTTGATCAGATTCGCGACAAATCCGCTCTTTACGGTCTGGTTACGGCGGCGCCTGTTGGGACGTGAGTGAGGGACGTATGCGAGCGGGAAAGGAGCCCGTCATTAGCCTTTGACGCCGTTTATGGTAAAAGCGGTAGGTAGATACACCGGTGAGAATATATATATATATACATATATATATATATATATATATATATATATATATATATATATATATATATATATATATATATACATATACACACATCGCCTTCCTCGAGAATCGTCCGTTTTACGCTTCAACGGGTTGCTCACTTTTAATATCGAAATCCCGGACGATAATTATTTTTCCGCCGGGACATAAATGTTAACGGTTTTTCGTTCTGGGGATTATTATCTTGTTTTCAGCACTTGGGGCTTCGTCAGCGTGTTAACATGCTAAACAGATCCGTAAAGTCTCCATATTTGGGTACTTGTCCGTCATATTTATACGCATGGTTTAGATATTGGGTTCCTCCATTTGATAGAGAAATCAGATTTCTTAGGGTGAACAAATATAGTGAAACGTGTCGTAGGTACGCCTCGAAGCCGAGCGGAATGAAATTGAATTTGAAGTCCACTGGGAAAACGCTTAAAATTATTTCACTAAGGTTTATTATTTCTGTATTAGATGGCACTTCTACGCAGATCACTGTGCTACAGATAATTACCATTAAACGGAGTCTACGGTTTATTTTCTAAATATTACTTACTAGACGTGGGCTCCTACTGAAAAATTACTTGGAATGGGGGAAAAAAAGATTTCAGAAATGTAGTAAAAAAAACTTTCTCGGCCTCGTTGGGAAGTGAACCCCAGTCCTCCGCGTGACAGGAGAGAATAATCGACCCCAGTGCTATCGAAACGTTAAGCAAAGAACTAAAAAAATTCATTGAAGGTCTTTCAACACTCCGTCCAGTAACGATTCCCTTGTACAGAGCGAACAGATGAACGTACTGCAACCCACATCATTGCTTCTCATGGAAGTAATAGAATCGCCCTTTTATTTCGAAGGTTTTTGAAATATTGTTTTGAATATTTCACCCTCATATTTTCGATTGAAAATTATGCCAAGAAATTACATGCACAACCTATGATTTTTGAACCCAATTTCGTAAAATTTGGCCCAGTAATTTCGGAGAAAAGCAACCGTCAGTCGCAACAACTTATCTTCATACATTCCCAAGTTTTTGCAATAGTTGACATTCCAACGGATTAAGCTTTTTGAAACTTCCTGATTTGTAATAGTCTGATTCCTAGTGTTTATAATCAAGCGAAATGGAGGAATCGCTTCAATTCCATTCAGTGTAAATAGAGCTAACGAATATTGGCGTTGAAGTGAATATCGTCGCTAAACCCGAGCGTCCTACAGTTTCTGCAATTGACTTCCCAACCTTCAGAAATTTCCTGTGCATTATAATTTTTTTTTTTTCAAATGAAGAAACTACATCATCATAGGTTATGTCAGGTGAGGGGGATAGGTGAGGTCATAGGTGATGTTTTTGGGCCCTAGATGTGAGTTTTTAAAAAATAAAGCGATGAAAGTTACCTAGTATAAAATTGTTCGATGTATATTCCTAAGGTGTTTGGGAATATTATACGTACTGTTTGGTTCATTATTTTTTTGTTTCTTACAACTTTTACCTCGATTAGGAAATAATAATCCGTAAAATCACGAATTTATGAAAGAATGAGAAGCTTTAGTTATTACGTATGATGAAAACGAATGAAGTTGTCCATTTTGTTATTATCGTTGTTTCTATCAAATTTGGTTTATCGGTAATTTTAGATTTATCTGCGTATTTCAACATTTCGCGTTAAAAATAAGTTAATGTAAATTTCCAACTGATCTCCTTCCTGAAACTTTTTCGAAGTGCGGAATTTTCAGGAGCGAAAAATAGTTTGTCAGTGATGTCACTATACAGCAAGAAGTTCTTCTATCAGTGTCTCCTTTCTACACCCCCCCCCCCCCCCCCCCCTCCTGCCCTACATGAAATTAAAGTTCGCCTTGTTGAAAGATGTATTTCAAGCAATAATTTCTCTGATATCACAGCATAACTGCCTCCATATAAATATCACGAATGACACCTTTATGAATTCAAGTATATTAACCGAGCCAACTCCAAATGGTTTTTCTTCTATTCCGCTACTCGTGTTTCGCTTTTTCAAACGGTGCCTTCAAGCAATTGTGATCCTCGTCCTCTCAGTTCTCATATTTCGTTTACCTCAGCAGCGCAAACATTCAGGTAACACACGTTTCTGCTCCAAGGTTACCATAACATTCTTCACATTATTTTCACCCTTCGAGTGATAACTTACAGTAGCATTGTGCTTTATCAGGCCATGTTTGTTTAATCCATTCCCTGGTTATCAATATCTAACACCCAGCGTGCTTGAGTTAACATACTAGGGCGGCGCAGTCACTCTATAGAGTTTTCGTACTGTGTTGACCCAGCAATTTTTTCAGCGCCCCGAGTTCTAGAGCTGGGTCGGCGTCAATTTTGGAAAAGAAGACAGGGTTGTGAACTAAAAACTAAAATGATAACCTCTCTAATAACCTCCCTTTTCCCTTGCTTTCGTGTATTTACTGTTTTCTCTCGCATTACCGCGCTGGTAAGGGAACGAAAGATGGTGAAAATCGGTGTATATTTTAATTACAGATTCTAAAAAACTTCATAGTCTTAAAAATTGTTTACTTACCTACTAATAAAATGCAGTAATAAAGTGTGAAAATAACATTGCTTATAGGGAATCGGAGTAATAAGTTGTAAGAATAACTAATGTATAATAAAATATGTACCTTAGTAGTCCAGCTGGAAAATTATTAGATCCCCATTGCTCGGTTGTCTTTACAGAAGGTTTTGCACAGAAAAGAAGTCCCTATAAATAAATTACACCATCTTGTCTTCCTCTGTTTCAATGTGGGCCTAAAGATGTCGTTCAAAGTCAGTGAAACGTCGGCCTGGCAGAATGTTTTTTGAAATTGTCCAACCCTTGAGAATCTTTAGTTTCATTGTATTTTGTAGCGTTGATTTTCATTTGGATCGAAAGGAATCGGGTCACTCCTGTATTTTCACAATGGACCTAGATCTAAATTTTGTTTATGCTTTTGAAAACTGAATTTTAGAAGGTTGGGGTTTTTTGTGTTAGTGGGTAAGACGAGTATGGCCTGTGGCTGGTGATCGACCACCTGGAGGCTGTTTGATGATTCCATCCTTGGAAGTTGAGTCACGGAAGGGCCAACCGGGCACACGTCCTAGAAGGACTCCACGAAGACCAGTGACCTCGCACTGTCATTGGTCAAGCCAGATGGCATTGGCTTTACGTTGCATGTAGGAGATCTGATCCTCACTTCGCATTCGCAACATTTCGATAGAGTTCACCAATGAAGGGAATATTAATCGTACAAATGTTTCATTTTGTTGAAGCTGAAGTAGCGCTATTTATTGCTCCCTATCTACAGATATTTTAATCTGACTTGCATGTACCATAAAATTTCTTGCTTGTTTAAATATTTTAGCTTCAACTTGCGTCGATTTTAGAAACCTTCGTCGCAGCTTATAAAACGAAATGTTGGTCTCGCATTTTGAATGAAACCTCTGGCAGCCATGGTGCAAGAACGGTCTCTCGATCGCTTGAACCCTTTTAAATGGAAAAAAAGTCTTTACTTTATAACTCTCGACGTGATTTCCGCCTCTGTTGCCTGGCTGTTCACCTGCTCCTGCCCTCGTAAAAAGTAGAACTTTGGAAAATTACTCCACCGCTGACTGCAGTTTATGTTCGCGAATCCCAATGTTTCCGCGGGTTTATGAACCCATTAAAAATACTAGAGCTTTTAGTGAATTTATGAGGAGTCTGTTGGGTTATAACCGTTATGGCTTGCAGTAGCCCAACCCAACTGATTATTCTTCTTCTTATATTATTTGTTCCTCTGTTGGCTCAGATTTCCCACCCGAACAGCTCGCATCTTCTGGGAATTATTGATAAGAGAGTATTGACGTACCATGTTAATATCGCTATTCTTGGGATATTACGATTTTCTCTTCTACAAGTTCGGTTCAATTCTTGTTTATTCAATTGGTTGTAATTATCTATAGGCTCCGTAGAAGAATTTCCGTTGTCACTTGAATAATAACGATATTATTCTATTTGACTTACCTAAAATCCCATGTTTACTGATGTGTTTGATAAACGTTCACTTCCTTTATATATTTTTATATTAATATTTACATCGTTTTCCTAATCATTTAATACTCAATATAGGTTCTGAAAGGAGAAATTTTTATTGTTTTTGAAAGCTGAAACCAAAGCTTTCAGCTTCTAAGATTTTACGCCTCGAGCAAGACTTATTCGTTTAAGTTATTATTAGTTACACGTTGTGATATTATAATATGTGCATTGTTATTAATAATGAAATTTTTGTGTTTTTACCATTCAAAAACTGTCAGATTTGGCAAGGGAACTGCGTTGCGCCACAATTCGTTTAGTGATTTCAGAATTATTCACGAGACCTAGAAGAAAGGTTTAAAAATGTCAATTGGTTCTCAACGAATGTGATTAAATCTGTGCATCACATTGATTATTGTTTCCCTATTCACCTGGTCTAATGGAGGGTTTCATGTTTCAGGTCAGTATGTGCATCCAACAATCTAGTCAGCTGGATGGTATGTAACTAAAAACATTCACTTTATTTAGTTTCTTCAGAATATTGACAGAATGCACATAAACGGCAGAAACATCGAAGCCAGAAACAAATTAAATAGTCGATTAACAACATAAATCATGTACCTAAACTTCTTCCAACTTGTTGTTTAATACTTCGTTACGGTAACTTACTGGCCGAGTAGCTGTGTGACCATGATTTTTAGCTCGCAATTGAAATGTAGGTATAATATATTTTAATTCAAAGTGCAGATCAGCGCATAATTGCACTTCATAAAATAACGAATTCCAGTTATATTTACATTAGACTCACAATCACTTTACAATCTAATCAGTCTCTGAGCTAAGCAATTCCCACAGCAGACCCTACGTTGTGGACCGTTGACCATAATCTATCCACTACCTGGTATAGTGTAGTAAATACCTACGTTGTCATTCGCAATGGCGAATTTCCAGATTTCGTTCTAGGTTGGAAAACCTTATGTCAGCCTAGATGTAAATCATAGCCTATAGCGACTTACCAATTCAACACCAGAATCACCATGCTTAATTATCAGCTAGATGTTTGTACCACCTTTACCGCACATCCAGGTTGGTGGAATACTTTACGCACTGACAATGAGGTTGGGCTTCCTCGCCCTTTAAATCGGGTTCACTAATTAATGGCCTACCGACTTAAACCCCCTCTCCTTATAGAGAACTGTCCCGGAACTACTTCTTTGTATTCCTTCGGAATAGTTCTCTTGATAGTCTGTTATTCTGGGTTACCTCATATTCTGTATCCCTTTCCCTGTTCGTCTCTTTCGTTTTCAGAACTGCTTATTGCATTATTCCAACACAGCGTTCCATTTTCCTTTAGTCTCAGCTAACTTTCTTTCTCTTACTATCGTTTCGGGGTCCGTGTCGCCAATCTCTTCTATTAACGCATTTAGAGGGGTTTCCCATCGTGGACACACACAAATATGAATGCTGTGCGTCATCATCTTCAATGTGACCGAGCACACAGATGGGCGTACTGACCTTTTCCTCAAATAGGCTCTGAAATAGTCACGTCCAATAAGTGAAATTCTCCAACTTTGTAACGATGTATGGTAAGCTACATGTTGAATGTGGAGTTAATTTGTAGAGTGCTGAAAATCCATACTACTCTGCATATTTATTAGCTGAACTCAACAGACTCAAACTGCGGTTATAGTGGTAATTAAAACTTATACCAGGAACTAACTGCGGTACCCTATCTATTACTGCCTACGAAACTTCTGTGTCAGGTAGGCTTCTACCATGCGAAAGGTTGTTTGGGAAGTTGGTCGAGCGAGAGCTATGCTAATGTGGTACTCAGCCACGAAAGGAAACGACTCACCTGCTAGGCTGTAACTGAAATTACCAGAAGGTCTGCAGTCCGCGGGTCTGAATTCATTTTGGCTTTGAGTTATTAGGTATGAGCTTATTCTCCCGAGCGTTGGCCAAGAGGATGTAATGATTGAAGGTGCATGTACATATTACGGTTCTCGTTGATAACCCAATAATATAGTACAACTCAAGCTTTATGTCTGGTTAAAGAGGGCCAAAATTGAGTGGATTATGACCTTCTTAATGACCAGAATTTGCTTTCGAGGCAAGGAACTTCTTTACTCTAATCAGGGGACCTGAGCGGAAAAAATAATTTTTGATTATGAGTTACTCTTACACCTGCTTTTGATTTATTTTGAGTAAAGTCGGAGTTTTATTTATCCCTTTTCTATTTATTTATCTTTTTAATTTATTTTATTATTAGATAATTTTGAGTTTGGAAAATTTATATTTGTGTTTCTCAAATGATTATTATTTTTATTCATTTATTTATTTTATTTGTTTTTTGTTTACTGTATAAATATTTTAGACGTTTACGCCTATTTAAACGTACAAAAAGCAAACTTGTGATTTCAACAGTAAATATTTCATGAAACCCTGGTTTGTTTTACAAACTTAAAGTTGAACAATGGGTTTAATCCTGACACTCTTTTTCTTCTTTCAATGCGCTACATTGTCTACCACCGTGTAACATAGTGTAATCGCACATTCGTGGAAGTGATTATCATTAACTGAACGAGATTTTAGTTTCAGAATACCATAAAATTCACACATTCCGTACTTTTAAATTTAATAAATGCATATTTCGTGTGCTGGAGGAGATTTTGTCAGGCCTGCGGGGTTTGGATCGAAAGTGAGGACATTCTTACAGTACATTGAAACTCTTGATCACGTTACTAACGGAACGTTACCATTTGAAGTTGACTAATTTTTCACGAATCTCTGAACTCAATCTCTAATAAATCGTGCATTTTTGGGGAATGGTCGCTTGAAGAGTAATGAAAAATTATTCAATGTTCAAGCTTGCTTGACATTCTGAAATCCGTTTTATCAATTATTTGAAAGAATACGAGGTCATCGATCATCTCTTTTGTCTATAAGTGAATTATTTCTAAATAACGGTAGAAAAATAAAAAGGAGGGAATTTTCCTGTTTTCCGGTGAGGATTGTGCATGTTTTTTTAAATCTTGCTAGTGATAATGTTTTAAACATTTTAATAAGTTTGGATCTTTGTCTAATACTTTTTTAAATAATCCAGTACTGGGGACCGTGTTTCGCTCGGTTAGGACACAACATTCATTTGATAAGTTGATTAGGTAAATCACAAAAAATTATTTATTATACACACGATGTGTAATATATAATACATTTGTGCATGTATCGTCATCCTAATACATAGTCTAAACGTTGCTGGATAACTGTGAGTTATAGGGGTTAACCTTATACTGCTAAATAACTATAACGATATTCTTTGAAACGTTTCGCTGCTACAGTGTTTCACGCTTAATGACAAGGAAAACCCGCATACAACCTGAATATAGGAATTGGCGGGTTTTTTAACCCCGCTAGGGGAACCCCAGACCCTCTTTTGCTTTCACCTTGAGCCTAGGGTAGCATTGGAGGAACGTGTGGAACACGCTTCATTTTAAATTTCAGCTTCATAGGTTGAACTTAGCTCCGGATCTCACTCAGCTGATCAGGGGGCTCAAAACTTCGTGATTCGTTTCTAGACGTCCCAAAAGGCTTTCATTTCACATTTCAGTTTCATAGGATGAATAACGAAAAATTAGCTCGGGAGCTAGTTCAGCTGATCTGGGGGTCTTCAGACGATTCGTTCTCAGATCAGTACTTCACTCTGCGCAGGCGCAAACCTTAATTCATCTACCATAATTTTCTCACGTCCTAGTCATCCGATCTCGCTCGAATTCGGAGAATAGTTGGCAAACAAAGATTTGACCATTCCACATCAATTTCAAGTGACACAACATGATCGAATCATTAGTAGCTCCTGCGCATGCTTAAATGTGATATCGTCGTTACAAGCTCTATTCATGTAGTTTTTATCCGATTTCGATGAAATTTCTTTTTTTTTTTTTTTGCTACGTCCATTGTGTAATGTGTATCGTCTCCCTGATTCTTCATACTGTTCAGTATTTTCAAAGTATTCATTTTGTTTGAAAATTGTCGTGGATGTTCGATTAGTGTTGATTGATCACTACAATAGTGTTTCAAGATTACAAGTGAAATTATTCCGAAAATCCCGAAATCCAATCATCGTTCTTGAACTGAGGTTATGTGGTGAGTTATCACATTCTATATTGATTCGGTACGAAAGGATTTATACATTCTAACTACTTACATACAGTTACGGGGTTTGGAAGTCATCGTTATTTGGAGATTCACTGCTGCATTGATTGATTAACTCAACATTAGAAATTACCGTAAATACGAAATCCAGAATAACGGTTGTTTTGATTTCACTCTTATCACGGACTAATATTATAAGGCAGGCCGGGCGTTGATAAATCGCACTCTGCGTTTAATTTAGTTTGAGACACCCACGCTTTCTGCCGGGAATACCGTTATCTACCGAACGTAATTGTCAAGCCCGCTAATCAGATCGGTTTTGCAGGTTTGCCTATTTCCGCCTGTTAACACCTTTCTAACATCATTCTTGTGTGGCCCATACAATGGAATGCAGGAAATGCTCCGAACCGCTCATTGCAGCGGATGCTATCGATTGCAATGCTTGTCGCTTTTCTTTCCACTTCGGATGTATTCCTATGTTGGAAGCAAATTTTCGCAAAATGAGCCAAGCTACTAGAGGTTCCTGGAGGTGTTCTTTCTGTAAGTCAGGCAGGCCTCAAACTGTTAAGCTCGATGATCCACCTTCGGTTCATTCTGAAACTGTAGCAAAAACTTTGCCGATTGATCCTAACGCCGATATCAAGGTACTCATTGGTCAGTTAACTCTACAGATGAAATCTGATAATGCTGCTCTCGTTAAGACTCAATCGGAAATTAAAAGCATGATTTCCGGAGTGGAAGCCAAGATAGATTCTTGTATTGCCAACTATGAGGCACTTTCCGAGAGAGTCGATCATTTACAGGCAGATGTTGGGTCGCTGCTGGCAGCAAACCTTGTGGATCGAGTTGACGCTGGAGTCGAGGAATGTGCTGTACTGCGTGAACATATTGTGGCCTTATCCGAAGATGTCAATAAGTTGAAGGGAGATAAACTCGGTGAGCGCTTGGCGAACTTGGAGCGAGGAGCCAAATCGATTGGAAGCAGTGCCATGAATGGCCTTACTTTCGAGGAGGCTATGGCAGAAATTAGAGATCGGCAAAGAAGATCGCATAATATAATTTTATACAAGATTCCAGAATCGGAGGCTGTAGTCCCTCAAGACCGTATAAAGGATGATATTCGCGTAATAAAAGATATTTTAAATACATTTTCAGTGGATTTTGAGGCTAATGTTTCTAAATTCAATCGCATTGGTAAACGGGTCGCCGGGCAAATCCGCCCACTCATAATCACGATAAAATCCCCCTCAATTGTCTCCAAGATTTTAATGGATAATAGATCAGACAATGCTTCATCTATCTCCATATCGCAGGATAGATCTCCATTAGAACGTCAATTCTTGGAGAATTTGAGAAAGGAATTAAATGATAGAACTGAGAGAGGTGAACGAGATTTGACAATAAAATATTTAAAAGGTGTTCCTACAATAGTGACGAAAAATGTCAAATCACCGATGAATAAGCCTAGATCTCCCCCTCCAAAAAACGGCGGATCATGACGGCATTCTATCAGAATGTCCGTGGTCTAAATACCAAGCTTTCTGGTCTACGACAAATGGCTCCCACACTGGATTTTGATTTTATACTCCTTTCCGAAACATGGCTGCGTGGAGATGTTGATTCTTGTGAGCTCGGACTGGCTTCTTATAACATATATAGAAATGACAGAAGTGCTTCTAACTCATCCAAGTTGGTAGGCGGAGGTGTTCTCATCGGTGTGTCCTCTGAACTCAGGTCTTCTTTATGGCACTGTACAACTGACAGCGTTGAGCAGGTTTTCGTCGTGATTCCGGACTACAGATTGGTATTAGGTTGTGTTTACTTGCCAGAATATTGTTCACCAATCTTCTTCGAGAATCATTTGGATGAACTGGACAAAATTACCGATTGTTTCCCCGACTACTCAATTCTTATAGCTGGTGATTACAACTTACATGGTGTGAATTGGGAAGCGTCAGATGGCGGGTTGTCATCCCTTCTATCAGGGCCTCCTAAGCGGGTTTTCCTGCGTGAAATGATGAGTTTATTCAATCTCGTCCAGCATAACCTATTAAGAAATCCTTCGAATAATACTCTAGATTTGTGCTTGTCAAGCTTGCCTGACCTCTCCCTTCGATCGTCTGAACCTTTGGTACCCTTGGATATCCATCACCCTTCTTTCGAATGTAAGTTCTCAGTTGAGCACGCGGAATCAAGAATTTATGCAACATGTGCATTCGATTATGATTTTAATCGCTCAAATTTTGCTGGAATGAACGAATTTTTCAATAACTATGACTGGAGTTTTTGTGAGTCTCTACCACTTGAAGAAGCTGTCCTCAAGCTATATGAGATTTTTTATGCTTCGTTCGAGAGTTTCGTTCCTCGCATAGTTAAAAGAGACCTCAATTTTCCCAAATGGTTCACACCAGCACTGAAGGTATTGATTAAAAAAAAGAACATGCTGCATGCCCGTTACAAAAATACTGGTTATGATTGCGATTATTCTGCTTACTCTCTAATTCGTGCTGAATGTAAGATTCTTTCTCGATCTGCATATTCTGAATACATCAGGGAGGTACAGAACTCGGCAAAGAATGACTTGAAGAACTTTTGGAATTATATAAACTATACTAGAGGCTCTTCAACTGTTCCATCTATAATGCACTTTGGGTCTGAGTCGGCTGAATCGGATGTTGAAATAGCGAACCTGTTTGGTAGATACTTCTCTTCCGTGTACCGGCCTAAGAAACCGAATGATCCTTCTATTTCTAGTTGCTCCCTGGGATCATTTTCGATAAGCTCAGTGTTTATGTCTAAGGAGCTAGTGACGGCCGAACTGAGATCGCTGGACGTCTCGAAGGGCATGGGTCCGGATGGAGTGCCACCTCTGGTTCTACGAAGTTGTGTGGACACAGTTTCTGGTCCACTTGCAGTACTTTTTACTCGTTCTTTGGAGTTGGGTATGGTTCCACCTTGCTGGAAGAGTGCTTATATTACGCCAATCCCGAAGTCTGCATCCAAGTCGCAGGTAAACGAATACCGACCTATCTGCTCATTAAGCACAATACCTAAGACGTTGGAAAAGATCATAGTGTCGCAGATTGGAAGTTCTGTTAGACCGCACCTCTCTGCAAATCAGCACGGCTTCGTATCTGGGAGGTCATGTTCAACAAATCTACTGGTGTTGCAGCACGCAATTTTGTCGGCCTTCGCAGATGGGGAACAGGTCGATTGTGTCTATACAGACTTTGCTAAGGCGTTTGACCAGGTGTCTCACGTTATTTTGCTCAAGAAACTCGAGAGGTTTGGTTTTCATGGATCACTGTTGCGCTGGTTTTCAAGCTACCTCGCTGATCGTAGGTTGTCGGTCCGAGTGCGGAACACTTTGTCTCAGTCGTTTGTGGCATCTTCTGGGGTTCCACAGGGATCTCATTTGGGACCATGGATGTTCTTAATATTTATAAATGATGTGGATTCGGCTATTGGGGACGGTGTGCAGCACCTATTGTATGCAGACGATCTCAAGATCTTCGCAGTGGTGAAATCGGGAGAGGACTGTGAGAGGATTCAATTGTCTCTGAGTGCTCTCGATGGATGGTGTAGAAAGAACGAACTGACTCTTAATATTAATAAATGTTCAGTGGTCTCGTTCTCTCGTTCAACCTCGCCGATTGTAATGGATTATTCAATTGAGGGACAGATCTTGCAAAGAAAAACGGAAGTCATGGATCTGGGAGTCCTTTTTGGTAACCATCTCAGTTTTTCTGGCCATATTGAGAACATATGTTCGCGAGCCATGAAAGTGCTCGGTTTTATAAAAAGAAGTACCAGGGATTTCTCAGATCCTGCTGCCTTATCGATGCTGTATACTTCGTTGGTCCGCCCATTACTTGAGAATGCATCTGTGGTATGGTCTCCATACTACCTAAATTCAATGGAGATGATCGAACGAGTACAGCGCCGGTTCCTAAGATATCTCTCTTTCAAAATGGGCAATAAATGGGAAGAGTTTGATCCCTTGGAAATGCTGAGAGTAATGGGCCTCGAGACTCTTAGGAGGCGACGTGAGCGAGCAGACGTAATTTTCGTACATAGATTGGCCAACGGTGGAATTGATTGTCCTTCTCTGCTCTCACACTTAAACTTTTATGTGCCGCCCTATCCAACTCGCCACATGCAAACTTTTTTTCTCCCAACTGTGACGACCAGCTATTTGCATGGTGGGCCCCTGATTAGATGCCAGAGGGAGTTCAACCGATTGGTTGGTTTATCGTCGGATGTCGACCTTCTTTGTTTAAGTGAGCTGGCGTTCAAGGGACATTGTAAATTATTGTTATAGTCAAGAATTTCTTAAATTATTTATGTAAACCCATTCTTATAATTGTTTTGTTGTGCGTGTTGTACTTATTTATTTATTGTTGAGAATTTGTGATCTCTATTTTTTTTGCCATATAAAGCTTGTTTTGTTTGTTGTGAGTTTAATGTTATTGAATTTAACGTAGCATTGTTATTAAATCTAGATACAAATTATTATTATTATTACCATACTTAAACTGTAAATTGGGCAATTTCGCCCGTAAATAAAATTAAATAAATAAATAAATAAATAAATAAATAAATTTCCAGGGAGTGTGCAGGTTAGGCAGTAAATGGTCCGCTATAAGTGTCATTATTTGCACGCATGTGCAAACGTGAATTCCATCAAGCATAGTTGTTTCATGCCCTAGTCGTTCTAGTTCGCTTAAATTTGGCGGATAGTTGTGAGAAGGCGATCAACCCATATTAATGTTACCATGATTTTATTATTTGTAGCTGCAGCGCATGAGCGAATGTGTAATCCTTGCAACGAGCTTAATTTCCACAGTTTTCATCCGATTTTGATGAAATTCTCAGAAAATGTGCGGGTTAGGCTGTAGATGGTCCCCTACCAATTTTATTGTTCCCGAATCATTATTTCATTTTGCGCATGAGCACACGTATAATAATTCAAGCATCATTCTTGTTTCCTGTTTTTACTTTACACTTTTGAAGTGTGATTCCCCTGTATGGCTTCGGTCCTAAAACTATGTTACCTATTTGTGCTTTTTGACATGGATATGTCTTTTGGCTGGGGGTCAAGGAATTTTTCGCGACACTTTTTTTTCCCGACCGACACTTTTTTTCCCGACCGGCACATTTTCTATTGATTTTCACGTACAACCAAGGCGTTAATAGGGAAGAGTAACTCCCATAGTTTTCATAGTAGGAAAATCCTTCGCCACTTTTTGGAATGCTCTCATTTTACCACGACATCTCATGACCTATTTAAGCCATTGTAGTGTCAAGGAATGCTGATTTATTACTCTAAGTTAAAAACTAATATTGTTTTGTAACCATAATGGAATAATCTTGTGAAAAGAAGGCACTACATGGTTGGTATACAATTGAGTAGTAGGTACCAACTGGTAAGCAGTAGGTACTAGACATATCCATGATCTTTTGTTTTTCCCATCAAGGGAGAAATTAAAATGCTTGATTTACACTTTACAAATTTTTCCCATCTCATCAGGATTTTGATTTTCTATTGATTTTCGCGTACAACTAATGCGTTACTAAGGAAGTGTAACTCCCCTAGTTTTCATGGCAGGAAATTTGTTGATATTTTTTACTCTTTCGTAACCATATTATTTGTGTCATTATAGTGATAGGTATAGTGAATGTTATTCATCAAAATGTATACAGAGATAATAAATTCGCCCCGTCGCCAAGCCTGAAGTCTATTTAATAATACATTTTCTGAAAAGATCAGAGAACGAGCCAAACTCATTATAAAATAATTGGAGATTGTTATATAATCTAATATTAGCATCTTCTGTGTAGTGTCAGAACGTTTAATTTGGTTTTCACTAAGTAATTATAATTTTCAGTCTTTTCCGATGAAAGTTTTAATTTGTCTTTTACCGCAGCTGTTTTTAATTAATTTTTCTTTTCCACTCAAGATCAATAAAATACTACTTATATTAATTTTCAACAAATAAGGATTTGATGCAAAAATGAAAATGGCACAGAACTTGAAAGAGTCTTGGAAGTTGATAGGTTCTTGTTTCTATTGAGTGGGCCTCCGTCCCGTCCCCATCTTTTTTCTTCCTTCCGGGAGCAGCATCTTCACTTTTCTTTGCCTACCGCTTTCTGCTTACACCGCACCGCCTCCTCTTTTATCGATAATTCTCCTTCTCTTCTTCGGTCTCCTTCTCCGTTTTGAAGGTTCGGCGATTTATACCTCGCTTGCCGTTATCGCCCGGCTTGAGTAGCCGGTCATTTGCATCGCTCAAGGGTTCTTCTCTCCAAGATCAGAAGCTGTTAAGCTACCAGGTTTTACTCTAATCGTCATGCGAAATTCTGTTTACGGAGAGTGTTTTCGCCAATCTCATTTCCGCACAGAGATTAGAAAACGCCCGATTTGAGGGAAATGAGAAGAAATCACAATCATCTGTACAGTAAAGTGTGATAACATCTGTTTTTTGCCCACTGAGTCGGATGGTGGCATCTAGCGGCATGGTGGATAACGACAAGATGCTACCACTGACCGTTCCATAGATATTGCACGTTATTTCACCACTCATCAGTTAATTTCGTTAATTGATCGAAAATTTATGAAAAGCATTTCACAAGTCCAATATCACCAGTAAATATTCAATTGAAAACTTTGATGGAATAATATTAAATTTAGCCTAAAAATTAAATCAGCTATCATCACCAAATATCACAGAACGTTGTTTTGTCAACTGTAAATTACATTATTTTAACAATAAAAGAAAACATTAGGAAGGACAACTTTTAAGTGTAAAATCTACTTACAGAATTTACATTAAAAGTGATTTCGTTCCATTGAACATGACCTACGAAAAACGGGGAAAACCAGGAAACTAATGTAACCTTATGAATACTGGATTTGAAGTTTTAGTTTTGATATAAGTTAATTTTGAGCTGTAAATCTGAAACTTCAAACAAAATATCTGAAACTTTCAGATATTCCTATTCAATTTTGTGCAGCATGTACTTCTGGACTCCACTTTCGAATAAATGTGATAGTTTTTTAGGACGTCCCTTTCGAGCCAGGTCATATAGACAAGGCTCCTTCAATTAGAGGGACGTCCTATTGGAAATGGACCAACGGGGTGCGGGACAACCCAGGCTGAGAGAAAAAATAACGGAATGCGAATGTGCTTCCGACCATTCAAAGTTTTGAATCCGAAAAAATATTCAGTAGGTGTGTGATTATATGCGAATGGTAAAAATTCAACTTATGAATTTTTTTGGAAGATCTTAATTATAGTCGAGTTGTGTAACCCCGGATATTCTGAATCTTACGACGGAAGGCAGAAAATGGAGGTGGTAATTACCGATACACTTAAGGGTAACCTTTACAATCCTCAACCATTTTTTATGCATGGTCTAGTTTTGGAACATGTTTCAGAAAATTTAAATTTTATTATGGAAGGAAGATAATGGGTAATATTGATAAATCCCTGTAATGCATGCAGCTGATTCAAAATAATGGAATTTCTCCTCAAGAAGTTGATTAGGTTACGAGGACGTAGCTGGTCCTCTGTTATGTTCAATATTGTGATATTAATTATATTAACGTGTGCGCCTCCTCAGCCTTGAATAACTGATTGACCACTTCTCCTTATCAATATAATTCAGTTCGTAATAAATTATTTCATGTGTGGACGATGGAATACGTTGAGGGGATGCATGCCCATCTTGTAAGACGTCAAGTTGAATATAAATGAAAATGAACGAAACGGTGTCTGTGTAAGCTATGCGTTAGTATGACTCTGCCCAGTTCATCACCAAACTAATTTTGAGATGTTTACTAAATTAGTGACTGGAACATCGGATCATTGAAAAACTGTAAAAAAAGTGAGAATTGTTACACCCAGGTAGGTTACAAAAATACGAAGTAATCCTCTTAAATCTATACGTAGTGTTGGTACATAATAATTATGTACATGTATATAGTGTACATGTAAAATCTCGATTCTTTGCAACCTCCTTGTACGAAATTCTCTAGTCAAGATCTCTCCGCTCATTCCATGAAATATATTTGTGGCCTACCTTTTTATCTACCGGGTACAGTTCCTTGGGCGCTCGCCAGCTCCGATGGTTGGAAGCCAAATGATCTTTCGGAGTTTCGCTTCAGGAAATGGAAGGAAATAGACCTCAATAATCCGCGGAAAAGTTCATTATCGAATTTCGCTAACCGATAGCGTAAAGTTGTCAGGCAGAACTACAATAATCTTATTTTTAACCAAGAAATAAGTGGCAGTGTAAGGAGTGTGATATAAACATGCAATCTCGGGAATGTGATTGAATGGCTAATTCATTAAATTAATGTTTATAAATTAATTAATATGATTCATTAAGGTTATTATTATCAATGTAACTGCAAAAGAAAAACACGGTAAAACGAGTCGCTCTAACTAAATATACATTCCCATTCTTTATTATCGAAAAATGTTGACATAATAGGTTATTAATTATTGAAGAACTGGTTATCAATCATTTTTACTATGAACTAATCCGTTGGTTGAAGATAAGAATAGTCGACGAATTTGTTTTCAAATAAACGTCCTTAGCAAAGCTCTCAAATGGCTATATCGATGTTCAAGATTCCTAAGCAGCTTAGTGTTCCACAATTTTGATCGTATTGAGGGAACTTGTGTAGCGTGTTTGAAGATATGAATCAAATATTGTTCAACCCAACTACGGAATGAATCCTAGTTATGAGGGGGAGATATCTTTTCAGGAAGCTTCATTGGAGTCTGCTATCACCTAGCTTACTCCTATCTCGGAGAAATTGATATTGGCAGTATATATAGATTGGAAACGGGGTTTAACAAAACGATGAACATTAGGAGATATGAAAGTGTAATTGGCTATTCTTGATGTTGACATACCTAGTCTACCTACCTGCAAAAGGAAGGACTGCGTTTCATAATACCCTAATTCTGAAGGGTTCATTAACTAATGGGACCATTTTCAACCACCCTGGGGTGCTGAAGGCAAAAGAAGGACTGGCTTTCATGAGTCTGTTTACAAAGGTACCTACCATACCAACAGCATAAACGACTTTATCAAAGTAATTCAAAAAGTAATCAAACTATCAAATGTGTTGGATACACTAGATAAGAAGGGTCCAGTACCATATAGGACCAATTCCAACCACCCCGGGGTGCTGATGGCCGAAGAAGGACTGAATTTCATGAGTCTGTTTACAACGGTAGGTAGGTACCTACCATATCAACAGCATTCACGTCATGATAAAAGTAGTTCCAAAGTAATCCAACTATCACATATGTTATATGCACTCATTTTGATGGGTTCAGTACCTAACTAATAGGACCAATTTCAACCACTCTGGAGTGCGGAAGGAAAAAATGGACTGGATTTCTTGACCAGAGTTACCAGGTGTACGGTCTTGGCCCGGAGAGTCCGGCTTTTTATGAAGGCGTCCGGGCGACAAATGGCCTGGACGCTAAATGTCCGGTTTTATTGAATGAGTGGGAAATGACCGGCGGAAAAATGACTATGGTTTTTTTACCACATACCTTCTCTAGTAGGACGTTGTGTTGGCTATATTCGTCAAGCGATCGATTGCGAGCATGGTAACATTTCTTCCCCCCCTCCCCCCCCCTCCCCCCCCCAAGGACTCATCTGATATCACTTTATTTTCTCCAAATTCCAGCTAAAATTAATCTACCAAAATGAAACACAATCGCAATGTTGACCAAACCGTTCAAAAGCTTATTACTTGAGGCAGTTTTTTATGAGATCTGACACTTCAAATTTTTTTAGGGAAGTGAAACTTGAAGTTTCATACTTTTTCAGTAATATTTATTTTTCAAAACAGATCATGTTTCAGCTGGTAGTATGATACGTATTTAGATGGTATTTTTCGAGAATCAAATGACACAATTGTATTAGAAAATTTAACGCTGATTTCGAACAAATGCTTGAGAATCAAATTTGGCTGAGTTGAAGTAGAAAAACACGGTTCTAATTTTTGAAAAAAATTAAAAAAAGGAAAAAAAAAAGGGTTTCATCGAAACACTATTTTAAAATTCATATATCTCGATTTTAAAAGAGGATTGAGAGAAAATCTACTCCATTCTCGAATTATGGAGTGTTCTTCTCCATTTCCTAACTAGTTTAACTCGAAAATTTTTAAAACTTATCTTCATCCCCGTATTATAGTCGGTAATTGACATTCATTGGAACGTATAGATAATATGAACAATAGGTTCCATTTCGTAGGGCAATGAGCATGGCTCTATGATGAAAATGCATATCAGTAATTATCTTGCGAGCATGGAAGTCATGACAGTTTGATAGTTTACTGGTTATTATTGTCTGCCCATCATAGTAGTGTCCGGTTTTTTGCCCTTTACCACCTGGCAACTCTGTGCCTGACTGCCAACGATTCTTAAGACGAAGAAGTTGTTTTGCGAAATATCTGCAGCGTGAAAAAAATATATAAAACATATCGCTTTATGCAGATTGATGTAATAAACTTACATCGGGAATTTAAAAAAGATGAATTTATTGATGAATTAGTTCATTGAAAAATTACGACTCTTAAATATGAAAACTGCATTCGTCTATCATTTGGGATTGTAGTTTTAGATAAAATATTGAAATTCTTCATGCGCTACGTGGATATAATATGCAATGATATCGTTTTTGTAATGTAGTAGTGTTATGTAGATTAATATTGCCATTGGTGAATGTTGTAAATAGTGGTTGGAAATGTTTTATCTTATATAATGCTTGCGTCAAACTGTTGTATTATGATGGGCAATTATTTTCTTTCCCCACAGAGTTTACTTTCATTTCATCCCCTTATAATTTACATTTCATGGCAGCTACATAGTTCATGAAAAGCGACTTTTTTTTTCTTCCACCTGTAGATTTGTTCCATTTTGTGGCACCTCGTTTTTAATTTCATTCTCCATCCCAATATATCTCACATAAAGTATTCCCACCACCGGACGACTCGACCTCCATGTGGTGGATGGTAGTAAAGATTAATTCTAAAAGTATGACAACACATAATTTATTATTATAGCCAAGTTTCCGCGGTAATTGATACCGTGTGACACAAAAAAAAAGGAGACTAATAGGAGTTTTATACTGCCGACAAGCCTCGTGGTTCCAATGTCGGGTCGTATGGCGAATTTTCCTCGTGATAAATTGCCCCGAGGCCAAATGACCCGTTGAAAAATCCCATAACTCACCCCGACTTTAACTCCGGTGTCAATCCAGGGACCTCCGCAGCTCAGCTCTGCGCCCTTACATGGAAAACGGTGTTTGACCTCAACTGGCATTTCGCGGAGGGAGCCGTGTCATAACGCCTAATCAATTACAGCCCTCTTTTCTTCTTTTTCTCGTGGTCTTCGCCTAAACTACGCAGTCAAGTTCGCAACTTGTAATTCTTCCTTTCGATCGAAACAACTAAGAAATTAATAGTATAAATACAGTTGTCGCCCCGTATGACGGTCAAATTAGGACGTCCAGATTTGATCGGAATAACCACAATCTGAAATAAACGGCGGGACCAAGGAAATCATGATAAAAAATGTAAGAAAAAGGAGTAAAACAAAATTTTCTTTATTATGTAATGAACTACATACAATGAACATAAAAATAAAATGCCTGCATCTTGTGGGAAAGCCATAAATTGGAGTCTGTTTAAGTGGCATATTGCTTTGCAAGGCTGACTGAATTTCATCTAATGTCAACAAAATCTGAATGCCAAATGTATCTTGTGCCTAATGAACAACAGTTGTTGTATATACAACAAGTCATCTTAGGGCTGGTTTCGCCAAAGTTTTTAATCAATGTTTACTCATTAAACCGGAAATCTCAGCTGCTAAACAACGATATTCGGTTTCATCATCTCCGGTTAAGATAAATCAATGATCAATTGTGCTAAATCAACGATCAAAACTAACCAGTCGAATTTGGGTGGTTGGCTTTCAAATCAACGATATACTAAGTAGTTCTTTTCTCCATCTTTGTTTACATGATCAAAATCCTTCTTTGCTACTTTTTTCCATCTAATTTGCTACATTTTCCTAGTTATTTCCTATGTTTTCCTACATGCACGAAAATGAACCGCAGAGGATTGTTCAGAGCATTGGTTTTTGAGGACGAATTTGACGAGGATGATATGAAGACACAATGCACCGTCCTCGTTCGATTAGAGAGTACGGTGGATTTCAATCTCAATGAAATCGTTTTTCTAAAGAGGCACCGACTTATTGGGTACTTGGGTACTTCTAAGTAAAAAAAAAAAAAAGTCCATTTGTTAGGTCACGCCTTATTTTGAAGATTTTATCTATATTTTACTGAATATAGAATTACTATATCTAATCTGTTAGATATATTAAGTCTGATAAACCAAGAAGAAGAGCGTTTTTTATTTCCTAAACGTAGGTACCTATCTTGAAAACAAATGGTGATTCTTCACGTTTCTACAGATCCAATCCGGAACGGAATAAAATATCTCGATTCTGGTTTCACCATCGTCAACACTAAAAAATCTCCAAAAAGAGGTGTCTAGGCAAAAAATGGAAGAAATGGTACCCAATACTCCCCTTATGGGTAGTCCAAAAACGTTTGGATTTTTTCCCTGATTTTTATTTGTTTAAAACTTAGCATCAGACGCCCCCAAATTCACTCTCCAAGTTTCACTATGATATCTCAAAAATTGTGGAAAAAAGGTAGGGGTGCTTACTTTTGGGACTACATTTATATTTTGAAATTCTTGTGCCAATATTAACTGCCTCGATAGAAGTATTTACAACAATATGGAAGGCAATATGAGATTCAGTGGGCGTTCTTACGTATTTTCCTCCATTTTCCTCTCTAAATTAAAGGGCTAAATTTCGACTTCCTCCTTTTCCCCTCCTTACCTAAGACACTTTCCTTCCCGAATGCGGGTCGCGATCTGTTATCTCATCCTCCTCTATCTTTCCTTATCTAGCCCACCTTCAAATTTTACCCTCTCCCCTCAACTTCAAAGTTCTCTCATGCCTCCCCTAATTGTCGTACCCGGCCCTATTTTATTTCTACACTCGTAAAGAAGGGCTTGCTCTATCTAACCTCGAATTTCAGCTCTTTCGAAAGGCTCGAAGGGCAACTTGTAGCAGAACTTTCATATTTCCCCTACTTACGATATTATGAATATGGGGAAAGAGCCATTGGTGTCCAGTTGCAAAACGCCTCGCTGGTCCAGCGCATCACTGATGTTCAAGTGCAACCATCTCCTCTCACGAGAATCCCAGTTCGATCGCGGCGGGCGTCCGCTGAAGATGGATCAGATGAGAGTCCAGTCACGGTAGACCTGGTGCAGCCTTCATCAATATTCATCACTCGCGACACGCTCGGAAGAGCAATCGATCGACCGTAGCATCTTCAACCTTCTGACCCACTTGCTCGTGTTCTGAAGGTGAAGTCATCCTAATCAAGTTCTTAATCATAGTGCACTAGATTTCGATTACATCAACCATTAGGATCATAATGCTTCGTTATCATCTGATCTCTTGTTTATCTTCTCTGCATTGAGATTACGAGCAATGATTGAAATTTTGTCTGGCATCTGTGATACATATAGGTCCTATATGTATAATAGTCAGAATACATAATCGCGAAACTCTTTCGCCTAGTTGTCCCGTTATTAAGAATATGTTTTCGTACATATACTTAAGTTTTTTCTTAAACGATAGTATTAGTATTGTGTACCATATGCTTGTCTTATTTATTTATTTTTATTTTTCAATTAAACTTGAATTCAAAATTATCGTCTTGCAGTATGGGACAATAAATACGT
Source organism: Adelphocoris suturalis (assembly GCA_030762985.1). Lineage (NCBI taxonomy): Eukaryota > Metazoa > Arthropoda > Insecta > Hemiptera > Miridae > Adelphocoris > Adelphocoris suturalis. The sequence continues at coordinate 163,075,142 of CM061040.1, forward strand.
TGGTTAATTACATGAATCTCATCGTATTATTAACAATATTTTATGTATTCCTAATTTACGTGTACAAAGACTTAGTTTGTGGATTTTCAAAAATACTGGATTCAAAGATTGTGATGAAATTCATAACCACTCAGTGACTACTGCTGCTTCAACTCAAGTAGAATTTGTTTGAAATTCTTGTGTGTATCGGAACGAATTTTCGTTGCAATGTTCTCGGAGGCTCATATTGATTCTGATAATATATATCATACCTATTTAGAGATCTTAATGTGCATATAAAGGAAAAATTCACCACTAATGCTTGATAAATTGAGAAGATAATTTGTAACTATTGGGCAGTGTAGAAGAGACCAGCCCGTCCGAACCCAGCTGCCTAATTGAATGAAAGTTAATTGTGGAAATTTAATCTCCTGGTTTCAGTTGAATTTTATTGCTATTGAATTTATAATGATTTTTCGGACGCTGACGATTGGTTGATTCAGTCTCGTATTCGCGAATTTTCGTGGGAAATTAAGCTATTGCTATGGCTCCATTAATTTAAAAATGAAAACCTTGAAAATTTTCTTCATAAGATATATGAAAAAGTGTTAAACTCTAGACTTCGTTTCAGAATACCCCAAAACGGATTTCAATAGAGAAAATACCTCATTCCAGGCAATAAATTCTATTTTTACACAAAAAAATCATGTTTTCCAAATGAAAGGACGAGTTCGAACTTTTGAGCTCATTAAGTATGTAAAATTTCAAAACAATGTTCTTGAAAAACAAAATCACTAAAGAAAGACTAAAAACGGGTAAAAATTGTTAAATTAATATTTTTAGTTGTATTTTAGTAAAAAAAGTTCATCAACATTGAACTAGTACATTAAAGAATTTAATTACACAATTATGCTAAAAAATGTAGCTAAATTTCATATATTTGCTGAAAAATCAATAATAACTGCAAAAAAAACTAAAAATCTAAAATCCTTTTTGAATCTCTGAATATTATTTAGAACGTGTTTTTCCGGTCTTAAAATTGGTAGTTAACAATAATTAATTGTTAACAATTAATTACATAATTCACTAAAAATTTGCTCATTTGATTATGCCGCATGACTGGAACATTTTTTTATACTACATTTATCTAAATGAATCGAAACTTTTCGGTTCATCTCTATTCCAAGATTCATTCCGTTCCACTATTGGCCCCTGTCACTCCCTACAAGATGCTGATAGCAAATTGCAGTAGGAACCCCTATGCTCCATGTTTTGAGTTTCAACTTCTTTTTAATTTACTGGTTCTTCTATGAGTTAAAGACGCTACCTGGCGAAGGAAATCTCGCACTTGTTGAGTCAGATTCCGCAGATTATACCCTGTTAATTGGAAGAGTAGCGCTCGCCGATGATCGATCGGTTCCAATAATTCAGATCTTCCGATACTGATCTTACTACAGAGTAACGAGCTGCCCGTACCCTCAATCGGATCTCTGGGACCACTTTTTTTCCCTTTGCTTTCTTTAATTTAACGTTATAAATAACAGGTAGATGGGTTGATTCGTTATCTAGTACCTGCTTGCGTTTTCTAAAAGAAAGATTTGCTTAAAGAAAACAAGGCGGATAATTCTTAACTTTCTCCTTCCCCTACAAAGACTTTTTTTTTTCTTTTTACTTAGAGAGGTTCCGTGAGACGACCGGCTTTCTAAATTTGGAACGCTCTGGACATTCTGCGGCCCAGTTTGTCAACAACTCAAAATTATATGGAATCCAGATTCTTGACAAACGTATTGTAACTGAAACTATAAATAACATCTATAGAGGTATAATAACTATAGTTACTACCATAGAAACCTCAGTAATAACATCCTTAATCCATGATTATGATAAATACAACGAACTTTCCCGAATTATTTTTTTGATTATCTACTGATGTCTTCAGATTGAGCAGTGGACAATTTTGAAAAGGATATCCAGAGATCAGCCAGCATCATAGCTAGCCTTATAGATATTTCTTAATTTGCCTTTACATTTCCGATTTTCGTACATTCGTATTCGGACGCGATTTCCTTTTGCTTGCCATTGGGACATGGGTTTCTTTTACTTTAAATAAATATTTATTGAGTTTAACGCGTGACGATGCTATAGAATTTGATGAAAATATTTGTATACTACCACTGTTTTTAAACTTGTCACTCGATAAGTTTTTTTCCCCACCCTGAATCAAATGCATAACTTTGATACGCTTCCAACTGACTTTAGTACCCATGTTGCAAGTTGTGACTTCTACTCTAACAATTCTTCATCCAAGTTACACGCATTAATATAATTTTTATTATCGTTTTTCTAAAACTATCTTTAAAAAAAATCTGTTGAAATAAAATCAAGCTTTTTCAAAACCACCACTTGTTACTGTTACAACTAGTTCCTTTTTGAAGCTCCTCCCTAAAATTAATATTTGCATTCTTATCGATAAGTTCGAATGACATAATTTTTGGTTGTCATATGTATGCTTTTAGATATTCCGGTGGAAAAAAATGTTCCTAAAGTCATTATGAAAGTAATTTTGGTTGGAAGTTTATCATGCAACAAAGAGCTCATTTAAAAAGGTACATTTTAGCTTTAGTGGCCTTGAAACCTCAAAACAATTTCATTTTCAAGGTTTAAAAATTCAGAAGTCCATATCTATTGAAACGAAAGTGTCTCTGTTCGAGAGTGTGTCGTACATGTGGGACCCCAAGCATCGATTTTCATGAGGGACTCATAACTGCTCAAAATCTTGAAAGTGTTTAGTAACACATGGACTCCTTGTATCGACTGATTGAAAATAGGTGCTCACGGATCAGCTGGATTAACTGCGGATCTCTGCGAACTCCTGAGACGAGAATGGATTTTTCAAGTAAGCAGTGTCGGGGAATCTCCACTAATCATTAAGAACGAGCACGCGTGAAAAGCTGATGCTATTGCTCCTGGTGATGGTATCATATTGTCTACATATAGGTAGAAGTTTTCTACCGCTATGGGTGTCCACCAGTTAAGGACAGGCACATCGCCAGCGATTACAGCGCATGGATTCATTTGACCTACGCAGTATTTGACCGCCCCCATCCGCAGACCTTGGCTGCCTATACAACGCCTCCATAGAGGCTTCACTTTTGCTGCTGAAGAACAGTAATCTGGTAGCGATGAATCATTGGTGACCTCAGCGAAGATGACCCCTTATCCAGTTACCCATACCTGAAGCAGAGCAAGACACTGATTTACTCCCTGCTCCACACAAAAATCAGCCTATCACTAGCCCACCAGTATCATTACTTCTATTGCATGAAGAGCAGTAATTATAATTGGTGGAGTAATGTATTGACCAATCCGCTTGCATAATTTAGCGAAGGCAAAACCATTTTTCTGTTGATGAACTTATGATATTTTTAAGATGATGTCAAATTCATAAATTCATCATTTCTTTGCCAACCTCTGAGAAAGTGATAGCATGTCGCCTCCGTTACCTTGAATTACCCTGGAAAATGAATTGAGCTTTTAAATCGACTGACGGGACAAAATATACAGATACAGGTATTGGGTTTTTATGTATGCCAGCTTACAACTGTGGTTGTAACCACAAGCTTAAGCTGTGGTTAAAATATTAAAAATTAGTATTTCATAATAGAATGTCATTATATTGCCATGATGCTTAAGGCAACTTCGTATCATAAATGATAATTTCAATGACGATCGATGAATAAATGAATAATAGTTTGGGTTGGCGTTATAACATTTGTTTGTGGAGCTGCTCCTTACGCCGGACAATTAGAAAGTTATTGAAACCCCACTTCAGACGATCACCCTATCCAAGATTAATGGTCTAAGCTGAGAGATGGGAGAATGCATATAAGTACTTCTTTCAAGATAAAAACGTTAACTCTGAATTACGGCTTGAATATTAATTTAGTACGTTAGTATTCCTAATGTGGTCTTTAAAAGCCTTGTTACGTGCTTAGTGATTGTTAAGTAACAAAACATTAGTGTTCCTAACACCAAACCTAATTCGTTTCGTAACCAATAGAATAATGGAAACATTTACATAGGTTTATATTATTATTCAATGAAACGCCCTCCGATATTTCTTTGACGGTATTCATTATGACTTTCTAACGTTACTACAGATCAATTCTTTCACCGGAAAAGGGTGTTGTTTTTCGCTGAAACAATCAAAAAGTTCCAGTCATGCGGCATTAGCGAATTTTCTCAAGTTACCCATTGTCACTGAAGGAAAATAAATAATACAATTAATTATGAGAAAAACTGAAATGTAATTATCTAATCGTTACAACCAAAATTCCAGACTAAATCCGATAATAATGTTTAAAAAGTTGCCAAACCAACGCTAGCATATTACAAGCAGTCCCATGATTCATTGTAATAGCAGAGATTAACACCCATCGTATGATAATATATTGAATGGGGATGAAGTTTGAGCAATTTGTGTGGAAGAAAATTTGTTAAAATCTGTTTTATGGCTGAAAAAAGATATACTTAATAAAATTTGGCGATTCAAAAATGATTTTGGATTTTTAGACTTATCCGTAAATATTAACATTCAAATGATTTTCTATGCATAAATTGTTTAATGTACTCTTTAATCGTTGATAATTTTGTTCTGACTGAAATCCTGCTAACAATTAAATTTACTGTTCTTTTACGTTTTTATCCATTTTTAGGAATTTTTTATGAACATTTCTTGAAATTTGACCTATTTAATATGCTCAAAATCTGGTGATCAACGAACTCATATTTTCATTTGAAAAGCTTGATTTTTTGGTGCACGAATGAAATTTTTATCTTAATCCTAAGGAGAATTATCGTCTGGAATGACACACATACACACAAACAAACATACACACACACACACACCCATATATATATATATATATATATATATATATATATATATATATATATATATATACCAATGTCATGAAAGCCTATGAACCATCAGGACTCAACATAATAAATGATGAAAATACTCGTATGTTACCACCCACAGGTATTACATATACGTCCATACAAAAATAACCCCATAGCTCAAACAAAATTTCTTGGCAATGCAAAATTTTGATTTAAGAATTTTTAGAGTAATTTCAATGGCTTAATTTTTTAACTAAAATTCGCTAAAAAGAAGGTTTACAAAAATAAATTTCCAATTATTAAATAAAATTTAATTTAGCAATTGATTATCATATACCATAGATAGATATTTATATTATAATATACCATAAAAAAATAATGATAATAATAATTTAATAAAATGATCAAATAAATGTAACATGCTAAGAGCCAATAGGAAAACGTTATCCTAGTTTTTAGCCTCCGAACTGAAGATCTGAGGTCTTAGCATTTTATGTCTCTACTTTGGCACTGAACCGCAAAAAGCGTTACTTCTAAGGAAAGACAGTATTAGGGGTGTAGAAATTTTCTGATCGATTCTCGTGACAACCAAATCGTTGCCAGAGAACTGTATCTTGGCTATTTTCCATTTTACAAAAATGTTTGCCAGTCGTTGGAAGGATATCAATTTGTGCTAAAATCTGATGTTTCCTAAATCTTCGAAAATGAAAACAGCTTTACGCAAGGTAATATATACTACGCATGATTCTCAAGGTACAAAAAAACGTGTCTCGCCCCAACACGGGGTGAGGCACAAGTAGTGCTAACTTCGAGTTATCACTATTTGCGAATTTTCTGATCCCAGAACTAATAAGAAATCCTATATCTAATACATTATTAACCGGAGAAACAACGGCGGTAATCATAAGGGTTGTAATCATTCGCTTTCTTTTTTAAACGTTTTAATTTACATGTTTTTACTGTACAATTTCCAGACACCTAGAGATATCCCAGTTTTTCCCGTTTTACGAGGTGTCATTGATTTCCCGTAACACTTACACATCTATCAGCCATTGAAAAAAAGAATGCGGTAGGTCCATTGACGGTGGATAACAAACTGAGTATTCGTCGTACAGTTTGGAGTGTTGATTAGAGAGATTTCGGACGCAGCCTCGCCCTTGCCGGTTTAAATTACGATCGAACGCCCCTCGCAACTCTAGTAACTTCACGATCGAAAGTTTTTGCTTGTTCTCGTGCCCCCACCTTCTGACATGGCAGTTTGGAAGAAGATAAAGTGAGACTGGATAATAAGGATCCCTGTAATACGAAACGAGGTGATAAAACACAAAAGCGAGTGAGAGCCGTGCGCATCAAATTAGAGATCAGGGGCGGAGATAGCGATGAGGTCCGGAGAGAGCATACGGGCCACCGTTTTTGTTTTGACTTGGGGCTGATTTTATGTGCTGTCCCTTGAAGTCTAGTCCAAGCTTTACTGTCTGCACTACAGACATACGCCAACGCTAACTTCTACGTCACTCCCAAAGATGTATGTTATGTGATATGTATATATATTCGTTTGGAGGTATTTCACTGGCATCCAAGAATCTTTTGAACTGAATGACCCTCAACCTCTGACTCCTCAACTGACTTCTCAACGAAATCCCATTCATACTAGAACCCAATAATTTTATCATACACTTTCACGGCTGGCCTCCCGTTATTTTATATAGCAACTAGTTAAAGTGTCTAATTCGAGAAATTGCACACTTTAACTGATCTCCGTAGTTATTCTATATACTAACTAGTTATTTTATATACTAACTGATTTCACACTTTAACTGTAACATATATAGTAATGGTTTCTTAGCCTATTTATGACTCATAACACCTTGGTTTGAAGACCTTTTATCTTTCTGCTGAGCTCGATGATGAGATTCCACTTTGAGTGCTTACTCCTGTGTTAGATAGACCCCAACTTCTCAGATCCAGCGATTGTACTATTGATAAGCTTCATATGATCTAAATTTTGAAAAGATCTTTCTAGTTATTCAAGACAAATTTTAATATCGGGTTCTTTATTCAGTTACAACGTTGTAAATTACTAGTAAAAAAATGAAAATTTTCCAGTAAAGCAGCATGAAAGTGTGAGTGAATTTCAATTATAGTCTTATATTATGCTACCCTGTTTTGAAGTTTAAACACTTCGATTGCTAAAGAATTATTAGTCAGAACTGACCCCAGTGTGATCTCCTAAGGTTAATAGTATCGAAACATTGTTTGTTGTTTGAGATTTATAAATTCCTGTTTATTTCATTTATTTATTGCTATGTTATTTCCTTTCTTTCAACTTAGAAATTTGATTACTGCAGAAATGTATTACTGTTTAGATATTAAGTACAAATAATATACAATAATAATATACCTACAATTGAACTTAAGCCTTGTTGGGCAAATTATTTGATTTTTTGAAGTCCTTGATTAAATTATTTTCAATTTAGTGTCCTTGAAAAATGTTCACTTAAAAAAAAAAAAAAAAAAAAAAAAAAAAAAAAAAAAAAAAAAAAATTACTTTGTTTACTTTAGTAGTTTTACTTTGTTTATTACTACTATTGTCAAGTACTACTGTTATTTAATTTTCTTATAATTATGTTTTTGCCAAATAAATAAATAAATACAATAATATACCTCCGAAACCATCCGATTCGTAGAATGCAGGAGGATTACAACAGACTTTCTCATACTGTAGTTGCGGATGGAAGTGTTGATATTTTCAGCCGGAAAGCTTAGGGCACGTTTACGGAACTTTCTTTCATTAATTTGTCTTGTTTTTATATTTAATTGTGTAGTCCTTCTCTCCCCATTGTTTCTCTTCGTTCAATTACTACATTTCTTTTTCCATATTAATTTATCGTCGCCATGCATTGTCATATTTTTTTCTTATTTTTATGTGATCGTGTCTGTTGTCTGATCACGTTTTGAAATAAATTTTGTAAATTGGACTTTTGCGGGTATTATAAATAAGTTAATAAAATAACATGGTAATCGAGAGTTTATGCTCACCAAAATACTACTTATGTGTCATATACAATACGTTCTTGTTTTAACTGATAGGAATTTCATTAAAGTTATGATCGTTGCCATGTTAACTCTTTCACTATGTTCATTCTAAGTGTGCTTAGAGTGTGCTTGTGTTTGCTCACCCGTGTTTTGGTCTTGTGCTTTCGACGATATTCTTCGTCGTTTTCTCCTTTCACCAGCTGGTACATCGGTTATTGCGTCGTCGCCTGCAAAATTGCCAGTGACCTGGAAAAAAGCCCTTTGTGGCTCACGGAAACCAGTCGCTGCGGGCAGGTGTTGGACGTCGTACACTGAACCTAACTGGTACGTTGGCCATTCGCCCATGTTCAGCTCCTCACTCCATCATCTCTCTTATTGTTCGTAAAAGCTGTTGATGGGCCCTTAATTATTCTCTGTATCTACTCAATAGGTACTGGGTAAGTTACTTGAAATTTCGGTTTTCCTCTTTCTATTCTGTGTGGTATCAAAAGTGATTCTTGACCTCCAATATCAAAAGTTCCATTTGCTCTTGGCATTTCAGAGCTTGCTGATCAATTTTGGTTCCGTGTCTGTCTGTCTCTCTGATGTCTGTCTGAGGCAAATCCTTGTCACACCCAAAACTATAACAAGTTTCAGTCCTATTGCAGTGAAACTTTCAGGGATTGTGCGGGTTAGCTCCTAGACGGTTCCCTATAATTTCCATGCAGTCGAATCAACAGTGGTCTGTGTGCACGCACAAATGTCTATTTCTCATAACGTCGATTCTCATCATCTCTTGGTCCGATTTCGTTCGAATTTCCGTAGGTAATTGGGTATTTGTTCAAGGAAAATGCCCTATAAATTATAACGCAATTGGAGGAGTAATGACCATTGCACATGCGCGAAACTAATGTTGATTGACACTGGCAAAACTGCGACTCTAATGGAACGATTTTGATGACATTTTTGGGGATTGTGCGGGATAGCTCCTTGAAGTTCCCCTATAAATTTCATTACCGTTGTATGAATAGTAGTCTGTGCGCATGTGCAAACTTTTATTTCTTACAACGTCGACTTATCAATAATTTCGACTCGTACTTTGTTCCTCAACTACTTCTATACGTCCATGTTACATCATGTGAAGAAGCTATACTGCCCACCCAGTTTGGCAGACGTTTTCATGCTCATTGAGGGAAATGGAAAATAGAACTATCGGCTCAACCATTTCGCAATATTTGGACTAGAGGGCATGCCGAACCATTTACTAACCACAATGAACCAATTATTTTCCTACAACAATCAAAATTGAATTGAATCTTTGAGAAAGACGCAAATATTTTTTGTCATATCGAAATGTAAAATAAACTTTCATCAAATGTAGAATTTTTGGTGTTATATTGATATACGTAATGTGTACCTTTTTGTAATAATTTGCAGAGTTTCACTATTTGTATTTACTGTATTTTGATTCTTTGAATTTATTTGTAGATTTATTTTCAACTAATTCCCGAATAATATTCATATGTTATGAAAATATTCAACAGGAAAGAAGTTTAATTCGTGCGGAAGGTTTAGTTCCACAGAAAAGTTGTTAACTGTTTTGTAGTAAATTGGGTTACCGTATAATGTCAAAACCAATTCATATGAGGAGTTACGAAAGATTTCTTCATAACTTTCCTTTGACGCTTTAGGTTGTCCGGAAAGAAACGGATCTAGTTGAATAAAAGCTTGTAAAAAGAAAGGCTGACTCTCCCTGGGGGGTACATATTTCCAACACGAATCCTCTGACAAGGAGCTGTTATATACGGGTAGCATGAGCTCTGTGCGGGAGCTGATATGATTGGAGGGTTGCCCCCTGGAGGCGGATAAGATGCGGTTTTCACTGTAATGACGCGAGCTGGAATTGTAACAAGTTCAATAACTTATTGTATCAAGTAGAAGGTTAATCCGCGGGTGAAAGCCCGGATAACATTTATTCCATCTAAGGGCCGGTTTATCAATCACATTTATCCAATGGATAAGAGGAATAATCTGAGAGATAGCGTTATCCTCCAGATTATACAATTGGTGGTATTTACCCATCCCCAGTTTCTAAACGCTATCTGGAGTTTTAATTTATCTGGTCCCTGAACGTCTTGATAGCAATTATAACTATAGGTTAATGAGATATCTAGAGCTTTCTAACTTGAATCAAGTTTATAAATTTTGTTTGAATCACAAGTTAGGTTGTCTTTAGTATTGTACCTTTCAAATGGATATATTTTGATATTTTTCTTCAAATAGCAGCGACGACGGAGAGTCTATCTTAGCAGAATTCGTTGAATGGTAAAGAAGAAATAATATTCAGTAAGGCCCCGTGTAGGGCAGGGCTACAGGGAATCGTATTACCTTTGCGGATTGTTCTTCACGCGGCAAATTAATCCGAAAATTCCTAATTCCTCACTGAAAAGTTTCAGCGAATTTTTGAAGAAAATTAAGCTATTGCTCTCGCCTCAAAATTTGTAGAATGTGAATTTTTGAAAAAAAAAATTATGCAGAAATCCGTTTTAGGCTATTCTGAATCATATTCTGAAGTTTAACGCATTTTTTTTATGTATGTATATATGTATGTATGTATGTATGTATATATGTATGTATGTATGTGTCATTCCAGACGATAACTGTCCGTAGAATTGTGCTAGAAACTTCAAACAAATTTTAAAATGTTAAGGGCACAAAACGAAAGTTCAAGTTCGTTGGCCAGCTTGATCGGATTATATCTTCGGGTTGAAATTTTCAAAAATGTAGTCAAAAATTTCAAAATAGCCTGTTTTTTGCGATTTGTCGTGCGAAATAATTTTTTCAGCATACTAACATGTGGTATATTCGGAATCAGCGTAAAATTTCCTATAAGAATATGTATCAAGTTTTCAAAAATTTCAAAGTTGAAAAATCAGTCAAAAATCGAAATAATGCCGTTCGCTGGTTGTAAAAATCGGTAATATTCTTCAAAAATTCGCTCATTGGGTCATGCTGCATGACTGGACTTTTTTGTTATAATCGCACTGAAAAGTTGGTTGTTATAATCGCACTGAAAAGTTGGTTGTTATAATCGCTTCATCCCTGAGGGAAATATGTTCTTACTGTACTTTCATTGTACTGTTTTAGTGTAGTTGTTAGTGTAGTGTTATTACTGTACTGTGATCTTTACTTTTCCATCGTTTTTCAAATAAGTCTCATGGAGTTACGTGATATGTGTTTCTGACAAGCAGATTGAATCCAACAAAAAAATACCAAAGGTCCCACTTTCAGCACAGCAGATTTATAGCCTTATTTTCCATTCAGCTAACCAGAAACCGCGGTTTTAGCGTTTTTATTCAAGTCCCCTAGATGCACTTAGGTGTCCCAAGCGTTAAATTTTTTCCTCGGCAGTACAGAAACTTATATTGTATTACTTGAAAAACATCAACTCCTTGAATACTGAGCGAGTGTTGTTGATGATGACGTATACTTATGGTGAATGATCCGATATTACTGTAATTAAACGAGGAACGTAGAGGACCAAATCGTTAACGATGATATTCCTATGCCATCAATCTCCTATGATTGATGATCTAAATAGGTTGAGTACATGCTGCGTAGTATGATAAAAGATTTCTTATTTCTAACCTATTAAATATTATCTTTCCTGCTTGAAGTCATCCCTTTTCCTGGCGGATCGTCGCAATCCACTTTTTAAACCCTTGTGAAAACCGAACCACCACAATTACTGCGCGCAAAAACTCAGTAAATTGTTGAGATGTGAGATGTGAGACAAATAATGATAATTACGAAATCAAAACTTTTAATAAATTTGGTTTCTAATTTGGTTGTCGAGGATGCCTGTGGATAACGGAAATGGCTAAAAACTGCTAAAAATCGTTACATTTGTATGTTATAGCAGAATATTGCCTAAATAAAGTTTATCAAATATTAAGTAGGACAATGAAAAATTGATGTACAAAATTATGCTGAAAAATGTGCTCAAATGTCATTAAAAAATGCAAAAAAATCTATAAAAACTGTAAAACAAGTTGAAAAGTTGAAATCTCTTTTTTGATTAGCAGATTATTATTAAGAATAGGTTTTTTGCCCTAAAATTAGTAGTTAACAATTCCATTGCTCTCAAGAAGCTCAAATTTCTAAACAATCTAACTTTATACAAAACGATAATTTTTGAAAATTCGGTCATACGATCATACTGTATGCCTGGAACTTTGTAGAATTATTTATTTACTACTAATGTAATCTCATTTTGGACTACCATTTGATGAGGATGATGGTGCGGGGAACGAATTTTTAAGGGTGGCGCAAGGTATCAGCTACATTGAACGACAAAATCAGCAACTATGTTTCTAAGGACATAGCGCTCCTAGCGGCGGGTCGTGTCATTTCTGAGCCCCATCAGAGAATTTATTTTTTTATTTTCTTACTACACTAAGTTTATTTACCACTTACTTGCAATTTGATTTTGATCTTAAAAACCTACCTACTACATTAAAAATCCAAAACAAATATACAGAACGTGTTTTGTCCGACTCTAATAATTGATGAACTAATTAGCCATTATTTCACTTTCACTGTGCTAGTTCGTGTGGTTTTCTTCTCTTCAGTCTTCTCAGCAGGTCGCTTACATCAAGCAAATGGATAGCTTCGATGTTGTCATGACCCCTTAGTCGCCCCTGCTAGGTGATGACAATTTTCTTGATAGTTTCATCTTTAGTTTCCACCTTAAGATCATGGTAGAGTCTATCATTCAGTACCAGGGTGCATCAACTATGTTCCTGAGCACACTATTTTGGAAAGTCTGGATAAGCTTCCGATTGCTCTGAGCTGCGCAGCCCCACAGCTGTGCTCCGTAAGTCCATACTGGCTTTAGGACTTGGTTGTACAGGGTTAGTTCCCATTACAGAAATGTCGTAAAACGTGTTTGGTGGAAGTCTCGTGCAGTTTTTTCGGAATCTTATATATATTCTTAATTCGTTTTCGAATAGATTCCTCTTTTAACGACCTTGCGGCTCCGTTTTTAAGAATAAATTTAACGTCGTCGCCTACATATCGTGTTTGAAGTTATTGTATAAAACACTTTTTTCATCATTGTTTGAAATTCTTTTCGTCGTTTTGGTTTTGTTTTCGGTAAATCTATTGTTCTTGGTTGTGGCATTCCAACGTGCACATCTTTACACCCCGTTAGCGGCCCTTTGATGAACTTTTTACGGACTGTTGGTAGTGTTGGTTGTTACTGTTACCATATCACCATAAACACCCTCGCAAAGCCATTAAACTGACTCAAGTTATAGGTGGGATGTTTCGAGTATGTTAACTAGTTTTAAAGGAACGTTCACTTTTTTATATCATTCCTTCCGAAAGGTATGTGGAAAATTGACTCCTTCTCTGTAGCTGCACATTTCGCGCCTCCCAAAACTTGAGGTGTGTAGCTTTTCAGATATGTCGACAAACAAATGCTTTAGTTTTAAATTTGGCCACATATTTTATTACGTTTGTTAGAAGCAATGTTACCAATGAACAGAGCCCATGATACATCTCGAAGATCTGTTGTTGAAATCTACGAATGTGAGCTGTATTGAATGTCATTTGTAGTCTATCAGTATGAAGCCTAACTCGGAAGTCCCAATGCAGAGCGTCCAGCAGTTCCAATTTTTACTGCACTTACAGCTTTCATCATCACCTGTTTAAGGTACGTTTTGCTTGGGACGACTGTAACTATGATCTTTCAACGACTAATGCTCAACGATTATCGTTGCTTGTCTCTTTTTTTTGTTTATAGAGCTGATTTGCTTCACACGATTGCCGCTTGGATCGTTAACGACTATCATACAGCGGGAATAGTCGTACGAGAGTGTTGTGGATATAATCGTCAATCGTGAACGATTATTTGACCGGATCGGTCGTTTTTGCCAAAAATGGCTCCTTCATTTTCTGTTGCCGATGACGAAGTACTGATAAAGGAAGTGGCAACATATTGGTATATAAATTTATACTATGATATATCAGAGTACCAATGTAAAAATCACAATATAAGTAAAATTACCTATAGTTACTCACCTCAGCGTAATAGCGAGTTTCTCTCCAGGAGTTACAAGATACAGATTTATAGGTCAGATAAATTTTATTCAAAAAAAGTTTATCAACAACGAACTAGGACACTATAAAATTGATGCAAAGAAATATACTGGAAAATGAACTTGAATTTCATTAATTTTTGCTGTTTTTTGGCTTTTAAAACTTAAAAATTGCGTTTTAAATCATAGAATATTATTTAGTACGTGTTTATTTGCCATATTGTCGGTGGTTAAACTCAAAGGGCTCAAATTTCGAAACGATAGAATATAATATAAAACTATAATCTAGAAAAAATCGCTCATACGATCATGCAGCATGACTGGTTTTAATATTCACCGTCCACTCAACAATCTTGTAAAATTTACGTCATCGGCTCAATCGTGATTATCACCGGATTCGTTTACGTTTTGTTGTGCGGACAACAACATTTACCTATAAACGAAACAATTTTTCTTTTATTTTCGGATTGTACTCGTACATTCTTTAAAACATTAACAAACGAGGGAGTTTTCAGGATTTTTGACAGTACAATGGTATGGTATCCAATTACTTTTGGAAAAATCATGGATGAACTTTACAGAGCCGGTTCTATCGCAGAGTTGAGTTTTCAGGAACAGAGAAGAGCTAAATGCCTTATTCGGGATGAATGATAAATCTTCGATTTACCATATTTTACTCCGAAACCCTCCCCCGTCCTCTTTGTTGCAGATTCCGGATCCGAACAAACAAAAAACGCACCCGGCAGGAAGTGACTCGTGTGGACCGGATACCCGGAATCCGGGTCACGAGCGAGGCCTTTTGTTTTCCGAAGTCGCGACGTAGCGGCTGGGAATAGCGTTTCCATCTGCGGTTATATTATCATCAGCAGTCAGCTGTCCGCCTCGTCCGATGCCCGTTCTGGATCGCTTGTGGATCCTTATAAAGCACACTACAGAAGCATCCTCATTTCTATATTAACTCTTAATGTGAAGGTGGATCCAGTGAAAAAAACGGACAGTAGACCTACGGTTCTACAGTCAGATCATTTAATAATGATTAATTTTACACATTATTAGTTCATTATGGTTACTTAGCAATATTAGTTTATAACAGAGCGTAATAAATCAGCTTTCCTTGACACTACAGAGGCTTAGGGATTATGAGATGCTGTGATAAAATGAGAGCATTCCAAAAAGTGGCTAACGATTTTCCTGGTATGAAAACTAAGGAAGTTACACTTCCCTAGTAACGCATTGGTTGTACGTGAAAATAAATAGAAAACCCCTCCGTGACGTGACGAAAACAAGTGGAAACGTCCTGTTAATCATTATTAAATGATAAAACGTATTAAACTTCAGTTATTATTTATTTATTTATTTAATATATTTGAACAAGTATGTTCCTTACATTCGAGTATGCTTTACAAGAAATACATAATTGAAACTGAGTTGTAGTGCAAACATCATTAACGTAGTGTTTTCAATACCAAGTTGACTCAACTTATAAGAGAGCAAAATTTAGAAATTGATCGTGGTTTCCAGTTTCATACTTTACTCACAATTGATGATATCTATTCAGTATTACAGTGTTAGTAGAAATTTCAAATATTTTATAAATTCCAAATTACTATAATATTCATTATTAATTCAGCTTACTCTCTTTACCTTATAAATATTGGGAACAACAATAAAATAAAACACACAGTGAACTTCATAAATCATTTCAAAAAACATTCAAGCAGTTAACATAGGCAGTACCAGTATATTATAAGCGAGTTAATTCTTCAAACAAACAAACATATATTTCTCAGTTTGAAAACTTCACTTAAGAAGAAATATAGCCTTTTTATGTCTAATTCACCTGGTACTGATACAAAGTTTATCAAGTTTCCGGTACCACCCCACCACCAAGTCCGAGATATATCTTTTTCTGATCCAGTTATACATAGGACACTCAAATAGAACATGAAATAAGTTTTCAAATAGACCCGTGTCACGGGCCGTACTATTAATAATTATTTTTGAAAATAATAAACCAAAATCGAATTTAAAAGATCAGTGTGCATTCAAAATTTTCTAAATTTTTTTCATTGATATCCGTTTTTGGACATTCAGAAACGAATTCTAGAGTTTAAGGATGAGTTCATTGGCCAGCACTTTTTGAGTACATTAAATTGGCAAAATTTCAAAAAATGTACTGAAAAAATCACTAAAAATTGCTAAAAACGGCTAAGAATTGTCCACTTTATATTTTTTGGTTGAATATTGCTCAAATAAAATTTATCAACTATAAAACAGAACATCTTAAAAATCATGTAGAAAATTATGCTGAAAAATGTACTTCATATTCATTAAAATTTGCTTAAAATTCGAAAAAAAACTGCAAAAAATAAACTGAAAATTCGGAACCTCTATTTGAATAGGAGATTATTATTTAAAATACGTTTTTTACCATAAAATTAATAGATAACAATTTCCTTGCACTCAACATGCTCAAATTTCAATACGATGTAACATTATACAATACCATAATTTACGAAAATTCGCTCATACGATCATGCTGCTTGACTGGAACTTTTTAGAGCCATTGCGGTAGTTAACAAATTGTTGGAAAAATAAAAATAAAATTCTTCCTGGCCTTAAGTTGGTTTTTATAGTTTTCTACAGCGTTCCTCCCCTGGTGCTTCTTGTAATAATTTAAGCTGTCAAATAAAGAAATGTTCCATTGCAAAAGCTTTACTTTCTTTCTAAATTCGTTTAATGTAAAAGCTATGAGTGAAATGAAACTTCGACATCAGGATCATTGGGCTCACTATTCTATCCAGTTTGAACTCACCGGCTCGGATTTTCTATCAATCACATGCGTGGTGGGGGGAATGTGTGCAATGACGGTATTTCCTGACAAGGATCTGCCGAGCTATTAGCAGATCGATGCTGCGCGAATCGGATTGCCATTGTCAGCAACGGTGACTCTTCAATAGTCCATTAGCCCGTCCAAGGTGAGAGGGCACCAGGTCGCCCCGCTCCCTCTCAAAAGGTCATTAATTCTGGTTCTGGGTCGCTGGGATAACCTGAAAACGCCGCTAACACGCCACTATGATCTCCTTCTATATCGAACAAACCCTCAACGGCGTTCTATTTCGTTTAGCGAAATTTGCCCTAACGTAAAATACTTCAAGCATCATTTTCCCGTTTTTTAGCGAATTTTGAAGAAAATTAAGCTATTGGACTCGCCTCAAAATTTGTAGAATGTGAATTTTTGAAAAAAATTGTATGCAGAAATCCGTTTCAGGCTATTCTGAATCATATTCTGACGTTTAACGCATTTTTTAATGTATGTATGTATGACGATAACTGTCCGTAGAATTGTGCTAGAAACTTCAAACAAATTTTAAAATGTTAAGGACACAAAACGAAAGTTCAAGTTCGTTGGCCAGCATGATCGGATTACATCTTCGGGTTGAAATTTTCAAAAATGTAGTCAAAAATTTCAAAATAGCCTGTTTTTTGCGATTTGTTGTGCGAAATAATTTTTTCAGCATACTAACATGTGGTATATTCGGAATCAGCGTAAAATTTCCTATAAGAATATGTATCAAGTTTTCAAAAATTTCAAAGTTGAAAAATCAGTCAAAAATCGAAATAAGCCGTTCGCTAGTTGTAAAAATCAGTAATAAGTATTTGCATGAAACATTGTCCAAATGGACTCTTATGGAAGTATCCCTGTATAACCAATCTTAGAACCATGCTGTTTAAAACGTAGGAAGTAGGTGCTTCTTAAAAAAAAAAAAAAGAAAAAAAAAAAAGTAATCACAACTGATGAGTTTACTCTGTGCATGTGTTAATTATTTGATTCCATGTTTGTCTATCAAAATCATAAACTAAAATTTCTCAACACGATCAATGGCGACTGAAATGTCGAAGATTTCTTCAAAAATTCGCTCATGGGGTCATGCTGCATGACTGGACTTTTTTTGAATCGCAGAATATTATTTAGAACGAGTTTTTTGCCATAAAATTGGTAGTTAACAATTTCTTTCCCCTCAGTGACCTTAATTTCTAAAACAATGTAACATAATATAGTGTGATAATTTACGAAAATTCGCTCATACGATCATGCTGCATGACTGGAAATTTTTAACTTCTTTACTGTGAATCGTAAAATTGCGGAGTCTTGGAACTGTAAAAGTGTGAACCCTTCTCGGAGGCACGATGCGCCATGTTCTGATCATATATCATTATTACATACGGGGTTTAATAATCATAGACCAATGATCTGCGTAGAAGGGCTATCTATTAAGAAATAATA
The DNA here is from genome assembly GCA_030762985.1 of Adelphocoris suturalis. Classification (NCBI taxonomy): domain Eukaryota; kingdom Metazoa; phylum Arthropoda; class Insecta; order Hemiptera; family Miridae; genus Adelphocoris; species Adelphocoris suturalis. The sequence continues at coordinate 163,093,427 of CM061040.1, forward strand.
AACCATTTTGTAATAATTTACAGTGTTTTTTGGATTCTACGCATCTTGAAATGTAAACCGAAAAATTTTCAGGGGTTGTTAACATTTTCTCTCCTTGGTCGATTACTGAGGCATTGAAAATAATAAACCGAAATCAGAAGAATAATAAATGAGTCCATGAGTTTTACACAAAAATTCGTTCCGGCCAACACTGAATTCTACGACTCTTTAAAGTAAATGATAGAGTGTTTATGAATTATGTTTGTAAGCACATGCGTATTTATGTACAGGCTGTCCCAAAAGGACACCCCCCCCCCCCTCTTAACTTTTTCCTTCAATTTTTGAGAGATCCAACAAAAGTGTCTGGACCCCTCAAAAGGACTTGAGAAAATAGTTTCCCATTTTGATGACACCTCATTTTAAAGATTTCATTAGTGCTGAACGCTATCTTGATACCTCATTCCGCTTTTAGAGTGGCGCTGAAGTACCATGAAGAAGCGTGGTTTATATTTCTGAAGACCTGTGTGATGAACTGGATTTCATTATTGAACATGGTTTTCGGATCTAACGAATACATAGAAAATAAAAGGGTATGAAATACAATAATCTCATTGTAAATATTCGAAAATCCCTCCTCCCACCGTAATACTTTGTTAAATTCTTGATGTGAATTCTTCTCTTTCGTTGCCAAGTGGGAGAAATATCGGCAAAAGAAGAGATTATTGTATTTTCAAAGGAGGGAGAAAGTAAACACCCCCTCCAATGGTTAGTCCAAAATCGTTTAGAATTCATTTATTATAATAATTTTATTTCTGCCTTGATATTTTAAAAAAAATTCGGAAAAATTGGTGGGGAATTCTTGGGACACCCTGTATAATAAATTTATGACCTGGGGATTGAGATTTAAAAAAAAAAACTCATACTTTAAAAAAAATCCATGTTAAGACACATACATACCTTGTTTACCAATTTCAATGGGATACACACAAAGATAATAATGGCTAGTATCCCGATGATGATGCTTTTACTCCACTAACTGTAGTAGATCCTTTGATTTCCATGCGTGAAAAGTAATTGCTATAGCACTTGCTACCAACTTTTACTCCACAGTGAAGTAATTGGAGCAGGAGCTATAGCATCGACTCCGAATTGTACGCATAAAAAGTATTCAGTGAAGGTAATGCTTCGAAAAATCGTAGCGTGGGCCATGGTAGACTACGGTTCTCAATCCAACAGGGTGAACCCGTCCAGAATGACCGCATTTATGGTAGTGTGCAGTGCTAAAGTTTATTAAGAACGGAGGTTGTGCAGAGAGAGTGAATTCAAAAAGTTATACCGGTTTGATAAAGTGAACGTGAAGTGGATAAGTGATAACTTTTTGGGCACATAAACCGAAACAAGATATGAGGCGCTTTCGCCTGAACAAAAATTGAAAATTTTGCTCAGATACTTGGCGTATCCAGGATTCCAAGTTGAAGTGGGGAAGACGTAGGTGTGCACCAAAGCACATTTTCTCGTGCAGTAGAATTTGTCTCAAATAAGGTACCGAAACTCTGTGATTTACAGGAGTTTCAGGAGAGTGTGGGGGATAGTCACGTGACCGCGTCCTCAGCTGGAGGTCTTACTACCTTCCCTTAGTGTAACTACTTGGTAGCCTTTGTACCATTGTTTTTTTGCATACAACTTGGAGGCAACGCTTCTACTCGAATCACGAGGTAAAGCATTTACTATTACCTTCCACTACAAATATTTGCTAAGCTTTTATGCATACTAGCCAATGGAATCCTTTGCGTTGAAATTTGCTAAAATTATTCATAGATAGGAACCTTGAATACACACACGGTGTTTATCTAGCCCATTTCATCTAATGTGTGTACATTTATAAGGGTTCCAGCATTAATATATAATTATCCACATCCTCACCCCGCCCTGGACGTTGGCGTCACGAACAATGAAGACCCGATGATTATGTCAACTACTGATTGAATATTGATTACTGTAATTATCGCGTTGGAGCCAAATGATTTAAGATGCTCCTTCCATACGGGCCAGACTCTTTGATAAGCTCTCGGACCTTCCCTTGCCTATTCTCCCCCAAGGTAATTTCTATTTTCATTACACACGAGTGAAAGGTATAATTAAAAGTCATTGAGGTCAACTCATCCGTCAAATAGGCCTTTTCCTTGACCTTTTCACTTGAAGCGAAGGTTGAGATAAGAAATTACAAAAAGAAATTGAAACGTTGATGCAGGAGTTATTATACTCAACCACCTTCATCCTGTGAAGTTTTTGTCCTGTCAGCTTCTTTTTCTTTTCGTCCTTAAAATTGTTGTGTTAAGTTCATTTAGAGAACAATAGAGAACGGTTAAGGGTTTTATCTACTCTTGAAGGAAGCCACGTTGGAGTTAATTGTAGGTTAGAAAGTGAAGCGTTCGCGCCCCGTTCGGTAAATCACCTCCTTAACCATTCTATTCTACTGACGAGCTTAATTTTATTCAGTTTCGGATATTTTCTCTTAACGCGTTTTCATATACCCATTTTGTCGGTTATCAAAACACCATTTAAACTCTCAAGCTGGTGATTGACGTGAGGGGGTTTCACGTTTGATTGGTTCACTGAGGTGGACGGTGGCGATGTGATTGGAGCTGTCATTGGCGATGATGTATCCATTCTCCAACACTCATCACTCATATTTTTCTTTCGTTAATATTCAAGCGTTCAGCGGGTGTCCTCAACAAAATCTTGATAATTTCATTAGTCAGTAAGCCATTGTATAAGCACGTCCGAAATTCAGAAAATCTTCACTCAGTTGCTTCTATTAACTTGAGTGATTTATTACAATCGTTGTTCTGCACAGATAGTTTTTCATTCTCTACTCGAACGATTCCTATTGTTTTCGTGATGAAGGACACGAACACATGTATGAGAGTGTTGACGTTCTAAAGAAGCAGCCATAAGCTATAAGTAGTTTTTGTTTATTCAACAGTTTTTTAGGACATCTGACTCTAACTTCGCTTGGGTGGGGCCAATCTCCCAAGTCCGATGTTCTTGATGCACTATCATTTGATGATTCGCAGAAAGAAAACAACTATTAATCCTAGGAGCGTGCGGTTGTCGTTGAAATCTTCAGGAGAGCCCTAAAGAAATCCTGATCTCATGATTTTTATCGAAGGCTGGTCGTAAGTCTACCTTCAGTGCCTCAAAGTATCCTATCCCGTTATAGCATTGGGTGGTTTTCTCTTATCTCCCATCCGGTGTCCGCCCTACACCTCAGTTCCACGTGGTACTTTGTGTAGGGAGATGATACAGTGCACGGGATCGGAGCGAAGAGCCTTCCGGGATCGATGTTCCCAACGGTAATAAGACCTGTCCTCACGTAAATAGAATCCGTTCGCCTCTTTCAAATCTTATCATAGCGCGAGATAAGATTGCTTTTTATCGCGACTCAGCTGTCCTTTATGGTCCCCTTGACGTGGAGTATTGAAAATCTACCATTTGTTGCTACACGATTAGGATTTTATAAGATTTCGTCTTTCTTCATTGTTGGTACATAGATGCTAAAACACGCACAGAACCTTATTTCGGGTACCCTTGGAACCTCGACCGTGAAACATGAGTTCGGAATTTTGAATTTGGAGGAAAATATCACAGAGTTTTTCTATGAACAGCAGAGTCCTTTTTGTTGGCAGCACGTACAGAAACAAATCAGAATGTTTAGGAAACTAGAGTAGGAGATGTTGAGATACAATAGGAAGATCTTATTATTTGTTTATTTATTGAAGAATACGGGAAATAAAATCCCAATCTATATTATTAAAATTTTAAGTATGTCTATGTGTACCTACATGGATTACAATAATGAAATTTTGCGTTTCTTTTCCGTTTCATGCTACTTGTCGACGACTGGTACCATTTTCTCAATTTCTCTCTGTCTGTCCGTATGTTTGTCCGCTTTCCAAGGTTATAGGGGTCATTGGGCAACTGATATGAGTGTTGAAAAATGTCTGTATCAGTTCGATTTAAGTTAATGGCCATTTGAAGTTTTAAAAATTTGAGCCAGAGGGGGTGTTTTAGGGTAAGGGGAGGGGGTGAAATAGAGTATCGTGGACACATTTGAACAAACTGAGGATCACTTTAACTTAGGAATACTTTAACTTTCGCTTACTTTTGACAATTTGTGGTTGCGTGTTGCACTGTCACTAAGTGTGTCTAGCAAATTTGAACTTGAAGATGATTCCATGCTCTACAGGTACCATCAGCTGATTTTCAGCATCGAGAGCGAATAGAGAAAGGGCAGTAAGCTGGAGTCTTATGGACACTGTCACTTATGGGAGTTGATGTTGGGGTCCTACAGGCACCGTCACACTTGGATATTGGATAAAGGAAATGCTGGAGTACTATGGACACCGTCACCACGGATATGTGAAAGTTGTTTTGATGTAAACTAGACTAGAATTATATATATATATGTATAGGTACTGTTATGGCCACGCACGGGGGCTATTGGATGACCTGATTCTAAGGTTGTCTTGCATATGACTTCAGCGAATTTTATCTTTACTCGGCTTGCTGCGTCGTCGCGTCTCTGTTTATTGGTAAAAACTACAGAAATACAAGTTGGACTTGGACCATGACAGAGCATACACTTGAGTGGGCATCCTGCGCTTTTTTCGGACAACTGGATCGGCTACAGAATTTCAATTCCGGATTTTGTTAGTTGTTAGAGATTCAAGAACCTACTAGCTAGCTGTCAAAACTAAAACATGTATTCATGAAGTTATTCTTCCCCCGACCTCTTTTCCAAAGTTCTTTACCGAAATTAGCAACAAAAAACGTTGATTTTTACTAAAATTATGCTATAACATTTTTCTAGATCGCAGCGATACCTATAATTTACGCTCAGGGTATGCATATAAATCAATAATACCTTATATTATAACAAATGACGTAGTACTGTTAGACCTTTAATATTATGATACTAAACAGTTTAGATCATCAGGCTTGTGCATCAGTTAAACTGTTCGGCTTCCAACTTTTTTTTTTTTTTTTTTTTAAATAAAGAAAAGGGCGTCGATAGAAAAAAGTCTCCCGACGTCCATGACGGCAGAATCAGCTTTGATTTATGTCTAAAAATCAGCTTTCCATTTACTCTCAGTCGAGTTTTTCTTACTTGTTTTTTGTGGGTCCAAAGTCTTGAGTGGGTTAAGAGGAACAGCTTTGGTGAAGTTATTCGGAGAGTGAGATAAATGGAACTTGGCGGATCTGTCTTCTCCAGTGAAACTGAGTCAGATGCGAAATGTTGAGCGGAGCGAGTGAAAAAACTCCGCAGAGGCAAATGGCCCTCTCGTCCACTTATTCAGTCAAGTTATTAAACGGTCCTTCAGTTAGGTCAACGCTGGCTAAAGACGTTAAAAACTACTTCCGGAGGCAGTATTTTTCTAATCTTCATAATCTGAAGTGCCCCGGAGGCTTGGTTGTTGCTCTCACATGAAAAACAGTTTTTTTCGAGCCACGATCAATCTATAATAATCCCATGATTTTTCAATACAGCTAAATTACCCGGGATGCTTTCAAATTTAATGACACTGTAAAACTAAGCAAGCTATTAAATGGCAGACTAAACAAGATATAAGTTAAACTCGGATAATGGCGCCCCACTTTTTCATACTTTTGAATTGGAACACAAATTATTACTAAACATCCCTCTACGTCTCACCATTGCGTAAACCTATTTATGATTCGATCTATTGAAATAATAAAATAAAATAAAAATCGTAATAATAATTTGCATAATCTATTACAATAAATACAGGAATGAATGTATTACAAGCAAGGTCTCGAAAAGCATGTACATACCTTCAGTAAGTGATCTCTTTGCGGGTCTATTATTCGAGTAAATATTTAGGCGCTTAATTTTATTTTCAAGCACGGAGTTATACTTTCGCTAAGCGTTTACCCATTTTCTTCATCATAAGAATATGGCAAAACGCCACTTATTGCTGTTACTAGTATAGTTACTAGTGCTGTTGATGCAATTAGTCTGAAGATTCAAAGAATTTCAAAGTAAAATCCAGATGAAATAGGTACATATAATCTATAAAAAAGGTGAATTGAGTTGTAGGTATCAGTCCCATCTATGAAACTAAAAGTTGGTAATTATACCTAAATATAGGATAAAAATCAGTAAAAACTAAAATAGGTTAATCCCCATGCAACATGCAACAATTACCTATTTTTGAAGAGAGAACAAAGGAGCGAAATTGATTGTGAATCGGCACACCCCCAAGTGTGAATATGTAGGGTAGTTATACAGGATGCAACTTACTTGAGTTACTTAATATTATTCATATTAATAATTTAATTTAATGAGTACCGCGCTTATAAAGAGTAAGTACAACGAAGTCCGTAATTCTCTGAAAAAACGTCAAAAGAGTTGGACCAAACTGAGACGCATTTACCCTGATGGCCAAAATCGCACAAAAATCAAAGTGTTAAATCTGGTTTGTATGTGCGTGTATATTAAGTAGTAATATTAGAATACGTTCCTAGTTATGAATGTTATGTTCCATAAAAGTAAAAAAATTTCAAAATCATGCAAGTAAAAAAACTTTTTTTTTTTTTTTCTCTTCCTTAATATAGCTTCTCCGGTTTCTCTCCAATAATTTCATATAAAATGATCTCAACTGCTCATTTAAGGGTCTCGTCGGAAACGATGGTAATCTTGCCGTGTAAAAATGGAATGGAAACGATTTGAGCCACGGACTAGTTCAGTTTTTCAGTTGTATATGCTCATGTATAATTATTTTCGAATCAATAATATTCGCTAGGTGGTACGCATCACTGAATAGCTCTTCAATATCCAATCTCCCTGACCACCAAGCGCCCGGCCTTTAGTGAGATGCCCCTTTATTAGAGCCTCGTGGCCCGAAAAACAATGACTTCCGGCTTCCTCACTCGTCTGACAGCAAATATATTTACCCCTCATCAACGTGTAGGCACTTTAGCTACTGTTTGTTTAGTCCTTGTTTGATGTTTATAGGTTAGACCTCATAATGGATGAAAACATCACCATCCCCTAAGAAACTATAATTTCATCGTTTCATAATATTTTGTGTGTATGCACAATAATAATGGAGTTTTTCGCTTGCTGTATCTGGGGAGAAGCTTAATTTACCCAACTGTACCTAAACTAAAAATTGGGAAAACTGCAATTTTCTAACCGCAGCAGTGAACTATAGCATTTTTTTTATTTTTTTAAATTAATCAATACAATTTCGTAGGCTAGGTGAATTTTTGTTTATTAAAAATCTGTTTCTAATATGTTCAAAATCATCTTAAATGTAAATATCGAAACGTTAATCATTAATGTTTCTTGGCTAAGTTGGTGAATATAACTTCTAACTCTCAAAATATATTAAAATAAAATGTTTTTGCATGTAAATAATTACATATCATAAAAAATATATATAAATTAGGTAGCTATGTGACCGATTTCCCAGACTATGGCCATGGCCAAAGTCTGCAATGTTTAAAAAAATGTTTGTTTTGTCTGCAATGTTTAAAAAAAAAAAAAAAAATACTAATGTGATAATTATGTACCCTTGTATTTGCTTTTGTCAAATAAACATATTCTCTATTCTATTCATCGGTTCATATTAACGTTCTTTAGAGTGTTTGTTGAAGTTTGAACAACTTTTACTACTGAGAAGAATGGATAACATTACCGTAACTTTTAAAATCAAATTGAAGTATAGTCACTTTATTTTGTAATCTAAATATAAAGACGGTGGTTTCTTCTAAAAATAATATACGTTGCAATTTGTTACAATAAAATTTTCCGTGTTGTGAATGAATTAAATTACCAGCCACCGAAATGCAGCAATATATTTATAAACATATATATTACTGCAGGTACTGTAGGAAAAGTGCTTCGTCGTCGAGTGAAGAATTTTGTTCCCTTCAAACTACTAACCGTTGTTCGTCTACCAACGAATTTTTATTTGTTTGTGATTCCAAGATTGTATACATGGCTTGAAAGTTAAACATCAAATGCACATTGCATCCTTGCATATTGAGTTACTCTCACCCAGAATTGTTGAAAAACTATAATTGTTCAAAACTATAGTGATTCAAGATCACGCACAAAACCTGTAAGAGTTTGGTTTGCAGATTATCCTGAAATGCTGTGGGATAAGTGTGAACCCCATGGTTATCTCTATGGGTTATTACTAATATCTATTCTTCGATGCGGTGTTTTTTCTCCAGTAAATTGGTTTAGACTCAGCTTCCTTCGTTCATAACGTAATCCAGTCGCCTTCCCTCTCACTTAAGAGGAATGTATATGGAGACAAATGAATGGCAGACTCCGGCGGGTTGCTGCCTTGAGAACTAGGTCGCGTTTCCTGATTTACTTAGTTGGAAGTAGGAGGAGAACTCTCCTGATTGAGAGCTCATTAAGGATTCCTCTGAGATCCACCGTTTGCTTCGCGGTGAAAACTCATCGGCGATCTGTGTTGGTTCGGTTCTCTAGCGTATTTAGTTCTTCCACCTTGAGAGATTCTTGGATCGCTATGATTAGAGCGAACGTGACTCCAATCTGTTATGCTCTAATCTACTCATCTGACTTCTTGAGTACTCTTGATAGAATCAGATTAATTTATTACCTACTGTTCCACTTTTTACTTTGCTTACTTGGTCAGGAGGGTCATTGCAAAGTATTCCAATCTGCCTCGAGAAAATAATAAAGATTTATGAAACTCTACCAGCCAGCATCTGAATTCATATCTGTATTTGCGTATGATGAAGGTATGTGTGTAGGGTGGGTTTGGATATTTTTATCTCATTATTACTCTTCCATATTATAACTTCACTCAAGGTCACACGTCCCCGTTGTCTAACTTTGGCACCCTTTGGGTGCTACAGGCTGGGCCGTTGGTCACTCTCTCTCTTCCTCTTCTTGCACTGCTCCTATGAATGCCCACCAGTTTGTGTGAATTGTGAGAGTCTTGGAAGTGCCTATCTGCAGGATCCGATAAGGGACGTTTTAGGGGCTGGATGATCTGGATAACGAGATCGCCTCCTAATTTTTGACGATCCTCTAACTTGACAGATGTGGGAATCTGGGAATGTGGTGTTTCGTGGATGTCGAAAAGCAGCCTAACAACTGAGAAGGCAGGAGTCCCACCGGAACCTTAAGTTGTGGAGGAATCATCCAGCTTGTGTAGCAGTAGAGCTACTGGCCGAGTGTGTTTGACATGCTCAAGTTCCCCATCCTCTCTGGGAATTTCTGGAGTATTAAGAACGACTTTTGTGTTCTCACAGCCACAACTCCGGTGATTGTGTGGTACCCACTGCTTCCACCTGATTTCCTTGATCAGCATAAATGGTTGAACAGATCATGTCATAATTTTGTTCTATAAAATCACTGTTCATCCATCATTGCTCTCTGGGCAATCATGGATGAACGTAGCTTATCAACTGATTCGGATTCGATATTTTTTATGCAAGTTCACTTGCGTTTATGCAGATCACACTTAAGACCTTGGTCACCTTGGCTCCTACGAGTCGATTTATAAGTAGTTCATTTTGAATCATCAATATCGGCTGCTTCCTATGTAGGGGGGTCAACCTATACTGATGTTCGTTATTTCATTTTTTTCAGGTTCGTGTTCCTACAGATCAGTTGGCTGTGCAGGACTTCGATCCGAGAATACACAAGGTTTGCACTGATTTATTATTTGTACCGTTGCAATAAATTGTGCGGTATAGCTTGTATTCAGTCTATAACTTTTATTGCCATCACATAAATAGTAGTTTGTGTGCATGCGCAAACGTTAATTTATTATAACGTCGATTTCTTATCATCTATTGGTCCGATTTCGTTCAAACATGGGTGATAGATGGGTATGTGTTCCAGGAAAATTTCCTATGAATTATATGGCGGAGTAATAACTATAGCGCATGCGCACAACTAAAATTTATCGACGTAAACAAAACTCCAAGAGTAATGGACCGATTTTTATGAAATTTTCTAGGATTGTGCGGTTTATCTCCTAGACGTTCTCCTATAAACTTCATTTGCCGTTGGAAAAATAGTAGGCAGTGCGCATGCGCAAACATTATATTCTTATAACGTTGACTTATCAATCCTTGTTCTCCAACTATTCTGTACGTCCGTGTTACAATATGTCAGGAAGCTATACTGGCCACCAAACTTTTGGCAGACTTTTTTTAAATCTAGGTAGGGGTTGTTGTTAAGCATCAAATGGATTGCTTTCCCGATAGTAGGTACTAATCAGTTGAATTTCCCTTTGCGGGTGAGGGTAATTATATGGGGTGAGGTATGTGTAAGGGTTATTTGAGAAGGTTGAAGATAGAAGGGTGATGCCCCGATCTAATTATATCATCACCTGCGTGGGATCCGACATGTAAACAGAATGATAATAAACATTTTGAAAAGAGAGCCGAGTGTTTGACTTGAGCCGTGAGGGAAGGCATTCTGTTGAAGGATACGAAACGAAGGTTTCCCCTCGTACTCTGTTTACTAACACTTCTAGAATACGTCACGAGAGTTGGAATTATGTTATCTCCTTGACCTCATATAATGAAAGTATTCACAGATTCTTACGAAGTGCGAACGTTTAATGTGTTTGTTGAGTAGATCTATACACATTATAATTCAACAGAAATCTAGCTTTTGTGCAATCGTTATTTGGTGATTTATATTCATGTAAATTGTTATTTGATTAGATTATCAAATCATTATAATTATAAGATTATTATTATTATCATAATCTGTTGTTGCCAGAGCCAAGACATTTTTGGCTGAATTTGTTTGGAATAAAAATATTAGTGTGATTGGACATACGATTTTAAATTATCCCATATAATTTGTGTGTCCAAGGCGGTCCCTACGATTGTGTAGAACGGCTTCGAAGAGTAATGTCGTCGAAAACAGGTGAAATAAAAGCATTTATGATGATGAACAACGGCGTCAAAAGATATTGGCGTATAATATACGGTGTTATATGATAGCGCATATTCGCGTCGAAAAACAAGACTTTTCTTAAAGAGCGCTCAACCACGTAGAAAATTTGCTCCATATTACTCATAACTACGTATAAATTCAGAGTTTCAAAAGGGAAAGAAATAACTGCGTAGGAAAATATAGCCGCGAAATCTGCAAGTGTGTAACGGCGTCGAAAGACAGCCGCGTCGAAATGGATACTAAAAAACCGTTCCGCGCTCAACTTTCCAGCTATTGCATTGCTTTCGGTGCTAACGATTTGTTTGAGGTACTTGGTGATCTACTACAGGCCTGCAATTTTAACAGAATCTACAAATGGGTTTTTCGTAGCACTTCAAATTTTTTCGAACTCAAAGGCACTTTTTATACCGTTTTACACCAACTATTTCAACACTTTTCGGAGCGACCGATTTGTTTGAGGGGTGAAATTTCGACAGAATCTAAAAATGGGGTGTATCAAGCAATCATAAATTTTTCAAGCTTGCCGATTTATTTAATGGCACTTTTTATGCCGTTTCGCGCTATAATTCTCTAACTATTAATGCTGGATCTGGATTTTTCACCTCCTCTCCTCAATCCCATTTCGATCAGACGTAGGAAGGCATTATATCTAACATAATACGAAGACTATCATCAATGTTACAAATTCTTCATTATCGATAGTTCAGGGACGAGAAGCATACGCATCAAGGTACCCACGTTATTTCAGCTAGATTTTGTGTTATGGCACACCTTCATAATTCTGTTGAACATAGCAGAAAAGCGTAGGTGATTACGGGTTGCCTCCCAAAAGCATCCTTCTGTGTAGTATCCATCCTTCTTTACCTTTTCGACGCGGTTGTTCTTCGACGCCGCTCTCTCTTGTTATATACGCGGTCATTCTTCGTCGCGGTTACTCTACTAATAAATTTTTGTTTCAGCTACTTCTGGAAGTTTATACGCCGCTGTTCTTCGGCGCCAGTATTTTCTATTTTATACACGTTCATCCGTCGATGCGGTTGCACTCTACATTAAGATGTTACTTGAAAAACCTCCTTTTTATACGTGGTTATTCATTCGACGCGGCTGTAAGTTCCCGTCCCTATGCTTTGAAAAATGTGAAAAATTGGTCACTATCGATACGCAAGACTTCCCATTTGGATTTCATCACTATCCGAAAAATATTAGCCAGTTCGCTGGCGCACACTTGAGGTATTTGAAAGACGCATGCTAGAGGGACTATAAAGTTGTGATGACCCGTTTAACGCAAGGGTAAGTTTTACCCGTGATTCCTCCAAATCGGTATCCCTCCGTTCTTCAATTCCTAGTAATCTGTTTCCTCCATTAGTCTTTGCACAAAAGGAAAATCCTTCGAAATCCAGGCAGTTTTCCAACCGACCCTATCTCCCACATTACAATAACAACCAATCGTGTATTATACTCGTACATTAATTTGTTGTACGAACTACAATATAATTATACTTCTTACATCATTGTTTGAACATTTCAATGTTCTCCTCTGTATACGGCGTTGTGGAAATACTCCTTTTCAGGGAGCTGGTGTTGCATCTTAAAAGAAATCTAAAACACAGTGAGTAGCTTTTGAAAAACATTCTGTTCAAATGGTCAGTTGGAATAGGAATGCAGTATTATTGGAATTTCACAACCGAGTATTAAAAAACAAAAAAGTACACCATTTTTTCTTCTCACAAACCTGCAATATGATGGGTATCCGTTGACCGAAAGTAGCTTAAAAATGAGCTCTCTAAAATTAGATACGTCACTATTAGGACCAACTGTGACAACTGAGTAATTTTTTTAATATGGGTTTCTTAATGTTCGGGGGGTTATTTGAAAATGTGCTTCACGCTTCACAATTTGTCAAAGACTAAACATCTGATGAACCATTTGAAGTTACATACTGCCATCATAAAAGTTTGGGAATAACTCTAGTTTTCATCTTTGAGCCTTGCTATGAAGAGTTTTTTCAACCCCCCTCCCCAAAGCTTTATTAAAAATGTTTAAGATATCTGAACGATTTATGAACAAGACATCCTATTAGCTATTTTTCGATCAGATTGAAAATGAAGGATATGCTCGACCAAAATGCAGCAGTCTTGGTACAACGGACCCTTAAGTCATGCTCGTGATATTACTATTATTATTGATCCCTATTATAACACCAAATTTATCTCGTTACTATTGTTTCATATAGGTAATTTTTTGTTTGGTATACTGTTTTCCTCTGAAATTAATTATTGTCGATTAAATATTAACATATTATATTCGTATTTCTATGCAGTTCGGTACTCGTATTTATCATGTAGGTACCTAATTCTGCTTCCGCCAGTGTAACCTCAGTAAAGCTAAAACAATAAAACGATCTCAAAATGTTAACAGTGTTTGTTACGCATTCTTACAACCTTGATTGATCAGATGAATAGGTTACCCTTTATTGTCTGTTCGATGGCTTCGCAGCCCCTCGTCTGCTCAACTAATAATATGCCGCTGCATAAGCAATTGATTAGCGCCCCCAGAATCTGGACCCTCCATGCATTAATGTTGACGTATTGTCAAGACAAACAGAGGCGTTCCCCAGCCGCCTGCAATACCAATCGGTGATCGCGTTGTCCGGATGGCAGAACTCGCCGCAATACTGAACCTCAATTAACTTCGGGGTTGCGCATTAATGTTCAGGCCCTCAGGGGATCGGCGGCACAAATTGAGTCACCGCTCACTTCCTGAGGCTTGATTTTACATTCCCAGCAACCCGAACGGTGAAAGGAAAGTTATACAATCGACTGGTCAAATTTTCTCTGGGTCTATAGCAAGACTTTATAAAAAAGCCTCTGCCCTTAATTTTTTTTTTAAATCAAATTTGCAAAAAAGGATATTTCTAGAAATGGTTAAGATAAAAAATTCAAATTCAATCAACTTCCGAGAAGACACTCAAAACTTGAGCAAAAATTACTTGTATTTGATTGAGAGACTCTAAATTGAGTCCGCCACCAGCGAAATAGGTATAACGTACGGAAAAACATTTACTCACTTAAACATAACAATTTATTATTTGATTTTCTTAAAATCATAACCTTAAATTCGTATTAAAAAAAAAAGTAGATATTTTACACCTTTGAATTTTCATCAAGAAGCCCCAGTTCCTGGGTAGAAACGTTGAAGTTAGTTTGGAAAAAAAAAAAATTAACTCTTGTTATAATCTGAACTGTTGAAATAAAGAAACGTTATAAGTCGTGTCTATGTTTACACCCAGAGAATTGTATTTTGTCTGCTTGTAAAAAAACATTGCTCGCTGCTGCTCGAGATTTGTAGCTTGGGCTGCCCTTGAAAGAATCGGTAATTATCCTCTTCACCCCCCTACCACCACAGCAAATCCGAAATTTCCATTGTTTATTGCACAACTAGACTATTAGTGGAATCAAACAAAATAAGAATCACGATAATCGGTTGAAATTTTTAGCCCGGGTGGCGTTGACAAAATTTGTCACACACACGCACACACCTATGGTTTTTCTCACGGATTCGGTCTTGAGGTGGTACGAAACGGATTTGTACGCGGTACGGATTTTTGGTTTATTATTTCCAATAATAAGCCTATGTGATCGTATAGCAAAAAATTTTTATAACCCCCCCTCAAACTTTGTCACTTTACGTTTCAAAGTGCGTAGAATCCAAATTTGAAATGTCCGTCCGCCATCCGGGCCATAAAAGGCCTAAGAATTGACTTAAAAAACCCGTTCTTTCGCACATAGCCTCCATTTGGGGTCTAGTTGGTCCTAACGTTTAACCATCCCAATCGCTTCACTCGCATAGATGCTATGGGCCAAAAACGGGCGAAAAAGTGTCTTTTTCGAGGCTTTGAGTGTTAGACGTGTTAGACGCACGCCTGGCACGCTTGGCAGGGGGTCACGGTGGGTGGTGAGGGGGGTGAGCGGGGGGTGGAGTGAGAGGAAGAACAGAGGTGGATACTAGAAAAGAGACTGGCGAAAGCCCCAGAGTATGCTGGTTACTATAGCTGGCTATCTGATTCAGAAATAATAAACCATTATGTAATAATTTGCAGCGTTTTTTTCTTCTCATGATTGGTCCCCCTCCCCCTCCCCCCCCTCTTCGCCTATGGATCAATTCCAATAGACATCGCTCTTGTTAAGGAAGCCTTGCCTATAAAACACAGCTTCAGAGGGACGGTATAAAAATAACAATAATAAAATAGTAACTAATTAATTAAGTTGTTTCACGTTTTAATTCACTGTTCTTCCAATTTTTAACTGTAAGATTTTGATGAAATACACATGATTTGTGTTCTAAGTTCTTTCTCATCCAAGATTCGTGGTTATAATATGTATTTCGATGGCGTTTTGAATAAAATTGTGCCTGAATTCATGTATTTCCGTAAGATTCACACCTAGGTGAAATCCCCTCGGTGTTCCTTCTTAGAGAAGCTTGCGGTGTGGTGGGTCTCCCTCGCACCTTGGACCATTCTGGAAGCCTCTAGAAGCCCTCAAAATGTCGTTATTATTTGCCTCATTAAGTAGCATATGTTGGGAAGTGTGAGAAGCATTTCTCTGAATTCTTTCTTGGACATGAAACTGTTAAATACTTAATTCCTGTATAGGAATTTCGTCATTGACTTGATCCGTGTTGTATTATCATCCTTCAGTTGAATGTACAGCTCATGACTGATTACATTTTTTCACTTGAACCATTAATTTTTATGTTGTCAAATCATCAGGATAAGGGTCAAAAACGAATAAAAGTCCTTATCGCCGAGCTTTCGGTTTATATAAAACCATCTTCAGGGCTCAAGGATCTTTCACGGTGTCAAAGTATAGAACACGGTCATGGATTTAGAAGTAAATTGTCATATAACAAAACAAGAAATGCTTGCAGCTGAGGCTGACAAGGGATGGCACATGAACAGGCCTCAAAAAACTAGAGGCTAAAATTGTAAAAAATTGAAAAAACACTGCTGGCAAGCATACAGAACGAAACCTGAGTACTAAAACCTTTGAGTTTAGTTCTGTATGC
This sequence comes from Adelphocoris suturalis, assembly GCA_030762985.1. Classification (NCBI taxonomy): domain Eukaryota; kingdom Metazoa; phylum Arthropoda; class Insecta; order Hemiptera; family Miridae; genus Adelphocoris; species Adelphocoris suturalis. The sequence continues at coordinate 163,109,457 of CM061040.1, forward strand.
TTGCCAGCAGTGTGTTTTTTCAAAGTTTTTTCAATTTTTTACAATTTTAGCCTCTAGTTTTTGAGTCCTGTTCATGTGCCAACCCTTGTCAGCCTCAGCTGCAACCATTTCTTGTTTTGTTATATGACAATTAACTTCTAAATCCATGACCGTGTCCTATATTTTGACACTGTGAAAGATCCTTGAGCCCTGAAGATGGTTTTATATAAACCGCAAACTCGGCGATAAGGACTTTTATTCGTTTTTTACCCTTATCCTGATAATTTGACAACAGACAAATTGTGGGTCGATAATCTCTTTCTCTATTAATTTTTATTTTATTATGTATGGAGGAAATCACAGTATCCCAGAATGAACCACCAGAACGAATGAATAATTACTAGAATGAATTGCCTTGAGGAATTTGTCTGAATAGCCTACCCTGCTACGTCGCTCCAAGGGAATGTGTGGCGGGATTGCCTAATGGGTTGCCGGAGAAGAGAGTCTATCGTTTCATCATCGCTATTATTTGCTTTCCTCGTTCCATAATGAACCAAATTGTTCGAGACCTTCGTTGCGATCGTTTATCTCGTTGAAACATCTCCAGAGCTGATTCTGCTTCGTTTTCTCCGGGCGTTGCACCTCCTGAAACGATAAAATTCCTAAATACATTGTAGGCAGTAGAACTTCACTAAACCCCACACTTGAGAAACATTATTCACGTGATGTATCATGAGTAAAAATGCTCACATCTAGTGTTGTGTCTTAGTCTTATCAGTGGCTTATATTTGAAAAATGTTTAATGGGAGACAGGCCGTTCTAACCTGTTCAAATTTTAATGACATAGTATACACGGCGTTTATAACTATAGAACAATGATCTACAAAGAACGGCTATTCATACCAAAATGATAAACCTTTCAATAATAATTTTCTACGTTTTCATAATTGGTAAGCTTTTAGAAGACAGATTTATCATCTACAAGTACGTACAACGGTCTGGGTGGTCTCATTAGGTTCGCTAAAATTCTGATTATTTTCCCCATTCTTTACTACGCAGGTTCATTATTGAAAATGATGTTTTTGAAAGACCTATTTTTAAATTGATTATTTATTCGGCATCAGGCACCTGAAGTTCACAGACCTTTTCTTCTAGATTCTTGTATCGGGTTTCGAGAGAAACTTTTGAAGTGTCGACTTTCGATTGGTTGTAGGTCTAGTTTTGTTGACATTTTAACTTTCTGCAGATCCCCGTTTCTGATTCAAACGTCTTTTCCGAAACGGCGGCTCACTTGATAGAAGGTCGAATGTTTTGAAAAAGTAAAAGTTCCAGTCATGCAGCATGATTGTATGAGCGAATTTTCGTATAATATCGTATTGTAAATTAATTGTGGATGTTTGGAGAAGGTAGATCAGCTGGTTCTGTATATGCTCTGTACTGTGTGTCGAATAAATTAAATGAAAACTTATTGTAAATCGTTGTTTTGAAATTTGAACTTTTTGAGTGCAAGGAAATTGTCAACTATTTATTTTATGGCAAAAAACGTATTCTAAATAATAATTCCCTACTCAAATAAAGGTTTTGAACTTTTAGCTTTTTTACAGTTTTCATCAATTTTTTAGAAAATTTCAATGAATTTTAAGTTCATTTTTCAGCATAATTTTGTACATAAATTTTTGAATTTTCTATTTTATAGTTAATAAACTTTATTGAGCAGAATTTTGCCAAATAATATAAACTTAACAATTTGTAGCCGTTTTTAGCCATTTTTAGTGACTTTTTGATTATATTTTTTGAAATTTGACCAATTTAATGTGCTCAAAAAGTGCTAGCCAACGAACTCATCCTTTCGTTCTAAAAGTTTGATTTTTTTGGCGTAAGAACGGAATTTTCATCTCAATTCTAAGGAGAGTTATCGTCTGGAATGACATATATATATATATATATATATATATATATATATATATATATATATATAAAATATATATATTAATTGCTATGCAATTCTTAGGCCAACCCCCAATAATTTTTTATGTAACGTCCGTGACGAAATTAACGATGATTTTCACGTACAACCGAGTAGTTGAGTAGTTGCTATAGATTGTGTCACAATTTCAGTGTTTTTCACGTACAACCCAGCCGTTGTTAGGGGAATGAAACTTCCGCAGTTTTCATCGCACAAAAATCGTTCGCCACTCGTTGGAAAGCGCTTGATTTATGTGATAAATGTTCACATTTCAAGCTACCAATTTCCCTCTCCTTACGTACCTGGCTACATTCCAAAACTAAGTTGATTCAGGCTAAGAATTGCATAGCAAATTATCCTCGTTTTGTACGCAGTAGAAAAGAGAAAAGATCCGGCGAGGCGCGAAGCGCCGAGTATAGATTAGGGGGGTCCAGGGGGGCCGAGTATATATATATATATATATATATATATATATATATATATATATATATACATATATATATATGTATATATATATATACATAAAAGCGTTAAACTTTAGGATTCGTTTCAGAATGCCCCAAAACGGATTTTGATGAAGGAAATTTTCGAAAATTTTTAATTTTTCGAGCCATTGCAATAGTTTCATGTTTTACAAGTTCGCTAATAAAAGATAAAAAATGATTATGTAGAGGAAGGTCATGGGAAGAATGTTCCAAAAACCGGAGTGAAGAAAGTTGGCCTAAGCAAGCGGCCTTTGACGTTTCTCGCTAAAATCAAACACGTTGACTCGCGCGAGCTTTGAGTTGAGCAGGGACACCTGAGCGTGATTAACGGTTATATTTATAACCCAGCATAGCGCCTCCTCCTGGTCACTTAGTCGCATTTATAGGAGCTCAACCCACGCCATTCTCCAGTTCTTGATTAACCAGAAAGTCATTTGCATATCACATCCAAGGACGGGGTTAGGGTGAAAACTCAGGATGCTCGCCATTCCCGGACTCTCCCTTCTGGTTTGGGAAGGTAACTGTTCCCATGCACCGTCACGTGTAAGGAATTTCTAGTGAAAGACTCTAAATTTAGAATCCCAACAGAAACCGGCTCTCAGACTACGACAAATAAACTTGTTACGGTTTATTCGTTGGGGTTCGAAAGATCGAGATCATTGTAATAACAGAAGTGGAAGTGGTTATCGTTTCACAATAATTTATGTAAGCACCATATCAATGATTCGTAATGATTTGGATTTACTTTCAAAACATGACATCACCAACTCATAGCACGAACTGTACTCTGATATTAATTTATTTATTTATTTGAAATCGCACGGACGAGCCCATTAAACAAGAAACCTACAGTTCAAATTAATATACTAGTTTAAGAATAAATACAAAAAATGACAAGAAATGTGTAGTGCAACTAGGTAAGACATTAATAAAGACTATTCTGCAGAAGATGAAAATTATTACAATTCGTCCGAGAATGATGAATTAATGAAAAACGCTGCAAATTATTTCACAAAGGTTTATTATTTTTTCAATTGAGTTTGATGGTAGTTTTAGTTGGCTTGCGTACGTCATAAGGCCGGTCCAGACTCCTCGGCGTGTCCTATTTCGAGTTGCCACAACCTATACTTCTATAATTATATACGCATGTTTATATTTCTCGATTTGAGCTCCTATCGATTCAAATAATTATTGCCTTAATAATATCATTATCTAAGTACGTACGAAAAGTCGAGAGGATATGTTATTAAATATGCGTAGGCAAAGCATTGGTATTAACACACAAATATGACCTGGAAAAAACATGTATTCATGCCTCGAAAAAATGCTGTACCCACCTCATGGTGCCGCGGTGTATTGTATGGGTATAACACGTAAAAGTAATAAATATCCATTGTCCTACACCCCTCCGGTGCCGCGGCGCCTCCTCTCACTCCACCCCCCGCTCACCCCCCTCACCACCCACCGTGACCCCCTGCCAAGCGTGCCAGGCGTGCGTCTAACACGTCTAACACTCAAAGCCTCGAAAAAGACACTTTTTCGCCCGTTTTTGGCCCATAGCATCTATGCGAGTAAAGCGATCGGGATGGTTAAACGTTAGGACCAACTAGACCCCAAATGGAGTCTATGTGCGAAAGAACGGGGTTTTAAAGTAAATTCTTAGGCCTTTTATGGCCCGGACGGCGGACGGACATTTCAAATTTGGATTCTACGCACCTTGAAACGTAAAGTGACAAAGTTTGAGGGGGGGTTATAAAAATTTTTTGCTACACGATCACATAGGCTTATTATTGCAAATAATAAACCAAAATTATTAAAATGAAATTGGTGAAATTTCTGTTGATCTTAATAAAGATATTGAGTTAGTGAAAAAATCAAAATCAGGGTGAATGAACTCCGCTGATATGAACTCACGATATCCATGATCCCCTTATCACAAATATAATTTGATCAAGTATTAAACCTCTAGAATGTCCGACGATATTAACCTCTAAATCGGAAGAGATTGACTCTCGCCTAATAGTAATAAATGTAAATGACGTAATTGTTCCATTTCATAAATAGCTTATGGAAGAATGAAACATGTTCTATTCGAATTTCTAATTGAACGGTTTGAATGCCTCCATTATGAGATGTGTTGTGACAGATTTTCAAGTTATTTTCTTAAATACTACTCCAAAGTTGATTTTCAGCGCAGAGAAGTCTTAAGCTAACATGGCAGAACTCTCATTGGAAATTTTCCTTGGGAGGCTAATAATTCATCTCTGTTGTTCCTGTTTAAACCTTTTGAATGAGGAATAGCCACTTATAGTTGTTATAGGTTAATGAGTATTTTTAGTTTTGTTGAATTCAGTGGATGATATCTTCGCCTAATGACTCTTCAAACTATTCCTTTCAGATTCTTTTTCTTCACAACTTCGTTCCTTAACACAGCCTCTTGAATGTACGGTATCACTACATTCCGAATAAAACAAAGGAAGAAAGTAGAGTATTTCAGTCTACCAAATCTAGAAAGGAGACTTGTGGAGTAACATTCCATCCACTTTTTTTATCATGTTTGTTGAGTATAAACATTTTCAACATTTTGTTTGTGTAGATCCAAAATTTATTTTTCACCATTCATTTGTGTTCAAGTACTGATGAGAGATGCAAATTTCCAAACCAACCCTGATCATATGATGTTTTCTATGTAAATATGAACTCATAGTGGTTTTGCTAATACTCGTATCGGAATGTGCTCAGAAGTTGTACCTTTGGATAAACTTCAATGTATGTAGAATAATAGATTGATATATGCTATAGTATGATTAATTCAAGCAGAATTCGCATCCAGCTCAAGCATTCGGCTTCTAACGTTGATGTTCAACAGTGGTCCTTTAAAAAGCTGTTCGAATTTATGACTGGAACAAATCGAACACCCCTCCCTGGCAGAAGCTCGTTGATCAGGAGACGACTCACGTCTCGGACTCCTCCGCTACCTTAACAGGGGCACCTGGCGAGGGTTCAACTCCTCAGCGAAAAGTCCCTTTCGGTTTCCATTCCCTCTCATGTGGGGGACTTCCGCGGTCCTGCTTCTGAATACCAAATGTTATCCCTTCCCACTTGACATTCCTAACTAGTCACTTACTTGAAGCTGACCACCATTTCTCCTGTGGTCAACTCTTCCATATACGGCGTTCCGATTGTGTACCACCACTGACGCAACAGTTAATCCTCGTTGTTGACTTAGTCATAGGCTAGGATGATCGTATGAATGAAGGTAATGACCAACTCCTCTCATGTGCTGATATGAATTCTTTCGGAATTTAAGAAATAATACTGTGACTATCTTCAAAACATGTCATCCTATATACACTCCGTATACATGCAGAATGAAGACACGATTTAGTGGCTAAATTATTGAATAACTTGTGTCAACTCATCGCTGTGTTATTTATATAATTAAGACTGAATTCATTCTATCATTCATTCATTCAATTGTTCTAAAAAAATTGTCAAATGTGTTAATCATTTTGGTTTTTGGTATACTCTGAGCGTTTATATCCTCATTTTTGATGATTTTAATGTCTGCGGGAGTTTCATTTTCCGAGATGGTCATCAGTGTAGAGAAAGGGGGGGAAACTCCTGAAAGTGGCAGATCGACCCTGAGAGAAACACAAAAGAAGAAACGCCGAGATTGAGACTGCTGATTTCAGCAGATTGTTCTCTTGACGGCCCTTGGAAACGCAACAGTGGTTTCCTGATAATTCTAGCGCCTATTGTTTGTCATTTCTCTCCGCCACAACGCGTTCGTTTTGTTCCTAGCCATGGGAGAGTGGCGGCGAAAAGCCATAAATCTTTTCCAGAGCGCTGAGCAGATTTGACAGGACGTTCGTATGTGTCATCAATGTAGGTATCAATCTTGGACCTTGATAATGTCTCACATTAGAACCACATGCACTGCAGCCATATAGTATGATTCCGGTCAACCTACCTACATCACGCTTATATGCGTCTAAACATGCCCCCCATTCATTACTAGAAAAATAATCTTATAGGTACCTACATGTTTGAATTTTGGCGTGGTATTTGTTGGAAATAGCTTACTCTCATTCTCAAGACCCCTTCTTCATTATAGATAGTTCTGTAACCGTATGCCCTCACTCTCCTGACGTCCGAATTTTATTTCTTATCATCCTTCCTTGAATATAATTTTACTGAACTAGATGGTTTCACCAACGATTATATTAACATTCAACGGTTATTGCGTATTAAGGTCAGGTAATTACTAATAATAATCTTCTAATAATTTTCATAGCATTTTTTCAGAGTTAGTTGGTCAGATTTCAGGTTCAATCAAGTCTTTTTGAATTTTTTTTTTTTTATCTAGACATGGTAAAAATTTGATCAGGCTAAAACCTTCTTCAACTATCCCTAACCATCTACAGACGTCCATCTCTATCTTTTCCCAATGTCTTACAAATCCAAATAGACATTCACACCACAGAACTCACAAGTCTAACCTCTCTCAGGTGCGAGTGTATTCACGTGGGTTAACCCAAATTTCTTCCTGGACACTGCCATGATTAAGTGTTGGTGATTTCACACATCACCGTGGTGAAAGAACGAGTGGTTAAGTGACAGGGCATAGTTGAAATATGTAAACGGTTAAGCTGTAGTTAAGCTCTAAAGTAGATAACTGAAAGTTTCCACTATAAAAATTTTATTTTGTTCTGGCTGTCACAATCTCAATCTCCCGTGTGAAACACTGATGAACCCGGAAACTTATTTGTCATGAAATCGAGGTTTATTACGAGGTACGTTTTTCGAATTAAGGCAACCACGGTTTGGCTTTAGTATTTCTTCGAGATCTGGAAGCGAGATGAAGCTGGTCGCGATGACGTTTGCGGATCGTCTCGCTCTGTCGGTCACCCTCATAGAAAACGTGGAGGATCTTACGAGGGCGCCCCCACCCAACCTGAGAAAGCCGGTGAAAACTGTTATCTTGGATCCATCCGCACAACTACCGAGTGATGAAAAAAAGGCGACATTTCGGCTCAGGTTCACTGAGTTCGTAGACAGTTCTGGATTACCCTTCCTCAGACAAACCACAATACGGAACTCAAACCCACAAACGGTGACAACGAGATGAAAACTTGAAGTCGATGACCTTTGCGAACTGATGGAATTGAGTCAACTTCAACTAACGGGTACAAAGGAATATAATTTACGTTGAACTTTTATGCACAGACTTCTTAACTACTTAATATCCTGAGTGAAGAGAGGTAAGGTAGGTATGGGGCTACGAACATGAGAACCTCGAGATAGAGCGCAGTTCGTAAACAATGACCTTACCGATTTGCTATTCTTTGCGTTGTATATAAAGGCAGTCGTGACGGACATTGTGTGTTTCTTTATTATTATAATAATTCATTTAATAATAATCTAATTTTCTTTTTCGACCAGTATTGATGAGATTTATGGCAGGGTGAACTCATCCTTTCTTTTTACAAGCTTGATTTTTGACGCAGGTACGGGTTTATATTATGTAATACGAAAAAGCGCAAATTTCTGGAATAGTTTATGGATGCCTCAAAACGAATTTCCTTGAAGGAATTTTTCAAAAGTTTCGATTGTAACATTTTGGAGCCTTTGGAACAGCTTCATTTTCTACGGAAATTCGCTAAAACTGGTAATAACTTATAAAAATCATGGAATTTATTTTTTTTACCGCAATACTACTCAAAGTTGATTAAAAAATGTGTGCCCGATATTTTGATGAAAATTGTACTCACATTTCATTAAAATGTTCTAAAAAACTAAAAAATAAACAATTGTAAAAATCCACACACACACCGAATATTGCAGAGAAGGTTTTTCCGTTCTATAAAATTGATAGTTACTGACATCAGTGCACACTACTAACTTAAAATTTCTTACTACCTACACAATCATTATCTATGTCATACGAAAATTTGCTCATACGATTATGCTGCATGACTGGAACTTGTATTATTGCTTGTTCATAGTAATAACTGAATGTTTTGCAATATATATTGTCGTAATACAAAATACTATCAATTTGGATGTAGATATTAACTAAATGGTTTGATCGTGCATTATCATAATTTCCATTCTCGTGAGAAAACACTCCATTATTGCGGCTGTCAGATCGTTAAACGGGGGGCTAACCTCCTTCCGCGATCGCCTAACGGGCGGCGGTTGTGGGCGATTGGCCAGTCGCGCAGCATCTGTTTTGACGACTACCAGAGCCCTCCTGCGGCAGACGTGGTCTGGTTCAGATCTCATCAACTCCAAAATGAGTTTATCAGAAAGGCCCCCGCTGGGTTTCAAACTATAACTAAAACCCCAAGTTCTGAGGGCATCCCCAAATTGGTTTAGCTATAGATTAACTGGTAATATGACTTTTATAACTTGAGCTGTATAAACGTCGCGATATCATGTTGTAATTGAATCGGTGATAATTTCTTATTGAGGAGGTCTGATGTTTATGTGTCACACGTGATAAATAACCTGATCAAGCCTATTATCATAATCATATATCTTCCGAGTCTACATATAGACAGCGGAAGCATTATTTTCACTTTCGAGAGATGAAATATTGTTTGCCTCCAAAAAGAAAATTTCCACTCGCATTTTATCTTTTAGACCGTTCTGAACAATTTCGTTCCGTGCCTGACTGTCATGTGTCCGCAAATCTGTGTAACATGCTTGATTTCCACCGTTTTCATCCGATTTCGATGACGTTTCCAGGAAATGTGCGGATTACAGTGTAGATAATGCGCTATCAGTTTCATTGATCCCATATCAATACTTCACTCTGCGCATGCGCAAAAATAAATTCCATGAGACATTATTTGCTCACGCCCTGGTCGTTCGATCTCGCTCAAATTCGGAGGATAGGTGGGAGAGGACGATTTGAACATTCCCCAACAATTTTAAACCGATCGTATCAATAGTAGCTCCTGCGCATGCGCAAATGTTAAACCCTTGTAACTAGCTAAATTTCCACAGTCTTCGTCCGATTTTGATGAAATTCTCAGTGAATGTGAGGATTAGAGTGTAGATGGTTCCCTATCAGATTCATTGTTTCCAGATAAATATTTGACTCAGCTCATGCACATACATAAATTCCATTAAGCATCATTTATTCACACCCTTGTACCGATTTGAGCATTCCATATAAATTTAAATATGATTGTATCATTGGTAGCTGCTGAGCATGCATGAATGATTAATCCTTGTACCGAGCTCAATTTTCCCATTGCAACGATTCTGATGTGATTTCAACCTCATTCGACACCACTTTAAAGGAAGCTTATGTTTTGATTTAAAATTTTGTTATAACATAGTAGTATATGTGTCTTGTTTCATTTAATTTTTCGCATATTATCTACTACACTTACTTTTCATACGCCATCTCAATTTATCGTTTCCCACAACCATAGCAACCAGCTATGGAATCATTAGGTAATTTAAAACATTTCAAAGACCTTTAAATTCATGTTACGGATTCGAGGAAGCTATGTGTCACACCCAACTTGGCAGACTTTATTCTCTTTTTTTTCTATATATATGTTGGATATTTGTTTGATTTTATGTTCTTCAACTGGCTGTCGCAGATAGAATGATTTATCGATTGCTGGATCTTGGTGCGGCTTCTATATTTTGATTTTCATGACATTTTATTTTTCATAATCGATGGTAATTCAAATTTCTTCTTTCTCTTTTTTGTATCCAAGATCTTAGCACCATTGGCTTTTTGGAAATTTTCATTTATGTAATTGATTTAATAGGGGGATACGTTCCTGCCTTTGAGGGAACTATATTCCGAATTAAGAGAACAAACTAACTTTCTTCATTTCTGTATTTACGTTGGTCGTCTGTTGACCAGTGCAATTTGTTCTTATGACTTCTATTTGGTTTGTGAGGGACAGAACTCAAATCAAACTAAAAGAACGACGTACAGATCTGGTCAGATCCCTTTGAATCCATTTCCAATGAAAATCCACGATATATGCGCGTGACTGGTATACGCTACCCAGGCCTTATTCGTTTACTGATTGGATTTTAACTAAAACAAGTCTGCGCTTCAAGCGTCATGTCGCTAACGTTTTTAGTGTGTTTTTTTCTTCTCTTTTCCCCTCTTCTTGTTCGAGACGGAAATGGGTCTAGTTTTGTTTCACGATGAATTCTTAATTTAGTGGCTTGAACTATTGTTCATTATGTTGAAGAACGATATACCTGCATCCAAGAACAAGATTAAGGATTTCTATAATAGGTATAGTAACGTACGCCCTATGCAATGCATGATTCAAGAATATATTTTCATCACCCGCTCCCTGCTGACGGTTTTATTTATGAATTTATGAGGAGGTCACGTGTGCACCAACTCAAAATATTGAAAACCCGCTAGGTTAATGGGGAATTTTCATGGTTATTTTATATTTTTCTCAATCAAAAGATCAGATCGAGAGCTTTCCAAAAAGGTGCTATATGATAGGTACTAGACCAGTAATACGGCTCTTGAAATTCACTTGCACAATGACGTCACGCGTGATCTTCCTACATAGGAAGGTTCATAGGCCAAACTAAACGGTCTTTTGAGCTGAAAATTGTTTCTAGTGGGTTTTCAAGCGCTCTGAATCCGAATCTGAGGTCAAAGATGTAAAATTCCTTCACACGAACGCTCCCTATATTATACTTATATATGTAGGTACTATACAGTTTGACCAATCACGTTTCGATGAAATTGTTCGATTTAACCACTTTCCCTGGACTTCACCTAGGATCCGACCAACCCATGGATACTAGATTGATTGTAATATCCACTTCTCGATGTTAATTTTAAATCTCCAGCTCCCTCCAACGCCTCTCTCCCTCGTCCGCTAGTCCCCTCTTCGTCAGCCGGGCGTATCGGGTTCTCTTCGCCGCCTTTTCAGTGCTCACGGGATCCCCGGGGGTGTCGGTTGTTGTCAAGTGGACGTGTTTCGTGCGTGTAACTAAACATCGTGATAAGTGTCATTTACTGGCAACATTTTTCTGTTCTGTCTCATTTTCCTGACATTCATCGCTACTGCTTGCTACCGAAACCTATTGAGGTAAGTCTTGGGAAGACGAAATCATTATAAATGAACTGTTTCATGTTATGAAACCATCTATTAGTGAAACGAGCGCTCATATATTACCATTTTATTGTCTTAGTATAATGAACAGCGCTATAAATCAGAAATTATATGGATATTTCTCAGAGAGAAGGTTAAAGAGATGTACCGACCAGTTGTGGCGACCCAATAAAGATTAGAGAGCTCGGGAAGCTCTTAAATTGTAGTATAGGTTTTTATCTAGAACCTTTTTTTCCTCTTTTGAGTTATTGTTATTCCATTATTATAGGAAATTAACAAAATATAGTCAAATCCTCATCGACCTTTCTTGAAACAAAGCGACCTTACCAACTTCAAGCTTTAGTTAAGGTCTTTCCATTTTTGAATTTGGATTTGATTCCATTTTTTCTGCATTAACATAATTCCTGAAATGCGTTTCTGATCGTTCGAATAAATTTAGAACCGCTGGGAAATTATATCTGGACTGACATTGTGTGTAACTGGGCATCGCCGTCATCGACCTGTCTAATATCGTTTTTCGAATTTTCGCGGTCGCAGATGTATCTTAGTAGGTTTTTTTTGTCCCCTTATTATTTGCGCGCGTTTCAGTTACCAGAAAACTCGCCATTCGTTTTCATTCATTCAGCGGAGCAGACGTGTGCTGGATCGTGGGATGGACGAACCCAATTATCAGGGACATGTCCACTTTTTCTAAGTGAGTACGTTCTACGAGAGCCTGCCAAAGGTGAAACATTTGGGAAAAACTGACGAATGAATCATCATCGGGGCCTGTCCATCGAAAAAGAAAACAACAGGCCGGCGGATTGGCCTGGCTGGTTTTTTCTTGTGGAAATTCGAGGACAGGACGATAAGGAAGAAAACAATTTTTTTTTTTTAATTCTATTTTCAAGTATTTCCGTATTCTCGCATTCATTAATCCAATATTTTCGTATTGACAAACCAAACAAATTGAAGGAAATGGAGGATAGGGCGATGATGCCAGGACAGGGTGATGATGAAAGTAGTGCGAATCTACGGGTCGCATAATCGATCTGTCCATCAGTTTTCAATTATTTATCTTTTTAAATAATAAAGGCGCTATTGTTTGGATTGGCATCGAATCTCGATATATACGATATAGAGAGCATCTTTGACTTTTTTCAGTTCGGTTCGAACACTTTTTCTTTTTTCAAAAGTCAAACTCGAAACTGAGCTAATAAATAAACTGAACACAATAACAAACAAAACCAAATTGGTTTTTTGTCAACCAAATTGTCTCATTGATTGGTTTACCTTCTCGGTACACCTATGTCAGTTTACCTACATTGATGGCGTAACATTATTCGCAATTATTTCTCTGGTTCGTACAGCTTTTTGGGCTTTTGTACTTGAGTGTTTGTCACTTGACACATATCTGAATGAGTAAAAAAAATGGAAAAAAACGTATTCTTCTAATGTTTTGGTTAACCAGAATCGTACCCTGAATTTTTTTCAATTCCTACGTCACTCCATTTTAACACATTTTATGTGTAATACTAATTTAAAAAACGTGCAGTATGACTATTATTAAATTTTATTGAGTTTTGGCCCTATCGATGCACAATCAATAATGTATTGCTACGTCCAAATCCATGGAAAATATACTTTTTAGGATTGATAATATTCAAATATTTCAGTAATTTTTTGCTCTTTTTACCGATTTATGAAAGCAAACGAAAACTGTTAGAATCATGAAATCGTTTTAGAATGTACTCGTATTATAAAGCCGTCTTCTAGCAGTGTTATAAAATTTTGGAGTGATTGCAATACCTCCATATCCTACGAACATTCGCTAAAAAGGCTGAAAACCATTGCATTTTCCTTTTACTGCAGGAAATTACCTGGAAAATAATAGTTATACATTTATAAGAGCATCAAATTATGCTCTTTTTGTACGGTTGGGACTTCATGCTTTCTGTGTATTTATATTCGCCTTTACATATGTATATATATTCATATGCATCATTATTACTTTATTACTTCATAAATGCCAATCAACAGTATTGAAATGTCGTTATGAACTAATACACTGGATTCCAAATTTCATTTCAAAAGTAAACACGATTTAATTTTAACTGCTGTTGCTCTAATAAGTTAATTATAGTAACTAACCGAGACTCTATACCCAAGAGTATACTCTTGTATACGACTTGTAGATTGGTGGTTCATGACAGAATATTTATTACCCAAGGATTTTTAGCAGAAGCACAAGAATCTGTATTGTTACCCAGTGTCACCAATTGAGAATTTTTCATTTAGCATTATTCTGGTTTCTTTAATTGAAAATTTGAGTGAATTTTAACATTGAGAATCCATAAACACTTTGTAGAAATTCTAACACGATATACATTTACTCCAGTCTTTACATTTACTCTTTTCGGTATTCTAATGAGACTTCATATTGTCTCAGCTAGAGTTTTTCTATATTTGAACAATTCGCACTTCTGAAACTAAAAAGAGAACATGTTCAAGATATGGGAAAAATAGTTTCTACTCTGCTGATCTCTGCTCCTTAGGTTCCATACCGCAATTTTATGGAACAAGCATTTCGTACGCAATAAAACTACCAGCAGACCCCCAAAAAATATCAAAAGGTTACTTCCTTCCAAAATTAACGCTATCATAATATTACCATGAATTTTTTGGTTGCGATGATCACCAATAAATCAATACCTTATAATTTAGCATTGCGAGATATCTTTATGTCAGTTGGGTAATGTTTTAAATGTTATTACCACTATTCAAGGCTACATTTCAAATTCTACGTTCTATGCCGTTGGCCTTTGACAAGGTTTGTCATGAAGGATTTTCTTGTAAACTACACAGAGATTTTCTAAGACAGTATTACACAATTTTAAAATCCTTCCTTGAGAACAGAAATTTCAGGGTGAAACAAGATGATCAGTACTCAAGCCTGAAGACCATAAAAGCAGGGGTCCCGCAAAAAAGCAGGGGTCCCGCAAAAAAGTGTCTAGGGCCTGTACTCTACCTTCTGTTTACACGGGACTTACCCCAACACGAAAATACAACTGTGGCTACTTTCGCAAATGACACGGCTATCCTCTCTGTTGGAGATTACATAGAAACTGTAACAAATGCTTCAGTTGTCTGCTTATATGGTCTCCAAATGGACCAAGATGTGGATAATAAAACTAAACGAATCTAAATTGATTCGCTTAAATTTCACTAACTGAAAAACTACACCCTTTGACGTTGAGATTAACTGAAATGTTATACTGCTAAGAGATGCACTTAACTACTTGAGTATGACTCTTTTCTCCAAGCACAATTATAATATTTACATCGAGAAAAAGAAAGGAACTGGAAATCAAGTTCGGAAAGATGTATTGGTTGTTGGGGAGAAATTCCCTGCTCTCACTTCACAAAACCAACTTCCCATATATAAGCAGATTCTTCGTCCTATCTGGACTTACGGGATAGAACTCTTTGGATGTGCTAGGAAATTAAATATATAAATTAAAAAAAAAAAAAAATCCAAACCTCAGAATAAAATACGAGAAGCATTGTTGGTGACCCATGGTACATGCGAAACGATGATTTTCATCGAGATTTTTGGGATAGATAGTATCTATTCAAATTCAAACCGTTGTAAAATACGCACAGAAGCACGAACAACGCTTCCACAAACATGAGAACCTCGAGGTGCTGAACGTCTGGACAGCCAAGGTGAACTCCGGCGACTCTGTTCCTTGTTTTGTTATGTCAGTGGTGCAATGAAATTAAGTGTTAATATTTCTATTACAGCATAAGGGTTACATTTAGCTGCAATAATACCTTATAAATGTGTAATAAATTATTAATAATTGGAGCATTGCTAGATGAAATGTAATTTTCAGTTGAAATAAATAAACCACGGCTATAAGAAAAAATATATAACATAATATTAACACGAATCTTAATGGTTACAATAATCATCAATCAATCAATATCTTATAATTTAGTACGGCGAGATATCTTAATGACGGTTGGGTACTGTTTTAAAAAGTTATTGCCATTATTCAAGGCTACATTTCAAATTCTAAGTTTACTTGTAGCAACAACAAGATGTTGTTTAACTTCTCACCAAACTGAACTGAATTGTAGAACGAATTCGATCATAAAGCTTTACGATCGTGACCGGTAACGAATTTGAGATACTGCGGATTTATAGTTATGATTGAATTAAAATAAACTTCTCCTTTATAAAAGTGATGCAATCATTCGTTCAGTTAGTGAATTGCAGTACGTTTCGAACGTTTTCAATTCTGCTCCTTGATGTGCATACGTTTCTGTAACTATTTTCAGATGCATTTTATGGAATTTTCTTACAAAATGAAGTTATTGCAATGGGTTCAAATATTTAAAAAAAAAAATGTTAACAAATTCTCTCATTGAAATCCGAGTTGGAATATTCTAAAACGATTATCTGGATTTGAACACTTTTTCATACATAACATATTTACGTATATATACATACGTTATTCTGGGCGATAACTCTCCTTAGGATTGAGATAAGAATTCCATTCTTATGCCAAAAAAATGAAAAACATGAGATCGTTGTTGAGCACTATTTCTGCACATTAAATTGCTCAAATTTCAAAAAATCACTGGATATGCCTAACACGTCTGAAAATGGTCAACTATAGGTATGTATACGTGATGGAGTGATCCTGAACTATGTACCTTCAAATTTAGGACGAACGCCAATCAATATAGTTTTCACTATGAATTATTATCCATCGATTTATTCACTTACAATCATATAATCGATTTGTCACTCGAATAACACATTGTTTCGTCATTAGCTGCTCATACCTCCCCTCGAGGCATAAATGCGAACTCGTTGTTGTCTCGTGAAAGGTCGTATTTCAATTAATGTTTTATGTTACTTCATTTGTGAATCTGATTCTGTTTTACTTACAATGATGTGATCCTTCGAGGGGGAGTACGCTAATTTCGAGTGTTTCTCAAGTTTCTATGATGAACTGTGTTATTATTGACGTATTACATTCGGTATTGTGATTGGTTTACCCTATGGCATCGGACATTGAAGAAGGGCAGTTGTGTGAGGATGAGGAGGGCATCAAATATACATACATTTATGCGAAACATCGCTTATAAAAATTGTATATCAACCGTGATCAAGAACACTAAAAAATTTAATCACAAACTTATGCTGAAATATGTACTTAAATTTCATTAAATCTCTAAAAAAAAATGACAATAGCGAAAAAATGGTAAAAATAAAAGAAACAATTATTGTAAAGATGAACACTATTAAAAAAATAAAAAGATTTGTTGCCATAAAATTTATAGTTAACAATAATTACTCAGTCCACGAATACTCAAATTTTAAAATTGATCAACATTTTAAATGTCATTTTCATCGGTTTTTCAGTTGCAATCGTACATAAGAATCAATTTTCCACGAATTCCTATAACTTTGAACAGTAAATTCGATATAAGCCGATCTCCAAATGAAAAACTATCCCTACTGTCTTTTATATTCTCCGTCATGACATATGTTGAAAGCATCTACCGGATCCCGACACGGATTTTAGAAATATGATGCCGGGGATAAAATGAAATTATAGACGACAAATTACGAGGTTTATAACTTTACGATCGGCTTAGGGTTCTCAATAGATAGCGGTTCCTATGTCCCTGCAGTAAGTCAACTTGAGATGAGCGGGGGCCTTGGAGACGAATAGGCACCAACTTAACAGCAAGTGGTTGTACACTCCTCAGATGAAATCCGGATTTTTGATCGTCCAAATCAAAACATGTATTGCTTCCTTACTAACTACTTAAGGCTTTTGGTATTCATGCATGAAGTCGAAAACAAATTTGTTTTTCGTTCTTCCAAAATCCAAATTTTCTATTTCTTTTTGCGATTCAGACCTCGCTGATTAATGTTGGTTCCCTGTCTGTATGTGTTTCTTTGGTATGCCATTGTCACGCCCAAACCTATAATAAATTTTAGTCAGATTTTGATGAAATTTTCAGGATTTTCATCCCCTAGATGATACTCTCAATGAAACTTTCATTGCCGTGCGACCAATAGTAGAATGTGCGCATGTGCAAACGTGATTACCATATAAAGTTGATTTTTCATCCTCTATTCGTCCAATTTCGTTCAAATTCAGGTGGTAAATGAGTATATGTTCTAGAAAAAAGACCTATGAATTATGTTGCGGTTGTTTGAGTAATAACTATTGCGCAAGCGCAAAACAAAAATTGATTGACACAGTCAAATTTCCAAGAGTAATCTGCCGATTTGAATGAAGTTTTCGAGGTTTGTGCTGATTGACTTCTAGACAATCTCCTATAAAATATTAGTAGGGTTGATGGTACGTTATGCGTATGCGCAGATATGAATTGTAGCGCCATTTCTTTTACTAGCATGCCCAGTTTTTAAACATATTATATCACCGTACAATTTTTTACTCAACCATTTTGACTCCTGCTTTGTTCTCAATAATTTATTTTACAACTAGCTGGTTCACCCGTGCGTTAGACAGGTTGACTTGAATATACGCAAGCGTTCAGTGACGTTCAAAACGCTTTAACATCTCCCCCCTCTGGGTCAGATTTGAAAAAGTAGTTGACTTGAATAAGAGTAATCCAAACATATTCGACAATCAAATCCCCAGTTTGTTCAGTGATGACAAAGATACCCCCCTCCCCCCCCCATTCCCCTAAACACCCCCTTCTATGGGTTAGATTTGAAAAATTTCAAGTAGCCTGTGATTTAAGTTAGAATAATCCAAACATATTCACCCAATCAGTTCTCTAGTTCGTTCAATGATGAACAAGATTCCCCATTTCACTCCCTACCCCTCATCTAAAACACCACCTGTGGCTCAAATGGTAAAAACTTCGAATAGCCTATAATTTAAGTTAAACTGATACAGACATTGCCCATCACTCATATCAGTTGTCCAATGACCCTTGTAACCGTGAAAAGCGGACAAACACGGACAGACAGACAGAGAAAGATTGAGAAAATGGTACCAATCGTCTACAAATAGCATGAAACGTTAAAGAAACGCAAAATTTCATGATAATAATCAATGTACATACAGTCATTCATTACGATTTTATCAACATAGATAAAAGAGGAATCTATACTGGCCATCTAATTTAACAGGCTTTTTCTTAATACCACAGAGAAAATTTGTTCTCTTCCTTTGGTTCAAAGCAATTTACTAATAAGAACAAATGTGCAAACAATGGTACTACCGGTTACCTAATGGACTTGAGTTTTTAAGGATATCGCATTATTTCCAAATCCTTTTACTCGACCATCAGAGTCTGAAAGTGGGTGTTCATTTCAGTATGAGGTTAAAGCTTTCTACGAAATTTAAACCCTTCTCAGTGAGAAAATTTGAACTGGAATCTCAAAACAGTTGCAATACAAAGTGGTGGCTTGGCAAAGATGCCCAAAGTAACACATTTTCAAGTTTTTCGACAATAATTCTGCTCGTATTACAGAAATGTTCATACTTCCTAAACGTTTCCTCCTAAGTGTTATATTTTTCAAAGCTGGGCATGACATTGTGACGTGAGTTTTTCCGCAGCGACGGCAATGGGGCTCCATACATGAGAAGCTCGAGATAGAGCGCAGCACGTAAACAATGACCTTACCGATTTGTTATTCTTTTGTGACGGACGCAAGTTGTTTCGTCGGTTTTTTGTTTGTTTGTGTGTTTCTTCATTACAATAATTTTTTTATTAATAATATAAATCTCATTTTGGGCCAGTATTGATGAGATTGATGGTGAGGGGAATGAATCGTAGAGCGAAAAGGGGTGACGCAAGGAATCAACAAGGGGAAAGTCAGGTTAACCACCTTGTTCCTTAGGTACTCCGCCCCCTACCGCTCCTAGCGGCGGACCTTGTTAGTTCGGAGCCCCATTTAACTGATCGTTGTGATGGTTTATTTTGAGCTACATAATTTCTTTCGTAGTGTTTTTTGTTGCATGATATCCCAGTTAAATGAGTTTTGGCTTTTTCAGCTGACGCGACAAATTTTTACTGTGTCGTAAAATTAATGTCAGTTTATCTTCATTAAGTAGTTTTTCACGGACGCGTTCATTGAATACGCCTATCACTATTTTATCGTATATCGGTTCTTCTTTCTTATCACGAAATTCGTAATTGTTGGCATCTGTATGATTTTCGTCTCTCTTCTTGGGATATATATGTAGTAAAGTAAAGTAAACAACCATTCCAGGTTTTGGCTTTTCGTCCGACTGCCTCGGATCGCGGGAGAGGGATATATTGAAGTTGCTCTCTTGATAGGTGTTAGAGAAGTTTGAGGAAAATGTCTTCAGGCAATTCACATGCTTTTTCCTTGTCCCTTTGGGTTGTTCGGAATGTAATTAGAGTTGTGAACTTTTTTTTTTATTGTCGAACATAATTGCAGGTTAGACACCTCAGACAACATTTCCCATATCATACCATATCATAATCCCTCCAGCTTTCGACAATAAAGGGTTATCACATTCAAACGTCTCGCATCGCGCCTAATTCCTCGCGAGAACGTACTTCAGAGGAAATCGGGACTAACCCGTGAGAAACATTGCCCTTCATCCCGGCCCGTCCCGCCTCAACATCAAAAAAACTCCTCTTCCTACATCTCAGGCCTCAAGACATGCTCTGCTTCGTGATTTCCCCCTTTTGATGGAAACGCTTTCACGTCCGCCGCCACCGGCTCGAATTTAAATAAACCTCTTTTAACCCTAACCGGGACTCTGTAGGCTTTGCGGCTGATCCGCAAATCTCTCGCACAGAGTGCGAAAAGGAAGCGTTTGTGTTTTTTGCGCACTTTCTACCTTTCACCACCTCAACTCCATTTCAAAGTGAAAAAAATGTTTCGGAAAACCGCTCTTGATTATCAGATCGAGATAAATTCAATCACTCCCAACTTCCGAGCGGATTTAATTAACGTTCGATTCTCTTAATAACCTTCCGCAACAACCCAGGGTTGCGAGGTTTCGTAACATTTTGTTGAGTAAGGCCAGTTTTGTTTATGTGTAATATCGATTGCTCTGTGCTAAAAAGACGAATCTGACACTTACCATATGTTGCTAAATTGACGAAACCGCAAATTTTGTGGTTTGGGTTCATTATTTTCAATAATAAACCTTTGTAATCGACAAAAAAAAAAAAAACTCACTTCTTAAAATTTGTTGGTTTACCTTTCAAGATGAATGGAATCTAAAAATCGAATAAAAACAAATCCGTCCGTCCGCCGTACGCCGTCCAAAGCTTTTCTCCAAAACTACTGTACGAAAGTTTATGAAATTTGGCTGAAAAGTCATACATCGGCAGTGGATGTGCCAGTCACATCGGGATAAATTTTGATAAACCCTAAAGATTAGTGATCAAGGGTTGATATATCGAAAAATCATAATTTTTTTTGTCTTTTACATATATTTTTCCAACGAATTGAATGAAATCATCCGGAAGGCCCGTACAGTTTTCCATTCTCACTACGAGCTATAATGGAGCAGCGACACTATTATTTTTCCGATGAACTAAGTTCCATCAATGACTGCTAGATAGTGTTGCTTATTGGCTAGTTGTTGCATGTAGGATGTAGTGTTGCTTATAGGAAAATGTGGTAGATAGGCTTGCAGCAAGCGATGGCATTAACGTGGCAGGCGCACTGCCGCCGCGGTATTGCTATTTCACGGCATAGCATCATCAGCACGTGTAAGGAAAGTTTAGGTGTGTTATTTTATTTTATTAATTTCTCTTCAGTTAGCGTCTACACCAATACAGCCACATTGGATACCTGCCCAATGATTCGTTTAATAGTATAGACAGGTGTTCTGCGCAGAAAAACACAATACAGAAATAGTGAACCTCTGTGTAATAATTTACACCTTTTTTTTCTCGTTTTTAGGTTAGTTACGCTATTAAGCGTACTTACTAGAGTAGGGAGTAAAATTAAGTTACTACTAGAAAAAGGGAAAATCCTGAAATAGTTTCAACTTAAGAAAACCTTGAAAAAACCTCTTCGGGTCTGTCTGGTGAATGAGGAAACTTGACTGACATAAGGGCGAAAGAATGAAAAATTCCGTATAACGTGGCATTAAAAAAATAGAAAAATTCGAAAAATGTCATTTTGGCCTTTTTGGGGGTATCGGATTTGTCCTTTTAGCTATGATTAATCGATACATCCGATGTATATCAATCGATATATTCGATATATCGATAGAATAATTAATAAATTTAGGAGTTGTAAATTAATGATAGGGGCACACTGTACGAAATCTATTGAATAAATGAGCCCACAATGAATAGTGGAACCTTGACAATTTCACGTACGGGGAATTCGATGCTCAAAAGAATTTAACATGATGATAAATGAACCTGGAAACTGTGTTATAATACTTTTGAGGGAAAGAGGTACGATTGCCAATTATTGCTCAATGGTTCAATTGCTGTTACAGATCATTAATCTTCTACGGTCTACAGAAATCCAATCAGCTGGCTGCTCTATACCATGTTGTTGTTATTTAACAATTTTAAAGTTTCTCAACTTCCATTGAAGATCTTCAGATTGAAACTATAAAATTAGCATCATCTGATCAGAGGTGTGTTTAATGTTTCCTGAAAAATATCCAACAATAAAAATTTGAATCGCAGAATGATATTTAGAACAGGTTATTCTGCCATAAAGTCGGTAGTTAACATTTTCTTCAACTCAAATTGCTCAGAATTCAAAAAATGAATAATATAAAACGATAATTTACGAAAATGTGCTCGTATGATCATACGCATGACTGGAACTTTTTTAATATTAAAATTAAAATCATCATGTGGGTTAGGTTAACATTAATTGAATTTGGACCCTTGAACTGTATAATTGAATTGAAAGTGGCTTGAGTACGCCGCTGAGAATGGCTTGGGATGGCGTGAGTACGTCATTCATACGTCATCCCCCAACTATAATCCAAATTTGAGCGAGATCAGACGACAAGGGCATGAGAAAATTATGCTTGGTAGAATTTACGTTTGCGCATGCGTAGATTGAGGTATTCAGTCAAGAACGACGAAACTGATAAAACTGTGGAAAATAAGCTTGTTATAGGGATTTGCGGACACACGACCGACATACACATACACACACAACACACACACAGACGGACACGGAACCAAAGTTGCAGAATGGTCTAAAATAAAATGAGAGTGGAAATTTTGATTTTGGAGACCTACGATTTTTTTCATCCGCGAAAGTGAAAACAATGCTTCCGCTACCTTTAGGTAGTCTCGGAAGCAATAAATAAAAAAAAGCCACAGTTCCTTTGAGCCTGACGGCTAAAATTAAAAAACATGAATATGCTTTAGCCGTACACGACTCACTCCTCGTCGATTCTCTGAACCCGACCCCCCATCGGCCTCTGAACTCTGTTTATCATTCAAAACAAAAAAATGTTTTAGCTCCTCGCTCTCACTTAATTATAGAAATGATCACGACCATTGAGCTCTTGTGAGATGATGATCTCCTAATAGAAACTCGCGAGTAAACATTCACTTTATTATAGAAATGATCACGACGGTTGAGCTCTTGTGAGATGATGATCTCCTAAAAGAAACTCGCGAGTAAACATTCACTTTATTATAGAAAGAGGCTAAAGAGGCTACATACGAAATTACAGCTTCCTATAGTGTAAAGTATAGAAATTACCTATTAAAATAATTTAACCACCGCTTCACAAATCTAACCGTTCTCGCAATATTCGGATCCCCTGCTATGAATCACATAATCGAAACACCAGCTCAATGAAATCATCAGAAATTAACAAGCGGTTGCAATCATGTTCACAATATCAATAATTGAGAATGATCACCTGTGTGTAAACAATTATTCATATAACCATGCTCATAACTCAGCTTGTTGGCCACGCACTTCGCAGTAGTTAATATAGTATGGTTGGATAAATCGAGAGCTTTCGAACGAATGGTCAACGAATTTTGTGGGATGAAAAACGACGAAGTATCATATCCCTAGCAACGACTCGGTTGTAAGCGGAAATCATCACAATTATTGACGCTACTTTCGTTGCACTCTCGTGGGACATTTTTCGGTAGTTAGGTCACGGCTAAAGCATATTCATGCTAAAATAAAATGAATGATTAGTTTTGAACCCCATTATCCTGCAATGCTCCGGATTCCCTCCAATACCTGCCAGCGTCTTTCTTCCGAACACCGTAATCTTCGAGGCCCCGCCCGGTCTTCTCACTTTGGAGCTCGTAAATCCCCCGTTGCAGTTTCTCCAACAGTGTTGCGGGCATCTTAAGGTTTTTACGACTCCACTTTTTTCTCTGTTGGCCGGGTTCGTCTTGGGGGCTTCGGGTTGTGAATCGCGAGGGGGAGGACAGTGGACGACAATTTTAACCGGGTCGACCGCTCGCCGCGACAATATGACCAACGAGAGCACTTCTGAACTGCTTGGTTCGAGAGAACCTCATTCTCAGGCGACCCCCTTTTGCACTGAAAATTTTCGCACTGAAGGCAAAGTTGAGTGTATATTCAAACATCTGGCCATAGTGTCCAATTAAATGTTGCTGTCATTTTTTTTTCTCTTTTCACATTGTATTTTTATAAAAGAACTTGTTTATTTTGGATTGATAGAACAAAATCACATTAATAATCTGATCAATTTCATATTTGAATTCGTATTATATGAGCGTTACCCATGTTTTCTATTTATATTTTTAAATGAAAATAGATTCAATTATAAGAATTTGACGACATCTGAACTTTCCTACATTGAATATTTTTCTTTCTGTGATTTCTAAAAGTTTGCACTGGAGACTGGGGGTCCCGCCCAGGTGAGAGGGGTGCTTTGACGTCGCCAGAAACGAAACTGAAAAATCGTAGAAAGAAAATTACCCTTCGTAAGAGAGCGCGGTTAATGCCAAACTTCTTAGGATGTAATCTACTTTTATTTAAAAACCTCGCTTCGCTCGCAAGGTGTGGCTGTGTACATGCGATGGTCTTATACAATTGAAACATGTAGAGGATCTTACTTGCTTCTCTCGCAAACGGTAGATCCTTAAGGGTTGGTTTTACGTGTTTAGGGGATGTTCTTATTTATGGTAACTAGAATGGAAATCGCCTAGTCGTGGACTTTCGTTTGAGCCAACTCACGGATTTTCCAGTTGTTCTACCCCACCCCTTACTGAGCAGGGGTTGCGCAGTTTTGATGTGGCCTATATTTTGCACCGGAAGTGGCTGGTCATATTAAAAATAGAATCGCGCAAATCGGTCAACCCGTTCAAAAGTTATGGAGGTACCCACATACAGACACTTTACTTTATTAATATAAAGAAAGATAGTTAAAATACGTTTTTCGCACCCATGAGTAACGCTCATTATTCAGAAAACCCCATGAAACTCTTGCAAATTATTCCATTACGTTCATAAAGCGTTTACCATGGGTGCAAAAATATATTTTAACAAATGAATGGAATATTAGAATAAATTGAAAAAGTAATTGAATGGAATATGTTTCAATCCTGAAAAGTTTGACTTCAACCGCACTCTCTGACGGCGAGTAATTTTCATTCTATGATTTTTTCCAGTTTTCTGTACTGATGACACGAAACTTCGAAAAATCATGGAACGCTCATCCTAGGATAGTGCGGATGGTGTCAAATATCTTATAATCGAATCTATTTTCATTTTAAACATAAAATTAATATTTGGTTAACACTCATCACTATCCTTTAGGGGAAAAGCGAAATTCTGAAAACAGCTTTTTTCAGTTGTGAAGATACTTAGCATGGATGCTTCATTACCACAGCAAACTTAGATGTCATTGCAATTATTTTAAACTGCTTTGCACTTTCTCTCAACCTTCGAAACCATCGCGTTCCATTCTTATGTTGCTACGAACTTTTCAACGAACTTTTTAGAACATGATGGTATATTATTGGTACAGATTGCCAATGAATTAGAATGCAATTAGTGTTGTTAAACAGTGCCCGCGTTTCATTGGAAGATGAGTGTGTCATACGTTACAGTGGAGTAGGTATGAGAGGAAAATTTTCACTTTTGGGTGAAGAAAAATTGTTTGTCTAAAAAATCAAAATTTCACTCGCCAAAAAGCAAAATTTTACCTTTCACGGTACATTTTTATTTACTACTCTTTTCCGCTTAAAAGTTTTTAAAGATCATTTAAAACTTTTCCTTAATGTATACATTCGTGATTTGGAGACGTTTTATTTCGAAAATTTGATTGAATTAAGTAATAACTTATTAACAGTATTATTTTCACTGCGTTTTGTTCATTATGACAGATAGTTTGACTTCATTTCCTCATGAATAAGCAATGTCAAATGATGAAGATGAAGCAATCTTCTGGCGATATCACTTGCGTCAAAGAGACGGACAGCTTCCTCGTTGACGTGATATCTTAGCCGATGGAGGTGACTCACAGCTTTGCTTTATAGCCTCTCCTAGTTTCGACCTGAAGTAGGAGATTGATGCGTTCATTCCGAAAGTGCCAAGTTGCATTGACAACATTTTGTAGAGCACATTATTCTGGAATCGTTTGATGATGTCCCGTTTGATTGAACCCCTCCGCCCACTATCGGTTTAGACAGGTTGATTAGAGAGGTTGCTTGTACAGTGTAAGCTTTTTCTGGAACAACATTTTTTACCGTTTTCCTATCAGCCAATACATTTTTCCGAATTAGGTAGGGAGACTCCCGTCATTTTTGACATGGATATGTCTTTTGGCTGGGGGTCAAGGAATTTCGCGACACTATTTTTTCTCCACACAAAATGCAGCGCTCCGGCTATTTTGATTATTATTAACTAGAAAAGTGAAGGCTAGGTAGAATTTCTATTGATTTTTTACGTACAACCAATGAGTTACTACGGTGGACTAACTCCCATAGTTTTCATTGTAGGAAAATCGTTAGCCACTTTTTGGAATGCTCTCATTTTATCACAATATCTCATGACCTCTAAACCATTGTAGTGTCAAGGAATGCTGATTTATTACTCTAAGTTATAAACTAATATTTTGTTGTAACTATGATGGAATAATCTTGTGAAAAGAAGGCACTACATGGTTGGTATACAATTGAGTAGTAGGTACCTACTGGTAAGCAGTAGCTACTAGGTATATCCATGATCTTTTTTTTTTCCCATCAAGGGAGAAATTAAAATGCTTGAAAAATTTGGTTCTTATGGATCAGTGAAAAGTTCGTACAAATACAAACTGAAGTTCGTATCTGTTAAAACTTTTATTATGGGCTCTCCACCTGAGCTTGGCATCCGAGCGTCATACGTTAGCGCAAAGAAAAACTGCCCTTGACATAAACTGGTACAAAATCAATTCTTTTGGGTAAAAAATGAAGAACATTTTCAAAAATTCTATTTTGTGACAATGAGAGTTGATGGAAACGCAGTGATTCCTCCTTCAAAAGGGAAAGGTGATTAACCTGAGATAAGCTGGTACAAAATCAATTCTTTTGAGTAAAAATGAAGAAGAAAAATTTCAAAAATTCTATTTTCTGACAATGAGAGTTGATGGAAACGCAGTGATTCCTCCTTCAAAAGGGAAAGGTGATTAACCTGCTGCACACAGAGGATATCCTGAGGTTGAATAACCCTCCAGAATATGTCAAGGAGTAGCATGAGCAAGAATCGAGAAGGAGGAACTACTCATTTCCCATCACAATTTTCACAAAATTTGGAGCCTTTACAATACTTATTACCGTTCCCCACCTTCTTGTACTTTTACAACTGTGCTGCTTTAACGCATTTTGTATTCGTGGACAGTTTGTCGCGTCAGATAGGTAACATCGTTGCTGGAAAAAAAAAAAAAAAAAAAAATCTCCGTTGGGGCCAATTTGCGGCCTCCTTGTCGTCCTTCGTCGGTTTACCGGCTCCGATCGTGATTACTTTGCGCCGCGGTTTTCGCGGTCCTGTGGCGCAGCACCGCCCGGCTTAGCTCAGTTGTTTCCTGTCGTTCGTCATAGAAAAACTATAGATAGAACAGACTTCTTTTCACGCTATCACCGCCATTACTACACAACAGAAACTTCCAAGACAAGAGCATCATAAATGCGATCCATATTGTGTTGCTTCTACCATAATTTTATTGAGTAATCCATAATTTTTAACATGTCAGTCGTTACATAGAAAACGGGTTGAGACCATTTTTCGAACTTCACGCGTAATAATACTCCTTATTCTCCTTCAGAGTTCTTCTTGTACAGATCTGCAAAATACAACATCAGTAATATATCCTTTGATGAATTACATCACGTTCCCTAGAACAGAAATACCTGATTTGTTAGTAAACGAGGAATTTTGTTCTTCCTATTAGGTATTCAGGTGTTTTGTTTTAAACTTTAGCTCAATATCATTTTAATATTAAATATCCAATTTAGTTAACTATATAAGGAGCATCTATTTGAACACTACTTGAAAGTGTAACGTCCAATTTTATTTTGGTATAAAAATGTTAACATCTTGTATCAACTCGGACATGTGCATTTGATACTTACAAAATACTTTCCAATTTAATAATTTGAGTAGGATCACTTGTCACAGGTACCTTGATAAATTCTCGGATTTGCTGCAGTTATGAAATCTATCGAATCCAGACTACGGGATTCTTTCTGTTGGAGTGGGCTCGAGTCAAACGTATTGTTGTTGGGCATTGTTGAACGAATATTGCCTACGAGAAGTTAGGGAATCTCAATGGCGCATATCACACATTGCAAGAAGAATAATTGCACTCCTCCTCAATCGTTTTCTCGGGTCTAGGGTGGTTTCAGACAATGGAGGAAGAAGTGATGCGTAACGCTCAATGAAAGAGGGGAAGTAACATGATAACACATTACCGCCCCAACACAATAGAAGGGCGATGTATCAATATTCTGCAATCGATCTGATGAAACATTCTGGATTCCTTTCAAGTATGAGTTCTATTATAATCTGAACACATGAATTTATTCGTATCGGAAAACTGTGATCGAGATAAAATGTAAGCGGCTATCATAAAACAAAGCTCAAGTTCGATATTAGTGCATAATTGCAAAGATATAAAATTTTACATGAAGAATGAACATACATTTTGGTAGGAAATGCATGCATTACAGTTGCATATATCCCTTTGTCTGGTTTGTGTATGATTTAGGTGAGAAGAGAGCTTAGATCATGATTTTACTGGACTAATATCCCATGTATTTAACCTAACTTAAATGAGCTATAAGCAACTCTCCGCCTCTTCCCTCCCTTATAAGTATAATAAGGTATGAACTGCTTTTAAATTGTAAAATTGAACAGTGATTTACTGAAACGTATTGAACACAACGCTTTATTTGTAACCCCCCCTTCTCTCTCCGCCATGTCATCGCTATGAAATTTGAATTGCTGAGAATGGCTTCACAGAAAGACCAAAATATAAAACAAAAACAAGTAAACAAAAAAGAATCATGGGAGAACAACGAAAAAATGAAGAATTTTCCGTATTACCCCCTTCTAAAACTAAACTGAACCCCTATTCGAACAAAAAAGAATCACGAAAACTTGGGCAGCGCTTAGAAGGAGCGGTAATTACACCTTCCATTCCTGGTGGACAACTCATTTCCGAGATTTGTTACAGAAGTAGACTGAAGTTAAGATCGAACAAAATAAGAATCATATAAATTGTAGCCTCTGTAGCCTCGACAAAATTTATTGAAGGAAAAAAGAAGTTTTTTTTTTGGCATTACCTACTCCTTCTAATTTTTCTTTTTTGTTAAAATCCAAAATTTCTGCGATTTTTGCACAACGAGACTAAAAATAGGATCGAATTTGGTTAGAATAGTGGAAATCGGTTGAGTTGTTACCTGGGCAGCGTCGATGGATTATTTCACACACACACATACACTCTGATATGCACCTATACGGGTATTTATTTTCACGAATTGGGTTTTAAAATCGTCTGAAACGGATTTGTATTTGTTTATTCATTTGTTTTTGGGCCGTGGATCAATTTCAATGGGCCATTCCTCTATTGACTTAGCCTTGCCTATGATCTAGTTTCAGAGAGATGTCCCAAAGTCCTTTATAGCGAACAAAGTTGAAGAACATACATGACATCCATCTCACCATTGAATTTCCATCAACTGTTTTTTCTACCAACATATTTGTATGAATTGTTGTTTCTTCTTGAGGGGAAACGAATTTACTTAAGTACGTAAGGAACCTATAGGTCGGCCAGAGATGGTCTGCGTTCCGAGGGCGAATTCTGCTGGAGAAAAAGGAACTACTTATCTCCTATAATTTAAAAACTGTTGGCGCTTACGATATTTAAAAAAAAAAATTTCCCTCGTGATTGTCTCTATTTCCCTCCGTTCCTCTGCAGGAGCATCTGCCCTCAAAATCAAACTTTTATGTTTATAAATGAAATTATGCGTAAATTGTGTTCCTGCTTCTTACTTTTTTTTTCAATACAGTAGACTCTCTCTTACTTACAGTAGACTGCACGACCTTTTCGGAATGTGAGGAGGGAAAGACATCTTATACTTCTCCATTGTAGTCAACAAATAATGAATTCTTACATAGTTACGAATTGTATACTCCGTGTTTATTAAATTAATATAAACATAGGTGCCATTAAATGAAATGATAAGTTAATTTCATTACCACTTCCTACCTTTGTTTAATTGTACCTTCTGAAGGAAGTCTGGTCAGTTGTCTCCATCATCCGCCTGCCTTCACTTATAATCGAACCAACTGTTCTAGCGGAAATTCTCGTCGCATCACTCGTCATGTGATAAATATTCACCTTAGAATACTCTTCAGTTAACTTTCGGGAGATGTACTTGGCGACATTGTAAACAATCTTTCGAGCTTGCCGCCGAAGTGTTTTCTGAAGTGAAAGGACGAAGAACGTCTTGTTTTAGCTGTGTTGTTCATAACGAACAGATGAAATTATATAAGATAAATATAACTAGCGAAATCAAACATTAAAATAATGAAGGAAGACTGAATCACGGGAAGTAGAAAACAGTTGCCACGAAATTATACGAAAACTCGAAATAGCTGTCGCGCATTCACTGAAAGCAGTGCAGCCAACCCTCAAATGCCAAATTTCTCTTCGCGGTAATTTTACCTAACAGGGTTGTCTTCCAAAAGTTGCTTCAACGAGTAGTTCACTTTTCAGCCGCATAGGGCGCGCCCTCGGAACGCAGACCATCTCTGGTCGACCTGTAGGAATCTAGCGGTGGTTAGAGAGCCATGTATTACCTTTTAGTATGTACATGAAGTGGTGTGTAACTTCATCTGAACCTCGTTTCTGTCCGCTGCTGTTTAGCATAATAAAGTGTGACATCCAATGGTGGTTGTTGCTAACGACTTTGTTTCTAAATTGTTGCAGGACCGGAGAAGCAGAGGAGGACCCCGGAAGTTGACCTTGAAAAGAACTGAGAATGGCTTTGGCTTCACCCTCCGTCACTTCGTCGTATACCCACCTGATACTTATTCGGTAAGTCAACTTCAACCCAGTCACTTATTCCATTGCCTACTTCTTCGTGGAGCTGGGCGAAACGATTCTTTCAACTGAGTGATTCAGATTCGATTCACTCACCAAAACGAATCGATTCTTTTGATTGGTTCTTCGATTCTTTTTTCAATAAACCTTTTCCAATTCTTCCAGATGTTATTTAAAACCAGTGAAAAATACATTGAGTTTAGCAAAAGGTGGTTAAATTATTATTATCATCATCTGATTCCTCAAGGATGTACACGATATTATACTTACCATTGTGAGCCATCATAAATAGGGCAATTATTTATCTTTTATCTAGTTATCTATATAAATAAAATATATAAAAGGAAGGACTTTTCCTTGGTTTAAAGTTCCCTTACTACTTTTTGATCATATTAGTTTCCCTAATTTCAGCCAATAGTCCCAAATATTTCTGATCTCAAAATAATACCAATTAAAAGAAAAATTAGATGCTCAGTAAATTCAATGAATGAAGTAGGGTGTATAAAGACTTTCAAGGATAATAATCTGGAACGTTTATGCCAAAGTGAAATTGAGAAACCAAGTTAACAGAGGAAAAAAAATTAACAGTATTAAAACATTTGTCTTTTATTAGAACATTAATTTAAATTTAAAACTATTTACAATGTATTCGTCAAATCAAATATATTACATATATATCAAATAAAATAACTCGGAAAACAAATAATTACGTTGATTGTTCAAGTCAAGCTGACGGAAGAAAGAACGATCCGAACACCAAAAAGGATCGAAAAAAGAATCGGGATTCGTCGGTCTAGTCCAGGTTTGGAAAGGGTAACTATGACTTGGGAGTTGGAAGATCAAAAGAATCGAAAGTCCGGAAAAGAACTGGTGAATTGAAGAATCGACTCAATTGAAGAGTCGTTAGGAGTTGAAGAATCGGGAGTCCGGAAAAGAACTGGTCACTTGAAGAATCGTCTCATTCGAAGAGTCGTTATGAGTTGAAGAATCGTTAAAGAATCGAATCCCAAAAGAGTCGAATGACTAAAAGAATCGCAAAGTGAGTTAAGAGTCGGAATCGGGATGGACGAGAAAGTTGAGATAGTGGGGGAAGGCAAGAAGAGTCGCAGTTCTTTTCAAGGAATCGCTCAGAAGAGCGCTCT
This sequence comes from Adelphocoris suturalis, assembly GCA_030762985.1. NCBI lineage: Eukaryota > Metazoa > Arthropoda > Insecta > Hemiptera > Miridae > Adelphocoris > Adelphocoris suturalis. Next base: position 163,141,689 of record CM061040.1, read on the forward strand.
TTTAGATGAACGATTCAAAAGAATCGATTCTCGATTCTCTTGCCCACCTCTACTTCTTCGTGGCGTTAGCTATAGCTGCGCCTGCTATAGGCTGGCCAGCGTTTGGCCTTCCTTCTCACATGGCAAAATTTGCTTAGTTTACTTTGTCCAGTTGGTCGGGTTGTGAAGACTTTTTCCCACAGTCTCCTATTTTACAAAATGTCAAAAATGGCTGAACTTTTTTAGCGTTTTTATATCGTCGAGGCAACCATCGTCTACCTCACCACAATCTACATAGTATATAGAGAAATGTTTATTGGTCCACCTAAATCTTTTGATGTCAAGTGATCAGGATGGGGGTCCGAACTGGAATTTACTCCTTATTACTGAGCTTTTTTTTTTTTTTTTTTTTTTTTTTTTTTTTTTTTTTTTTTTTTTTTTTTTAAAACCATCTTCAGATCGTCTTTCTACCTGTTTCATGATTGTATAATTTTGGTTTAGCTCTAGTTTGTTGTCAGTTGTGTTTCATAAAATTTTAGTCCCTTCTTTTAATTAGAGTTTGTTCGTTTCTGAAACTTGTTTTTTGAGGTTCTTTTATTGTTCTTGACCTCTTTCATTGTGCCAAGCACAATCCATCATTTATACTGCTCTCCATTAACCACATCACCAACAATAGTTAACCCAGTGTGTTGTGAGATTTACCAAAAATATGTGGATATTTTATAGTTGTATATCACGTAAGGTGTTGTTACATTGTCGTTGTTTTGGTTTTTAGTTTATGACTTGCGTCCTAATGACAGAAGTGTCCACTGTTTTGACACGTCACAGACCTCTTTGAGTTAGTTTAGGTTTGAATTATGACCAAAGTTTTGTTATGGAAGTTGATGTTTTGTTTTGAATTTTTGAGTTCAATGCCTATTATTGTAATTGTGTTGTTAATGCTGTTTCTGTACTGAGCCTAAAGAAGGTGTACCATTTCCTATGTACCTTGGCGTTGCCCAACCACCGTTAACATGACATCAAAAATAAGGCAACCGTTCTCATAGTTCCATTAGGGTTAGCATCTTCATTTGCTCTCTCAAGACTATGGTGAAGTGTGACGTCGAGTTGATGTCGCCAAAAACTCTATTGAGTCTTTTTCAAGGGATTGGTCATTTCGTAGGACGCATAGGGAGATAGGAAGCCGAGGTGCGAAACTGACCGACTGCGTCTGTAATTAAATTTGCATGCGGCTCAATGTACACAAACCGTTTCGAAGTCGGTTGATCCATGACGTAACGTTCTCCCCTAGAGGTCCGGCTACCTTATTGTTTTCATAGGAGATTACTGTACTTTCACTAAACCTACCAACCTCTCGCACCCTGGCCGCCTCAAGTCATTTTGATTAAAATCTGCCCTTTCACCCGCCGTTTCTCATTAGATTACGTTCGAGCGGCTACTCGCTACTCCGCCGTCGCAAAACTAATTTATAAGTTAATCGATGGCCAACCACCTGGTTAAATGTCATAACTTTGGTTCCCGTTTCGTATCGTTCGGTCTTTTGGAAGAAACGGGTTGCAGCTGTGTTTTAATTCAATCTATTCCTTCATATCTCAAGGCAGACGAGAAAACGTTGAAGACTTGGGAAAGGAATATACTGAGAAAGATTTTAGGTCCAGTGTGGAATGGTGGTACTTGGCGCATTAGGACGAATGGTGAACTGTATGATATTAATGGTCATGAGGACATAGTTACTGACATAAAGAGACAGCGGCTGCGATGGGCTGGGCATCTAGAGCGAATGCCAGGCAGCAGGGGATGTAAGAAAGTGTATACTTTCAAGCCTGGAGGAAGGCAGAAGAAAGGAAAACCTTGGAAACGATGTGAAGATTATATGGAGGAGGGTATCAGGAGAATGGGGATCAGGAACTGGGGAAGGAAACCAGTTGATAGATTGTAGTGGAAAACGGTTATTAGGGAGGCCAGTGTTCTTCATGAGGTGTAGCGACACGGAGTATAGTATAGTATTCCTTCATATCATAAATTCGACTCTGAGCTGTAACTGTTATCTCGAGTATATCGGAAGGAAGTTAGAATGTCGAAAAATGTCTCCTAGGTCACACACCACCCGCTTCATATGCTCCTCCCCCTCTAGTTGGAAACATGGCAGGAATTTCATATCGATAATAACATATTATTATTTAAATGATTTCACTTCCCTTGAAACATGACAACAAGAAAGTAACTGATACTGCAACGTTTCTTTAATTGTACTGTTTAAATTTTAAAAAAAAAAACTTTAAAATGTAAACAAAAACTAATTAAAATATGTAATTATTTAGATTACAATGATTCAAATGAAATTAAAAATAAACTTCACAAAAAGGCTTGTCTATCTTTTTTTTCCAACGTTTCTTTCCAAATTAGAATGAAATTTCTCCTTCAGGTCAAATTTAATTTAATCGAATTTTAAATTGCCGGTTATTTCCTGTTAGTTACTTCATATGCCCTCCCTCTAGTTGGAAACATGGTCGGAATTTCATATCGATTACCCCCTCGTCAACAGTTAATAATATCAATAGTATATTATTATTTAAATTATTTCACTTCCCTTGAAACGTGACAATAAGAAAGTAATTGATATTGCAACGTTTCTTTAATTGTACTGTTTAAATTTTAAAAAAGCTTTAAAATGAAACAAAACTTAATTAAAATGAGTTATTAATTAGATTACAATAATTAAAAATTAAATTAAAACAAAACTTTACAAGAAGGCCTTTCTATCTTTTTTTTCCAACGTTTCTTTCCAAATTAGAATGAAATTTTCCCTTCAGGTCGAATTTAATTTAATCGAATTTAAAATTGCCTGTTATAAAAATCAAATTTAAAATTGTCTGTTTATCTGTTTTATCTTTAAGTAAGTAACAATGTTTATCCGTATGTTCCCCCCAAGAAGATGGTTGTAGAAAAATAAGAAAAACCATATTAAGGACAGAAAGGTTTTATTTTGTTAAGTTTTGTAATAATAGGTACTGTCAGACAAATCAAAATGAATTATTTTGCGCATTCATTATAAATATGGGGTTTTACATACTTTGATCTCTTAATTTATACATATATTCACCCTTTCAGGACATAATTTTGCAAGGAAATGTCTGAAATAAACTAGGTTTTAAAGTTGTTACTCAATATTGGGTATTATGTTAGTTATTTGTGAGGATTTTACCGAAATTTTAATATATTTTAATGAGGGAAACCGTGGTTAGGCTTCCATGATAATTAATTCAAACCTTTTATTTAAACAATGCGCCAACCTACGAAAAATAAAATAATAATAGCAATAATAATAAAATAAATAAATAAAAATAAGTGTATTAAAAAATAAAATTAATAACTCTTTTCAAAAAGCTTTTTTATCGATTATATTTTTGGTAAAAGATGACGTTATGAAACGATAAAATTCAATGTATACCTACCTGTATATAATTAAATGAAACATACTGCTGCTGGAATAAATCTATAAGATCATTTTCCGGCATCTGTCGCTTAAACAAGTATAATTTAAAAAACAATTCAAGGAATCAAACGTAGGAAGAGGAAACGTCATCTAGGAACCCCCCCCTCTTTACCCCCTTCCAAAACAAAAAAAAAAGCCTAGTGGGGATATGTAAAGAGGAGAAAGATGTTGCTTTATGGTGATGTATCGTGGTAAGTAATAGTAGTTACCCATTTTTGAATCGTCTGCATTCCATTACATTCGTATTTATGAAAGGGTTATTGAAAAAATGAAGAAAGAGGGCCTGGCCTACCACCAAAAACTAGTGATAACTGGAAGGGATGAAGAGAACAGACGGAGGGGGTAAACAGTTAATGGATAACTAAGAAATCAAGGTCATGGAAAAGTGAAAATCGTGATTTTCTTCCATGATTTGATGGGTGTGATAGAGATTTTGGGGATACTAATTTACCATCAATTGTATTTATTAGATTTTTCTAACTGTCAATGTATATTGTTTTTATGATTTCAGAATATATAGGTAATATTTTTCTGTCTTCAATATACCAGTATTTTTTTGTGATAGGACGATTTTTTTGTATCGCGTGGTGACTGCTAATCTGATTGGACCTACGACGGTTTTCGGCTGACGTCCCTCCCTCTAGAAAACGACTGGCACGCCGAGTTGTAACCAAATAAGACTCGCTCAATTTTCAAAGCCGTCTCGCTTGTATCAAACTGAGTCATCCCGTTCCGAGTGACTAAAATGCGTTTCTAAAAATTGCTTTCCAACGAGGTTGAGGTCTTCGCGACTCCGCACATACGAGCGCTCGCCGTCAGGTGTAGACATTTACTGCCTTCCATAAAGGCAGCCACCGCGACGGATGGCATTTTGACATGCCGCCACCCCAGGGGTCGCCTCTGTCCCTGGCATGTTTTCAACCAGGCAAGATCACCCACCTGTTTTCTGAAAGGTTCTATGACTGACTTTCGTCCTAACTAACCCTTGGAAAAAGTTCAAATCGGTAATTTATTTATTTATTTTGAACGTGCGGGCGAGTTCAATTACAGATGTATACAAATAACAATAATGTAGAATACTCTAACGCTGAATAAAATAATAATAAATAATAAACATTTAATACCACAATTGTAATACCTAACACCCATCTGTTTTCTAAAAGGTTCTGTGACTGACTTTCATCCTAACTAACCCTTGGAAAATTTTCAAATCGGTAATTTATTCATTTATTTTGAATGTACGGGCGAGTTCAATTACAGATGTATACACAAAACAATAATGTAGGGCACTCTAACGCTGAATAAAATAATAATAAATAATTAACATTTAATACCACAATTGCAATACCTAACACCCATCTGTTTTCTGAAAGGTTCTGTGACTGACTTTCATCCTAACTAACCCTTGGAAATATTTTCAAATCGGTAATTTATTTATTTATTTTGAATGTACGGGGGCGAGTTCAATTACAGATGTATACGAAAAACAATTAAGTAGGGTACTGTAACGCTGACTAAAATAATAATGAACAATAAACATTTAATACTACAACTACAATACCTAAGAGGTTAACTGAACTTTACAAAGAGGTACAGGAGTCTATAAAAACGTGATATACAGCATGTCCCCCCCACCCCTTCCCAGCTAAAATAGTTGATAATGGATTAAAAAAAAAAAAAATTTTGTTTATTCAATCTTAATGTTTTTTTAAGGATCTCAAAAATTACAAAATTTTGCATTACACACGTGCGCAATTGACATCAACTTCGATATTTTAAAAACTTTACCCCCATTTTATTGCAGATTTGAGTTTTACGAGAAATTTCATGAATAAATGACCCATCACTCGATTTCTCAAGTGCGTAAACGGGCACAATGCCGCTCCAGAAGTACACAATTCCGCTCTAAAAGTGCAATAAATGTGGAATACTGAGTTTTTAAAGATACTCAACTGCCACATATAATACATGATTTTAAGTTTTTTTTCGTGCTGAACCCCGTAATGAAGTTCATTTATTGATATTTACATCACTAACTTGGGAAAACACTGAAAAACTTTCATTTGTGGAAATGTGTATGAAAAGTGCAATTCTGGTCAATTTTTCGGCGCTTTTCCAAGTTGGTGTTGCAATATCAATGAATGAACATCATTATGAGGTTCAGTATGAAAAAATACTCCAACATCATGTAATACATGTGTCAATTGATAATCTTCAAAAACTCAGTGTTTCACATTTATTGCACTTTTAGAGCGGTATAACGCACTTTTGGAGCGGAATCGCGCCCGTTTGCGCGCACATATAAAATCGAGTGTTGGGTCATTTTTTTCATGAAATTTCACGTAGAATTCCAATTTGTAATAACAAATGGGAGTTCCCATTTAAAATAACGAATTTTAAGCCAATCGCGCACGTTTTCGCACATGCGCAATTTTGTAATTTTTGAGATCTTTACGAACAAACAAATTTGATTGAAAAAATAATTATTTTTCTGACCCCTTATCAACGTTTTTACCGGTGGGAGGGGGGGGGGGGGCACCCGTTATAATGATGAAATAAAGTTAGAAAAATAATAGGTATGTACGTGAAATCACTAGTTGAATGAAATAGGAGAAGCAAAATATATGGATTTCAGAATGGCTAGAGAGTGAATGAAAAAGTCAAAATTTCGAGTTGGTATCAGGGTGGTTGGGAATTTAACTCTCTTTCTAACGGTGTACTTATTCTTGAATTTTCGCTGTCATTTGAGGGAGTTATGGTTATTTTAGTGATATGAGGTTGAAACACGAAAAAAAATCTTAAATGTGGAATCACTCGAAAACTAGGCGTTTAAAATTAATCTCTAAGAGAAACTTTGTGTGACACCTGTTTCGGAGACACCCTGTATAATTGGACGAGAAATCGTGATTAATCTGTCACTTCCTGCAAACACGTAATCTACGATAATCGTATAATTTCACCATCGTAGGTATCGTATCATGTTTCGAAGGGAATAATTTTGTTATTAATGCGGAGTCTTCAACTGAACGTCAACCGGCATTAGGAGGTAGTAGCTTTCTCAATTAGGCAGATTGTATAGCTTCAAAGTTTTATTGAGTTTTTAATTCCATAAATAGAAAGATATTGTTTTGACCTCAGGCGTGGATTTGACCCCATTTTTTCCATCAAGATGAAGCGGAATGCCGGCTGCCTCTCAAGCGTATCCAATGAAAGTCAATTAGCTCTCTGTGTTCTTAGAAACTGAACGTTGTTTGTGCGTGTGATGATCTTTTATATCATGATTGCCGACCGTACATGGACATTAGATGAAGTTGCATTTAGGTGCATCTCCTGACTCCTCAATCATGTTCAATAAACAGTATTCCTTGAAGAAGAAATAAGATTTAGAATTGAACGTTGGTAGGTGTAAAATATTATTTTCAAGACCCCCTCCGTCTCTACTAATAATTTTGTTGTTGAAATTTCAAGATACGATTAAGTTGATTCTGAAAATCGAATTTAGATTGGTTTCCTTTCTTAACTGGGAAATTATCCGATGAAAACCACCTTCTAAAGGTAGCGCAACAGAATATAGTAAACAAGATTTCTTATTATGATTCTTTTCTTTTTATAAATGAATATCTTTACTTGAGATAGTAAAGCAAATTCCATTGAAATAATATCCGCTGGTCGATTCACACTCATTCACACTCATGTTGATGTTCTTTCGAATTATATATTTCGTTATATCGCCCTAACACCTCAAAAATATGTTTGGTATGAATTTTCGAGATTTTTTGGGATGCTTAATCAAAAGCATACTTCGGTTTACTTGTGATATTTGTTGGTTCATACAACATAAGATGGAAAAAGTAGGTTATATATTTTTCAGACATTGTGAGGAACTCAATCAGCGGGCCCAACTAGTTAGGAAAGTTTTCGAAGTCCTGATTTGTTTTTATTTTTCTAAGTTTTAATATACTGAGAAATCGGGGCCAAATGTGCTTTGGTTCAGTAGAAAGTTCCAGTTATGCAGCATGATCGTATGAGCGATTTTTCGTAAATTATCGTGTTATTTTATGTACAATGTTATGAAATTTGAGTACTTCGGATGCAAAGAATTGTTAACCTCCAACTATATGGCAAATAAACTCGATATAAGTCATATTATACGCTCCAAAACAGATTTTGGATGTTTAGCAACTTTTCAGGTTTTTTAATCGATTTTTTAGGAAATATTAATGAAATTCAAGTACATTTTTCACCATAATTTTGTGAATAAATATTTTAATGTTCTTATTCATTGTTGGTAAACTTCTTTTGACTAAAAGTCTGATAAAAATATAAATTTAACAATTTTTTGACGTTTTTAGTAATATTTTGAGATTTTTTAGCACATTATTTGAACTTTAACCAATTTGAAATGTGTTCTAAAAGTATTGGCCAACAAATTAAAATGAAGAAAATTTTTGAAAAATTCTAGTTTAAAATTTGTGGAGCCATTGCAATAGCATTATTTTCTATGAAAACCCGCTAAAACATTATTCGTAGCCCATTTTTCATCCTAGGTAGAAATCTTCTTTCATAAATCAAGCAATGAGTTAAATTGTTTCTTGCTCTTGACACGACCTATAGTCTACTTATTTCCATTCCAAAAACGTCGACTATAAACAAAGTTTTGGCGCGATTCACATTAGCTGTTTTACCGCTTTTATTAGCCCTCAATATATGAAATGTATCATGAAACGTTGATCACTATAACAATTTCTATCTAACGGTTTTTTCAAATTCATCATTTAGCGGTGCTGCGCAAATCTTGTCAGAGAAGGAGAGAGGCCGAAATACTAATTAGAAGTAATTTTTTTCTGCTTTCGGATCCACGTGAAGACTCATAGAAGAGAGCCTGACCTATCACGTTCCATCATGAGTCAGATAGCCAGAAAAAAACACCCGACTCTCACTTTAAAAAGATCTTAAATGACAGAGGGATCGCCCTGGCCGGCACGTGAGGACCGTCGTTGTACGGAATATTAACGAAGTTTACCGTGTATCACTCGTCCTCCTCCATCAATAACCGTAAGCCGGAGAAATTTTGTGCAGTCACCGAAGAAAGTTGGAGAAATTTATTATTTTGAGTGAGACACGCTCCGGTACACGGCACTCAGCAGAGTGAATTAATATAGGCTTACAGCCGTAACCTCTGGATAATTGATGTTGTTGGGTTATATGGATTCCGATACAAGAAGAGAAGTTGAAGTTGTGGCTCTTCGAGAGATGAATCAGCTTTTAATGCGCATGATTCATCTGGAACCAAACTTAACTTCGTTGGAAGAGCTGAAAGTGAACAAACATCTACTTCAAGGGCGCAATATTCATGACATCATGATAAGTCAGGTTGTCGTTAATGTGACTTTCAATACTCGTTTCTTGCATCATAATATTATGTATTATAGCAGCAAAGGTTTCTTATATTTACAAAGGAAAATTAGAACTTCATCCTTTTCATTATTTATACAATTTTGGTTTATTATTTTTAATAATGAACTTTTGTAATCGGCTAAGATCATTTTTTTTAACCCCCCCCCACTTTGTTAATTTACGTTTCAAAATGCGTATAATCCAAAAAAAAAAAAAATAATAATAATAAAATCCGTCCGCCGTGCGCCGAAAGTGGTCTAGGGGTCCAGAAACCGATTCTAGGTGTGGACAAAATTATTTTAAGATCTATTCTTATAGGAAATTTTGCACTGATTCCGAATATACCCGATGTCCCTAGTCCCTATACCTATAATACCCTTCTTCAACTCAAGAAATCGGTTTTTGACAATTTTTCTCACTTTTTGGCCTCTGGCAGTGACAAGAATTTTTTCTTATGAGAGATAAGTTGTATTGATTATTTAATCAGGATTCAGCCAAGGGGTAGCACAACTTCAACTAATCTCTACACCCACTTCATTTTTTGCAACGTTCCAGGCCAAAACTTGGCCCATCTTCATGCAAAACCTTTAACAGTTAACCGTTAACCTTTAACCCTATCATAAAGTCCATAAATCCAAAACCCAGAGTGAATCTAAACAATAAAACATGAAACAACAAATACGTACCTTGATGAAGGAGAAAAAAGTTATTGTAAGTAAAAATGTTCGAGAATCAGAATATTGTCACATCTCAATATCCACAAATAAGAATAAGTAACAAACTAGTGTACATGTAACTAATAAGAAAGAAAGATCACTTTTACATAATAAAGGTAAAATTAAAATAATATATAGGTAACATTTACATCCAACAAGAACATTAAAAAACAATGATAACAATAGGAACAACAGTGATATAAAACCATGGAACAAGAGTGTTGTTGTTGTTGCAAACCTCTTGAACCATTGCACGTAACATGGAACTACAACAATGATCCACACACAACAAGGAAGATGAAATGGCATGGCTATGACGTGTTCCTAAAGTTCATTGTCGTAATTTATTCTGTAATTAGGTGAAATTGATTAAATAAAATATAGGAAAAATGACAGCTACAGTGAGTGGGAATAAAAGACTAGATAATTTACATTTTTCGAAGGACAGTGAATGGGAACAGAAGACTAGATAATTTACTAAGTTCTACATCTAACTTAAGATCACTAACCACTTCCATGGAAATCCTGAGCAAGTGAGTGGTAGGTCACGAGAACTTCGAAAAATCGCCGAAAATCTAGGAAAAAGAGTTGGAGAGCTGGCGGTGGTCTCGTTCGATGCAGAATTCCTTCCTCTACAACTTTCGTCTCGTACGAAAAAAATTCTCGTCAGACCCAAGGGCCAAAGAGTGAGAAAAATTGTCAGAAATCGATTTATCGAGTTGAAGAAGTTATTGTAGGTATAGGGACATCGGATGTATTCGGAATCAGCGCGGAATTTCCTATAAGAATAGCTCAGAAAACAATTTTATCCACCTAGAATCGGTTTCTGGACCAGTGTGCAGCCCGAAGCTGTTCTGAACCAAACTTTAGGAAATTTGCGGATTTTACCTTTACAAAAATAATTGTAGAGGTACGTTTTTCAAACCCAGGGGCGGGTATTCCTCATCATTCGTTTTCACTCTTACCTAACATCAATGTTGGGAAATTACTTTCGTATCATCAAGAATTGATAGGTACATAAGTGTGAAATAAGTGTGAAGTATAGGGACGTCACATACGTAGGTTTATTGAGAAAAATCGATGGTGAAGTAGGTAAAGGAAATGAACGACGGGTTGAAGCAATATTGTATTTATTTACTCCGGCGCTTTCTATATTTCACCCGAGCTTTCTTTCTCGACCAATAGAAATCGAGATGAAGCCACAGGGTCACTAAACTCTGAAATAACACCTCACAAGTCGGGGTGCCACGTAGCCCTCCTGAAATCCTATAATATCGAGAAAAAAGTCAATTATCACATTTTGTCGTAAAACGAAATTCGGCAAATTTGCCAAAACTCGGGGGTCTCCTCCGAGTTTGAGGTTATCCAATTTTGTCTAACGGAAACGAAGTCTCAGGCGTTCAAAAGGAGACTCACCCATCCGCTAATAGAAAAAAAGTGTCAGTCTTGTAGCATGATCGTATGAACGAATATTCGTATTTTATCAAGTTAATTGTTTTGAAATTTGAATACTTTCAAAAAGAAGATTTTGTATTTTTAGCTTTTATTGGAAATTTGATTTTTCATCAAATATCAAAATCAAGTATATTTTTCAGCATAATTTAGTTCAAAAGTTTTCTAGTGTTCCAGTTCATCGATGATAAACTTCTGATTTTAATTCTGCTTAAAAAAAAAGCCATATTAAGAGATTTGTTGAGCACATTTTTTAGATTTTGACCAATCTATTCTACTGAGAAAGTGCTCGCCAACGTTTTCATCCTTTCGTTCGGAAACCTTGATTGTTTGGCTCAACAGCGAGAGTTTTTATCTCAACCCTAAGGTTTTCGTTTATTGCTTTAGAGTCTGCGAAGCAGCGGAAGCTTTGTTCTCTCTTTCGAAATGAAAACATTTTTTTGCTCCAAAATCAAAATTTCCACTCGCATTTTGTGTTTCTTGGCCTCCTGAACAAATTCGGTTTCTTGTCTGTCTGTTCGTCCGTCCGTCTGTCTGTCCAAATTTCCTTGCAACAGCCATAACTTCCACAATTTCAATTGGCTTTTTATGAAATTTTAAGGAATAGTGTGGGCTTAGCCCTAGATGGTCCCCTATCAGTCTCATCATGATTGAATCAGCGGTACGTTCTGGGCATGCGCGAACGTGATTTTCTTGTTACACTCATAAGTCCGTCAATGTTGAAGAGATCTTGGTCAGATTTTCTGGGATGATGTGGGGAAGGTCCCTTGAGGTCCCTTACGACATTTATCATGATTGAATCAGCGGTACCTGTGCGCATGCGCGAGCGTTTGTCTTTCTATATTTCCTTGCAACAGCCGTAACTCCCACAATTTTGATCGGAATTGAATGAAATTTTTAGGAATAGTGTGGTTTTAGACCTAGATGGTTCCCTATCATTTTCATCATGATTAAATCAGCGATACGCTCAGCGCATGGGTGAACGTAATTTTCTTATGACAGTCATAAGTCCGTCATCGTTGAACAGATTTTAGTCAGGTTTTCTGGTTTCGGGTTGCCCAGCACTCTAACGTCATGATCATGGTGAACCACACAGTCATTTCGTGTTGCTAACTGATCAAAATGGAAGTTAGTGAAAAACGTTGTTTATTTCCACGAAAAATGAAGAGCCACAATGTTAAATCGATTTCGACGGTTAGGCCATCATCAGTAACAAACAATAACTGTTGTAATAAACAACAACAATAAGAAACAATAATAACAGTTATTGTTTGTTACTGATGATGGCCTAACCGTCGAAATCGATTTAACAGTGTAACTCTTTATTTTTCGTGGAAATAGACAACGTTTTTCACAAACTTCCGTTTTGAAATGGGTTTCCACAACTTCGTCGCGAGTGATTTAGTTCGTTGCTAGCTGATATTAATTTTGTCAAATTCGTGTATTTTCATAGTTATTTATAGTTTTCTTAGGTTCTTGGATCGCAACTTGGTAAACTACGTATAATACTGGCACCGAGTAGACCCTGACCTTGAGTGTTTTTGAACATGACAGCAGGCAACTCGCGTGTCCAATTACGGTGTTGGGTTGCAAAGTTCACCTTCTGGCGCGCCACGGTCGCGAATTAAAAAGTTCAAGCTCATTTCGTAGCACTTACCGTAGCTAAGCCGAAGGAATTTCAAGGGGCTTTTCTAAATCGGAAGGGTTGCGAAGTTCACCTAATCGCTCACAAACTTATTCAATCCCGCTTTGGCCCCGCCGGTCGGCCGACCACCAAACTTTCCCGGATCAAGTGCCTCTCCAAGTTAAAATTTCGTCTTGTGACGAACGGGGGTTGACGAAGAGTGACGTACCTATACCTTTACGTCATCAGAACTACAAACAAAAGTTCCAGTCATGCAGCATGACCTTATGAACTTATTTTCGTAAATTATCGTATTGTATAATGTTAAATTGTTTTCAAATTAGAGCTTTATGAGTGCGAGGAAATTGTATCTATCAATTTTATGGCAAAAAAAGGCATAAATAAGTACATTTTTCGGCATATTTTTAGCCGTTGTTAGTTTTTTTTTTTTTTTTTTTTTTTAAATTTTGGAGTTTCCCCACTATCATATGCTCTAGTATTTTTGGATATTATTTTCAACAATGAGCTTCCGGGGAGTGAATATCTCATCACATTTTGCTCCGGACTTGAACATTCTTCCAATCCAATAGAATTTAGCTCGATCGCACCTTTTTTATTGTATTCTTGTCGCACCAGCTGACGACGCTGAATCACTGTACAAGGGCATTCCTATCCTGCGTATTGATATGATACGTCTGTTTAAATCTTTATCACTTGGAAATCATCGGGATGTTGATGGAATTTTTGCGATTTGCTTGACCTATTTATATTTTGAACTTCAAATTAATTTAATGGGTCTCCTTCTGGCCGACTGTTCTCCGGCGTAATATTATGCCGCGCAGTTGAGTAGGGGATCCTGGATTGAATTCCCGGGTAGTTAACGTAATTTACCAGGTCTGGGGTTTTACGCACATCTGCAAGTTTAGTTTACGAGGGTATAAACTGAGATAAATTTGAGATACACTTTAAGGGGTTAACTAAATGAAGCAAAATATAATTTAATGTATGGAATGATGTTGGAATATGTAAATGGAATGATGTTGGAATATATAAATTGAAATTTAAATGATGACCCCGTCCCCCTTATTTTTTCCCAAGATCTCAAATATGACTATTTTGTGCGCTTGCACAAAACGTTCCCATCACTTTGATATTTTAAATGGGAACCCCCATTTTCTAAACGCAGGTTTTCGTGAAGAAATGAAGCATCACTCAAATTTTTGGGCAGAAATGGACCCAAAAATTCGCAATAGTGCTTAAAAGTTGCAAAAAAGATGTGTCTTTTTTACGCACATGATTCATGTCCTTATTTTAGCTGAACCATTTGATGGTATCAGATTTTATCTTTGACATCATACTAAAACAGTATTTGAAGATTCGAAGTTATTCAATAGCATTTTTCGATTATTTTTCCTTCTCCTTCGTAAACTCGGGTTGAGGGACCGGCACGGCTGAGTTGAAAATTTAATAAATGAAATGCCTTCCAAAACAAAACTAAAGCAAAACAAGCTACCTACTGCAAATGAGGTAATATCAATGTATAAAGAAAATAATCAATCAATAAATAAAACATTTGTTCAAAATAATGGCTATTCTGAGCCCCACAAACACTTGTTATTTGTATCCACTTGGCATTATAGTACTTCTTCATTGGATTTAGGAGGAATATTGTCGCAAGCTTCCATGATGCACTTCTGCAGTTTTTCTCGGATCGTGATTGGCTCTTGGTAAAACTTGTTCTTCAGGCATTTCCAAAGAAGATTGTCAACGTGTGTCAAGACGCGATATCGAGTAGGCCAGTTATACTGTATTAATATGAGGTGAAATGCAAAAATTCATTCCATCACTCATAGCGAAAAAGTACATAAGAGGCATGTGCCGTATGTGATAGGTACGTCGAAATCTCTTTAAAAAATTTTGCGCAATTTTCTGATTATTCGAAACTTTTAGTGATGGGTGATTTCGCCTAGAAACTTTTCATAGAACTTGAGTATCCAATAAAAAAGGGAGTTCCCATTCAAAATAGCTAAGTTAGCATGCACTGTCATACTGACTTTCTGCACAACAACCAAATCCCATAATGATCTAGACTACGTCTGTATTGCAGTAGGTTTGGGGGAAACATTGTGAGAGAGTTTACGAGGATATTCCTACTCTCTAAATAATGATCTCTAAATGGATAATAAGATATTAATGACATCACAACTTGGGGCATTCTACTAATTGATAGACCAGCAACTCATTGGTAAATATGTCATTACGGTCTGGGCGGAATAATCGAGATAGCATCTCTAACCACGACGCTATAAATTTCCAACACTCCATTATCCATGATGACATATATGCGAGTTTTGCTAAGTGCCGCCTACATGTCGGCAAACAGCTCGAGCGAGAATACGATAATTTCACAGTTGTCATGTCAAGCGCGATTTCATATTTTGTAACCGAGGAGGAATGACTCTTATCCGATCATTTTACTCGATTCCCACTTGATACGTCTGTCCAGGCTCGGAACATGCATAAAAACTTTTATAAACCACGGCCCGTCGCATCCAGTTACACGTACCGGGCGTGGGGGTGCGAATGTTTCCGTGGTTGCGCGTAAATACTGCGTCGATGTGACGTTGTTTGTGTGCTCACTCCGTTTCCCTGGTCGGGGAACAAATTGTGAGAAAGGCCGCACCGCTTGCGGTCAACTCGTAGAAAATTTCCTCGGCGACGGTTGGCCCCATTCACTCAATCATCTCAACACATTCCCAACCGAGTCAACGAGATGCCCCCCTCTCCCCGCACCCACCCCATCGCCAGCCCTACATTGGACCACACATTCAAGTAACACACATCACCTCAATAACTTCTGTGATGAGCTCACTGACTCATCCCCCGAGCATGTTCTTCTATTTAAAAATACATGGTGCGGCCGTTTCGTAACAAGAACTGCCCCCCAGACGACAAGCACGACATATATCTTTCTTCAGCTATCTTGGCATCCTCGTTTGTATACTTGTTAATGTTTTTAGGGTCGAATTTACTTTTGGATCCCTCATGTGTCTCTGTTCTTAAAAAAGTCGTTAAAAAACATCTTCTCTGAAAAGCAATTGCTCATTATATTCGAAAACGTACTTTATACAGTAAGAATTTCTGACTATTTCACGATATCAGATGCCCCTAGAATTCTCAGTAATTTTATCCCAAATATGCGGAGATTTCTTTCTTTCAAACCCTCTGTAATATCCCATAGGGGCTCGCCGTAAAATGTCAACTTTCTCGGTTGAACAGGACAGGATTTAGCTCACTCAGCTGTCTAGGCTGGAGCCCGTCGTTCCATTCTTGATATTCTAGACAGACTCCACAGAGTATTTCAACTTTCTAGGGTGGAGAGAATTGAGCTCATTCAGCTGATCAGAACGGATCATTTCATTCGTCTGTAGATATCTTTGACTTATTAACTACAGCTTATTTGCTTATCAGGATAGAGTCCGTCATCTCATTCATCTCTCGATATATCACAGAGATGCTCTCAAATACATTTCAACTTTCTTGGGTGGTACAAAGAGAATTCGGTTCGGCCAGCTGATCAGGACTAATTCCATCATTTCATTCGTCTCTCAATGTGCCAGAAAAATGTCCACTACCTAGAGCGAACAAGACAGATTCTAGCTCACCCTGGTTATCTGGCTGGATTTCAACTTTAAGATGAACAGGATAGAATCTAGTTCACCCAGCTGATCCTCCCAGCCTTTCATTTCATTCGTCTCTTATGCTCCATGGAGACTCCATATTAAATTTCAACTTTCTAGGGTCAACGGGACAGAATCTAGCTCACTCAGCTGATTAGGCTGGAGCCCGTCGATGCATTCGTCTCTTTATGGTCCAGACACACTCCCTATCAAATGTAATCTTTCTAGGGTGAACAAGAGATAATTTAACTGATTTAGTTCATCAGAAGGAGTCCGTCATTTCATTCGTCTCTAGATGTCCCGGAGTGGCTGCCTAATAAATGTCAAGTTTCTAGGGGGACCAGAAAAGAATTTAGGTCACTCAGCGGATCATGCTTCTGCCCGTCATTTCGTTTTCATCTCTGGATATTCCAGAGAGACTCCTTATTAAATTTCAACTTTATAAGGTGAGCAAGAAAGATTTTAAATCATTCAGCTGATCGGGACAGAGTCTATCATTTCATTCTTCTGTAGATATATACTATTCAATCTGAATATTGAAATTAAATTAAACAATAAAAATAGTACTAAATAAACATTATTGAACATTCCTTTCTGAAATCAGGAATTGACCGGTGACGTCTGGGCGAAAGAATGGCATACATATGTTGATCTGAATCAGTTTAACCAACTTGGGAATAGGCAATTCTTTCGCCAAGACGATATTGGTCAATAGAATTTTCTACTCCAAAGTTGGTTCGATTCAGATCGACGTATATGTACCTACTACATAATTGTCTGAGGCACATTGTAATGATTTCATCTGTCATATAAATGGTTTGGTTCGTGTTTTGTTGAGTGGTATGCCGTGTTGGATTCAATTTATTTTTGAAGCACTGCTATTGTTCATTGAATGAAAGAATCATTCTGTTGAAATATTCATCTGATAGGGAAGACCTAGGGAGATGTTGGAAATCGTTGTAGAGGATATGTTTATATTTAGGGTGCCTAGTTTATTATTATTTATGTCTTATAGGATTCGTTTTGTACAGATTAGGTTGCTTATTGCTCTCTATGAAATGTCACCTATACTGAATCAACAGAGAAACACCGAAATTAGGTACGTAATGCGATTCCCCGATAACGTTGGTTCAATGTATCATCGTGGTTGTTATCGCAGGACTTCATTTTATACTTTTATTTTTTCGAATGAGGTCGTGTCGGACTGAGATTGAGATGAAAGAGTGAATCATTTCCGGGAGACTTCGAAAACAAAAGGGAACAGCTGATACGAGGCAGAACCAGAAGAGTTGATTGCTCGGTGGTTTGTTCATTTGTATTCCGAAAGAGATAAGGGCTTGCAGGGCCTTTGATGGTCTACTGGAGTCTAATAAGGATCGTGATCGGATGCCTAATTCCACCTACCGCGGTACTACTGCGGATTACCACTGTCCGGTATGTTCCCACAGAATACATGGGGGATATTCAACGATATCCTGGAAGTCAATAGCCAAACTGGTTAATAGTATAAAAAAGGAACCCATAAAAAAATTTTTTTAATGTAACTCTTTCTTTTTCTCATGTTCTCGGTTAATTTTATTGTTGTTTCTATATTTGGTAGTTTCTTGGCAACAGTAAATTGAAACAAAATCACATTGATAATAACTTAAATTAAATTGACAAGGAAAATCATTTAATATTTTATTGACCCTGGATTCGTTGTCATTTTATGCAGACGTTCAATAGTATATTATATATATATATATAAATATATATATATATATATATATATGTATAATCATTTGTGAGAAAGAAATTTAGACACATGAATAGAATGAAAGAATTTTCTAATATTTCGAGCAAGTCTTGATCACAGAAAAAAGAAGAATAGAAATAATTTCATGAGTCCTGGTTGCGTCTTCAATTTTTGTATCCATGGCCGCGAAACAGAATAATTTGTGGTGCCATTTTCCGAAATTAATTAATCATTTATATTGAGGCCAGGGGGTCTGTTAGCTCCTAAAACTCAACGATGAGCCCTTTCGGACTGCTAGATACAGGGAAGACCTTTAAAGGAGGGGATGTTTGATAATGGCTTACTTATATTATTATGACCACATTGACTTAGTTACGCATGAATGCTTGAGAGACAGTTTAAAATAAACGTGAATATAATTTTGTGTTTCCTACTCGCTGTGTTCTTGTTTTAATATAAATCTGGAAGAATAAAACAGGAAGGGCTCATCGTTGGGTTTTAGGAGCTAACAGACCCCCTGGCCTCAATATAAATGATTAATTAATTTCGGAAAATGGCACCACAAATTATTCTGTTTCGCGGCCATGGATACAAAAATTGAAGATGCAACCAGGACTCATGAAATTATTTCTATTCTTCTTTTTTCTGTGATCAAGACTTGCTCGAAATATTAGAAAATTCTTTTATTCTATTTATGTGTCTAAATTTCTTTCTCACAAATAATTATGTATAGTTCAGTAGAACCATTATTAATGACATGTATATATATATATATATATATATATATATATATATATATATATATATATATATATATATATATATATATATATATATACACATGTAAGGTTTCCCATATTAAATTTCAAATTTTCGAAAATTTATAGTATAACTAACTTTTTCTTCGCAAAAATTTGATAAATTAAAATGTACGCCAGCATGAACTCGTGTGCAAAATTTTAGATCGATTGGATATCGGGAAGTGGGTTAAAAATCGATCTGAAATTTTATCTCAAGAAAGAAAGCAAGAGCTCAAGAAGAGAATCGAAGTTAAAAGAAAGAGTTAAAACATTCTAGTCATGCAGCATGATCGTATGAGCGAATTTTCGTTAATTATTATTTTATAATGCTTATGTACTGAGGGAGACCTTAAGGACGCTAGGAAAATTAGGCACCTGTGGTAAAATAGTACAGATTCTTGTGCATTCAGTAGTACATTCATATTTTACTTAATAATGTCTTCTATTTTCGCTGACATTTGGATAATAATATATTTGAATTACCCCTCGTGGATAAGTTCTTCATTCTTGAAATATATTTATTTCTTCTGAAACACTCGTATTTGATTTCGGTATAATTAACATATTTATTTACTTACTCTTGTATAAAATAAAGTAAACAATTGTTACGTAACAATACCCATATTTATGGACTTATAAATTTCGAATATGTACTGATATTATTTGAATAGATATATAGAAAAACCAAACATTCAATCGCTTCCCGCGCTATGTTTCAAAGGTATTAGTTGAACTGCTAACAAAGGTGTAGTTTTCAGGTAGTTTATTAATAAATTATTGCGTGATTCTCTATCTGATTCTTAGCCTTCTGATCATGTCTCAGAGGGACAACCAGCTAGCTAAAAAGGTCGGAAGAAATACCCACCAACGGGATCTAAACTGAGCAAAAAAACTTAAAAAATAAAAACCACTCTCAGAAACGTGAGAGCTGTCCCCATCTGAAATGCAGATTAGTTATCGCCCCTTCGTGTTTCAACAATTATTGCAAGAGGAAGGAAAATAGCCCGGGGATCATTTGAATTTAAACAAACTCGTCGCATGTTGGAGTTCTGATATTGTTTTCACCCAGTTGGTGTTCCTTGATTAGGTATCCCAGCTGTCTTCGTTTCTGTTCTTACAAATTGGACTATGAATAGGACACCTTTTTTGTTGGCCTCTTTTCATTTCACTCTTCTGTATGTCTTTTTTTGTGGTTGTGTCAGTCCTCTGTTTGTTTTGATCGGCTTGGGATGCGGTCAGTGAATGGAGCTGCTACCTTTTGGAAATTGAGGTTTTCAACAATACATTCCTGAGGTATGTACAGCATATATGTGCAAGTTGCAGTACAATGTAGGTTAAATAATCTGGTTCGATATCCAGGCTCGAAATCTCCGCTATTCAGACATGTTTTCAGTTTTGGTTAAGCCATTGACTCACAATTTATATATTATACTAATTTGAGTGGCATGAAACGGTTTCAGAGGAATAATATACTTTGGGACAGATGTGCGTTGAAAGTAACAGCACATGTACAAAGAAAGAAATCACAAGGAAAAAGTCACAGTGATGATATTTCGGCTTTTGCCTTTGCCTAATAGTAGAGTATATATAGTTTAATTGCCCCGATCGCTCCAAAATTTCAGGCTCAAATTAACAATTTAATAGCCAAAAAAATGCTGAAAAATAGGGGGTGTCACGGTTGAAGTATTTTTCAGTGCTGAGTCGGTTTCGACTACTACCAGATCTCTAAGATTCATAATATATGAGAAAAATAGATTTTTAGGTGATGAATGCCCATAATTGATCGAATTTTGACAATAGGGCATGTGGGGTGTCACAGTCAATGTTTTTTATTTTTTCATCTATTTTTATTTAATTTAGTTAATTATTTATTTTTTTAAGTGCTGAGACGATTCCAGATCCTACCGACCAGATCTCTAAACTTCATAAATTGACCAAATTTTCGAGTTCGGCTGCGTGTTCTAAAATTTTCTTTGCGATCTCGTCACACGGCTGTCCCCTAAGTTTTATTCAGGACATGTTTGGCCTCAATGATCAGAATTTAACTTCATAATTTAATCTTGTCCACAAATTTTCTCTGATAATTCGCTCTGTTAGTCATGCTGCATGACAGATTACTTTTTTTATTTTATCGGGTAGTTAAAATTACAAGGTTTATCCCATGGAACATATTTTTTGACGTTAATTAATTCGTTATTTCAAATTCGACATTTCGTCAGATAAGGTAATATTACGTGGAAAAAACGTTCAGCGTTAGAATTTGTAGCTGTTGTTGGTTCTGTTCTGAACAACATCAATTAGCGTTCGGATGAAAGGATTGTGTACGTTTCTCATAGTTAACATTCTCAGTTCGATTCAGAGCTATAGTTCTAAACTTTCCTATTCTAAGCCTATGTAGGTCCAAACTAGTTCTAACTGGTTCTAAACAATTCTAAAGGTAGTTATCTAATCTAAATGAAGGAGATGCATTCAAGTACGTCTACTTATGTTCTTAAGATTGTTGAGCAACGGATGAGGAGTCTCTTTGGTGTGATGAAGGACGCGCTGTGAAAACGGAGAGGTGACCCATTTCTGTTTGCCCTCGACGAACAACGCGCTCGACATGCTGAATTAGGCTTTTGACAACGTTGGAGACTTTCGAACCACTTGAAAACTACCTATAATGGGGAAAAACAGCAAAACTGTAACATAACAGGTTCGGTCATGCTGGGCAGGTTGCAAGGTCGAGTAGTATCGGTCCATAGTGTAGCCGATACCGCCCTCCTTGGTGTATGCGGTGTCTCTCTACCACAGAACACACTATTCTGTGTTCTCTTCGCTTAATCCTGGTTCGGAAGAATCGGAACTAATGAAATACACGGACACATATATACGGGATAACGAAAGTGATGAAGAGAAAAGCCGAATGGGTTCACGTTAGCGGAATCTGTTGATATAGAGCGGAAAACACGTCAGTGGAAGAAATACAACGACTCGATTCTGATAAATTCTGGGCTTCCCGATGGGTGGTGAACGATTTCCGCGGGGTGGAAATTAACTGAGTTAAAATCCCTTAGCAACGGATTTGTCGAATGGAAGAAAACCATTTAAAAACTCCGTTAGATTGTAGCGAGTAGAATATTAATGTACAAAGCAGAATTGCGTTGTAAATTACTGCACGAAGGTCTATTGATTAATTATCAAATCGTTCTTTTGTGCTGACCGCTCTGTGATTTTAAAACTTGAAAGTGTGGAAGTGTGCCACCTTTAACTGAAGAAGGTGGCACACCAGCATGATCAGTTTGCACGAGAAAACCGGTCACGATTAACCCAAATCAGCTAGAATTAGATCAATCTGATGAAATGAATATTGAGGAAGGGCAGGGGGATTACTTGCGCTGAGGATACTGTTGATCCGATCACAATGAAATCCATCGGGGTTATTCGACAATTCAGTGAAATTGGGAGACTCAGTATTTTAGATGTATATGGACACATACACAGAAACAGTTATGGTCTAATATGTTACACTTCCTAGCTCCAGTGTGCTTCAAGTAATCCCAACTGAAGACAATTTTGTACCCGAGGAAATCCAATTCGATGTCTTGACAAGGTAGTTGCTAATGATAGTAATGATATTGATATTGAAGGGAATTTCATCACTATTCTTTCATTTCAGACATCAGATTTTAATTCAAGTCATGTTGACGTCATGTCCTATGTCTAGCTCTACCAATCCGAGTGGCCTCAAATCGATTCATAAAATTTTTTGGAAAATCGCAATCCCCGAGTTGAAGCCCCTGCATTGAGCAAAGAGACCAAATAAGCGGATTTTGGATGGGCGGATTTCGTCATTCGGTTATAGGAATCTTCGTATCTTTAAACTTAAAACTGAAAAAAATTGCAACACACATTTTCTATGATTATTCTAATATCAAGCGAAACTGAAGGTTTGTCTGTAGTAAGCAAAATCTCGTAATTTTTCCTGCGAGATCTTAATAGTTACTAATAGATTTATTCAAACATATACCCTTGTTTAGCTTGAAAAATGAAAAATAATTGATTTTATTGGTAAAATTATATCCACTTTGTAACATAGTAGAAAGGATGTTCGATCAGTTCGTGCATTCCATCACAGTTCCTCACGTTGCTTCTGAAACGGATTTTCATTATAAAATGTTAAATATCCCAAATACAGCTCTGCATCTTCAGCACTCCGCTGAATATGTCTGTTTGGTTTCGGTCAGACGGTAGAAAGAAGTTGTAGATTATCTCATTTTCGTTCAGAGCTACTTTAGCTTTTTCCTCGCGTAATACTTATTTCAATGTTATTTGTTCGGTAGAAGTAGAATAGGAGGGGGAGCTTAGAATTCTTTCATTAAATGCGCGTTCGAAAGGATTGACCTATTTTTCGCAGGATGCTCCAAATATCAGATGTCTTCCTGCCTCATTTGTTCAGTATGAAATTCTAGGACCTTGCTGATCACCACGATTTTCTTATGTTAAGGCAGGTTTACACCAGACGATCATTGTTTGCGAACGTTTACAAACGTTTGCAAACACGCGGAGGGTTTTCAGTATCCGCGAGCATTCGACCAAGTTCCCAATAAAAGTGCACGAACATGACACCTGCATTGTCTAAACTTTCTATATGACTGTGCTGCGTCGATAGTGATACTGTCTGATATTAAGAAGCGCCGCCAGAAGAGGAAACGCAGAATATGGGAGTCTTCATATTCAAAGTTTTGAAGATAATATATACAGTTATCCACCGGCCGCTCGTGATCTCGCAGAATATGTCGTTCACACCGGACGCCCAACGAACCCTGAATCCTTTGATGATCCTTCGGTTTACCGACAAGTGGTGGGACGCTCCCGAACGTTCGCGAACAGGGTTCGCTAACTCTGTTCGGCGAGGGTGTGTGTTTACACACCCATCGCGGTTATTTGCAAACTGTGTCACGATCAATGCTCGTTAAGTGTGAACCCAGCTTTACCTCACTGTTAATGAGGCTAATTTATATGATGCACTATAGATATTATTCGATCGAATATTTCAAAACGCGCATCCAACAGATCCATCTGTCAGGTTGCAATCAGGCCATTTATTTGACTAGGCTCAGTACAAGTTATAGAGCACGTCTTTGTCTAAAACAGTCTTCGTCAACACGACGCACAGTGGGGCGAAAACCCTTTTTTCCGAACATGCTGATTTCGATTATCTGGTTCATGATTATCACAGTATATTAGCTACAGAATCCCGGTACAGCAGGGATTTTCCCCGGAAATCAAGTTTTAGACCGTGAATTGGGGCTCAATGTCAAAATAATGGATTTTTCGAGTGAATTCGACTTGAGTGTCGGTAGGGGTTATGTGACTGGAAAAGAGGGGGGTAAACTCATGAAATTTTTCTTTGTGTTCTAGGATGTCCACTTATGCAACATGGCCGTCAAACTGGGCCAAAAAAGAAGAAGAAAAATTGTTCAGTCCGTTTCAAGAGTCACCAGTTTTCCGTGCAAATTGGGAATCGGCAAAGCTACAAAAAAAGCTCCGTCTTCCTCCGAGATGGGAATGGTTTCTTCTCGCTCCAAACATGTTAAATCAAACACTAGAACAGAAATAATCTGCCCTTAGCTGCCCCTCCGGTCATAGTGCACGTTTGAAAACTATAAGACCCAGAGAGCAATAATCCAGCGAGAGTGTAGAAGCATGATCAGACAATACACGCTGTTTACCCGACTTTCTCACCTTTATTACATGGCCCCACATCAAATCTCGTTATTCCGAGGCCAGTCGTATTATGAATGTTCATTAGAACTAAGTTCTGTTGCAGTCAAATATCGAGATCTGTGTGTCACACTGTGGGGAAAACGAGGAAAACTCGGCCCTTCGGGCCTCGTAAGGGGCTCTGCCCCTTGACCCTGCTGGGGGAGAACCCCAGACCCCCCGGATGTCATTACTTAAGCCCGTGGCTAAAAGTCTAGAAACATGGAACATGCCTGGCACATGTGACCAAGTAACAAAAACCAAATTTTTCAGGAGGCAAATGGAATCATACGACAAATAGAATAGAAATTAGAAAGAAGTACCTAGGTAGGTAATTTTCTGTGATGATGCGCGTCAACAGTTATTATAACCAATATTAACTTCTCAACAAAGTGGCCACAAAACAAGCGGTGTTGTTTACTATATCCACTTATAACATAAATTACGACATAAATAGACGAAAAATTACGAAAGAAATGCGTGATAAATCGAGAGCTTTCCAACAAATGGGGAACGATTTTAGTCCCATAAACACTAAAGAAGTTTTATTACCCCAGCAACGGCTTGGTTGTAGGTACGTGAAAATCATGAAAAAAAAATTTCGTGACACATCGCCGTCTCCCAACCGCGTCTCCCAAAAAACGTGAAACTTTCCGCCAGTTAGCTAAAGTATGTTCCATGCTAAAATTCAATTTCCCGAAAGTGGAAATTTTTCAAATTTGGTATCCGTTTCTTGTAGCAAATTAGTTGTAGAATCCAAAAATGACAGCCGTTTATCGCAATATTAATATAAACCTGGAGGCTAACGTCCAAAGTTGAAATTTAGTGACATATTTAAAACCATCAGCCGTTTTCAAATCATTCTTTGACACTCAGATTGAATTTTTTTAATATATTTCTTCCTTTTATGTGTGATGGAATTATACCCAGGCGGGAGAAAGAGATACGTATTACGGAGATAAGTATTTTCAAGAGAAAACCCCCAATTGCGGAGGTTATTTTTGGTCTGATAAACTTTCAAAGATGAGCTACATTCGGCGATGTTGGAAGGTTATTTTTGGTTGATAATACAAAGTACGAGGTTCAAAGTTCCGCTAAGAACGTGTCCGAAACCGACAGAATTCGGCTTCTAGAGCTAGTTGAAGTGGGAAGGCCACAGTTTAAAACCATGATAATAATGATCTACTTGAACCAAATAATGATATAATATTAAAACCACATAATAACAAATAAAACCATGTAATAACAAAAGCCAAATGATGATCTACTTAATCGCTAAAAATGGTAAAATTTGGCCAAAAATGGCGAATTTTTTCATAAAATTGTATTGAGATCATTATCTTGAACACAATAAATTTTTATCACACAAGTTACAAAATTTCCGCAAGTTGCTGTACATAATTTTCATTTTTGCTTTTTTGAAAAAGAAATTATATAATTATCCAATTTTCGGTCTAAACATTTGATCGTGCGTATAATTCAGAATTTATGAGGAACTTTATCATTTTCACCATTCTTTTATAACAATTTTCTGAGGTTTTTGGTCTGTTTTTAGTATTAAAATTCGCGCATATGGTCATGCTGCAAGACTGGACTTTTAGAACTTTGTTCTTTTCTTTTCTGATGTATTTTTCCTTCCTGAATTGGATAAAACCATTCCCAAGGCAATATGACGATCCGTTTACAAGATACGGCCCCACTTTGCGACGTTTTGTCAAAACTGACGTTTGGATCTCTTCATCTAGGCGTGTGCAAACGTGGCCTATCGCTCCAAGCGTCAGCCTAGGACGAAGTTGAGTCAATGATACTGTTTGACAAGTAATTTCTACAAACATCAGTTTTCACAAAACCTCGTTTGGACGAAGTCTGTTTGGCAAGTTGTTTAATAACGAGTTATAGAGATTGGAGTAATCAGTACCCCAAACTCTAATGTATACTGCGATGGGTAAGGCTGGTATATTTAAGGTAAATTCAAGGTTATTCCAAATAAATCCCACCATTACCATGGACGATTTGCTGATAGGTACATAATTAATTATATAGTGTGTGATCTCGCCACTATCATCACTGTTGATTGGACCCAAAAGGGAATCGTGGGGTCCCCGGCCTGACCTACGATGCCGGCCGCGACGTTACGAGTAGGACGTATCGTGACGGGCCGTTCGGGAGCCGGTAACTTATAGTCGCCTAACCACCGGTTAGTGGGGTAGGTTACCCCCGGGTCTCCGGGCATCCACCACTTAACCGGGTCTGAAGGCGTGCGGTCGTCTCAACAGATCACGACCCCGCCAAGCCCCCTCTCCTCCTAATTAGACCTCCTGTATTAAGAGGAGGGTCGGGGCACATGCACGATAATTCTCTCCTAGTTAATTGGGCATCGAATGATATTAACGATCTACAAACTAAACAACGAACCTTCTAGTCGTTTGTCACCCACAAGCCCTAACTTTCAATATTTACTAACTGGCTTTGTGAAGAAACTTTTCGACAATTCATTAGTAAATTATTCGGGTTTTTTATTGGTATTTCTATTTTTCAAACTAAGAAAACCTTCTACAATGTTATAACGCCAATTAGTTAAAACTTGACCAGTTTTACTTACAAGTTCTATCACAACATCATACTGTTTGTTTCGTCCACTTTTGTTTAGATGAATCGGTACTTCCATACTGTAATAATAATCGTGAGGGTTTACTTTATGAATATATAAAATGAACTTTTCATGAATATCTACTCTCTCCGATTTGTCCAATTTGGTTCAAACCTACAGGTTTCGTCAATACCTAGGTACCTTCTGGAACAAATTTAATTCCGTTAAAAAAAAATCTGTTGACGCTTCCTAAGTTTCTACAAATCCTCGATTCGCTCATAATTCCTATAACTCTCCCACGACTTTACGACATTGTCAGACTGCTGGTTGATGTTGGACGATTTACCGTGATGAATTCATTTGCTAGTATTGTAGTCAAGCACTAGGTACATGACTTATAATTTTTGTAATATACGAGAGTGAGGAATTTTTGCGAACTCACGTTTTTATCAGATTCTTCGTTTTTATCATCAGTCGTCATGTCGTTTTTATCAGATTCAATCGGTTGTGAAAAACGAACTTACCTACTTGGTAATTTTGCATAGTTTTCATATTGGAACACATAATCACCACAGGACCTCCTTACTGGTTGGTGTTTTCATATTGGTAACAAATATTCTTGCCATTTCTAACTGACACCATTACCTAATTCGCATTTATTCTCGATTGAATTTAGATTGTCGTTTAAAACCTACAGCTCTCGTGCGAATTCATTTCCTATGAATTCAAAGATATTGTAATTGCAACCAAATTTGTCTATATCAGCCTCTCCGTAGGTGCAAAATAGAAGAATGCTAATACTTAAGATGTCAGTTTCACGTGAAGATCTACCGATTTTGCTCAAATGGCAAGTAGTTGAAGGCTCCACATCATATAATTTACACTACCATCGATAATTCAGCGATACCGAAATTTCACACTTCCTTATATGAAATCCTTCTAAATCCTAAACCTCCCATAATTTCCGTCCAAATACAATAAAATTCATAGAGATTCGTAGGTTTTTACTTGAAAAGTCCTACAAAATCCGTTGCCCAAGTTTCAATAGTAACCTCTACGCTTGCGTATTCGTAACATCCTAAAAACGTTCATTTCTTGTTACCTGTTTGTCAGATTCCGCTCGATTGAAGTTGGATGATTCCTTATGGATTTCATCATTAGTAGGTCATTTGTAGCCACTGCGCATGCATCATCATAATTTTCACAATTTTCATCTGATTTTATGACATGTCTAGGGACACTCAGGTACTGCATGGCCCCACATGAAAATTCATCTTTGGCGAATTAATAATGACTTCTTCGTTTGCGCATCTTGGAACTCTCAAAATACTATTTAAACTGTGGCTTATAATTCTTCTTTTTCTCAATTTTTTTTCAAGTTATGCTCTCACATCTTAATAATTCATAAATCGATGTAGTGTAAACATATCCTATACCCTATTTAAATGATCATGCGTTTAGGATATGTCACCAACTTGGTAGAATTTTTCTTAAACGGTTGTAGAATGCATCCTCAGAATTTCTATAGTATAATAATTAGCTCCTTCGGTAAGTTGTTCGTTTTCTATGTTCATTTTACCGTTTCGGCTATTAGTAACGTCTAATTGAGCCATCCCGTCTTGAAATACATAATTTGTGGTCGAAGATCACACAAATCACAGAAATAAGATTACTTATCGTTGAACAGTTGATGCTGTTCCTCTGGGATCTAAATGCTGGTGGAATCGACTGCTCGTCCCTTCTCTCTCGGCTAAATTTGCTCGTGCCTACATATGCCACACGATGCCAGCAGCCATTCCATATTCACACGGCGGCCACCAACTACTTGAGGAAGAATCCTGTTCCACGAATGCAGGAAAGCTTCAATAGGTTCTACGGCTCCCATTGCGACTTGGACTTGTTTACTTCTTCGTCTGGTTGGATTAGGTAAATGATCCGAAAAGAATTACATCTTGATGTGAACCCCCTTATTTAGTTGATTTCCTCAGTTTTAATGAAATTTGTTTTCATGTATATTTATCATTTCTATCGATTGGTCTTTTAACTTAGATTAATGAATTTTGTTTTTGTATTATTCTATTGTTTGTCTTGTAAGAAAAGTTGTTTTCTGCATTCCTTTTCTTGCTGCATGAAGAGTAGTATATTTTGTTACAGGCCGTTCACTTTTAAAATAATAAATAAATAAAAAGCAGGGCGGTTGGGGTCAAAGTTCTTATGATGCGATCTGCTTTAGTTTGCAAATGTAAAATAAACACTGTTGCTTCTTTTTCTGTCCCTCAACTCGCATAATGAGCCATGAGGTTATAATTCATGTAGAACATGATGAATTACCTCCCCAAGTCCAGTCTTGGGACTTCTATCATGCCTAGTCATCACAGTTTCAATAATCAAGTCGAGTATCCTTTGCGGAGATGGTGAGGATTGGGGTTGGCAGAAGGTTGGCTTCGGCTGACGACAACTAGAATGCTGGTGGGCGGAGAGGCCGGGAATGAATCGTAATGACCGCGATGACGAGCGTGAGCGTGCGTTCTGCATACGAACTACCTCCACTGGGAAAAGGAATTTCAGTACAGTGGACCACGACGCGAACTGAATAGGGAACCTTAAAATGGGTCAGAGATGAAATGGTTCCATACTTTGCAGTTTTATACATATATGCTTTACTTCTATAACGTCTGGGCTTGTCTTTTCACAGTTATTAGTTTAAAAGGGGTATTATTATTGCCAAAACTATAAAACATTGGCTAGATATTTTATAAAGTAAGGAATCGTAGAAAAATATGTGAAGGCTCTCAATAAATAAAACATCCAGGATTCCGCTAGGAAAACTGCCGCACTTGGACTCAACCTGGGACTTATAACTTTGTTACGAAGCCTCAGGCTTGATTGACTATACTAACTATATAAGTGCATCTGTATAAATGTAAGATATACCTATTAGGCATATAATATCGTACAAGTAATATTATATACCTTGTCATATTTAGTACTGGATTTGATTTCATGGCAAACTGCTATGTACCAGGAGCCAGAATGATTTAGTCAGTATCTTTATTGGCTCATGTGTACAGTGTTCGAATATATACTTCTGAAGTTTTTGATGAGTATGGGTATTTCCTCTTGCAAATGCCACATCTTGGGATAGTTCTGGGCTCTTCAGCTTTCAGGTTATCCATCACCTCCATTTACATCCCCACTTTTTCCATAGGCAAAATGGACAATATACTTCTATACTAAACAATTATGACAATAATTAAACAAATACCCTTGCCATGCCTACTTGAATCCCCCCTTCCACTCTGCCCCCCCCCCCCCCCCCCCCCCCATTTTTTCTTCTTGAAAGCCCTGGGAGTGTGATGGATGTGGTAGTTCCTCCTTTTCGATTCTTGCCAATGCCGAATCTTGGGATAGTTCAGGGCTTTTCAGCTTTCAGTTTATCCTCGGGGTGTTGCAGGTTAATCGCCTGTACTAGGTAACTACTTCATTTCCATCACCTCCGTGTTCTAAGTTTCAAAATTATTGTTGTTAAAAATTGTTATTTCATTCTATTTTTTAAATTCATTTTACTTCCTCACTACCAAAGGAGCTAGGGGAGCTATGTGTTCGTAATTGAAGTCGAAACATTTTTTGTCCTCTAAAATCACAATTTTCACTTGCTTTTTGCGTTTCAGAGCTTGCTAATCAATTTTGGTTCCGTGTCTGTCTATCTGTGGTAAACCCTTTCACGCTCAAAACTATACCAAGTTTCAGTCCGATTCCGATGAAATGTTCAGGGATTGTGCGGATTAGCTCCTAGACGATCCCCCATAATCTCAATACCGTCGAATCAACAGTAGCAATTTTTATGGAATTATCAAGGATTGTGGGGTTTGGCTCCTAAACATTCCCCTATAAATTTCATTGCCGTTGGAATTATAGTAGTCTGTGCGGATGCGCAGACATTTATTTCTTACAATTTCGATTCGTACTTTGTTCTTCAACTAATTCTATACGTCCATGTTACAATATTTGAGGAAGCTATACTGCCCACCCGACTTGGCAGACGTTTTTTAAATCTCGTTCGTAATGAGGATCGTAACCTTAGTATTACGGTTATTTATATTGGTAATTTTTATTGATGCTGAGTATATGCCCGTTCATTGGTATGATGTTGGGGAAATATCAAGCCAATCATGATAAGTGCAAAACTGCCTCAATTTGAACCCTTGCAAGAAATTTCAAAATGTTAACTTCATTTTCAAATATCGAAGATTATAATTTTATTACAAGAAATTTCTAGATTTCCATGATATACGTGCATACAAACTGCCTCAATACATTAACGGTTATGGCGATGATGATTAGCTTTTATGACGGTCCTATTAATTTTATTTTTCTTCTTTGTTTCAGGTGAGTAAATTATTCGATGAACCATTTTCGGTGAGTGTATTAATGATTTTGTAATACTGTATTACAGTACAGAACTGTATTTAGCCCGTTTTAACGATCTTTCTTGCTACCTATAATTCAATACCACAGAGCGCGTCATCAATATTTATTTATGTTACTTTAGTTATTATTATATTTATACTTATATGTTACGTGGCCATTATCTCATTTGTTTGTGTAGGGATTTCGTTGTTTTCTAATTTTTTTAGTCGAATCGAGACGAATTAATCCCCCCCCCCCTCCTGCAGATTGATTTAAATCAGTTTCATTAGGTCCTTGGAATTAGTTCACTGCTTATTCGTGGTATTGTGAATGTTTGATGTTTTAACTGTTGCGCTTGTCAAAAATTCTCTTCTACCATTCTAAGAGATAAGATAAGTTAGTTGAACAGCAGTTTTTAAGCACAATTCCGTGTTGAAGTTTTGATAAAATGAACTAAAAGTGTCTAAATTACGGCTAAAAGTCATTCATGTTTGTTCAGGGAAAGTTTATCAGATATCAACTAAAACATTAAGAAACTTATGCATACAATTGTGCTGAATAATATGGTCAAGTTCAAATGTGGTAAAAATGTATTTAAAAAAAATGATCAAATTTTAATTTTGGTTAACAGTTTTTGTGATTACAATGAGCTTAATTTCCAAAACAATTTAGCGTAACTGCAGTAAATTAAGAAAATTCGCTCATGTGGTCATGCTGCACAACTGAAATTTGATAAAGTCGACCTTTTATGAGTCAGCGCCCAAACAGTATTTTCGAAGTGTGTTCGTATGGTTCGAGCGTTCAGGTGAAAAGAAACCTTCAGGTGAAAAATCCGTCAAGGCTAACCGAGTTTCTTACTTCAGCAATAGCCGTTGTTAAGAACTGTCTTGAAAATCGATGGTTTCACCAATTCGTCGCGTCCTGGACGTTGTAGCATACTTGTGATATTTTCTGCAACCACTCCTCTAGGATCACATTCTTGTTTAAAGACTCTATATCGATATATATTATTTGTAATTAAATGATCTAAGCCCGCACCTTAACCAGAATAGTCATTAGCGGCAATGAGCAAGGTGTGTAACTGGGCACTGCAAGTGGCACGATTCTAAGGGGAGCTATGTTGGCCTCTGATACCAAATAATGTAATGCTTTCATGGATTCTATGGTAGATGGAAGGGGGGAAAAAACAACATTCCGTAGAGATTGTCATTGCCCCACTCAGCTACAAAAGGTACAGCGATGATTACTGTTAACCCTTACAGCGGAAAAAAATCTAAAATAACTATTATCATTTGTGATAATCTTTAGTTTCAGTCACTATTTCAAATAATCGAGAAATGAAACTCGAATAACTCATCTAACCCAACGCTAAGGCCACACACCCAGTTAAAGATTTTTCTCATAACAAATTAATTTGCTCAGTAGTTGGCACAAGAAGGAGTTATTTTAATTCAAGCTGTCCCCATGCACAACAATGAAGAGAAATCTCCCAATGTAAAGGACCTACGTCATAACTGAGGCATTGAGTCACTGCATGAGGGTACGGGGTAGAGGCTATTAATATTTCACTGGCGCGATTCTTTGATGGCTCGAGCTCGCAAGGGAATGACAAAGTGGAGCCCCGGGGCGAACCTCCCTAGCCAGTGGGAATGCACAAGTAAGTGGCTACTGGTATAAGAGTAAAAAAAGGCTTGGGGTTGACGTATGGACGATCAATCACCCCTAGCGAGTCCACTATTATTCATCTGAGATAGCTGAAGAGGGGACTCTGATAATAGTCTGCT
Organism: Adelphocoris suturalis; assembly: GCA_030762985.1. Taxonomy (NCBI): domain Eukaryota; kingdom Metazoa; phylum Arthropoda; class Insecta; order Hemiptera; family Miridae; genus Adelphocoris; species Adelphocoris suturalis. Next base: position 163,175,097 of record CM061040.1, read on the forward strand.
TTGAGGATGTTCTCCAGTGGCACCACCCGAACCCCTCCTTGCTTTGTTCTGGTGCTGCCACTGCAAGTCTTTCTTTTTATTCGGCTTCTTTCTGTTTTCAATTGCGCCGTACCGTACGTGGGGGCAACTGGGACATCATTAGGGTGGGTCTTGCAACGTCGTAAATAACCTATACGACTTCATTAGTCAATAAAAGACAGAATTCCTTACATACACAATCGAACATAACCGTAACTAATTAGAACTTCACTAATATCAGTTCTGAAGATTAATATTGGATATAGTGAGATATTTTTTTCCCTTCCAATTACGAATTTCTGTACGAACTAGATCAACGTTTTAAATAATCTTAGCGGGTTCTCTTGGTTGGGGGGAGTGTAAATTGGAATGGAGCGTTACGATCAGCTAGTCGGTAGCGATGAAGATCATTGGATTGACCTATACCGTTCAATCCCATAATATTTTAGAGAAACCGGATGAAAACTGTAAAAGTCATGCTTGTTTGGATGGACTTAGCACAGCGCTGTATCGCACGATCGTTATAATTAGAACCAGATAATTTGAATAGGCCAGGAGAAGATGACGCTAAATGAATTTTGTATTTGCGCTTGCGCAGTGAAAAATACTGATTTTCAACTCATGAAATGCTTATAGGACTACACTCATCCTAACCCGTGAATTCCCAGAGAATTTTATCGAAATCGAATGAGAACTGTTGAAATATTGCTTATTGCAAGAATTTCACATTCGGGTATGTGCAGCACCCACTGATGATATGATTGTTTTGGAATTGATGTATGACTGTTGAACTGTCTTTTTCCAACTACCTTCCGAATCGGAGCGAGATCGGATGTGCCTATTCCGTGAGAAAATGAAACTAGTTGAAATTTGAGTTTGCGCATGCGTATTTGCTTATTGATTTGTTAGCTGTAAAACTGATAGAGGACCATCTACAGCTTTACCCTGAACATTTCATCAAAATATGACGAAACCTATACACATTAAGTTTGTTGTAACGATTTGTGGACAAACACACAGACACACAATATCAAACTTGTTCAGATTCGTCTGAAACATTTACTAAATCTTCTTAATGTTTTCATCTCCCGAATGTGATAACAATTCCTCCTCTACCTATAGTTAGACTCGGAGAAAAACTATACAAACTTGTACCCAAGTATACAAACAATCACAGTGTACACGTTTCCGCTCGGTTGAGCTTGTCCAGTTTATACCTAATTCGAGATATGTGTGTAAATGTCTGTATTGACATTTATGTGTAACTGCCATTTTAGTTAGGTCTATACTCCGTTGGTGTTGAAAAAGGTACGAGTATTTCGACCCGAAGCGCTAGTTTGTTGGTTGATTCATAATTCAGGGTTAGATTTTCATGTACAAGAATAATGGGGGGAAAAATCCTTGTTGGATTTAAAATCATAGTAATACGAAAATCCCGCTTTTTGACATACATTTTTGAAAAGTCGGTGGTTTAGGGGTTTTCCTTATTTTTCTCTGAATGATTTAGATGAATCTAACGTGAGTCACGCTTCATCCAGCTAAAAATTAGCTTCTGTATCCATCCATTTTTTAAATTATACTTCGAAGGGCTTTGGGAGCTCCAAAATATCGTTAAAAACTGTTGTTTTAGTAGTTTTATACAGAAAAACGCTAAGTGGGCAATGTATTGTGAAGCCCTCACTCTATATCTATTTGATTTACATCGTTTACAATTAAGGAACTTTGGTTTTTTGTACAACACACAATCTCATTGAAAGGGTAGGGTTAAAGTGCAAACGCCACAACATAACAGGCAATTCGATGGTAGGGCAGCTGCATGGGAAGCAATCATCTCCAGAGCTGTGACTCATGCAGCGGTGTTACGGTGACCCTCGCAGCTCGAGTTGGCAATAAGAGACGCGTCAGCGGTGCAGTAATGAATGCATAACAAACGGCACGACGCAGCGCCCCCTCGAGCTATGTTTGCTTATTATTTACGTCTTCCTTCCGCAAACGATCTTAGCCCGACCGAAAATAAACTTTGGAGACGTAAGTGAAAACTGGTCATTGAAACGCCAACTTCTTCTCTGTTCGAGTGTTGCAAACAATCTTGATTTTGCAGCTGCTCTGTGTAGAATGGAAAAACCATCTTGAAACTTGAGCTGTCTAATATCACGTACCCTGTCCAAGAACATTTTACAAGTTGTATCTGGTGATCCAAGTTTTTGGCGGCGCCCTCAAATACAATGACGCAATTGTAATCTATCAAACAATCTTTTCAAAACTTTTAAATAGAATTCATTTTAACCAATCCAGAAGGGATTCAAACTAATTTTCATGTTTTTCATGTGTCTTTCTAGAGGATATCTGATCTTAGGACGAAGGGAATTCGTTCATTGACCTTAACAAATGAGTTCAGAAAACATAATTTTTTGTACTCAGAAATGAGTTGAAATGTCAAAATATCGCATATAACGAATCGCTGAACAATGTTAACTTCATGTTTATTTGTATTAAATTTAATATTTTGGTAGTTGAATTAAGAAATAATGAAATGAATAATCAATTGTGTGCTCATAAAAGGGCTTCAAATAGTGGGAAAATGGCAAAAATATGCTTTAAATGTCTACATTATGTATAACCTCTCATTTTATTGGAACAATATATTGTATGAATACCATGTCAGAACAATACACTTATTAGTTATGGAAAAAGTTAATTGAAATTAGCGCTCAAAACTGTACGTGAAATTGTCCTTGTGTTCCAAGAAATGTGTTCCAAAGAATAAAAATATACTGCAAAGGCTTTTTTTTCTTCTTTTTTTTCTTCAAATTGTAGCAACTCTTCCCTTTTACATGCACCTGATAAGGACATATTTACCTTTGTACTGACTTGAGGTAAGTTATACTTATATACCAACAAATTTTCTAACCTCTAGCTCCCCTATTTCCCAAATTAGCCTATTATTAAGAGGTTTTGAAACTTCGCTCAAATGGTCAATATCTAAGATCAAGGTGACCCAATGTCCAATCAAACATTCCTGTCCTCATGTATCCACACACCGTCTCCTATTAGCGAATGGTCGAAAAATGTACTGCTCCCCTGAAGAATTGTGTTACCACTCCTACTGAGTCAACTTTGAAACACTTAAGGTTCAACAACCTACTTCTTTGTTTGGAGACAAGATGTCTCCTGTACTGTGATGGACAGCGCAAACGCATTCTGTTTCTGGTGTTAAAATATACTTGGATAAGATTTTGATTTATTCCTCAAGCTGATTCGTGCTGTATCTGCACTCCTTTTATATGACTTCCCAAAAAGATTTCATTAAAGTGTTGCTGCGTTCGAGCTTGTACATTTATGGTCACTCTACGCATGATGTAATTGTCTGTCCGCGTGTTATCGAAATCCTGACCACACATAACACTCCAAGAACTTTCTCCCATTCCGCATTTCAAATTCGTTTTCAAAACCGGAACCGTCTCATATCAAATCATAGAATCATCGGCCGATGTCTGAGTGTTGCACAATAAATTAACCACTCACCACTGATACACCCGATTATTTTGTTGTAAACTCATTTCTGTATAGTTGCAGTGGACATCGGCTTTGAATTGCTTGAATTTTGAAATTTCATCGAGGCTGGACTCATTGATGGAAATCGAGTGATATCTTTCTATCTGCGTGCCTCTACGTACCGTATTTCTAGGAACACAAGAAATTCCGCATTTCAAATTCGTTTTTAAAACCGGAACCGTCTCATATCGAACCATAGAACCATCGGCGGATGTCTGGGTGTTGCACAATTAACCATTCACCACTGAGTCACACGATTATTTTGTTTTAAACTCATTTGTGTCTAGTTGCGCTAAACATTGGCTTTCACATTGCTTGGATTTTGAAATTTCGTCGAAACGGGACCCATCAGTGGAAATCTAGTGATATGTTTCGATCAGCACGTGCTCGAGTTGACTGTCTGCGTACCGGGGTAGCGATATGTCAAAATGCCTTTTGAATGCTGCTCTCTAAGAAGGAGGATGGGCACGGAACGTCAGTCCTCATCTAGTCCTCGGTCGGAACTTTATCTGATCTGCCCTTGGACTCCAATATTCCTTCGTTCCACGGTCCTGTTTACTCCTTGACAATTCGGCAGGGCAGTGGTTACCATACTGCCTCTTGACCGCCGAGGTCGAACTGATTCGGTGGGTCGATTGTGGTCTCTTTCATTTCTACTGCCGGTTCCGTCATCGAACCGTCCAATGTGATTTCCATCCCCAGCTGTTGTTCCTATGAATACGGGTGACATTCATTTTCTCAAATGTTCTGTCGAGACTAGATTCAACTACATCTGTTCTTGAGATACCACAAGAAGTTTGTTCATCAGACAACTAGTTTACGACGAAAGGGAAGTTCCGTAGTAATTTCCTATACTGATATTAATCGGATCTCCTCTTGCTTGCTTCGTATCGTCGAGTTATAAAACTTCGTGAGTTATCAAAGTTTCTCCATCGAACTATATACTCTACTACTTCTCCTGCTCAGAATAAAGTCGTACCTATTGTTTGCTAAAACATTGACAAATCATTTTAAGAAATCGAAAAAATGATCAAGGTGGATCCACTTCCAAATACAAACGGAAGAGTAGATTTTTCAATCTCAAGAATAACTACGTATGCTTTCTTCGTTGGTAGATAGTATTATAATTTGTAGGATCACTATCGAAAATGAGAGAAATGTATATATTCTCCTGTAATAGTTAAAAAGATATTTATAATTTTGTTATTTTATGTAGGACAGTTTAGGGGCTATAAATAATGACAACGCATGTAGTTAGTCATCCCAAAACGAGAATTTGAGAGTATAATTTCAGTAGATTGAAACAGATATAAGGTTGAAACAGGTATAAGGATGAATATTGGTGTACAACGAATTGTTGAAGAAACAAAAAGGTTGAAATGCCTATGAAAAGTAGGTACATAACACTAAAATTTGCTACCTTTTCTGAAGATGTGATCCCAAAAACTGTTCATTAGTTTATTTGCCTTCGTGGCTCTTGATATAGTCCAGGTCTGGGTGGCTGAAGAATAATCAGCTGCCGAGGATGATGAAGACAAGGTACCTTAGAAGCAGACGAGGATGCGAAATTATGATGCGTACTTTACAATATAAAGAAAAAACAGCGTCAACTCGTTGATAAACGAGAACCCTCAGGAGATGAGTCGAACTAACGGAGACTGATCGATCGATATAGCGGTAATATACTTGTTGAAAAAGCGCACTCGATGATTAGGGATTTTAAAATATAACGTTTTCGTAACGGACAGCGTGGAAAAAAGAGAAGGAGTGAGCCATTTTGGATGCGGTCAACTCCAAGCGTGCGCTGAACCCAGTGCGGAGATACTCCAGAATGTTCCAGACCTTTCTGATACTTAAAGGATAACAAGAAGATCTCTCTCGCTGACACGAATCTATATAGTAATATTCATAATTTAAATAAATAGATAGCAATGGAGAAAAAAAACTAATACAGAGCATGGAAAGTCAATATTTGATTGCAAAAGAAGAAACCCCATACAGAGCGCGCTGCGTGCCGGCAAGGTTGCACAACGTAGTTATGGATGGAATATAAAACTACTAAATGATAATTTGATATCACTGCTAATACCCATGTGAATCAGCTGATTCGGTTGATAAGATGCCGAGGGCAACACTAATTTGGATTGCTAACAATAAAATAAGTCAACTATTTTGGAGATTAGATGTATATTTGATTATTGGAATCGGAATCTGAGTGTTTATTATGTGAGGTTTTGTGAGGTGGTAATTAGGCACCTAACCATGACTCTACTGGTGACGGCGAAAATCGAGTAAGTTTTAACAACGTATGTAATCAAATAACACGTTTATGCCACTAATGACCCTTCTGGTTGGAGAAAAAAAGAAACACGTGTTTTAGCGTGTAATTTGGTATTGTGATAATGAAATCGTTTGAGGCGACAATAACTTATTCAGTTTCGTCCCACAAAAATGGTTTGCACGTTACAATGTTTTCGATTTATCACGAAATTGAAAAAAATCGTTGTTGCTGAGTCAAACACCTAACTCATCACATGAAGGTTTAGAATGGGAAATACTTACAGGTCACGGTTCTACGAATTACGTCTATCGATTCATCGCTCTCCGTTTTCAACCGGACTCCAGGAGGTCTAGACACCACTAGCGATTACTCGATTAAATTTGCATGACAGCTTTAAAGGCCAAGTCCACACGACATGTTTCGGCAAACCGAGCATTCAAAAACAATTATTCAAACTGCGAATGTTCTGAAAGTTAAGACGTACCGCAGAGGGTTGCATTGTAACGCATTAATGTCGAATAGCATATTAACGGCGGGTCGGACCACAACTCATCAGAAAAATTCGCTCTTTCCTGCGCTCAGCGAAGATGAACAAGAAGAAGAAGAAGAAGAATAAATGTTTATTACTACGAACGCAATACAACCCAAAAAACCTTATTTCGACAATGGCATCATGCCGTCTGTCCAGTTGACCAATTTCAGTGCGGTAACAATACGAACATGTATAAATCTTGCATCATTTATACATATAAACGGACTCAGGCTGTATAGACATATGCAATAAATTTAAAACCTGAAAAACAACTACTTTTTACTCTAGTTTTTACTGTAGTTTGCACTCATTTGGTTGAGATTGGCACGGGTTCACTTGATCTCCAAGTAGTTGCCATACAATGTTGCTCCAGGTAGTTGTCACATCAACGCGTACCACTTTTTGACATTGAAAATGTCTTAGTCGACAGGTCAACCGGAAATTTTGTTACGCAAAGAAAGACCATACGAACCTCAAACTTTCGTTCCACGGTTTCGTCACGTTCTTGCCCAGTTAGGTAATGGCTAAAGCATGTACCATGCTAAATTTTGAAACTCATACGGTGGATACAGCTTTCGTACAAGTACGCAACCACGAGAGACATTTTATGTCTTTGCGCCCCCTTTCCCCTTCCTATAAAACCCCGTATTGTACTTTTGTTTGTGGAAATTTATTGCAAAAACACGTTTTTAAAGAAAAAAATATTTTTTTAATTCAAAGAAAAAACTTTTTTTCATTAAAGAAAAAACTTTTTTTCATTAAAGAAAAAACTGGATTCTAGAGCCACTCAGCTGATCTGGGATCGGTCAGTTGTGTTCAGAAGTCCCTCAAGGGCCCACATACCAAATCTCAGAATCGTGGGATCATTAGGGAATCTCCGCGTAACGCTCTCCGCGTGACGCTCCCCCGCGTGACGCTTTTTCATTTATGTGCCATAGTAAAGACATAAAATGTCAAAAGGCTCTGGCAATTTATGCGAGCATAGTACCTAAATGACATTCACAAATATTGGAGGGCGTATAGCCAAACATTAGAACAACCAATTTTAACAAACAACTGGAAAACAGCGCCCCAAATAACTATAGAGACCAAATCCATCAAATTACTTGCAAAATAAATAAATAATTAATTAATTATTAATAAGAATCAATCTCTCTATTATTTAACCTAATAATTTCAGTCCTATATGTGCAACAAATCCATATATCTCAAGGCTGTAAGTGAGAATGGGGCTCATCACATAAACATAATTATACTCCTTCAAAAATTCTTTCCTGTAGCTTTGCGAGCTTGCAATGTAAAGATGCACGTTTGGTATTTATTACCATTTAGCATCATAATCAATTCCTTATCTGTCAACACAGCTTTGTTCAAGTAGCAAAATCGAGATTCCGACAAAATTGGGCATCATGCCGTGTGGTGTGCGCTATCCTCAAAAACCCTTTAGTTTAAGATTCCTTATTAAATTTAGCGGCAAATCAAAGCCTAGTTAATGTAGAAACTATTCCTGGAAGAATCAGCTGCCGAGCTGCGCAGACTGATCCAATTTTTCTCAATTGTTAGCGATTTTTTGGAGAGAATCATGATAGTTCAGATATATCTGGTGTTTGATACTACTGGGCTTCGCCAAATTTTGATATCAATGTAAATACTGATAAATTTTCTTGAGACAGGGTTCCAAAAAATAAATAAATAAATTATATTTACAAAAAAAAAAAAAAAAAAAAAGAACGAGATCAAGGGTCAGCCTGAACTGTTTAGGCACACACAATTTTTTTTCTCCCAGTCCTAAAAATCACTGAAAATTGTGAGAAACATAAAAAATGGTGTAGTGGTGCAAAAAGTTATTATCATCAGGATTTTTCAGTAAGATGGATACTGTTCATACATCATACTATTCACCTGGTCTTTTTCTTATTAATTCTACCAACAAGTGACCAAACTGATGAAAGTAATCAAGTTTTATACAGAATTATGTACCTATCTTGAAGGTGTGAACTGAAAATGTAAAATAAATGAATAAATAAATAAATATTTATGTCCTATACATACAATATACATCGAACTATCATTTTGAAAACTGACCAGAAAAGACAAGAAAAACATAGATTTACACATCCAGTTTCCAATCAATAATAGCTATAATTTTGTAAAGGTTGGTCATATCAGCTTGAAAATTATTTTATTCGATTCAGGAAACTGAAAAACGTAAACTTGAACTTCTTCGAAAAATCGTGTGTATTTTGAAAACGGCCGAGCCGTATTCTCGAGCATGGTTGAGAGTACAACCTCTATTTTTCAAACGGAGTTCACCGAACTATGCTTGTTTCATGTTCTGTTTCGGTTTATCATCTATTTTTTCTCGTGTTTTTTCCTTTTTTCTCCTTCAAATTTGTTTTTTCTCTGTACGTTTTAATTTGTTCATTCCCCAACAGGACAGGGTACATATTATTTCGACGTACAAAACTTCGAAAGCTGACATGATAAAAATCCACTGTTTACGACGATACAGCATTTGGCGGGTAACCCACATTACCCCAAAGCAGCGGGAAGGGAACAGCTGATTTGCTTCAGCTCTTTTATTTTAGTTTTCTAGTAGTTCCTGACATTTCATTATCATTTCATGTTCGCATTTTCCAACAACTTGAACACCGAATAAATTAACAACTAATAAGATATTAAAAAATCACGAATACCGTACTCTTTTCGGCTACCCCTAAAGTACCTACCTTTTCTATAATCATGAAATCAGCTGATGTTGCTTACTTAATTTAGCAGATCAGAGACAACACCTCATGATTCCCACAGATTACGAAGTTATCGTCCCTTATGGCCGTTCCCCCTCGGAGCCAGAGTTAAGCCAGTTTTCTCACCGCTGTTTTTGAGGGATAACTCTCGTCTCTATATTAAATCTCCTTTAGCCCTTTATTGTGGAACGGGTCCTTAATGTCTTCAACTTCTCGGTGTTTTAGAACCCTTTGTTCCTAGCACCGTTTACTTGAATATTCGTTTCAAGTTGATAGTTTTTGTCAATCTTCCAGCGATGCTACTACGGGATCAGTTTATCTCGGATCAATCTGAAGATTAGGATTAATTTCCACCTTTATCTTTGAGGCCCCTCTTCACTCCGTCTGTCAGTGTTCACCTCATGAGTCGACACCTCTTACCCTCCTCATCCTGACAGATGAATGAGGAAAAGACGGGTTCCCATTCGAAATTGAATTATTTATAACTCCATTTATTAACTGTTAAGAAGTCTTGATACTTCAGCGGCAGCCCAGCGGTGGGCAAGGCGTGAGGCAGATCTCTCGCCCCACCCAGCCACTGTGCTGTAGTTGTCACACGCGCTGGTCATGAGTAAATCATCGGATTCTCTCTTGTTTACCATAATGCGCTCTTAAATGGAAGTGATTATGCGGTCCGGTGTGAAGCTTTCACGCTGAAATACTGCTCACACTTCTTTTTCACCACTTCTTCCTTCTGTAAATCCATGACATATTTCATTTTGCCTGAGAACTACCTATACTTTCGCGTCCAATTAGTGCCCGTCACTTTTTTTTTTTTTTTTTTTTTTTTTAAATAAGGTGGTAGGGGGACTTTGGACTGTAATTCAAAGAATCAATATTTTGGATTGCCCCCAGGCGGCATTAGCCTAATGAATAAGGTTTTTCAAAAACCTTTTCCCCCATATTTAGCAAACCGGAGGAGATCGGCGTGAGCCATCTTGGAAATATCATATGGGGATAAGATATCGTTTCCAAGGTATCTGATTCGACCAAGTGCATCGCAGTAGCACATGATGTGTTTGTCATGTTTCCGTCACCTTACTGATTTTCCGACTTCATCAAGAAAATGTTTTGCTAAATTTTTCAGATGTACTTGGCTCCATCATTATTTCACACAGGCTATAGGATTCCTTTTCAATTAAGTGAAAATTATTTGACTTCAACAATGGTTTTAGAACGCTCCAAATTTTACGTAATGTTCTTTTTTTGAGTATTTTATAAATCTTCAGGTGGGATCATTTTTCTTCGTTGTTCATTAGTTCCGCTATAAATCAATATTGTAGTTTACTAATGATCTTGAGATAATGTGACCCGCTATCAATCGCTTTGCTTCAATAGGCAGAATTTTGAAAATTTGAAATGATTGGCTTTGGATGTGATTTTCATTCACTTCGGTGCTGCATACGATCAATCCAATGACTGGAGAGCAAGTCAATGAGTGTGATTCTTTTTCTCAGTACGCGTTGAAAATTTTAACTATGTTTTCAACGCTTGAAAGAAGAATTCCATACGATATTACTGAACACCCATGACATGCTTGATCCATGATATGCTTTGAGGAGTACAGATGAGAAACATTTGAAGCCAGACGTCTTAGTAGAAAAATTTTAGTTGAAAGCTTTGAGTGAACACAATCCAAATGTGCATTCCAACACAAATGTGAGCCAAATTTTCGCTCGTCGATATCTCAATCTGGCTCGGGGAGTTCGTGCCGCTGCGCTACACTGCATTTCTTGTGGGAAGTCGGCGATTCTGGGCCTGCTAGCATGGGTCATTTTTGAAATGAGGCCTTAGTAGCGTAGGTTCCGGTGCAATACAGGTAGTAGAGGCCCATCGAAGGGTTCTTTCAATGAGTTTCCTTTCGATTAGTTTCTCGATACCAGTTTTTGATCAGCGTATAATCACGTATCAGTGGTATCAGGTATAATTTTTTATTTGAAATTTTTATCCTAGTACATTTTTTTTTTTCGACGACTTTCCATCCATTCACTTTTGATTAGTGTCCCACCCTATGAAAAAACTCCTCATATAGTCTCGAGTTCAGATTTTCGATGAGTTTCCTTTATATTAGTTTCTAGGGAACCACCATGAGTACCTTGAAAGGTAGTGTGAGGATAGGTTGAAGCATCCTCCTGGCGTCATCTGACTCGTTTCAGTGGTTGGACACTTGGTTGTCATCTTATATATATGGGCGCGCGCGTGTCATTACATACGATAACTCTCCTTAGGATTGAAATAAAAATCTCGTTCTTGGGCCAAAAAAATCAAGCTTTCTGAACGAAAGGATGGGTTTGTTGGACAGCGATTTTTGAGCACATTCAATTGGTCAAATTCCAATAAATGTACTCAAAAAATCCCTACAGATGGCTAAAATCCTTCAAAAATTGTTAAATTTATAATTTTTAGTGGTGTTTCAGTCAAAACAAAATTATCTAAAATTAAATAGGACATCAAAAATTTTTGCACAAAATAATGTTGAAAAAGAAACTTAAATTTCATTAATGTTTGGTAAAAAATCTTCAATTTTATTTAGTACGATTTTTTGCCGTAAAGTTGGTTTTTAACAATTTCTTTCTACTGAAATTGCTAAAATTTCAATACAATTTAACATGTAATGCGATATATAATTTAAGTAAATTCGCTCATACGATCATGCAGCATGACTGAAACTTTTATGTATTAGAATTTGCTGCAAATTTAATTTATGTGTAAGATTTTGAGTGAATGGATACGATTCAGAGAATATATGGGGTCTAACGAGTATGTTGTAGGAGGTTTGGTTCATGGTTTTTTAAATAAATCTTTGAAGTTGATTCAAAGGTTTGTATCTGAATAGTTTATCCTCTTATCTACTTGTGAACACTGTTGCAGTTAATGGTCATCAGCTAACAATACCTCTGACCTGAGTATACGATACAATAGGTCGTAACCGTTAGTTGTGCATGCGAGAAACCAACCAACGCCAGTTACGTTCCCTACTTAGCATAAACGATCCCGCGATGAAAGGTGTTTACTCCCAGCTATTTCATAAATACCCGGAAAACCCTCGGCTGTAAGTTGAAAATATAATCTCCTCAATTCAAACTAGCTCCGGCCTCTATGGGGAAGATCTCTTAACGCTACACGCGTTGAATGCTATCGAAGCGTGATTTACGGCTCTCCACCCATAAATTTTATCAGTTCCCAGAAATTTTCCCTCTTCCTACCCGCATCCTCGGCGTAGACGCAAACAAATACTATCTTCCGACTGAGGGTTGAATTTTTGTTCTTTTGAAAGCTCAGTGCGGTGGTCGACGCCTGATAAGGCAAGGGATTATGATATGGTGCTCACCTTTGAATTAGGTACTACGTAACTTTTGCGGAGCTGCAATTCTTTGGAACCTCCAATTACTAGCGTTACTTTCCTAACCTGCCAGAAGAGTAAGAGAAAGTACCTATATCTCTCGGCTAATCAGAATATTTGAGAACATTTATGGATATTTATGGTTAACGTTGTCTAGATTTATGGATACTATCATAAGATCTGCTTGTCTCAATAGATATCTTGATGACGTCGCACAGTTCGACATTGGGGTCGGGTTGGAAAAAAATCTGTTCTCGAAGGAGGAAATTTCAATCGCAAACTAGCCCTTTAACGTTTAAATAGAAAACAAATTAATAGAAACCTGGTTTTCTAGTCAAAATTTCGAATTATAATTAAGTAAAGAAGAATATTAATCAAAATCCCCTTAATCTCAATTACTATTATAGCTCTCCTATGCTCTAAATTTATATTTATACATACTTACTTATAATAAACTTAAAATCATATTAATTTCGTTCTTCGACTGATATACATGATATACATTCAATATACATGATATACATTCAATTGCGAGGTTGAATTGGCTGTTCGAAAAGGGTAAATCGCGTGTTTTATAGATCAGCTGGAAGACAACTCTTTCAGTTGTGTTTGTTTTAGTTTTATTTCGTTTTTGTTCAATAGTCACAGTTTCACGACACCACTGAATTTAAACGTGTTCAATCTTCGAGAACATCGGTACCTATCAGCTGCTCTTTTATTTCCGGGCGCTGTTTTACAGATTCCAGTCCACCGCATACTGTCCGCATTGTTGCACTTCCCTTACTCCGTTGATTACAAGGTCTTCTTTATGCGAATTTCTATAGAAGAAAAAATGACGTTGTCTCAGATTAGGGACCTGACGATAGATCTGGAGGAATGTCGAACAAATTTCTGAATATTCATGGTTATCTACTATTTTAATTTTTCGTTCGTCTTGTTTAATGTCCCTGAGAGGTGATTTTTTTTTACTGTGCCCAATAAGTAGAAAAACCCAATCCCGAATGGTATCCGTTCCTTGGCACCTTAATTATATACAGGTGGCCAGCATATAAATCGCGCATATTCTCCGAATCGCCGAAACTAACACAAGCAGGATCGGAGATGGATTTTTCTGCTAACTGTCGTCTTGATTACTCCAAAATATACTGTGTGATGCTTTCAAATACCAATGGGGGTAGTTTATGTTGAAGGTCCCAAAATGAGAAACAACTCTGGATGCCCAGTGCTTATTCGATGAATTCCACCCTCTATTCACAGTCACGCTGACGAAGCCACTCTTAGGCAGTAAGTGTTAGTGAACTGAGTTTCAATCGTTGCTATACATATAGTTGACAACGAATGGCTACGGTCAATATTACCCTTCTGCGGTTGATGGTTAGTCGGCGATGGTTAGTCCTAGGTATGAATCCCTAACCCTTCCGTTGTATAGTTTGGTGGTCTAGTTGCCCGCAAGCTCGCATTTCATAAATACATAGCATCAAGTAGTATAATCAATCCCTTATAAAAATTCAGTTTAGTTGGACATATAAGTCAGAATGATCTGACAAAACCTCAGGGGCTACGTCGCCGGGTTCACCTGGATAAGCCCCTGACCCTTCTGACCGTAGCCAAGTTCGTTGGAAAAACATGAGGCCAATACCATTCATTCATTCTGACCTGTATGTCCAACTAATCTGTATTTTTACTAAGGGATTGACTACTTGATGTTATGTAATTTTGAGATGCGAGCTTGCGAGCATCCAGACCACCAAACTATACACATCATTCTGACCTACACGTCCAACTACTCTGAATTTTTACTAAAGGATTGACTACTTGATGTAATGTATTTTTTAGATGCTAGCTTGCGAGCATCCAGACCACTAAACTATACACAGCATTCTGATCTATTTTACCACAGTGGACGTGGACTTAATGATTGGGGAACAGTTCTTAGAACAATAGAATATATATCTAGCGGTAGTGAATTAACGGAAACGAATAAAAGGGGTGGTAGTGAATTAACGGAAAAGATCCTAATAATTTTATGTAACCTTAGTCTTCATGCTATAATCCTACAGTTCGCAAACATACGGAACTGTAGCTGTTACCGTCCGGCCTACTGATTGATTCTTGGAGAAGTCCAAGATATTGCAATTGACAAGAGTTTCACGTTGAATTGCGGTTGCGTCCATGCTGATCCCGCCTACCTACCGTCACCCTTAGCGGATATTTACTGATTTTGCACTTATTCCGCATTATTCTAGCCCACTCAAGCCCCGCTCTTCTTTGTTTGTGGTATTTGGGACTTGGATTGGCATTGGGGAAGTCTGGATTCCATGCTTGCCGCCTTGTCCACCCAGCTGAAGTTGGATTCCTTTCGTCGCCCCAACATCGTCATCGCATACAGTATCACCGCCCCTCATTATTTCTAATACCATAGAGATAGGTAGGTAGGATATTCTGTAAAACACTTATATTTTCGAATAGTACACTTATCTTTACAGTTTAACCTGGCTGCCTTCTTACGTACATCTACATTTACCGCAATCTAATAATTTTCTCATGGTCCTTCAAAGCTTTAAACATTTACATATTCTAGAAGTCTAGGTCACTGCACTACGTGCAACCTAAACTATCTAGTTTGCTTGCTACTTTACTTTTCGGTATGTGCGGTTTGGTTAGCGCCAATAGTGTGCCGCCCCGCATCTCCAGTACCAATTTTTTCGGAACTTTGCGGGTTTTCCTCTAGATTGTAAATGCCATCTTACTTAGCCCATTGATGTTGTGTGAGCTCCCCTCCACCATCTATCTCTGCTCAATCCCCTCAAAATCAAGCTAGTTATAAGGCCTTGCTGCCCACCCAACTTGTGTGTTTTTTTCTCCTTATTATTTCTATGGGATTTGTTCAACTGAAGTTGAAATGTCGAAGGTGAATCCCCAATTCATTTCAATTTCCTTCATTTTTTGTGTACGTATAATACAATATCTAATCAGTTATGTTTTCTGTTTACCGTTCGATTTCGAGTGTCGAAGGACGATTATTCATGACACGTGGCACGGGTTGTAGTTCATCACAAGGACAATGAATATCGTAGTCACGGGAAATAAAAGGTGAAGTGACTCTACACACGCTCGGCAAAGGTGAGAGATATTTATTGACCTGCCTCGGATTTGCCGTCATTTCGTAATGTCGAGAGTAAAGTGACGAGAGCAAAGTATGACATCACTGTGACCTTGACTTCGTTTCTTCTTAAGCCCTTCTGAGCCGCACTCGGTAGTAAATACATCGCAGAAGTGACTGCCTTCCTCAGTTCACCTTGGTGTATAGTAGTAAAACATACTCAATCAAACTTCTTAAGCCTAAAGATAAAGATCTTATTTCATGAACTTGATGTCTCTCAGGCACTTTTACACTTTTTACCATCGACAAATTGTCAAAGTTGATACTCTTCTGGTATAAATACGATGCGATAAGCACGTTTTCGTACCTGTAGGCACCGCACCACTGATTTTGTTTTTGCTAAGCAGTGTAAATGTGTTATTATAGATTATCTAAATATAACTGAATAGGCGTAGAGGCCTACCAAAGTTAAATAAATTAAATTGAATTAAAAACCAACACTTTACTAGCCCTTCTGTATTTAACAAGAGCTGACATCCAAGTAAAAAAGTGCGCATCTGAATCTGTGTATATCGTGCGCCTACATTGACGTAGGCACCTACAAACTGAAAATCAACGAGAAAATAAATCACCTGCCTCCGCTTCATAAGTCCATTTCTAGGTGACAAAAGTTATAATGTAACCGGATTTCGTGAATTGAGAATATATCAGCTGGTATATCGTTTATAAGGCGAGTGTTACTATGCTCCACTAGTTTTAATTCACTCCTATGTTGATGATATTTTTTCCTGTCAAAGTTCTATCCTTCAAGGGGAGTGAACGGATGAACGTACAGCGATCCGGTTAACTTCATTCTGTTCACTGGGATGATAGATATAAATGACAGCCCAAAAATCACTTTTATTTTGAAAGTCTTCGAAATCTCGATTTTAACTTTTCACCCCTTAAATTCTACCTTTTACGGTTGACCGAATTCGGCACATATCCCTCCTTATGCATGGTATTTGAGCCGAATGTCCTTAGTTCGGTCCGGTAGATTTGGAGAAAAGCTTCGGACAGCATACGGCGGACGGACGGATCCGTCCGTTCTGGTGGCTTCGGTTCTTATGCAACTAATCCAAATCAAGTTTTCCTTCAGTTGAGCTGTTTAGTGATTGTACCTATACCAAAATAAGCCACCGAAATGATATGATATTGACCATAACCATAACTTATAATTCACGTGTGGTCCAATATTGGATATAATAAACCAACAAGTTTTAATAATACACAGAAATCGAGAACTTCATTCAGAGATCCGAAAGATCATAAAATATCAGAGTTTGTGAAGTATGGAGTGGGTTTTGTTTCGGAACTTTCCTAAACTTGTTTTCCTTGTTTCTCGTCTTACATAAAGTTCTCATTGATTTTTTCATTTGGCTCACGACTTTTAGGTCCATCATCCTGTTATCTATTCATAATATCATCGAGCGGTACGTCCAGAGGAAACAGTTTACATCTGTAATACCTAATTTTATAACCCGATAAACAGATTCATTATCGTATCCTGACAAGTCACTCTCAGGAAACTGTCGTGTTAATGTTCACAACAACTTTCATTATTCTATACTAACACAACAAGTCACAAGCCGTCAATAGCTTTTTTTCTGTTTTCTAAATTAACTAGCCGCTCCGGCTCGTTTCGCTCGCCTCCACGTCCTGCAGTGGGGGGGGGGTTAAGGTATATTACAATTGAAACATGTAGTGAATGTAGTATGGCTGTATAGATGCGATGGTCTTTACTGTTGAGTGGGAAAAGTGTTTAAAAATTTGCAGCTTTTGCTATGTGGGACCATGAAAAGTTTATTAGGTTTAATAAAGATTGGCCGTTTATCTGCGTAGAACGCCTATCCAATAAAGATCATGTGGAACCGCGAAAAGTTTAGTTTTAAGAACATAACAGTACTAACAGAACTAACTGCCGGATGTTAAAGTTTTGTACGTGAGGAACCTGGCAGACGTTTTTTTTTTTCTGTAGGAAATTGCTTTCAAACAAATTAAATCTTAAAAAACTACGTGGAACCACGAAAAGTTTTTCAGGTTTAATAAATATAGGCCATTATTTTATCTGCGTAGAAGGGCTATCCTTTTCCCCGTCTACTATTCAGTTGAAGTGTCTTTCGAACCTTGAGAGGTTCCTTCCTTCAAGAGGTTCGAAGGCAAAGATCAGATAACTACGTTGCGACGGAATAAGGAAGAGCGACCAACGTTTTCGTCTACATTTTCGTTCACTACAATCGGAAAAAAAGAATTTCATGTCTCGAAACTCGCATGGGATCAAATTGGAACTTCAACGAACATTTTAAGACCAACCTGAGCAAAAACCGTCGAAACTTACTCAATTAAGGCGAAAAAAAAAAAAACCATAGCAGGTAACGCATTTTTTCGTCATTTCCCGCATTCTTTTGCTGAATTCTCCAAACGGAGTTTGTATAGGTAGATTGAGTATAGATAGAGATTTAAAAATTGAACCTTTTAATCAAGTTCATTAGTCCCAGGAAATGGGACCTTATCTTACCGGATGTCGAAATTGAGTTATTACTATTTCTGGATTCTTGAGATCTTGCTGAAAACGCTAGTATTTTTTTTTTTTTTTTTTTTTTTTTTTTTTAAATCCTTTATTCATCAGTTACCAAGATATGATTTATCAAAATCTGGTCTCCTGGAAACCTCATTTTGAGAAAAACGTGTTCAAAGTTTGAGCAAACTCAAAAGTGAATTAAAGATTTGTGCGCATGCTGGGTTCATTTCACCATGACCGCAGATAATTTTGGATGTGAGGAACAAAAGTTTAAATCATGTGTTTACTGAAGAGAAATCACTTAAAATCGAACAGGTACGTGAACGATGAATTGGAAAAAAAGTACAGCTTTTCCAAGGGAACAATACACTATTCCAGTGAAGTATTAACATTAATAAGTTAGATTATTCACCTCGATATCGAAGTCAGCTAAAAATCGATGAGTGACTGTTGTACTGTTTAAAAAGATTGTTATTACTTCAGAATCGATAGAAACCTAAAAATCGATATGTTTAACCATTTTATCGAAAAATGCTGTCCTGAAAATTTTGCCAACGTAAGATAAGGTCCCTTTTCCTAGGACGGGTCACATATAATGTTTCGAGAAAACGTCCGATCTCACGGCCTTCAAAGTAAAATCCAAGACCAGTCCGGCTGATTGAATTTAGAATCCCGCTGGCCCGACGACTTTTAAAAATATTATGCGCCCAGTCGAAAGAAACCAAAGACGATCTGTGGATGCTAATTCGCTTTCATTTCCTCTTAAAACGGCCGCAAAAACCGCAAATCCGGCCGTCTCGTTTTCCGCCCATTCTCGGCATTCGAAACGGAGTCCCCGGCCGTACCCATAAAAGGAGCCCTCGTGCAAAGGAGCTATGCTGATTCAAAAGAGGATCACTAATCCTGTCAACCTTGTAATTGCTGCAATAAGCGTTACTGTCCATTTTCTTCGCATGAATTTTCCCATTAGATTATTTCCACTTTCTTACTCAGTACTTTATTAACTTTCTGCGGTCTCCAAGCTAAAATGCCCTTCATAACTTCTGTTAGATTATAAGTACTTCGGTAAATTTCAGGACAGCACCTTCGGGGTCCTTTTTGCATCTTTTGATTATCGGGTGGGCTGTCCAACACCCCATCACCCAATTCCCCTCGTGTTTTTTTCCACTATTATGTCAATTAACGAATTTTTCCTTAAATCCAGAGGGCTTAAGGAGTCAAACAAAAATACAAGATTTTCAACGATTTATAGATTAGTTTCAACATCGTTAAGAAATGCATAACTCCGACTAATAAAACTGTTTTATTTCAGTTAGTCTTATTTAGTCATAATTATCGTTAGAAAAAAATGATTCAGAATAAAATCTTTTGAAAAGTCAACCGGTTATTAGGAACGCATGTTAGTAAAAGAGATAATATCAAAATCTTCATTAGTGTCCTTACAGGACTATTGTGTAGTTTACCTATTGTATAAGCCACAAAAATTGGGCTTTGACTAATTTTTCTCAAAGAAAGAATACATATTTTCTAGTATGCATCATATCCCAAACTAAAATGGTTGTTACCTTGCCGAACAAAACCAATTTCGTCGTTTTTATGGGTTTAGCGAATTTCCATAGAAATTGAAGCTATTGCTATGTCACCAAAAATTTTAAAATCAAAATTTTTCAAGAATTTCTTTATTGAAATCCGTTCTGAGGCACACTGAAACAAATCTCATAGTTTAACACTGTTTCATGTGTACTCGTATGTATGTGATTTCAGGCGATAACTCTTCTTAGGGTTGAGATGAACATTATTTTCTTGCGCCAAAAAACCAAGCTTTCCAAATTATAGGATGAGTTCGCTGGCCAGCACTTTTTGAGCACATTAAATTAATAAAATTTCCAAAAATGTGCTCTAAAAATCCCTGAAAATGGTTAAAAATGGCTAAAATTGGATTGGCTCGACGCCGCGATTCGGGCTGCGGTCGCGCGCTCAGGTTTGATTTTCAAACCAGTTTGATTTTAGTCACGCTCTCGCCTGGTCGCTCTGCCGGGATGTTACATTTTTGTGTTCAACATTTTTTCCCCTGAAAAGAAATGTCTGGGACACCGAGAAAGGAAGACGAAGACACAAGTTCTTTTGATTCCCTTCTCCTATACTTCAAAAAGCTGTTGGACATTAGGTTAGGAATGAGTTCCAAAGTATTTTGATAAGGAAGCTTTCTCGAAAAGACCCTTGACGATAAATGAACTAAAGTAAAAATAAAATGTTTTATAATTTATTTGCGTACTTACCTGATTGTCAACATCAATATTTCCTCAGCTCCTATGGGCCTTTGAAAATTGGTAACTTGATGATTGAATTGAATTCCCCTTCAATATGCTCAACAACATAATCTAAGGTGGATATTTTCATCCTGGAGCAAGCAAAAATGCCGCCCCATACTTTCTGAGTTGCGGGAACAAATGTGGAACTCACCGCATTGTTCCCTCATTAAATAAATAGTCGAAACTGGCTTCCGTCTCGACGAATTCTTTCGCGCCAAGTAATGAAGCTGCATTATTTGAACGAAATAGATTGTTCATAATATCGCAAAAATAGAAAAAAATTTTACACTTAGTACGAAGCAAAGGTAACCTCGCAAGGGTTCTAGATGCGCACTGTGGACGCCTACTGTGGACACTATAGCGGCGCGCGCACGCGATTCGAGGTCGCTCGCTTGCGCTCTTCGGTCATCCACGTAGGACAATACCGTCGAATTTTGACGAATAGACTTAGATACCTATGTCTCACATTGACTATCTTTATAGTCAAAATAATTTTGAGGTCACTCATCTCTTACCAACCGTTCTCTGGCTTTGGATCAGTAAGTTGTGGTTGTTTGCTGAAATATGTGTTTTCTTACGTACAGTTCTGGAATTTGTGGTCAAAACACCAATGCTATCAATGCATGTTCATCTTCTCTTCTTGACGCCACATTTAGCAGGAGCAATCCACTTGAGCGAGAGGGATGTCATGACGTCAGCATTTGGAAATTCATATAAAGGAAACAGTTTATTGTTACAATTTGCTCTTGGAATCTTTAAGCACTTGAAGTCCTTAGAAAATATTGTTCTTCTGTTTATAAATATGAAACAGATATCGATGTAGTACTCATCGATACAAGATACCTGTTAATTTAGTGTAAAGGTATCCCTTAAGAATAACCTATACATTTTTTACTCCAGCTACAAAGCCGTAAACATTAGTTCTTATCTCGTGAAATTCACTCAAACAGGTTAATTCTAGCTATCCGTCTTCTATTCCATTGAGGGCTATTAGATCTCCTGCTGGATTTTTACGATCTCTTTCATGAAAATCCAGTATAAAAAAAGAAAGAAGAATTATAACGGTGGTGCTGTCCCAAGGTCAGTGCTTCTGTTTTGAGATGGTACAACCTGTAATTTCCCCGGGGAGGGCCCGTTGTTTGGTATAATTACTTTCACTCGCCTTCCGCGTCTCTCGTCGACGCCGTGTCTGTCATATCTGCCTTGGATTAGTCAAGGATACACTCCGGGTTATAATAACAGGGTGATTCTGTATACCTGAATAGGTCCCTTCCCTTGCAGGTTCGGTAAAGGAATCTACCCAGGGATGTTCCTGATTACACGGTTCCTGTTTCCTACCGTTCTTATTTCGAGATCGTAGGATATTGTTACTAATAGGCCCTATACCTTCGTGAGATGGGAATTCTTCGAGGTTTCTAGTCATTGACCTCAAAAGCTGGAGGTGAAGCTGCATTCTCGCTATATCGAGAGAATATGAGAATTATGATTGCGCGGTTCGATATGATTTCCATATGAATGGCGCGTGTGGTATACAAATAGATGTCCCAAACAGCTTTAATCCATAACCATGTTTCTTGGCCGAGTCCGAACATTGCGAACAGAACAATAAAATCATTCTGCCATCGATTACTTTTACGCCAATTACACAACTCACGATAAGAAATCTCGAATCATCCTGTGTTATTATCCACCGCGGATCGTGAGAAGCGCCACTGTCTTGCAGAGTCAACTGAAATAATTCACTAGAACTGATTCATGTGCAGCGTTTGGTCCGTAACAAATTAGTTAGTAAGTAGTCAAACTAATTCACATAAGTCATGAGCAAATGAGGACAGAATATAGTGGCCCCGATGGTCATCACGCGAGCTCCGCTGACGGGTGTGGTGGCAGCACTGTCGCTGGAAGTGGGTTTTTT
The DNA here is from genome assembly GCA_030762985.1 of Adelphocoris suturalis. Taxonomy (NCBI): domain Eukaryota; kingdom Metazoa; phylum Arthropoda; class Insecta; order Hemiptera; family Miridae; genus Adelphocoris; species Adelphocoris suturalis. The sequence continues at coordinate 163,197,502 of CM061040.1, forward strand.
GGGTAGCAGCCCTCGGGAGGTTACTATTCGTTGGTTCTAGCTTTCCACGTGCTGCAAACTGCAATCGTCTCGCTCAAGAAAAAGTTATTATCTGATCTAGTTCTGTATTGTGACTTGTAAGCTGTGCTTGAATTGTGAGTTCAAAATAGAGAATATATTTCTATCATACTTTGGTTCTGAAATTCAGATTTTATTTATATTGCTCAGAAACATCTGCATCCAGCAATTGTTGCTGATAAAGATCCTACTAAAAAGAAAAAAACGTTACAAAACTGAATTGTGATTTGCTGATTTCAAAGTTAACACAGTCAATTAATTTGTAGGCTAATCTTAATCAAAACTTTTCAATATATTAAAGATGGGAATTCGGTATTCCATTCGGGAAACCACAACTAGGGGATGTGCCTAACGTATAATAAACTACTATTTCGTTAAGTAGTGGATAAACTTGTATGACTACCGAGGAAGTAAAATATTTATTATAAACTACCTGTGGTAATAAGAAATTTAGAATCAGTAAATAATTTTAAGAATAGAATAAATGATATATTATCAAAGAAACGTAAACATGCAAAATAGTAACTACACGTTTTAGTAAAGGAACTATGTACTCTGTATTATCTCGTGAAAATACTAGAATTAAGCTGCATTTACTTATCAACTTAATCTTGAGATATCATGATTATTAAGTGATGAATGTCTGGAAAGTGACTCCTACGCTACAAGATGATTTAGATGGAGATTGAAAATGGAAATGAGATTGAAATCGAAATGGAGATTGTTGTATGTCCGGAAGTGATGTGATAATTAAATAAATAAATTGTAATAATTAAATAAATAAATGTAGATCACCCGTTGCCGAAGAAACACCTAGTACAGATTGCATTACGAAATTGTTCTTTTAACTTATTCGTGATTCAAACAACAATTGGCTTGCCAGAGCTGCATGAAATGGTAGTAACGTGGTATGCGCAAGCTGTACATCTGGTATGATGTATGTTGGTGTACAACTTTTTTTTCACTTCTGTAACAACTTTGGAGACAATGGAGAGTTGTGTAGTCGGTCTGAAATACACTTTCTGGAACTCCCCGATAAATGTCCCTTGCGATGTGAACTGATATCTTTTCAAATCAGCAAGATTCCATTATGCAAGATTATCTCTTAGAAATATTTTTAGAGGTTCTGTGGAATTCTTCTTCATGTTGTCGTTATTGATTTTGTTGTTTTCACATATTGGGCAATATAATCTTATTTCGATGACTGTTGCAATTGTTGAGGGAAACAAGACTACTCTCTTCCAATTCAACATCGATCCGACCTCTTGCAACGAAGTTTCGGCGTTGGGTTTCTATTTTCAAGATAAGAATAGCCGCTCTTGGGATTCATAATGAAACGAGGATTTTGAAACTGGTTTTGGTTGGGGAAAAGTTCATTTAATGGTTTTTGTCCAAACTACTTCAACGAGTTTGATGAAACTCATTTGAGATTGTTCTTGTTGCGATTTTAACAAGATTAGATATCTTTGGGGAGTCTGAAAGCATTGAAATTACATCGAAATTGATGACTTGACGGTTTTACACAGAAAATCACCAATCTCACCTATGGAACATGCCTCGAGCCAGACGTTTTTATAAGTGATCAATATATCGTTTCAAACTTTTTTTCTCCATATGCATAACTGGGTATATTTAATTGTAGCTCCTCACTCGGTTGAGAATATCCTGAGTCGATTCCCACGAATCAGAGAAAAATCAACTATGAAACATAGCACTTGCATGTGCATTCTTATTGAACATCACTTCATTAATTTCATACTGCTTATGTGCTAATGAGCGTTACCCATGGGTGTGAAAAAGGTATTTCAACTATTTTTCAATGGAAGAACATTCCATCCTAAGAAGTTTGGCATCAACCGCACTCTCCTACTATGATTAGTTTTCTTTCTATGATTTTTTAAAGTTTCACACACTGGTGACGTCAAAGCATCCCTCCCGCTATCGCGGGACCCCCTGCATACAAGCGTGACGTCACCAGTGCAAACTGATAAATCATAAAAAGAAAACTACTCATGGTAGGAGAATGCGGATGGTATGAAATTTCTTAGAATGGAATCTACTTTCATCTGAAAATATAAAATGAATACGTCGGTAACGCTCATCATTGAGCTTGTATTGGCCATGCGTCGCCAACTTGATTTATTGATCACTGTGCTAAATTTATTATCTACCTGTAATTGGTATCTACCACTGCACCGTAACGTAAATGAATAAACATCAATAAGAAACATTATTTTGACAAGTCCTGGGCGAAGATGAAGAACGGAGCGAGTAATACGTACACGCCAATTATTTCGAATTTTCAGCTCTTAAGTTTGCATGTCTTCCCCTACTGTATTGTTCAGAAACGTATGTCAACGGATAAAACATGAACCAAATTTCCCTAAATCGAGCTACAGTTCACTGAATTTGTGGAGTGTGACTGCGCCGCTCTAATTAGCTCAAGCACCCTTGAACTCATTTGTTTGAGATTCTTGAAGAAGTTTTAAGTAGAAGAATCATGGATGCAGTCGAAGGGCGTGCCATTGACATAAAATTCCTCGACTCTCTGATGGGACCGACATTTTCAAGGCGTGCGTAGGCCGTGTCGTGCTTTGAGGTAATGACCATTCTCGATCATCGGGACTCGATAACCCCGCACGAGCGATTCACGCGTGTCGAATACGCGAGATTACGATTAGGTGTCCCGATTAGACGCACGCGTATACGATAGGCCAAAGGGGTTTTTCTAGGGCTGATACAAACCGCTTTCACGGGGTTCATGAATGGGGGAGGGTAACTCAACGTACCTTCGTACAAGTGTCAGGTGGGTGGACGAGAGAACGGCGCGGTCCCTCCCTGCGTTTACAAGTGATCGTAGCCCAAGCGTAAAAACAATAGGGCATTTACACGGCCCCATTAAAAGGGGATGCCGTGATCGTAATGGCAATGCCCTGGCCTCTAGCGAAGGGTCAGGAGAGAACTCTGCGAATGCTCTGAACAACTTTGGAAACATTCTTGGGTAAGCCAAGCTCAGAAACAGCTAATTTACCTTCCACAAATTGACACCAAAGTGAGTAGGCGTCGTCATCACTCTTTCTCTTACCGGACATGCACAGATATCAAGGATGGCGAGGAAGGGGATGCAGAATTAGTATGCCGTACGCTGTGGTAGGTTTCATGTATGTATATTCCTGTACTTACAATTGATAAATGATGTATATCTATATCTAGGTTTACATAATATCTTTCTACGTCTTCTTAATTGGCGCTATAGCCCTGGGTGGGCCTTGGCCTCCTTCGAGACTTCTTTCCATTTTTCTCGATCCTTTGCCACCATTTTCCAATTTCGCCACCCAGCGCTTGCGGTGTCCTCCTCGACATTGTCAATCCACCACAGTTTTGGTCATCCCTTGCCTCTAGACCAACTTGGTTTTGTTTTCGACAGCTTCTTGGCAGGATCCTCCTCCTCCATTCTCATGACAGTCCCAGCCCATCATAGGTCCTAGCTTTATGAACTCGATAACATCGAATTTCTTGTATGGTTCATAAAATTCCTCATTCTTACGGCGTCTCCATTGTTCTTGCTATCATACTGGGCCGTCGATTCTTCGTAGAATTTTTCGTTCGGAGGCTCTCAAGTTATGTTCTGATAATTTCGTAATGGTCCATGTTTCAGAGCCATAAACAAGAACTGGACGAAGCAGGGATTTGATACACATCTGTGGTAGGTATTAACCCACGCGTGTCTCCTCCTTTATTTTCCCAAATATGGAAAGAATAGAGGATAAGTAGCACCTTGGAGGAATTTAAGCCTTTCGTGCTCTCGTCGCCTACCCTTTGTATAGCTGTCAATAGTGTTGCAAAAATGATGAATGTGATAGTAAGGTGCTAACGATATGAAATAGGAAAAAAAAACTATGATAGTTCCAGTTGTATAGAACTTGCAGTTTTCAGTATTGTCCTAACACTCACCTCTATTCCACCATTATGGCCTAAACCACAAGATTATACATTGGTTATACATATTGCTTATACTTCCACTAAGTAAAACGCTATGCTCAGGTCTCCTACGACGATGTTAAGCGGTTTAGTAGTATGAGGATCCCACTAATTTGAGGTATAAGCCGGTAGTGCAATATAGCCAGCCCTTGGCGGTAGACCCGTGTTTCCTATCCCACGTGGAGTGTTGACTCCGAAGTGGTTGTTCCAAGGTACCTCATTAGAGCTGACGGCACCCGGTTCGCGACCACCACCGTTCCACGGAACCCTCGATCGTACTCTTCAGAACATTATTCATTGGATGCACGCGACGTGGCTTTCATTCGCGATTGCATTTTATGCATGAGCACACGGAAGAAAAACTATTCTTTAATTAGGAGTTCATGAGAGATAATTAATCAAGAGCTCAAGAAAGGCCTATATATTTTTTACTAACGAACTCTCTTGAAGGGAAACTCGGTATATTTAGCTCAGAAACAAAAACATATTTGCTTTTGTTCACAATCTTTGTTGAGACATTAAACACACGAATGTAGAAAAACCGTTGTAAACCCTCAAAAGGCCCATTTTTTTAAACGTTTTTGAAAATGGACTTTCACGTATACCTTCACGACATCTTTACTGGGCTTCTAGTTCAGGATTCGAGGCCAAAAATAGCTACAGTAATTTCAAGAGAAGGATCGAAATTGATCATGAAAATTTAGTCCACTGTGGGTGAGAAAATCTTTGTCTGTCATCACGGAATCGGTGGAATACAAAATGACACCATCATAGAGATGTGTGTATCCATCAGACATTTTTATACGTAGTACAGTTGCAGAGCATTTACAAACAAAGCGAGTCGACCCCAAAACTATGAATCATCCTCTAAAATAAGCGTATTAAATACAATTTACAATCGGGCTAATTTTTTAGCTCAGACGCTTTCCCGTTGAAGTACAACTTGAAATGCTATTTCAGCGAATGCTATTCGCAAAATGTACACTATGCATCAGGGTAAAGGTTTAAGCTAAAACATGCTCGATCTGTAGTTTTCAAAATGTAATCTGAACCCCACTCCTGAAATGAGGGAATTTCCATGTGCTGGAATTTCACACTTTTGACCTCAGATTTGTATTTAGCGCACTTGAACACCCCCAGGTACCAATTTTTAGCTCTAAAGACCGTTTATTTTGGCCAGTTATTGTTTTACATATGTTTGGCTAATAAACAGGTAGGAATATCACGCTTGAGTAGAAGTGCATGGGATCTGAGGTTTCCCCTAGGCGGACGGGGGCCGTGACGTCATGCAAATTAATTTCAACAGCCGCCTTACTGGTCAGACACCCAACGCATAGCCCCTTTTTGGAAAGCTCTCGCTTAGATCTTTCTATTGAGCAAATAAAAAATGACTATAAAAATTCCCCATTAACTATAAATATTTCGGCCGCGACTCCTGGACTATTCAAAAAAAGAAAAGCCTCACCAATTGGTCGACCACGGCGCACAGTGGTCCGGTCGACCACGGCACACAGTGGTCCAGAACCCTGAAAAACGTGATCGAAACACAGTTTTTTCATATTCTCCTACAGATTTCAAAATTTTATCCCAATCCTGCCAAGGCTTTCCCGAAAACTGCTTGGAAGAGTTTGCAGGAAATTGGATATGTTTAAAGTAGACCGATGTTAACTATTTGTTTGTTAATGTAGCGTTTTGTATTTTTATTTATTTTTCTTATTTCCAAAATGAGGAGAGCTTTGCTGATTGGTTATCACAGCCAACAAGTAGATCGAAAGATTAGTATTATTTTTGAAGTACAATTTTCATGAATATTTTTCCAAATTAGACAGAAAAAATCGTTTAAATATGTGCGCGCTAAAATTGCCCTCAGATTGTCGAGAAATGTATAAAGAAAGTTTTCTAACCAATTCCAGGTGCTACTAGTTGCTACCTTGGCCTGTAAACGAAATTAATTAAAAAAAAACTAATTTAAAGACAGAAAGACCTTTTTCGTCAAGCTAATAGGAGCAGCTCCGCTGAAAATGTTGTCCTATGGATAAGCATTCAGATCTAAATCCTCATATTTGATTATACTGATATACAGTTCAGAAAATTGTATGTTGGAGAACTACATCTGTACTTCCCAATGGCTGCTGATAACATCTAAGCTCTGTTGTTATTGGATATATCAGGAACTCTACACATCCGTACTGGGAAAAATACATTGTCAATTTTCCTCCTACTGAAAAAACCCTTAATTAAATTTTCGAATGAAGTTTAATAATTGCTTTATCACAGGGAAGCCCCATAATTGTTTTTCTGGTTCGCTAATAAATATGTTTTTATCCTTTCCATTTCTGTCCTTCAGTACGATCAGATAATGGGAGGATGACGTTGATTTAGTGGTTTAGCCGCAAATCGCAATTAGGTTCCGCGTATAGAGGGAGTTGTAAGTTCCGCAAGAAACAAATTAAACTACCTGCATTTCAAGGGCGATGTACTTTTGTTATTTATTATTCTCGTTTGTTTATTTACGAAGTCTTATCTGTTGGATGAGGGGTTTTCCTCCTCGTAATATTTTGTCGTTAGCAAGTTGAAATAATATAAACATTGCAGGCATCTCACGTACGGCAGATAGATTCGGTGGCGTTTAGCTTTCTCACTACCGAAGGTAGGGAAGCTGTGTCCTGATGTAGAAAAACTTTTCGTCCTCCAAAATCACAATTCCCACTTGCTTATTGCGTTTCAGAGCTTGCTGATCAGTTTTGGTTCCGTGTCTGTCTGTGGTAAATCCTTGTCACGCCCAATACTATTCCAAGTTTCAGTCTGATTCCGATTTAATTTTCAGGGATTGTGCAGATTAGCTCCTTGACGGTCTCCTATAATTTTCAATACCGTCAAATGAACAGTAGCCTGTGCGCATGGGCAAACGTGAATTTCTCATAAAGTTGATTTCTCTCATCATCTGTCGGTCCGATTTTGTTCAAACTCGGTAGGTGATTCGGTATATGTTCTAAAAGAATGTTCTATTGGTATAGTAATAACCATTGCGCATGCGCGTAACTAATATCGATTGAGACAGGCAAAACTCCGAGTCTAATGTGACGATTTTGATGAAATTTTGAGGGATTGTGCGGAATAGCTACTAGATGGTCCCCTATAACTTCCATTGCCATCACATTAACATTATCTGTACGCATGCGCAAACCTTAATTAGTTATTACGTCGACTTCTTATCATACCTATATTGGTCCGATTGCATTCAAAATCGTGTAGATAGGTATATGAATAGCAAAATGAGTAAGTTTGATGTGTCTCCTGTAAAATTTGCGAAAGTATAGACATACATGGTTTTTCTGGCATACTATCGATATGTTCCAGGAAAATTCCCTATGAATTATATCGCGATTCGTGGAATAATAACCATTGTTCTTGCGTAAATTTAAAATTGATCGACACAGATGAAACACCGAGATTAATATGTCGATTTTCATGAAGTTTTCATGGATTGTGCGGTTTAGGTCCTAGACGTTCGTCTATAAATTTCATTGCTGTTGTTGCAAACTTGCACAAACATTTATTTCTTACTAATTCGACTAGTACTTTGTTTTTCAACTAATTATATGCGTACAAATTGCAGTATTTGAGGAAGCTATACTGCCCGCATAAGTTTTAGCGAATTTTTGAAGAAAATTAAGCTATTGCTCTCGCCTCAAAATTTTTAGAATGTGAATTTTTGAAAAAAATTTATGCAAAAATCCGTTTCAGGCTATTCTGAATCATATTCTGAAGTTTAACGCATTTTTTTTTAATGTATGTATGTATGTATATATGTATGTGTCATTCCAGACGATAACTGTCCGTAGAATTGTGCTAGAAACTTCAAACAAATTTTAAAATGTTAAGGACACAAAACGAAAGTTCAAGTTCGTTGGCCAGCATGATCGGATTACATCTTCGGGTTGAAATTTTCAAAAATGTAGTCAAAAATTTCAAAATAGCCTGTTTTTTTCGATTTGTTGTGCGAAATAATTTTTTCAGCATACTAACATGTGGTATATTCGGAATCAGCGTAAAATTTCCTATAAGAATATGTATCAAGTTTTCAAAAATTTCAAAGTTGAAAAATCAGTCAAAAATCGAAATAATGCCGCGTTCGCTAGTTGTAAAAATCGGTAATATTTGCATGAAACATTGTCCAAATTCAGATTGAACTACTCTTATGGAAGTATCCCTGTATAACCAATAAAGAACCATGCTGGGTACCTCCTAATTATTTTTAATAATTTGATTCCATGTTTTCTATCAAAATCATAAACTAAAATTTCTCTACACGATCAATAGCGACTGACATGTCGAAGATTTCTTCAAAAATTCGCTCATACGATCATGCTGCATGAATGGAACTTTTTTAAATGTGCGATAAAACCGCATTCCTACAACGAATCGGAATGTCGTGAATGTGCTACTTGCGTGTACTTCATGTATTCGGCAACTTGATGTGCTTATTAATATCCCCTTGGAACAGTTCACCGATTTTCGATTTCACGAACCTATTGTCACTGAGCGTACCGACTCTTTACATCAGCATTGCGCAATTGCAAGAACTATGGCCGCAATGGACTTCTCAAGATTCAGAGCGCGTCCGACTCACGATCCCACCCCACGATCCCCACTTAATAAAATGTTAACAGCGTTTTCGTGAGAAATTATCCTTATCACCCACGGCAGGTGCACTCAAGCATTGCGCCATATGACATTTTGTCTCCCCTACACAACCCATTGTGGTTAATGTTTGGATATACGCCTTCCACCCCTCAGATACTTCAAGGACCGACACAACCCGATCATCTGATAGGTGTTTATTTACCCCTAAGACCTTGAAATGGTTTTTTGTTTTTGCTTATAATCTTGAATCTCCTCTCACCACACTGTTGAAGCTATCTGATTTAACCTTATTTGCCTCATACGGGTCTTATCGGCCCACGACTTGGTTTCTTTTCTTGAAAGCACGAAGCCTCTTCTGTTGAATTAAAAGGGCCACAAATCAAGAATCTCAGTTTTCTTCAACACATTGCTCTTTACTCAACCTGACCCAAAGAAGTCTTGTTACATTCCAAGTTCGTATAAATCGAGTTGTTGTTCTATGGGTTGAGAGAGGAAGGACGTAATTTCGCAGTTAAGGTTAAATTACAAATATATCTCTATTTTCGTTTCAGTTTTTTCTTATCACATTCCATTTTGTTCCATAGGTCATTTCCCAAAGTTCTTTCTCTGCCCTTACCTAATATTCTTCCATTTATTTATTTTTTTACATTTTACGCTGTTTATAACACTCAAGCCCGGGGGTAGTTCCTTAGATACATAAGGAGAAAATAATGTATTATATTTGATATAAAAGAGCAATTCTCTAACGTATCTACGATGGTTTTGATAGAATTTGAAATGATACAAAGGATTTCCGTTATTTTCCATCCCCTTCCCATCTGAAGCTCTAAAATGTTATTAAAAATAGTCGACTCAAAACATGCTTCAGACCAAAAAACATCAATATGCAAAGCACCCAAAATTTGTTCGGAATCTACATATCCGGACTGACTCAAATATTTTGCCTCTAATTTCGACCAAGTTTTCTTCTATTCGATATAAGTTATAAATAATGAGATTGTAATGTAGAGAACCCAACGCCACGAAACACCAATGGAAAGTTTATGATTGGTTTGAAAAGAGTGGCATGGAAATCCAACTAATCATGGAAGTTGGAAACTCCATCAGTCTTCGGAAAACGTTTTTCTGGAACTACAGAAATCTTACCTCAGAAAGCAAGTACTTATTGCAATCTGCGTAAAAATCATTATTCCCGCAACTCTGTCAGGATGTTAGTCTTGACCAGGGTTCCCAGATTTTCTTATAACAAACTTAGTAGGTAAGTGGGGGAAACCGCGGCAAATGATTAATTACACAAAAGTTTATTCTTTCTATATTATAGGTATGTTGTTCAGATCTCCAATCGATAAAGGAATATAGTCAGGAACCGCACGCGCAAAGACGTTATTTATAAGGGGAATCCGAAGAAGATCGAGCCGAATCAGCAGAAATCCCCCCCCCCTCCCCATCCCCCCCCCCCCTCCAGCGTGTCGATTTCGCTTTTGCGGTTCACAATCTTGTTGACGCTGGAGCGCGAACGATTAACACGATAAAACTTTTATTTCGAAAGTTATTTGAATGTATTTTTTTAAAATTAAATTTTATTAAAATACAGCCATACAGTTTACAAGGTACAAATGTGATCTAGAATTTAAAGTTACATGAATTTATAAATTAAAATAATTCTGGGTTAATAACAGGATGCTTAAGAATAGTTGAATAGTTAAAGAACACTGGTAAATTAGCATAATATATAAACGGTCAAATAATGCTGTTCTTTGGTAGGTAAAAAATTGCATTCCATTATTAAATGTTCTGCGTCACATGTATTACAGTCACAATATGAGCACTCAGGGGATTCGCGCACATTTATACGGTGCAGATATTACGGGGTTACCGCTATTCCTGTCCTGAGTCTAGAGAGAACTCTGTAGAATTTCATCTTTCATCCATGATCTTGTTGGCAGATTTGGCTTTTGTAGAATGGTAGTGTGTCAGTTTCTGCATAAGTTTCTCGCCACCGTAAATTAAAATGCACCTGTACAACCCAGTAAATATCCTCTTTTGGCAAGGTAACATTGATGAATGGCTCTACCCTTGCTCCTTGCTTGGCTAAGGCATCTACCTTGATATTACCACACACACCGGAATGACCTTTAATGTATTTTAATGTAATTTAAATGACCATTAAATGTATTTTTAAATGAGGATTCTTATATTTCAACCATTATATTTTGCCCTTTACGGTTGATCAAACGTGATGTACGGATTCAGGACCGTTATAGTGATTATGCAATTTTTATTTATTTATATACTCGTATTTTTACATAAACCTACACAATTTGAGTAGGGGGTATCAAAACAATTTTTTCTTGGTCAATTACTACGGTTTCTCATTAAATCAAGATTGCTAAATATCGACGTTTCATGTTAAAGAACCTGAACTGTGTTCAAATTTATAAAATGGCTGAATAATTCTAAAAACCATCGTATATCTTGCAGCTACTTCAAACATTTGTTCTGTACAGCCGGTACAACTGAGCCTTTTCTAATAACTCATATTTTAAAAACCGTGCATATCTCTCCCCACATGAAAAAGAGATTGTTAGTTTTCAATAATGCACTATAGGTAACCTTACATACTATGATCAATTTTCACGATTAGGTACAACAACTACTTCCTTCACAGCATCAAAACCTTGTAGAGATGATTGGAGTCACGGAGCTTCATTTGGTCCATCCTTTTTAAAACCGCAGCTCCACAAAACTTGATGGCGGCGAGTAGTGCTCGCTAGCTTTTTACGGGCTACTTCCCTGAGCTTTACGATCACTTCTGAGGCAATTGAAAACCACCACCTATATACTGAGGTGCAATTGGGAAAAGTTGATTTACTATCTATCCATTAATACCTTAGGCTGCTGAGAACTAATCAACGAAGTAGCTTAGGAGATTGACGAGGTATTTAACGAATGGATGGAATTTAGTTGCAAAAACGGGGGACTTGATTGCCACCCCCCGTGTCTGAAAGTACAATTGCTTTCAAGTCTACCTATAGGTAGCGGAAGAATTGTATTCACGATGTTTTTCATTGAAGATGAAAAACTTGTTGCCTTCATAACCAAAATTTCCACACGAATTTTACGTTCTAGTCCATTTTGAACAGCTTTCGTTCCATGTTAGTGTGTCTTACTGTGCATGTACCATGTCCGCAAATCCTTGTAACAAGCTCAATTTCCACAACTTTAAACCGTTTTTAATTAAATTCTTTGGGAATGTGCGAGTTAGGGTGTGTATGGGTCCCCTATAAGTTTCGTTGTTCTCAAATCCATACTTCACTCCGAGCATGCGCAAACGCAATTTCCATCAAGCATCATTATCTCTCGGTCTATTCGTCCAATCTCGCTCAAATCGGAAGGATATTCTGGACCATGTGAGCATTCCATGTCAATTTTAACATGATCGTATCATCAGTAGCGTAAAAAATTTGGAATCCTTGTAACATTTACACAGTTTTCATCAGATTTTGATGAAATGTTCAGGTAATGTGCGGGTCAGGAAGTAGATGGCGCATCATCAGTTTCATTGTTACCAAATCAATTCTCACTCTGTGCATGCAGAAACGTAAACACCACAAATCCGCATTTTCTCCCGCCATAGTCGTCCAATCTCAGTTTGAAGGACAGTTCAGAGAAGACGGTTTGATCAACTCATATCAATTTTTTTCTGTAAAATTATCTACGTTTCACTTTTATATTGCAATAGTTGCATTATCAAATTTGTATTTAGGTACCTATTTTTCAATTGTTTAACGTTCATAATGGGTTGGCAAAATATTGATATTGTACCAACAACACACCTCCAATACCTGCTGAATGTCCGATGGGTTGGTTATTGGATCTACTTCAATAATTATAATTAAGTATAACCATTCTATTTCCTATGACTATTTTAGGATAAAATTACATTGGTATACGTATGGTACTTCACGGAAATGGTATGTGTTTACTCTGGTGTTCAATAAGACACCCAATTGAAATGGGAACTGAATTCAAATGAACTAATAATTCGCTGAGCTGTGCTCAATTCTGTGCAATACCTAGTCTGGTCACGAAATTAAAGTCTTGAAGAAGAGTTGAGACGCTCAGGTGAAAGGATGTTTTGTTCATACGCCTCTTAGAGGAGAAATCACTGAACACAGAAAATAGTCTGTGTTCTTTGGGAGATATGTGAAAACGAAGGAGATACGAAGAGTTTTTTGGTGCGTTGTCACAAAATGTAGGTCGGTGTTGTATCAACCAACTGCGATCATCACCCCCTCCGGAACATTTGTTCCGAAAGGTAGGGCGGCCTGTCCAGAACAATAGGTTTTCCCTGGGCTGGAGCTCAACCTCTCATTAACGACGATGCCATCGAGAAGTTATACACGCCGAAGGGAGAGCTCCATGAAGCAGAAATACTACGAAGTCAGGAGTTCCATGAAGGAGGAATAGGTAGGTACTCACCGTGAAGATTCCCACTCCGATAGTTCCGCGCTCTAGTTCCCCTCTCGATTTATCATTATTCTTGACCCTAGAACAGAGTAAATGTCTCGCCCTGCATTAGCTTCTTCTCAGGAAACAGATTAGCCGATTTTGAGTAAATTACTGTCGAAATTAATGATTAAAAAAATCTATGGAGTCCATCAGGTCTGCTCTACTTTTGGATTATTATTCCAATAATAATTATTTTAATCGTCTAAGAAACAAATAATTCACACACATTCACCTGAAAGTTAGGTAGCGCAGGTTTCAACACTCTCGACACAGATTTTAGTATTCAATTTAGTTAATTTCGTACTTCCTAGACGTGGAAATCGATAAATAGTGGGAGATAGGAAAAAATCTGTTGAAAAATGTTTCTTATTTATAGCATTATAGCGTCACGTTAAGAAAGTATATTTTCATAAACTATTACAAATTTTACGAACCTCATGAATTACCAATAACATGAAAAGAAAAGAACTGGGAAGACTGGTCTGATTCGAAGCGAGGAATCCGCACCGAATTTCGTCCGTATTTGGTTAACGTATAGGACATTTTCAGTTCAGAGAAAATGACAATATAACGAGATTCTGGGTCGAATTTGAATGTGAATGGAACGGTGAATGTATTACTTACTCCAGGCCCCACGAAGGAAGTAATTATCGTCTAAAGGGCATAATAGTTTGATATTTGGATTCGTCTACCTGTTTTTAGTAGTTTTTTCCCCCGAATTCGAGACTTATAATAATAACTATAATAATTAATTTTTCGTTTCAATTTGACTGGGTGGGATTTTACCTTAGTTCCAAGTTTTGATGATTCCAGTTACTGGACTAATTTTCAGAGTCTGGTCCAACACTATGTTTTCCCATCGAACATTTTGTATTCATTGTGATTAACTATTAATTTACCATGAAAAAAGGCGTTAAAATTAACAATGGCTTTCAATCCTCTTCATCCGTAATTTGTAAACTGTGAAATGGAAAATAAACCTGGTAAATTAACCGAAATGAAAGCTTAAATTCGCACTTTTTTATATGAGATCCGATGTGACGAAGAGGTCATTACGAACTCAATTAATTTCATCAACATTTTAAACCTTATGATCTATGTGCATAATCGTACTTTCCCATCTTCTTTTCTGTTTGTCATTTCCACATCCTTCACGTTCACTGCTTTTTGCCCCAATATCCTCTATTTCACCCATTAATCGTCACGGGGAGCATGAGTTTGTTCCAGAGCGGTTGAAAACGCACCGGTTTCGGGCCCAAAACGCACTAGGTTCACGCCCGCTGGATTCGGAAAAAGTGACGGGTTGGGGCTCGCTCGAAAAACAATGGAATTCCTTTGTAAAACGGTGTACTCGTCAAATAGCACTACAAATTCGCGGCAACATTCAAAAAATGCGGTAAAATCGTAAAAACCAACCACTCCAACGTGGATAAGTCGTTTAAAATTCCCGAAAGGTGAATAGTTTATCAAATAAACATCTACCTGAAATTAATCATTTTTCATCATCTCCAGAGTCGCTAACTGGGCCTCCATATCTGTTGCTCACTCCTGTTAGATAAGTCTTGTTTGTTTTGTAAGTCTTTTAGACATGTCTTTATTTTCGCCATGGGCTCAAACCAGAAATTGTTCACAAGCCCAAACCAGTTGCCATTTCAAAAGCTGTTCACTTGCTGTGAGCCCAAACCCGTGACGCTCATCATCTCTACCATTCCTCATTGGTTTGAGTTCCCTCCATAAAGCTGCGCAAGAACTTTATTCTAGTGTATCAACCTGTAATCATGTATACATCTAGTCAGACATAGCGTATTTGCATATGCTAACACCTAGTCAGCCTATGTGTATCGCTACACCAAGCCACTACATTGGGCTCAACCATAACTTTCATGTGGGTGCCGAGACATGTCGGTATTCGTGGCAATGAGTGTGCAGATGCCCTTGCAAGGAGAGTCATTGGTGATAACTCCATCGATATGTTGCCGATTCGCATAGAGGATCAAATCTCTTCAAGACCTGTGCCTGGTGGACCCTTTCGTAACCCAACTTCCAAGGAGGGATCGAATAGTGGTCATACCGGTCTTACTCACTGACACCTGCTTAGTGCAGAAGCTCGAGATGTTGTGTGTGGGAAGTGTGGGAATCTGTTCATCCGCCACTTTCTGGAGAACTGCCCAGCCCTCGTGGACCTCCGAGTCCAGAATCAGCCCCCTCAGTTGGTTGATGTATTATCCGGACCGGACAAGGTCCGATCCCTGTTGTTGCACCTAAGAGCCGCTGAGCTCTACTACGAACTGTGATATCAATCTGTGATATATTTATATAGTCATAGTTTTATTTCACTTTTTGCTGATTGTATATAGTAGCATGTAGGTATATACTTATTAGCCTATTTTACATCTAGTCTTAGTTTTATTATTTTATTTTTGGGTTTTTTTTATCCACTTGAGGGGCTAAACAGTGGTTATCACTGCACCCCTCATTCTTCACCCCCTCCGATATACCAGTGGAGTCCATGATGGCGCTCTATTTTAGTCAAGGATGGCAACATGGCTACCCTTAGAATCGTGCCACTTCCAGTGCCCCTTTAGACACCTTTTTCAACCTAAAAAAAAATAAAAAATAATAATAATTATAATTTTTAAAAAAACCTTGTCAGACACCTATATTGTTTGTTTGATTCGAAATGTGGTCGTTGTGTTACAGCTTCTATCGGGAGACCGGAGGTACGGGCTGCGAGGGGCCCCGGTCGACCGGCCGATGGACACCATCTTCGTCAAGTCAGTGAGGCCGGGAAGCGGAGCAGCTTTGGCCGGCTTGTCTTCCGGCGACCAGCTCGTCAGCGTCAACGGGGAGCCGATCGCTGGGAGGAGCTACGCTCAAGTCGTCCACCTCATTCAGGCCTCACCCAACTACCTCCACCTCCTTGTCGTCCCTCAGGAAGAGGACCTCCTCCAGTTGGTGAGTCCCTACAATTCTAGGTTCGTTCGCAGTGACCATCAAACCGGTAAGAAACGGTTGGAAACGCGTTTGGGGCGTTCGCAGTGTACATTTGTATAGATTGTATAGTATTATCCATAGTGGTCCGTTCGCAGTGACCACCAAACCAGTTTGAACCAAGTTGTGGATCAGTTTGACCGCTCAGAAATGTCTGCTGACCGATCTGACGGTTTGCCCTACCACCACTCGAAGTAGCCAATCAAATCATCCTACTGTGAGACGTGTGGGTAGCAGAAGCTCAGCAAGATGGTTGAGATGAAAGATAAGCCAGCAGAAGGAGATAAGATAGCTGTCGGATAACTGCATGTTGTGCAATTTCTCCCCTGAATATTTCTTGCTCTTCTGACGAAGAAGAAGAAAGTAGAGTTGTTCACAAAAATGCCAACTTCCTTGACACGACCGTGACCCTGTACGATGACCGTACATTTTTCGAACATTTTCGAATGGGTAGGAATGTTTACCTATTCAAAGGATGGCGCGAGCCCACCAAGCAGGTTACAGCAGTTGGAAGCTACACGACGGTTTACTTCAGTCAAACCCGTTCGCAGTGCGGATTTGGTTACCAACGGTTTGAAATTAGGTGGTGGTCACACATGCATACTAAACCAATCACAAACCTGTTCGCCAATGGTTGGCAACCATTTCCAACTGGCACTGCGAACAAACCTACTCTTTTCAATTACACGATACATTTAGATTTTCGTGTCTTGTTAAAAATTATATCTTTCGAACCCGTTAGCCAACATATTTGCATTGACCATCTTTGTTTTTGAGGCGAGGAGCTTGTTCACTCTAATCAGAAGACTTGATTGTTGAAAATCAAATCTTTCTCGTTTTTTAGTGCGAACATTGACCTTTCTATTTGAAATTGTCACTTGGTTTAAACTTGAAAAATGTTTCCTCGAACGACCATCTATTCAGTCTATTGTAAATCGTTCGCGGGAGACGATGATCAGTGAGACGTGCTCAAGCATTTAGCTGCTAATTTTTGTGAGATCGCTACCAAAACTAAACTTCTGATGAATAGTGTAGATTTTAAACGGACTATTTTCTTCACCATCATCACTATTTTTGTTTTGTAGAACATAATCTATTACGATTGAGTTTTGGATTATCACTGCATGATCTTGAAATGAAAAGAGTAGGGAATAGAATTTGAAATCTTACTAAGATTACGCTTGGATTGTGGTGTGCGGAAATTCCAGCTGGATTGAACTTGTACGTTTTGCTTACTTGGGGCCGTTTTATCAATTACCTACATTAACTGCAAGATAGCTATACTAAGTATGGCGCTATAGTGTAGATACAGAATGTGAGTCGTTTATCAATGCCGAATTACCTAGCGGATAAAATTATCTCTCAGATAAATTCTGTCTGGCAGATAGCGCCGTTAGCATCCTCACTGGTGGTGACCGTAGGCGACAAAATAAGGGCGAATTACACAAGGAGCTACCACAGAGTAGAGTAGGAGCTACATTTTCTTCATGGATCGACTATAAAAAACCGGGTCCGACGTTATTCCCACATCAGTGCACATCATATTATCAAGCTCGGAATGTAAGAAACCACCACATTTTTGCCTTTTGCTGTTTGCTATTTGCTTCATTTCTAGAGAAAGAAATGCATTATATGAATGCAATATTGCAACCCGAATTATTATGAATGAATTATTGTGATCAGTAAGTTTTGAACTTAATTTCATCTTCGATCTGTGTTAGAATGTAAAGAACGGTATCTTAGTCCAACCGAAACCTCAATAAAAATACGCTCTCGTCCCATTTTAGTAGCTGATTTACGCGGGGTCTCAATATATACGGTCTTTTTTCCATTCAACGAATTATGCTACGATAGAATCTTCGGCGTTGCTGCTATTTTAAGACAAATCCCCAAATATATCTGTTAGAAGGTACAAGAATGAAGACAATCAAACTTGAGATTCAAATAAGAGTTTTGTAAATAAATGAACTTGTTAGAGGTTAGAGAGCTCTAGATATCTCATTGACCTCCAGTTATAATTGTTATCCAGCCGTTCAGGGACCAGATAAATTAAAACGTTAGATAGGGTTTAACTAGGGATTTAACTAGGGTTTAACACCCCCTTTTCTGTTGTCTGGAGGATAACGCTATCTCTTAGATAAATCCCCCTTATCTATTGGATAAATGTGATTGATAAACCGGCGCTAAGTGTATTGATAGCCCACTTCAACTATTTCTTGTCCTTATTCACAAGAAATCTATTAGGTACCCATATTCCATGTTTTTCATTCTGGCATATACATTATTATTCAGGTATAAAAAAGTAAATGTTTTGAAATCATTACAACAACTGTTGTAATCACCTCAAAACGGGAAAATATGCACTTTGATATTAGTGTTAGTTATGCGTTTTGTCCAATTAGACGGCCTGTGCCATGTCGAAACAAATAATATTTATCTATGTTTCAAATGAGATGTATGTATGTACACTTTATGTATATGTATTTATTTATTCGTTTGCTTTATAAACGTTGTTATTATTATAATATTACTCACTAAGCACTCAGCTGTGGGTAATTTAAATGCATGCCGATTAATTATGAAGCTCGCATTGTTTGCAGTACTACGGCGAGACGGCTCACAACCCTCTGTCGAACCAAAGGCCGTCACGGGTGGCGAGGGGGTCCCCTCAGAGAAGCCCTGCGTCCTCCTCCCCCGCCAGAAGGATCGATAGCCTGCACTACCTGGGTATGTACCTTCCTACTAGCTTCTTACCCACTTCCACATCACTGTATTCAAATCAAATCAAAATCAAAATTGTTTATTTGTTATAATGATTCAACCAACATGATTGTTATAAAAGTTCGGTCTTAACTAATGAACATGATGTAATTAATCATAAATAATAGTAATAACATTCCTCACATGAAAAGTATTGACGAAATGAATTAATCCTTGTACAGGGGTCCCCGATAAGGTGGTCAGTACTTCAGGGGTCGATTCCAGAGCTCATTTCTGATCGAAAGTTCCTCGTAGAGATCTTTTTTAAACGCTTAGTTTTCGAGTAATTTAATTTTTAAGATTTTTTTCTTGTTTTCGACCTTTTGTCACTAAAACAATCATTACTCCCTCAATTTGCAGTGTAAATTCAAAATCGAGGATACCGTTGGAAAGAGCATTAACTTTACTATCGGACAGATACCTGAACTTTTTTAAAAGTCAAGGTTTGAGACACACGAAAAAGCCCTCTGAAAAGCAAATTACCTAATTTGGGAAACCTCGAGGTTTTTCAATCGGGAATTGAATAATGAAAACCTATATTTTTTTAAGATACAAGAACAGTGGGAACTGCACCAAAATCTCCCCTTTTCAACGTTGTAGTCAATTTTACTTCTACTTTGCTTATCAGGGGAGAGAAAACCATGTTCAAATGTTGAAAAAGATTGTTTTTTTTTTCAATGGAATTGAGGGTTGTCTTGTAAAATACGAGTTTGGGTTCGGTTTTTTCGTATTTTTTACTAAGAATCGAATGGTAACACTTGCATATCTCTCCAACCCCGTTTTAACCAAGATTTACCCTTAGGTTACTAGTTTCACCTTTAAAAACATATGCAATTCATCTTACAAAATGAACTGAAATTCGTGAATTAGTGTGAAACTTGGGTATAACGGGGTTAGGGAAATATGCAAGTAGTTTTACTCGATCAAATCCAACCTTCAGAAGGATCATCAACATGTGGGTTGACCAACAGACCACAAGATGATGGTCCAATATTGAGGGACATGTCCACAGCAAGCTCATGGTGGCTCAACCCAACATCAAACTTACTGAGGGACTTCAGAGGAAAAACCGTAGAGAACTTAAAACAATATTCGGCCTTATAGCCGGCTTTGCACCCCTTCGTTTCCACCTACACTGGATAGGGACCACACGAAACAGTATCCCTCATAATCTTCGAGTGCCCTGCACTCACCTATCGCAGATTTGAACTCTTTAGGGCGAAACCCCCAACGATGTCTGTTCGAAGCGAACAATTAATCAAAGGACTCACATTCCTCACCAGAGGGCTGAATTTCTTTGATTAAACTCTCAGAAAAGTACAATAAGCCACCAGGCTTCCGTGCTTGGGGCCCAAAATAACTCCACCCTGAGTGTTTTCCTATACATCTACATCTACTCGATCAAATCGACGCCAATATGGTATTTTCATAGTTGGTAATTTTTCAAGAAAAAACTCGATTTCGTTGGAAAAAACAATGTTTTTTAACATTAAAACATATTTTTGTCTCAAACTATTTCCAACAAAAAATTTAAAAAATCAAACTTCAAGTACCTAACTAAACAACTCGTAAACGAGTTCCACTATCTGCTTTACAAGCAGATACCATGTTACATGGATATGTCTTTGATTGGGGATTTCATAACGGTTGTCCTCGAGAGTTGTAAACAAATCCTTCAACTTTAAACAAATCCCTGGGCCGCATGGCCGCATCTCGACTAATTCCAACAAAACAACGGTTTACTTATATAAATGTTGAAAATTACTGTGGAGAGAAGCCACTACAATGAGTTGTTGTTAACAGTCGACTGTTGTAAAGAGATGAAAATGTTTCCTATGGAGTGGAGTAAATGATGCTATTGCTTTACGTTAAGAATATTGTAACCGGTACGTAAGGAGGGGGAAATTGGTAGCTTGAGATGTGAACATTTATCACATAAATCAAGCGCTTTCCAACGAGTGGCGAACGATTTATGTGCGATGAAAACTGCGGAAGTTCCATTCCCCTAGCAAGGGCTGGGTTGTACGTGAAAAACACTGAAATTGTGACACAGATTTTGCATCACGGAAATTTTTCGGTTGACCCCCCAGAGCAAAGACATATCCATGTCAAAATTTTCATCTCTGTTTCAAAGATTTAATTTAGTTTTACATTCAGATTTTTTCAATAACTAAAATAATTCTCCATTAATTCAGAGGGAATATGCAGTATGGAGCACGGCGCTGCCTTGCAGTGCTCATTATGAAAGCAAATTTCGTGCCATTATTTTACAGACATGATTAATTTGATCTCCACAATTATTCGTCACCTACGTTGTATTAGTATGGTTAACTCCGTACTCTCCGCTAGACTTCATAACTCGTCCTGTGCAAATGCACGCAGCAGGAGTGACCGGGGAGTAAATTGATATAATGCATAGCATTTTGTATTACCCTATGCTCGGCAACAAGCAGTATGAATGCCTCTCCCACGTATTCATTTTATATTTTTAAATGGAAGTAGTTTCCATTCTAAGAAATTTGATACCTTCCGCACTCTCCTACGCTGCGTAGTTTTCTTTCTATGATTTTTCAAAGTTTGCAATGGCAACGTCACACTAGTGGGCAGGGGGGTCCCGCCCAGGCGGGTGGGGCACTTTGACGTCACCAGTGTGCGAAACTTTATAAAATCATAGAAAAAAAATCACTTATCCTAAGAGAGTGCGGTTGATGCCAAACTTCTTGGGATGGAATTTGCTTCCAATTAAAAATAGTTACAATACCTTTTTCGCACCAATGGGTAACGGTCATTGTAATTGAACATTGAAAGTTGAATCTCTACAACACTTAGAACATTAGGTACCTAACATCCACATTTCGTTATTATTTATTTATTTAATGATGCTGGGTAGAATGCTCATCATTCATGTTGTACGTCAATACGTTTGTAGGATATAGCAACACCATCGTTATTTGTTGGTAAATGTATGCTGTACTGTTCATAAAAGTAACCAATAATATTAAAATAACATAAATGAGGTAAAAATAAACATTCACTAATATGAATCAGTTTGTTATCGGTTTTCTTCAAAGTAGGAGTGAGCGAAAGCTATTTGCCTTTTACAGTTTCCGAGTAGTATGACGCGATGCCCTGCCAAGCTTCTTGTAGGTCTTAGTTTGACTCCCTGCTGGATAACATTTACGCAGGAAAATTGTCAAAGTAATCTTTAAATCAATAAGTTAGTTATTCTTCCAAATTATTGCTTTGTTTTGATTAACAATTGGTTATAATTTATAATTATCATTTACATTCGCCTTGGAAATAATTGCCGCCCTATTGAAGTTGTTATGCATTCGTTACCTATTGAAATTGCGTGATTCCATTTAGGGACATAGAAACTGGTGGTTTGAGAAAGTAAATCTTTTTATTCTGTGTTCCTTAAAAATTAATCTTAAATTTCCCTATTTTTCATGTCCTAACTTTTTACATGAAAAAATCAACAAGTAGTAAAAAGTTATTTGTAGCGTCCACCTGAAACCACAGTGCTGTCAATACCGCTTGTTTCATCCGATTCAAATTCGGGTGTTTTATTATGATGTAATCACAGATTTATTCGTGATTTAAATCGTGTTTAAGTTTCTTTGCCCACTCAGCGTTAGTCATTGTTATGTTTTCCTCTCAAACGAACGGACTAGGAAAATGCGCTGTTCATAATTTTATCAGGCAGTGTTTTATCATCTCTCTTGAAGTATGGGTGTGTTTTTTTGCTTGATCGAATCAGTTATAGACCTAATTATCTTCGCTTGGTACACGATTTCCTATGTCTACAAGCCATTTCATCGAAGTACGTTTCTGATATGTAATAATATTCATTTCTCTTTCACAATATATTTAAGCTAAGTGATTATATTATATTATTAGCTGAGTGAGTTATCATGGAACACATCTCTAGATTCTGAGAGCTAGCATCTATCTGAAAATTCTGTCAACTAAAATACATCTATATCAGGAAAATGTATCTGCATTGTAGTCAGTTCATCTATATTGAATATGATGGAAACACTGCCTATTTCTCTTCTCAGTAAACCATCGTGATCGTGACGATAAATTTAATGGTGACCAATACATTGAAGGTTGGTAATACATGGCAGGTGAACCTATGAACAACAGTTCCCTCCTGCCAACTCGTATAATCAAATTCAGTTGTTATTACTGGTGTCATAAAATAAATTTATAGATGTGTTGGTGCATTCTTCGACGCTACATTGAAAAGCTAGATGAGTTAAATTTTGAACCATTATGTGTTTTTAGCTGGTGGTGTATTTTTGGTCACAGAATTAATTGTAAAAGAACCTTAAAATGCTTGCACGCGTCTTCAGATTGTAACGGTACCCTTTGCCGTAGAATAATATGTAGGCTATCACATGTGGATGGGGAATTAACATTGATTTGTTAATGTCAATGAGTTCGTAGAGAAAGGTCGCATATGTATATAGCAAATCGCACCTGAATTAACATATGTATAAGTGGTTCATTTGAATGCTGTTCGTTATCAAATCATTTGGAGAAAACAAAGCCAATTTGAGTACCCCGGTACTTTAATGCTTTCCGGCTGTGTTGTGTTGAAGCTGTGCTAGCAGCTAATAATATGTAGTGGTGCAAAATTAGACGCAACATCGCATTGTCATGGTTCCGTCGAAAAATGCAACATCCTGTCGATCAGTCGTTAGAAAATAATTGGAACTAATTCAACAGAAGTGGCGAAAATAAAATGCGCCGGAGCATGAAAGCCCTCTAGCACAGTATTGAATATTGAAGAAACAGAGTGACATCTTTATAAGAACGAGAATTATATTTCCTTTGAAGTTGAACTTTGGAAGGAATGCAATGAATGTGATACACAATAGTGTTATACTAATATTTGTATCACGGGAACCAATATTATTGTATGCTCAAATAGCTTGGAGAAGGCAGTTTGCTTCTTCAACACACAGTTTCGAGGACAGTGTGTGTTCTCCAGACCTTCGAAAATTATAGTCAAATCCCCAATCAGGCTGAATGCGACCACATTCACCACGGTGGCTTCCAGGGCTAACGTACAAATACTGCATATATACTAACGTACGATTTGTGAATTTTCCTTTACTAATGGTGAATCAGTTAGGATGTTGTCATCCCAAGATCAGTCCCCATTCCATGAAGTCGTTCCTGCAGTATAGCTTAGTGGATTTTGGTTGCACTTTTATGTCTTTGCTCCAGGACGATACCCATATGGTCGGATTTTGTCTTCTCAGTTCTTTAAAATCTAATTTATACTCACCAATGACGTTTTCTTGTTGATTAAGATCAGTTGTAGTGAAAAATCTGTCAGCCTGTAAAACGCAAATTACAGCATTTTATCATGCGAACCCTCCCTCCTGATGAACAATGTGTGACCACTCCGTTCATGTTGAACTAAAGACACAGTAGATAGTTGATATACCTACTCTGCTAACATTCTAGCGTCTACTTGGGACTAAACGCATCTATGAAATTAGCTTGTACATTTGTTCCATCACTGGAACCCTCTAGTTGGGACGCAAACATTATTTCCTTTAGATGATCGTACTGTCGAGGCATCAAAATGAGACAACGTACAACATCATCAGCAGTACAGTACGTGATGATGAAGCCTTACTCGTCCTGATGTTGATGCTTTTAAACAATTTGTTTCCGAGGACCAGAATTTGAAAGTTGAATTCAGCAATAACAATTAGTACGGAGAATGAAGCAACTAATTAGAATCATTTGCACAACATTCGCCACTCAGAAGTTAGTCCATGGAGTGGGTGCAGTGGTTGCTGATAAGCTGGTGTGACCCGCTGACTTTAAACCGAAATACATGAATTCTTACTCCTAATGGGAATACGATTATTCATGGTCGGACGCCAAAATTTGACTAACTTCATTTTCAATAATGGAAAATGTAGTATATAGAATACATCATATAAGTGTGCATCACAATATCTCAGTATAATCACCAACTAAGCCATTATCCTAAAATACATCTAGGACTCGCGTAGGTTTATTAATTGTACCGTGAAGATGGATGCTTCAGATGCTTAATAGATACCTAACCCAATCAAAGAAAACTCCATAATACTTAGTTTTGGTGCTTAACTATGTAAGTGCGTAATCAATTCCGTTAGGTTTCAATGGGTGGAGGAGGGGATATGTGAGTTGTAAATTGATTTGGTAAACTAATAAGTTAACTATATCTAATTTCATTAGTACAAATCTCCACTAATGATATTATAAATGCCTTTAACAACGTCTTTGAATCATTATTTTTCATAATGAAATTTTTTTATGGTGTTCGCCCGGTGAAAAAAGTTTTTATTGGGCTTAATTGTTGTTTATTGATTGCACAGGCAATCGTTTATCTCCCCTCAGTTAAAAATTGTTTCTACCAACTGTGAGGAGTAATCTGTGCGCGCTAACATCGTTTTAAAACCTGCTTAGGTTCGAGTTACTCTACGAGTTATCTCCGTTGCAGATAATGCGTTTTCCTGGTAAATTTACTTATCCTTCATCAGTTTTATACGGTTAAACCAGCTTTCCCCCAATTTGCAGTCCCTGAAATACGGCGACGGGGGACTGTGTGGGTTGGACTAATGAAAATTTAATGCCCAGGGATGCCCTTCTACAAATCTCTCTCATGGGTTTTAATGTCTTTCGCCCCTGCACCTCATTTAATTCATTTCGTCAGTCTTCCCAGTTTATCCGTTCCCAGTCGTTGGGTATGACTAAAAATAATATTATAGCGAATAATAGTTAGGTTCCTATTTTTAATTATTATTCGTACTTAAATCCAAATTCAGCAAGTCTTGATTTAGTGGTTGTCTTTAAAACATAAAATTGTGATTTGTGGAATAGAATTTCTCTGGTTACAAGTCTGCCAATTCAACATTCCCTGTGCCGTCTTAGATACACATAGAACGCCTTGAAAAATCAAGAATGAACAACTTCAGGTGATTTAGGCATTAGAAGTAGGTTGAGATGAACTCGGTGTATTATTTTGCAAGCACATTAAATCGTCACAGTATAGTTCTCAATCCCCCCACCATTTAACAATACAAACCGAAAATATGTTAACCTCTCAACTCCTAATCTTTTCCTTGCTCAATTCAATGTTTCTATGATGCCTTGTTGGTTACGATTTTTGAGCGTCCCTCTGAAGGTAGTTAATAATTAGCAAGGCCTTGTACGAGTATAAGGGGTACGGCATATTGGAATTGATTCAGGGGTGTTCCTCGCTGCACTTTTATGTTAGGTTACAATGGTGGCACGATACAGTAATCATGGCCATCATAGACCAATCATGGTCTATTCGCTGCTCTCAAAGTCATATACAAACCAGACATAGGGACGTCCCTGTGATGCATGAATTACTCAGCCATGGGGAATTTTCATGGTTATATTTTAGTTGCTCTATAGCAAGATCTTAGAGAGCTTTCCAAAAAGGTGCTATATGATGAGAATCTGACTTGTATAAGGCTCTTGAAATTAATTTTCACGATGAGATCACGGCCCGCCTGCTTGGAACCCTCAACTCCCTTGCAATGCTACGTCACACGTGATCTTCCTTCCCGTTTATCGGTCGAACTAAACGGTCTCCCGAGCTGACATTGGCATTTGGGATTTTTAAGGTGCGCTGAACCCGTATCTGAGGTCAAGCGTGTGAAATTCTAACACATCAAAGTTCTCCATTTTTGTTATGTTTTGCGTTGAGTTTTTCTAATTTTCTGGTGTGACCGACCAACTTTCCTAGGTTCGTGCTCGTTATCTGTTGTATTTCAGGTGCCTAGATCATCCTTTGGTTTGTTACCATTTACTAATTATTGAAGATCCCTACTCATTACTATTGGTTTAGGTGATCCAATTTTCCTAGTAGATGCTCGTTACCTAGTCGTATAGAAATTATAATTTACAAATTGCGTAGTTAGTCGGTTTGTCGCTTCGTTATATTGATAAATGCCTTTTTTACTCTTTTCAACCGACCTCGTTCTCAATACTCATCACGGAATGAAGGGATCAACAGCAAATAGCTCCATTCGTATTCAAAGTAGCTGCTTCTAAATCCCCTTTTCCCTACGCCGTTGGCCGTATGGGGGTTGTATAAACCTTTTTTCTGCCTCCTCCCTCATTTTAATATTTTATTGGGCCGGCAGGAGCTTTCAAGGGTTATAAGACTCTGGATCGAACGGTTAGCATATAAATGTTGGTCGCTTTGAGGAATAAGAGGTGGTTATAAGTGGGCAATCCGCCATTCGGGGCAGATTTTTCACAGTTAAGGTATTTCGGATCATTATGTACGTACTAAATAACAGAAGAAGGGGACGTACCGGCTCCTCTTCACAAAAAGAGCTTAGCAGCTTATGGTTTTATGGAACATCATCTAGCATATGTACGGCATTACTGTATTGGTTTATTATTTCCTATGTAAATAAGCCTATGTGATCGTATAGCAAAAAAATTCTATAACACCCCCTCAAACTTTGTCACTTTACGTTTCAAGTTGCGTAGAATAAAAATTTGAAATGTCCGTCCGCCGTTCGCCGTCCGGGCCATAAAAGGCCTTAGAATTGACTTAAAAAACCTGTTCTTTCGCACATAGACTCCACTTGGGGTCTAGTTGGTCCTAACTTCCCGCCAGCTCGATCGCTCCACACCCATGGGTGCTATGAGCCAAAAATAGGTGAAAAAGTGTCTTTTTTTGTGTATATTTCAAGTTGTATAGAAATTGGAGATTTTTGAGTGAAAAGAAAATGTTAGCTATTAATTATGAAAAAAAAAAAAAAAAAGTATTCTAAATGCTACTCTTCTTTTCAAAAAGAGATTTTGGATTTTAGGCTATTTTTTGCAATCTTATAGATTTTTTAAAACAAAATTTAATGAAGTTCAAGTTTTTATCATAATTTCGTACATAAATTTTTGAATGTTCTATTTCATAGTTGATAAACTTTATTTGACCAATCTTATGCTAAAAAAATATCAATTTAACAATTCTTAGCCATTTTCAGTGATTTTGTCAGCACATTTTTTGAAATTTGACCAATTAGATGATATCAATATCAGTATAGGTAACACTTTTATGTGTTGGAAATATGGCTTGGTTATCAATTTTGTTTATCAACTATATTAAAAAGCGTAAAATTGTGAGATTCCGCTGCTCAAATAGATTGAACCCATTTGTGAGGCCCGAAGCTCCGAGTTCAGATACTAAATACACTATAAGCGGAGTTAATAATTATGGACCAGAGATCTACGTAGAAGAGCTGTCTAATACGTAAATAATAAACCTTTGTGTAATAATTTGCAGCGTTTTTTAAAACTAATTACGTAAGCTTCTAAATAGACTGTCGTCTAGCTCCTGTACCTCAGAAGAAGTTAACTGTCGTTAGCGACATTTTGGGAGTTTTACATGAGAATCATGAAAAGTTTCCGACATTCCTTATCTTGAGCTGTTCATACAATACTTCTGTGATTTTCATATAAACGATACTTTACTCCTGGTAAAATACATCAAAGGTAATGCATATACGACAAAAATCTTGAATTTAAAATTGTTGGACATTTGTTAGTTTGCTTTTGAAGGTACATGTAACAATATTCCATTAGTTCCAACTTGTAGAAGGACTCCAATGTATTTCGTCAACATTTCAAATTCCTTTTGGGTAGAAAAGGCCGGTAGGAAAAATGGTAGCTGGTAGAAAACAATAGTAGTTTTGATGTTATTTTTGTTTCCTCACTGTCAAAGGTTGGAGAACTTTGTGTTCGTGCAAAAAATCAAAAAAATTTTGTCCTCCAAAATCAACATTTCTGCAGAGCTCAATGGTAAATTTTGGTCGTCTGTCTATCAGTGCCAACTCCTTGTCACGCCCAAAACTATAATAAGTTTAAGTCCGATTTTGATGACATTTTCAGTGATTGTTCCAATATAGTCCCTATAAATTTCATTGTTGTCGGATCAATAATGGCTTGTGCGCATGCGCAAGCGTGATCTTCTTATCACCTAATATACTCGAATGGTAGATGCATGTGGGTTTCAGAAAGGTGCCTTACGAATTTTATCGCCATTGGTTGAAATGACTAAATTCGAGGGCAAAACTACAGTTGGTTGATACACGTGAAACACCTAGACTAATGAACCAAATTTTATGAAAATTTCATGAAATGAGGGTTAACTCCTTAAAGGTGTCATATAAATTGCATTGACGTCGAATTAATAGTAGTGTCTGCGCATGCATAACCATGAATGTTCAAGTCAATTTGGTAGTTATTTGTTCTTTCAACCAAGAGAAATGGCAGACTTTTTACACTGTAACCCATACGTAGTTTTACGGACTGCTATGTTGGTCGTATAGACGTACAGTGCTCCGAGTGTTCCCGGAAGATTGATTGTGTGAAATATAATACATTTAAACATAACATTCTCGTTTAACATAGGTACCCTCTTATGTCGAAAATTATTGTAACATTGGTCCTGAGAAAATGCAATCTTTGAATTTTACCATACGGGGTTGATTGAATGTTGTTGATTTGTTGTCTTCATATTTATGATCTTGTGAGGTTGTGGAGGAGGGAGCAATGAAGACGTATCCTCTTGGTGGATTAGCTTTTATTGTATTTGCTAGTGTACTTTCGGTATGTTGGGGTCCCTCTCTCTGCATGCCATTCTTAGGTATGTATCTGCATTCTTACATACACAACAAGTACTTCTCTACAAGTGATGAAAATCCTCTCTCATTTTATATTAAAAATTATAATTCCCAAAAAAAACTCCCCATTAGTATTAGTTTGAGTTGCCATTAGAATATTTGGTGGTTGAGGGTGAAGAAATTTTGATGGGGGATATTCACCATGTACCTACTTACAAATGAGTAAGTACCTACCCCACTTCACACTTAAGGTAATCTAATGCCTTAAGCCCCTATACATTATGTACATAGCTATCATTCTTCAACTCTTTTTACTTAAGCTATCCTGGACTCTCTTTCTTTCTATAGTTTTCCCTGAAAATGCCTAAGCTTAGGCGAAACAAGTAGGAAACTGACTCAAATAAACTTGAAGAAGACATACCCATCGAAAATGACTCCCCATTATTCTTAACAAATCTTCACCTTTTGAATTAATAACAAAAATTCCCATCTCAAGCAAAAGACTTTATGTGACTCTCATGATGAACCGAAGATGGTTGCCTACCCATACTCCTTCATCTAATGATACATACTTAAGAATGCAGATACATGCAGAGAGGGTGACTCCAAGCATAGGAATATACCCTACCTAAGCACCTGAAGAGGCCGTTGAAGGCGAAAGTACTCGAGCAAACATAATAAAAGATAATTCACCAAGAGGTTGATTGAATGTTACACGAGATTTCAGGCAAACCATTCCCGTGGTTCCTGAGTCAAATTTCGTAAACATGTTTCAGCTTTTTTGAGAGAAAAGCTTCTGTAGGTACGGCGCCGGCCGTACGGCAAACAGGAAGATTACTTTAGTTTGATATATGTGATATCCAACCAATTCTGAAGGAGGGTGGGGGTTAAAAACGTTTGTTCATTGTCGATTATATTATATTATTGAAAAGAATGAATCCGAATGTTGACATCTTCGTGAGACTTCTAACTTTTAATCGTGTCTCTTTGTTCATCTATCTCTGTGATTTATCCTTATTCGTATTTAATTCGTGTCTCTTGTTTCATCTATCTATTATCCTTATTTTTATTTAATTGTATTCCTATTAATTTGTTCATTTTTTAGTTTACTACTACCGTAATTTCTAGTGCTTAACTTGTATTTAGGTAGGATAGTATTTAGCATTACTGTCAAGCCAGGAGTGGAAGTGGGTTCACTTGATCGCTCGAAGTAGGAACATCATAGGCCTACTTAGAGTGGTTTGTTGTATCGTGTGAATGTTGCGCCGAGATAAAAATTAACTGGCCACAGAATGATTCCTTCGCAGAAAAACGAGGGGCTTAATGTTTGCCGAGCCTAATGGTGAGGAGCGGAGCACAGTATACAGTAGGGAGAGAGGTGGCAATTCTCCGAGGGTGGTGGTAATGAGCAGCCTCGTTTCCCTGATGCAGTGTCAACACCAAGCAGGAAAGAAGACTCGTTAGTCATGGAGGAATATCTGAGAGGGAAATAGGGGCTGGAAAAGCTTGTGAACAACGTCACGGAACACGGCGGAAGTAGCAAGTGTTGAGAGAATGAGACGGAGTAACAGGCAGAATCCCACTATATGTGTTATAACATCAGATCCATAATGATATGTTTTCAGTTTGGATCCTATGCATTAGGTAGAGTTACCAGCAGCTGAGAAAGCGCTAAGTATGAGCTCAAATACTACCTTTTTGAACGCATCCTACTGTAGTACAGCTGTCTGAAAAACGTTGACCCTAGTTTGGTTGGCACTTGGTGAATGCAAACGTTGCAAACGCTCAGTCGATGTTTTCATGTGGTATAGTATGTCATTTTTGACCATTCTCGTGCGGAATAGGTGGTATACCTCTGTGCCTTCTCAGCTGCCGATGTTTTTAATTTCACAACAGTAATAGAATCAGTAACATAATTTCCTGGCATGGTGACAAGACAGGATACAACTCCAACCCACCCTAGTGCTGATTGGGGAACCTTGTTCACCTGTTTCAGAGTGAGGTTGATAGATAGAATGGGTTGGCTGTGTGTGTGACACCCTAGTGTGTGACACCTGACCCACTTGTTACTGTGTTAATTTCCTGGCATGAGAACAAGACAACTCTAACCCACCCTAGTGGCTGATTGGGGAACCTTGTTCACCTATTTCAGAGTGAGGTGTTGATAGGTAGAATGAGTTGGCTGTGAGTGTGGCACCCTAGTGTGTGACACCTGACCCACCTGTTACAGTGTCAATTTCCTGGCATGGGAAC
The DNA here is from genome assembly GCA_030762985.1 of Adelphocoris suturalis. Lineage (NCBI taxonomy): Eukaryota > Metazoa > Arthropoda > Insecta > Hemiptera > Miridae > Adelphocoris > Adelphocoris suturalis. Next base: position 163,229,382 of record CM061040.1, read on the forward strand.
AAGACAGGAGACAACTCCAACCCACCCTAGTGGCTGATTGGGGAACCTTGTTCATCTGTTTCAGAGTGAGGTGTTGATAGGTAGAATGAGTTTGCTGTGTGTGGGACACCCTAGTGTGTGACACCCTACCCACCGGTTACAGTGTCAATTTCCTGGCATGGGAACAAGACAGGAAACAACTCCAACCCACCCTAGTGACTGATTGGGGAACCTTCACCTGTTTCAGAGTGTTTCAACTATAAAGAGTGGATATTTGAAGCTACCAGTTAGGTGTTAATTGGTAGAATGTGTAGGCTGTGTGTGTGTGATCTCTACCTAGTTTGGGACAAACCCAAGGGAGTTGTGGAAATACCTTTAGAATGTCGGGACCCACAAAGCTTTTCATTAATCCCAGTTTTCCCGCGGTGTAATCAATTTTATTTCTCCCTTAATGTTTCGGAGAATTTCTTATCCTCATAAAACGTGGGATTTACTCTAACCTAACTTAAGCATGTAACATGACAACATCAGGTAGGTGTGGACTTTGGACTTCCACATAAAACTCTGAGCTCAATCCAGATATGTCTCTCCCAAAATTGACTAAAGAACATTGATGTATAGATTGATGTCCGCGTCAACCATGGAATCATAAGGGTGCTTGTTGAAATAAAAAATAATTGACATAATAATACCTATTGTAGTAAGCAATCATTTATAATATCAAATTTATTCATTTATTTGCTTCCTCACTATCGAAGGTAGGAAGCTTTGTGTTCGTGCTAGGAATTATAGAAATGGTTGAACTCAAAATTTCATCTTGCGATTTGCGTTTCAGGGCTTGCTGACCAATGTTGGTTCCGTTTCTGTGTGTCTGTACCATTTCCTAGACACACCCTAAACAATACTAAGTTTTAGTTAGATTTTGATGATATTTTCTGGGGTTATGTGAGTTAGCTTCCAGAGAGTCTTTTATTGGTCTGATTTCGTTCTAATCGTAGGGGTTGTTGTGTTCATATCTCCGGATGGTATACTATGAATTTTACCCTAAAGATTTTGGTTGTAGTAACCATTTCGCATGCGGAATCCTGTAATTTGCTACAGTTGAAACTCCAAGACTTATAGAAAAATGAAAAATTTCTGATTCTTCCTTCTGAAATTAGGATAAATCTGTCCTCGTTAGATATGGCCCCTTGAGCTCGTATTTAAAGAAGGCTCTAAAAGTGTTTGGTCTTGGTTCTTATTAAGTATAATATTTGTGCTTTCCTGAGAACAAGAATGTATGTGATACAGTTCACCGACAAAATGTATCTACAGTGTGTGTGTTATATTTTTAGCAGAATTTGCTCAAATAAAGTTTATCAACTATAAAAAAGAACATAAAAAAATTAATGTACAAAATGATGCTGAAAATTTTAATTGAATTTCATTGAAATTAGATTTAAAAATCTATAAAAACTGCAAAAAAGTTGAAAATCCAAAATCTCTTTTTGAATAGCAGATTATTATTCAGAATACTTTTTTTTGCCATGAAATTAATAGTTAATAATTTCTTTGTAAGTACTCAAAAAGCTCAAATTTCAAATCCATTCAACATTATACAATACGAGAATTCGCTCATATACGAACATGCTGCATGACTGGAACGTTCTGTAATAATTTGCAGAGTTTTTTAGTCTAGTTTTGGCGCCCTCAATGTATAAACTGAGCCTTATATGGGGTACTTTCTCAGTTCCCGAGAACCTCATGGAACCCCTTGTTTAATTCCCTAATCGACTACGCAGTCTCTTGAACCTGAGACGCCTGAATGTCCTTTTTCACCTCACCCCTTTCAAACAACATCACCTCTATCACCGGAGCTACCTTTCGCTATATTTAACCAGTTTATTCGCACCTCCTTGTTCCACGTTAGTTCTCGTGTAAAAAAAGTGAAAGTGTTCCGTTTTACGACCCTCTTAACACCCTCGCGTCAAGTTTCTTTTGCTTAAAACACATGATGTATGCTTCGTCCGTTTTCGAAGTCACTTGGAAATCCTTTCAAACCCCCCCCTACACACACACACACACCCAAATACCTACCGTAATACGTCTTCAGTTCAGTCCTTTCCTCTGAACGTTGTAGCGCCATTTTACTGTTAAATAACGCTTTACCTTATGCTTTCACTAATAAAATCCAGAATTTCTGGTTGGAATATCCACTTCTTTTATTCGTTCTATATATACAGGGTGTCTCACATTCGGGCGCACCACTGGCTAGGATTCGACTCAGCTACTAATTTGTGACTATTTTGTCCTATAATATACATTTTTTAATTCATGCTAAAGACCACTTTTTTCACTTTCAAGATTTTTTTCGCGTTTTCGACTTTGTGTCACTAAAACTGTCATAACTCCCTAAATTTTCAGTCAAAACTCAAATCTGATTATACCGTTGAAAATAGTGTAAGAGTTCCTGTCTCCCTAATGTTTTAAATTTTCTTAAATGGAATGAACGGGTGAAAAATAATCCGTAAGTGAAAAATTCCGAAAGTTTTCACTTTCTTCAAGGTTTGTCTCTCGAATCGTCCTAGATTGAAATTTTTTATCACAATCCCAGCTTTCTAATGGTGCAGTCCATTTTATTTTATTTTGTTTTGGTGGAGAAAAGTATGTTCGTATGTTGAAAAATGTATTTTTTGTTCTATGAAATCGAGGGTTTTTGTGAACAATGACCCCCTAAGATAATACTAGTTCCGGGTCGGTTTCTACGTATTGTTTCACGCTGAATCGAATGGTAACACTCGCAGATCTCTCAACTCCGTTACAACCGAGTTTACACTTCAACAAACTAGTTTTTAGTTTATTTGTTATGCTCAATTCAAGTGTTTTTTAATGGTAAAACTTGTTAGTTTAATAGTAAAACTCAGTTGTAACGGAGTTGAAGAGATCTGCGAGTGTTACCATTCGATTCAGCTTGAAAAAATACCAAATAATACAAACCGACCCCAAACTAGTATTTTCTTAAAGGGTCATTTTTCACAAAAATCCTCGATTTCATAGGAAAATCACGTTTTTCAACATACAAACATACTTTCATACTTTTCTCCCCTAAACGAAGTAAAATAAAAATTTACTACACCATTAGAAAGCTGGAATTGTGAGGCAACTTTGAGGCTTACAGCATGGAAATTTCCATCCAGGACGTACTTTGAAGAAAGTGAAAAGTTTCGGAATTTTACAAATTTGTCCCTTATGGATTATTTTTCACCCGTTTATTCCATTGAAAAAATTTTAAAAAGCCATTAGAGAGACAGAAAATCTTACGCTCTTTTCAACGGTATAATCAGATTTCAGTTTTGATTTAAATTTTAGGGAGTTCTGACAGTTTTAGTGACAAAAAGTCGAAAACGCGAATAAATCTTAAAAGTGAAAAAAGTTGACTTTAGCGTGAATTTAAAAATATATATTATAAGACGAAAAAAGTCACTATTGAATAGTAGAATCGAACCCTAGCCGGTGATGCGTCCGAAAGTGCTTCACCCTGTATTCACTTCTTTCTTTGCATATACGCTCTATACATTGTTTATCTTCCTCGGTGTACGTAATCTGATAGTAGGAAGTGCGTCTTTGAGGAGGGAAAGCTTAGTCTATATATGTAATTTCCACGTTGCCATACTTGATGCAGCACTAAGTCCCAGATGTTTTTTAATTTCCATTGCAAATTTAAACAAGATAGTCGTTATTTCATGTTTAACTATAACCGGATCAAGGATTAGGAAGATGGCCAGTTAGCTGTTATTTATGAGAATACACATAAAAGGAATCACATATATTGGAGCCTCCAACCATCGCTCCTCATACCATTTCTCATAACCAGGTCTCGCATTTCAGTCTGCAGTTTCACAATGAAAGGTGTTCATGGGACATTTGTGCTTGTCGCCTTGGGGCTGGATATTAACTACGTCATTTAGATTTTTCAAGGGGTATTGAGTAAAGAAATCCATTACTTTCGTATTCCCCTATATTAGGAAATAAGGTGACAACTGGAGTTAAATGATACCGTCTGTAGAAGGAGTGATTTCGCGCACCATAACTTGCCATTCCACAAATACAATGTTGACATGATATTACTCTTCGATTTTTAAATAACACCTGGGGTATAACGTCTTGGAAAGCTAGGTACTTTGGTCTTATGATCACACTCAAAGAGCTAAAATCATTGTTTTCCAAATTGAGTGTTGATGTTACCTAAACATGTTTGGAGTCTCGATCTTTGTAGCTGAGATTTTTGCAAAAGACACTATTTTTATTTGATTTTTATGATATTTTTATTATGTGTGCGGAACATAACATATACGCTCTGTATGTTAGTTTTCCCCTGATTTTGTTGACATTTTCAGAAATCATTTGGTTATAGATCGCAGTCATAAGTCTTCGTCCCAACTACGAGTACGTTATGGTTAGTTAATGACAATTATGCATAGCCATACTTTAAATTCTCAAAACAGGCATCATCTAAGATATCGCCATTTATTGGTCTTCGGATGCCTGTTAACAGTTATATTGAATGTGTATCAGTCTACCAAGTTAGTGGAAGAATTTTGTACATTTGCGGCATAACAATGTGTTCTTCCAAAATCGCTTCCATTCTACTTGCACACTTCAATTTATCTACTTTTACACCTTTGGTCTTATGTGTATAGTATGTCTGGGTGTTCATGGATCCTTTCAACACTCACGAATTCTCCAATTTTCGTAATAATCTTTATGCATTACCGGATTAGCTCTTCGATGATTTCTTACGAATTCTTTGCATGCGCAAACCCGAAATATTTGAAACACTGTTTACACTTTCGAGACATTTTTTAATCACAATTCTAGATTTATTTATTGGCAATATCAATTAATAAAAATGTCTATCACTAAATTGAAACTATCTAAAGTTGCTCTAAAATTTAACAAAAATAATTAATTTTTTTCGAACCACCGAGGAATATGTTCCAGGAAACTTGTGCTCTTCGGAGGAGTTCAAATTACAATTCATAGTAATAATTATATAGAAATAATTCACAATTGGTAATTATAGAGTATCAATAAATTCCTAACGAAATCGACACTGGATTGCTACAAAACTATAACAAAAAGTAAAATTATAAACATCTATCTAGCAGTTTCTTAAAATTTGAGAGGCTGGAGAGTGAAATAATATTAATTTGATTATTGCGTAGAGTCCTTGGAGCAGTTATATAGGAATTTCTCTTATAGAACTCAGGAATTGTATCAGGAAGGCTAACCCGGGAATTTTTAGAGTGAGGAACTTGCACTCATCTGAAATTCGGCCTGAAACCTCTTTTAATGTACTCTACACCATCTCCGATTCACAAATATAAAGAGAAACCCAATTAAAAAAGTTCTTTTCTTCATTTTTTCAATTGATTTTTGTACCATGATAAATGCCTAAGATACAGTTCCTTAGCATCGATTTGGTTGTAAGCGATAATTTTCAGAAAATAGGAGCGTAACGCACTAAATGTCACGTAACGGTAATTTTGTCTCATTTCTGGCGGGATTATGATGGCAAAAACATCTTCCATCTTAAAATGACAAATCAATGATTGTAAAGGTGGATGCTATTTAGAAAGTGCTTTTTTGTCATAAAATTGATAGGTAACAATTTCCTTGCACACAATGCTCAAGTTTAAAAAAAAAATTTGACATTAATGTGAGATGAAAAAATTACGAAAATTTTCCCTATGATCACCGTTGCATGACTGGAACTTTTTCGCCTTATATCCATCACAGAGAAACGCATAATGAGCGTTGGGAACTACTACGTCCACTACAACTCACCTCAACCGATAATGTTTCTTGTCTTCTAGTACTCATTTACCAACACCCATTCATGAAATGACCTTCGCCACGTAAGAAAGCTCGACGATTCATTTTCAATCATCTTTTGTCGCCGTTGGTTGCGCAGCATCTGGCAATTATTCTTCTCTTCCTCTGTGATTCACATCCTTTTTTCCGGCCGGCATTGTTTTGAGTTCATTAAGGCCAGCCGTTTGTTATGTGCAGTAGTAGACTCTCCGGGGAAGGACCGGTGTTGTAACTTTTCATTTTGGTGCTTCGGCACCTTCTCTAATGGTTTTCTCTCCTCTAGCGATGCGATGCTTAACTTTCTGAGAGGTAGGTAGGTGGTTTCACTTCGACTGCGTTGTCCCTCTTCAGCTCTCAGTCTGTTGCCGCTATAGCACCAGCGTTGTCTATACTATATCGTTCGACACTATATCCTTGTCTATTCACCAACATGTAAATTGATGCTCCGCTGCAATGTCAATACTTGCCACCTTCTTCGGTATGTGTTCCCATAGTAACCAATGTTTTTAAATAACAATACTACATACCTTATTCTCACTATTATCCATACAGTAGAATAAAACACCCTTACTAAAACTAATCTTCGATTACTGGACCAAAGTTTATGAAATTTGATTAACACAATAATTAACAACATGACTAACATAATCATTAACATAATTTTTTAGCGACCCTAAAGGATAGCAATTAAAAGCTGAATTATTGAAAAATCGAGATCTCGAAAACTTTGAAGGTAACAGATATGTTTTTTAAGTCTCATTAATGGAAATCATCTCAAAGAATCGGATGAAACCACTCGGGTCGCTGTACGTTCATCCGTTTGCTCTTTCTATGGGCTAGAACTTTTGCAGGAAAAAAAACCAAAACCATGGTTGCGAATCATAACTGGTGGAACATACTCATAGCAAAAATCACCTTGTAACTATGACGCTCTTATCGGCTGAAATTCCAAAGCCAGTTTGTGTTCTAGTACTTGTGTTTGAATACGACGAAAGTCTATGTTTGTTACTTTGATTTAATTAATTTCTCTTCGGTAGGCGTATACACTATACAGGGTGCACACAAAACAAGGTTACCTCAAATACGGCAGTGACATAGCTGGATTAACTCCAAATTAGATCATGATCCACCGTGGTGGAACGGGCCCTTGGAGATTTTTTAAACTCTTAGTTTTCGAGTACCGAATTTAATTTTAAAGATTTCTTCCCCTGTTTTTGACCTTTTGTCACTAAAACTATCATAACTCATTTAATTTGCAGTGCAAACTCGAATTTGAGGATACCGTTGGAAATATGTAGCATTAAATTTCCTATTGGATAGATGCCTGGCCTTTCTTAAGAATCAAGGTTTGAGGCATGAAAAAGCCCTCGGAAAAGTAAATTTTATCTAATTTGGGAAGCCTCGAGTTTTTGAAATCTGGAATTGAACTATGAGAACCAATATTTTTTTCAAGATGCAACATCGGTAAAAATGGTGCCAAAAAAGAAATCTCAACCTTTTCAACGGTGTAGTCAATTTTACTTTCACTTTGTTAATTGGGGGAGAAAACTGTTTTAAAATCGAGGGTTTTCTTGAAAAATGCCTTCTATGAAAATACGAGTTTGGGGTCGGTTTCTACATATTTTTTACGCTGAATCGAATGGTAACACTTGCATATCTATCCAACCCTGTTATAACCGAGTTTTACAATTTAACTCACGAATTTGAGTTCATTTGGTTTGATAAATTTTATGTATTTTTAGGGGTGAAACTAGTTAGCTAAAGTGTTCACCCGGTGAATACAGATTTGGTTAATTTGATTCTCTATATACCTCCATGAAAAATTTGATAAATTAATTGATATTAGCAAAGGCTTACGTAATACTAATCAGATTATCTGTCTCCATTCCTCTCTAGCAGCCACAATAATGGTACAGGAGTTCAACAGCAATTACAGGCTTGTCTTGAATTGGTATGAGGGTGGGAGTTAGCCGACTTCTTCCTTTATGTATTTTCATTTCTTCACAACTAGTTTCGCCTATAAGAGGCCTCTTCAGGTGAATTAGGGTAGAACATGAATTAGGGTTTCACTGCAAAACGTATTTCCCCCTTAAAATTAACTTTATCCTCTATTTTAAAAGCCATAATCCACACAAATCACTTACAAATGTGTAAAAATACCTATACATTATAGGGAAATTATCTGCTATGCAGGATTTCACGAATCTCCCTAAGATTGACTTCTCCCAGGCCCCACATAGAAGTACGTTAGTCGACTAAATTAAATCTTCAGCAAAATTTGACGAAATACCGCCCAACCTCGCTGGATGCCGCCTCTCCTTGGACGGCGGGTCCTCACGACGGGACTCGCAAGACACGACGCACTCCTCCGATGACTCCATCATCATGTCCAGGTTAGCACTCATGAGTTGTAACATGGATTCGGTTTTTGGGCTGCGGATCATGGGAAAATTTGCGTGAAAGTTTTTCTACCGATAAGCGATTTGGAGTTATCAGAGGGTTTTTGGCGACTTCAACTTAACTTCACCCGTTACCGTAGTCTTGAGGGAGCAAATGAAGATGCTAACCCAAATGGAACCGGGAGAACGGTTGCCTTAATCCGGGAAAACGGTGGTTGGGCAATGCGATATTTTCCCCCCAACCGTCTTGTTGTCGACTGGTTGACTAATCAATTTCTTCATTTCGATATGAAACGCCGATTTTCAATCCTGAATTCAAATTTCATGCTAGTTTCAGTACAAATACGGGATAATTTCTCATTGTTTAGTTTTCAATTCATGAGTAGGGCATGGATTTAACGCAAAGATAGTAAGTCTCAAGTGTGGAACACCGCGGGTTACTTGCACTCATAGGTCATTAGTCGTTATGTTTTTGGGTTTTCCGTTGGGTATGAACCACAAGTATGAAAAAGTATTTATCTCTATGACAATGAACCGGGATTTCACCTGACACAATCGTCAGTGGAGACAGCACTTTACGCTATGTTCACGAGAAAACAGCTGAGAGATCAGGCAAACTAAAAACAATACTGCGAAGAAGTAGTGTCTTAAAACTCAGTTTTCTCATTTAAAATATGTGAAATATAATAGAAACAAAGCTCAAATCGACCAAATAGAGCCTGTGCGCAAAAGAACTGATTTTTTCGATCGAGTTGATGGCTAGTAAAGCTAGACAGAGGAGGCGGACTTCAAATGGCACATTCGGTTTCTTGTAATGAGGCATTTGAAAAGAAAAACTATTATTATATTCTTCACCGGTATTCGAGTAATTTCGAGGTGCCCAGTAGTGTTACATTTACAGGAAGGTTAGGCTGGTGTCGCGTGCCTTTAGGTCAACAAACGGGTGACATTAAATGAGCCATCCTAACGTACGACGTTGCTAACATTCCCTCAAGGTCACGTACTCTTGGGTACGTTAGGGTGACGTCATGGGTACGTTAGTGGTCACCAAAAACTCTCTATTACGTAGAAAATTAGTTAACTAGAAACTAAAGTGGAAAATTGTTTAGCGTTGAACACTGGAGAGAGATAGAGAGTGAGAGAGATCTCGCAAGACCAAATTGGGAGACCCTTTTGCAACACCAAAATGTGTAACAAAATTAGCGGAAAAACGGCCGCTGACTAAACCTCTCCAAAAATAAAAGCATCAAGAAACGAGTAAAATCTCATCCTGATCAGCTGAGTGTGCTAAATTCTTTCCTTTTTACCTTTGGAAGTTGAAATTTTATAGCGAGCTCTAGGACATCATGAGACGTAAAATGAGGGGCTCTTTGCTATTCAGCTGTGTGAGCTAAAGTCTCACTTGTTCACCTTAGGAATTAGAAATTTAGTTTGGAGCCCCACTGGAACACCAAGAGCCGAATGAATTGACGGACTCCATCCTTATCAGCTGAGTAAGCTCAATTATCTCCTTTTCACCCTAGGATTTTGAAATTCGAGAGGAGGCCTCTACTTCCGACTCCAGAGGTAAACGCGTATTCCACATTCTTTAGTCTTTTGCCATTTGGGTCTAGTTGGAAACCAAGGATGTCCACTCTCGGCGAAGTGCGGAGCGCTGAGTTTTTCCAGTGGAAATTACCATAAAAATCTCAGAACTGTATATTCGGAGCTTGTAAGAAAAATACTGGGCAGTGAAGTTTTTAGACTATTACATTCTCGGTGGCTCATCTTACGAATTCCAGAACACTTCAGAACTGGGAACAATCATCCCCAATGTTCCTGGACTATGCAAGAGCCGCTTTCAGAACTGTTAACGATATTTACAACGCCAGAAACGAAGTCCTCTCGTTCCAGTTTCGACGGTTCCGGAAAAACCGGAACTGTTATAACTTTGCGGAACTGCGATCGTATAGCTCGAACTCAATTCCACAACTGCAGGTTTCTTGTTCCGTGAATGACAAAATTATAGTAGGTACGCCCTCGCAACACTGATTGGAACTTGCCAAACTGCCTCTCAGATTGAATCATTTGGTTCATGGTGACAATCATCGTTAGCGAAGTCAAAACTAGATGATATTTTCATTTGCTTTCCATTGTAAAATTCCAACGGATTGATCTGAAATCTTGTCTTTTGTGATGATAGTTCTCACAAAACTGATTTTTATAAGCACCTTGTTCGTATGAGTTGTACCCGTAAACTCTTCAGTTTTCTTGTAGTAATAATTAGTCCACCGCAGCATAAAACGTTTTGCTACAAATCTTCGGAAAAAACGTTTACATACGAGTCTGCAACACATTGGGACATTTTATGTCTTTATTCCCCCCCCCCCCGCCATTTCAAAGAATTTTGTCAACAATTTTGACGAATAATGTTCAAAACAATAATTTTCATTAAAATTGTAACAGTTTCAATGATTTCAATAAACTCTTGTTATAAAGCCCACGGCACTCACGGCTTCATTTTAGCGTTTTCTCGAAGTGATTTCTAACGTGGAAACTAATAACAGCAAAACAAGCGGCATTGTTTACTACATCCTTTAGTAACATTAATAAATATAAAATGGCGACACATTTACCAAGAACAAGTACAAAAGAAATGCGTGATAAATCGAGAGATTTCCGACGAATGGTGAATGATTCCTGTCCGTTGAAAACTTAAGAAGTTTCATTTCCTCAGAAACGGCTTGGTTGTACGTGAAAATGATTGGAAACCAACTGTAACGCTTTTTCATAACGCAATGCTTTTCAAGTCCATGTGCGAAAGTAAAGACAAAAAATGTCAAAAACAGCAAAACACACACAGAACCACACAAAACATACTCAAACATACACAAAGCAAAACATTTTCTTCTCCCATCCGCATGCCATTGTTATTGCCCCTCCTAATAGTTATCTTTTAACAGTAATACAGCATCGTCTTTGGTACCTGAATTAACTAAAGGGAGCATTGGGCCTTGGCAAAAAGCCTCCAGGTTTTCCTCTCTATCTCAGCTGAACTACTTCCAAGTTTTTAAGAAATATCTCATATTCTCTTCGATATTTCTTTGCCTCTGGTCGTCCTGTATTTAACACGTGTTGGGGTTTCCAGTATTTTTGTGTGTGATGAACTCGTCCTGCATACAGAGGTGGGCAAATTGTAACTACATGAACATATGGAGTTACTAGCAGGTTCGGGTAACTGTATCCGCTCGCAATCAGTTACAAGCCCTGGAATTGCTTTTTTTTTGGGTCGGATACTTTTACGAATACTATCCAAAATCCGCGGATACAGATAGTTGCCGAGGAGAAGTAACTACGGATAAAGATACATTTTACTTGTATCTGTAACCGTAACTGTATGTAGTTAGATTTTAGGATAGAATCACATAATTGACTTAATTTGACTGAGATTCGGAAAATGGACCCCTACAGCACACTTAATCGCAGTTTTGGAGTCTACTGAGTATGAAACGGGGAAGTAACTAATTCCAGTCATGCAGCGGCTACTGAGTGCATTTTAAAATAAATGTACACAAAAACTGAACCTTAGCACAGTCAAAAGTCTGAAATTTTGATAGTATACTCCTTCGGCCTCCAGAATTTTCAATATAACTTTTTGCACACTGCAGCCGTACTGACGTGGTTTTCGCCTTAGGATCAATAAAAAATCTGAAATTATTACTGCACGTTTTTGAGGCTTTTAGAATGTGATGTACAAAATTTGAGATTTTTCCGACTGTGCCAAGGTTCATTTTTTGCGTATATGCGGAACTAAAAATCCAAAACCTCATGTTTCATTGAAAATGCATTCCGTAGCCATGTTGCATGACTGGAATTTGTTACTTCCCCGTTTCATACTCTGTGGACTTCAAAACTGCGACTAGCCGTGCAGTAGGGGTCAATTCTCCGAACTCCAGTCAAATTGGGAGATTTTTGTGATTGCATCTGAAAAAGTAACTAGATATTACGGTTACAGATACAAGTAACTGTATCCTTAGTTACTTTCAGTCGGCAAGTATCTGTATCCGCGGATTTCGTTTACAGTTACAGTATCCGTAAATGTATCTGTGACGGTAGATACAGATAACGAGTAACTGTAACTACAATTTACGATTCCATTCGTGTAGCTATATGGTAAATACAATGAATTTAAGAATTGGCTGATTTGGCATCTCTTTCGCCAAGAATTCCTCAAATTTACCAGAAGTATCCTATAAAGTATCTAGGTATCCAGTTAACTGGATACTGGCCAATTCTACCTGCATCCGTTACGTCCAATGCACCTTCACTTTTTCCCACTGTTCTTCTGCTCGGTGGACTTTCCGACTGCGCAGTTAGATATTCGAAATCTTGGCTGGCCAGAAAACTCACAAAGGCTTATTTTTCTAGGACCTGTAATGGCTGATGTATCTACAATGTAATTGGATTATTCACATTTGATTTGGGTGACTTATAACTAGACTCCTAGTGACGGTTATTTCATTTTGTATCAACCGTTTTCCTTCGCCTTAAGTTTACGCTTAAACAAGGTTTGAATAATACAACTTTGAATAATAGTGTGTAGGGATGAGTCGATTCCCGATACCGATTCTCGATACCACCGATTCTTAGGCATTGGTATCGGTATCGAGAATCGATCGCCTAAAGCCGATACCGATACCGCCCGGTGATGGGCGTTTTAGTACACTACGGTACTATTGCAACCATCTAACAACGAAGATGGTTGTACCGTGCAACCATTGTGTGAAGTTAGCAGTTGCGAAACATGAATTGTCCAAAACACAACTTACAATTATAACTTTGTTTACAAGTAGGCTTGTGTTATTTTGTTTGTGACAACAGAAGCATTTGACAAAGCTATGTCTTCCAAGTATAAAAGCCTAGAGCCAGTCTTATTTGGAAATACCTTACAGTTAACGACGAAAAACTAAAAAACCAAGTCAGTCTGCTTAACTTGTTTTATTCAGAAAGAAATCAATCCTAGGCAATAAATTTGCCTATTAATTGATACTTGATAGATAACAAAAAATATCAAATTTTGTATTTGGACAAATCAAATTAACTAAAGCCTTGAATGAAAATATAAATCTGAAATTTAGAATTTGTAATAAGAATTAATCTTTAAAATTTATTTAATTTTAATAAGTAACTAAAGCATTAAAGCTTCATTGGAACAAGAACTCCTAATGACAATAAATAGAGATGGGAAATATATTAGCGTTTTTATTTAAAAATTACCTCATTTGCAAATTTATTGGGATCAATTTTTTGTAAGTAGGTATAAGTTATATGTTGTACAAAAAAAATTTGAATCTATTACTAGTTCAAGAGGAATTTTTGTTTATCACCTACAGGTAAGTTAGGTATTATGCGCCGATGGTATCGGTATCGAGAATCGGGAATCGATTTTTTAAGTATCGGTATCGGTAACTCGATAAATTTTGGTATCGACTCATCTCTAATAGTGTGCTATTGTTAGTTTAGTATAGACAAAGTTTAGTGTTGTATTCGTTTGCTTCAACTTTCTATCTGTTCTATTTTCGAAATGCCCTATTCATTTTTCAAATAATCAGTGCAAGTATTCTACCGTTAGCATTTTACCGTTATTCCGTTTCGCATATCAGAAACAACGACTACATACGCGTATATGTAGCTCATAATTCCGGTAAACACCGCCCTTCAGCTGAACGTTTTCATCAAGTCTCAAGCGTGAAAATTATGAGATGCACGGGTCGTCGGCATTTTGCATCGTCTTTGTATGTATTACGCCATGCTCTGTTGATCATCTAAATACGGGTTGTTCCTTTCATGTATACCTGCCTCGATATATTTGCGTTCAGCTTGGTGGAAAGAGGGAAGTCAAATTAATCAGTGTCGACAGGAGAAGATCGGTGGAGCCCAAATGAGTAATAATAATTAATCGCCTCAGTTTGCGGAACCAACTACGTATTAGCGAAAGACCTTCATGTTTGTTTTGTACTTTAAAATAATATCAGATAAAATAATAAGATCATAGTCTCCAACCGCACTATTCTATACGATGTGTAGTTTTCATTCTGTGATTCCTCACCCCTCCAGCCTGGTCCGGTTCCCGTGTCACGTCACGTTTTGCAGAATCTTCGAGCAATCTTCTTTTTCCTCTCCTATAAAGTTTCTGAATTGTCATTTATGACAGTTGAATTTTGAGGTAAAGAATTAGCAGTAATTATATATAATTAAATCGAAAGTGCCCATTTATAACAATCAGGTTCCTCGTTCATGATTGGTATAATGCGTTGGTGATAGGACGGATGAAATACATCGGTACTTTGATTGATGGCTTACTGTTAAGGATAAGGTCGATTTCCCTTGCAAAATGGTAGAGAGATGATATCATTATTGGGCATAATCTTATCGTCGAATACGAATACGATTGTAATCGCGATAATTATTCGTTGATTCTGAGTCAACTGCGATTATATTCGTATTCGTGTAATCGTATTCGTCTGTCGGCGATTACACGAATACAACCCATAAAAATGCGTCACGGTCATCAATTTCAACAGGGCGTCCCTCCTATAATATGCGAAGCCTTGCTAATATTACCTAGCTTCAGAGGGACGTCCTTAAAGCGAATTTAACGATTGGAGCCCAGCATATTTGTCTCAAATCTATTTCGGTACTTTTCCGTTATACCCCCCTCCCCCCCGTCCACCAGTCAATTTGTCTTCAACACGCCCGCCCGATGTTTCTAGGCATCATTTCATACTTGGATTATGTTATGTTATGTTTTTTTGGGATGCGAGCTTGCGAGCATCCAGACCGCCAAAGTATACACATCATTGTGACCTACTTGTTCGAATAATCTGATTTTTTACTAAGGAATGACTACTTGATGTGATGTATTTTTTAGATGCGAGCTTTCAGACCACTAACCTATGCACAGCATTCTGATCTACTTGTGCGAATTCATGTGGAGGCAATCAAACCACAACCACGCCAATTGTTTCAGCAAATCCTCACCTACATCGGCAACTTCTGAAAACGCGGTACCTAATTCTTTTTTTTTTTTTCAATAGTAATTTCTTCTCACAGTTAGAAATTGTCACCAATTATACGTAAACTAGAGGCCTGTTAGGGCTTGGAAAGCCCTAATCTAGTATAGCAGTAGTACCTAACAGGAACTCAGCACATTATAGTAACGATATAAGTCCTACCTATTTGCGGCGGTATGGACCTGGTGCAAAGCTAAGGCGATGATATTAAATGATTAAAAAAGAGGAAATACCGATCAAAATGTAAGTAAAGTCGAAGAACTTTCCGCTGCGCCCGTTCTTGTTGTAGGACTTCATTGGACTGCGTGTTTGAATTCTTCAAACTGTTAGTAACTACACTACGTTTCTTACGTAACTGTTGTTACTGCCACAGCCTAATAAACAGACAGTCTCCCTATCAAATTTCAACTTCCTACAGTGAACAGGAAAGAATTTAGCTCACTCAGTTGATCAGAAAAGACCCCATCACTCCACTCGTCTTTTGATGTCGCAGAGAGTCTCCCTATCAAATTTCAACTCCCTACAGTGAACAGGAAAGGATTTAGCTCACTCACCTGATCAGAAAAGACCCAATCACTTCACTCGTCTCTTAATGTCCCAGAGAGTCTCCCTATCAAATTTCAACTTCCTACAGTGAACAGGAAAGAATTTAGCTCACTCAGTTGATCAGAAAAGACCCCATCACTTCACTCATCTCTTAATGTCCCAGAGAGTCTCCCTATCAAATTTCAGCTTCCTACAGTGAACAGGATGAATTTAGCTCACTCAGCTGATCAGAAAAGACCCCATCACTTCACTCATCTCTTAATGTCCCAGAGAGTCTCCCTATCAAATTTCAACTTCCTACAGTGAACAGGAAAGAATTTAGCGCACTCAATTGATCAGAAAAGACCCCATCACTACGTTTCTTACTTACCGACACTTTTGCAACAAACTTGGGGCCGTGCTGATTCGAATGAGCAGTGTAACACTAAAATCGGACCGCGAAGTTCTTCACAATTTCAAAGACCGTTCGGAATTATATATAAAGATATGGATATGGTAGTCTAAGAAAGAAGGAATGCTAAGGAACATCGAGCGGGAGTGTTGAAGACAAATTGACTGGTGGGGGGGGGGGGGGGGGGGGGGGGGGGTTTATAACGGAAATGTACCTCTATTTCAATAGGACGTACCTCTGAATCTAGGTAATATTAGCAAGGCTTCGCATATTATAGGAGGGACGCCCTATTGAAATTGACGACCGTGAGGAATTTTTATGGGTTGTATTCCTGTAATCGCCGACAGTCGAATACGATAACACGAATACGAATATAATCGCAGTTGACTCAGCATCAACGAATAATTACAATCGTATTCGTATTCGACGATAAGATTGTGCTCAACACTGGATGAGATTTCGTGCAACTTACAAAATTTTCTCTGGTCGGCAGGTTCAGGAGAACGCTGGAGCAGAAGGAGGAGTTCCTGAAAGGCGTGAGTTCGTCGAGCCCCAGCCCCCTCCGCGAGTTCTATTCGCGGCCGCAGAAGCTGGCGCCGCCTGTGTGGCCGCCCGCCATCCCCGCCTCCGCCGCCCCCCAGCCCGTGCCCAAGGAGGCTTACCCCGCCGCCACCACCGCCGCCGTGCCCAAGGACTCCTATCCCACCGAGAACCAGCAACCTATGTCGCCCAGAGGTAACCAAATTTGATCACCTATTTATATTCCTGTATTAATTTAAATCATTTGAGAGTTATAGTGGCACAAAACCAGAGTTAGGCGTATTCGTAATCATAATGAACGTTACCCACGTAATAATTTTATATTTTTAAATGATAGTAGATTCCATTCTAAGAAATTTGATACCATCCGCACCCTCCTAGGGTGGAGCCAGTGTTTGACACCTTAAGAGGCATTATGACTTTGACAAGCAATTAAGTTATGTTTTTTCGTTTATTCCAACGAAAAAACTCTCCAACATCATCTGAAACAGAATAATTCATTATTGGTGAACTCAAACATTCAAAAAAATATAGGTCCCTTGCCTAACAGAACAAAACGCCTCATAAAAGCATAGGTAGGTACCTAATCAGTGTTGGATAGATTCTATCGGGCCAAGTATACAGGGTGATTCCCTCGCAGATGCAAAAAAAAAAAAAATTTGGGTGAAACTAAATCAAAAATGGAGTAAAATGCCGCCAACCGCATATTTTTATCTCAATCCGTACTCGAGATATGATTTTTTAAAGGTTTTTTCAGGAATACCGTGTTTTTTCATTTTAAACTCGGATTTCTCCACTTTGACTCATTTAATTTTAACTTTCAACCTCATTTTCGGTATCAGCAATAAATTTCCTATAAGAATAGTGTACTTGGGTTCTTGAAAAGTACCATCCGAAGACCGTAACATCAGCTCAAACATTGACGATTTTGAAAAAATAATATTTCTGAAAATCTTTAAAACTTTACCTACTACTCTGTTAAAAAGAATCCTGGAAATTTTCAAATCTCATGAAAACTGCTTCATCTAATATGCTTTCCAACGGTATTATCAATTTTACTTTCATTTTGTTATTTAGGGGAGAAAATAATGTTTTAATGTTAAAAAATGTGGGTTTTTCAATGAAATTGTTGGTTTTCTCGAAAGATGACCCTCCATGAACCAATGAGTATGGGAAACTCTTGCAGATCTCTCAACTACGTTATAATCGAGTTTTACACTTTAATTAACTAGTTTTACCCCATAACACACATACATTTAATCGTAACAAACAAACTAAACGTTTGCGATTTTAAGTGTAAAACTCGGTTATAACGGAGTTGGAGAGATCTAAAAATGTTACCATTCGATACAGCGTGAAAAAATACATAGAAACCGACCCCATACTCGTAGGTTCATGGATGGTCATCTTTGGGGGAGAACCAACAATTTCATTGAAAAACCCACATTTTTTTACATTAAAACATAATTTTCTCCACTAAATGACGAAATAAAAGTAAACTTGATTATACCGTTGGAAAGAGTATTAGACGAAGCAGTTTTCATGAGATTTGCCAGTTTCCAGGATTTGTTTTGGAAGAGTAGTAAAGTTTTAAAGATTTTCAGAAATATTATTTTTTCAAAATCGTCAATGTTTGAGCTGATTGTGAGGGTCTTCGGATGGTACTTTTTAAGAACTCAAGTACACTATTCTTATAGAAAATTCTTATAGTAAATTTAATGCTGATTCCGAAAATGTGGTCAAAAGTTAAAATTGAATGAAGTAAAGTGGAGAAATTTGAGTTTAAAAGGAAAAAACACGGTTTTCCTGAAAAAAAAACCTTTAAAAAATCATATCTCGAGAACGGATTGAGATAAAAATATGCAGTTGGGGGCATTTTACTCCATTTTTGATGTAGTTTCACCCAAAATTTTTTTTTGCATCTGCGAGGGAATCACCCTGTATAGGTGGTAGGGTGGTGGGCCAGTGTTCACACCTTATAAGGAATTTTACTTCCACAAGCAATTAAGTTATGTTTTTTCGTTTGTTCAAACTTGAATTTTCCATCTATTGCTGCATCAGGATGTCCTCAAACTGCTCAGCATTGGAAAACCAAATTAACTAATTCAAGCCAGAAAACATCTGGAACGTCGAAAAACGCGTGTACAAAATTTGTCGTGCTAACATTTTCGGTTAATATGCTATAAAATCGATATGTACTGCAAACCAATCATTGTAAAAATCCTAAGTCTGCTAAAAATTGGTTTCATAGGAGGCTTTTTCTTTAAATGCCATAGTAGGACATCGCACTTGATTCGCTCATGTGGTCATGCTGCACCACTGATACCCTGTAGATATTCGTGTCGTATCGGTGGTTCATATTTTTGCACGGACTCCATTATCCCGCTGTGTCCGGAACCTGAGTTGGGAAGAAGCGAAAGTTGAGAGTTGTCCTCCCATGACAAGCAAATCACCGAAAATAATGGAGATCGTGCCTAAGGGTGTCACCTGTCCCGGATGTCTGGCGTTGAAAATGAAATGAAGAAAATACGCGGCAGACGTATTAATGTTTTGACAACTAATGAATGTTTAAGCTTTTTGTTGAAGTCGCTAAGGTGCTGTCATATCATGTCGGCGAAATGAATGTGTTGAGAGGTTGTCTGTTTCATCAGTTTGAAAACGATTTTTTCGACTTCCCCAATACACAACAAACTGGCGAAATGTTACGTAGCCTGCCAAACCATTTTTGACATGGACATAATATATTATGTCAGTGCTAATACATAACGTTCTGGCGGGATGTTCGTGCTATTAGAGAGTTTTTGGTGACCACTAACGTACGCTAAACGTCACCCTAACATACCCAAGAGTACGTGACCTTGAGGGGACGTTAGCAACGGCGTATGACTACGTAAGACTCACTCAACGTCACCCGTTGAGAGACCTAAAGGCACACGACACCAGCCTAACCTTCCTGCAAATGTAACACGACTGGTCACCTCAAAATTACTGGAATACTGATGAAGTAAATAATAATAGTTTTTCTTCAAATTCCCCATCAGTACCTACCTACTAATTATGTTGATGTAGCGGGTAGGTTTTGACATGGATATGTCTTTGCTCTGGAGGGTCAACCAAAATTTCCGTGATGCAAAATTTGTTTCACAATTTCAGTGTTTTGCACGTACAACTCAGCCGTTGCTAGGGGAATGGAACTTCCGCAGTTTTCATCGCACAGAAATCGTTCGCCACTCGTTGGAAAGTGCTTGATTTATGTGATAAATGTTCACATCTCAAGCTACCAATTTCCCCCTCCTTACGTACCTGGCTACATTCCTAAACTAAGTTGATTGGACTATAAACAATTTTAATAAGCCGGTTACAATATTCTTAACGTAAAGCAATAGCATCATTTACTCCACTCCATAGGAAACATTTTCATCCTCTTGACAACAGTCGACTGTTAACAACAACTCATTGTACCTAGTGGCTTCTCTCCACAGTTATTTTCAACATTTCTATAAGTAAACCGTTGTTTTGTTGGAATTAGTCGGGATGCGGCCCAGGGAAAATAAATGAAATTATTTCATTTATTGTTTTATTTGATAACGTTTCGTCCTCTTACTGAGGACATCTTCAGATCTTGGTGTGTCCAGGAAAAAATTTATAAACATCCGAATATACCTAACGGATTCGTCAAATAAAACAGTGGCCCACCACCAAGTCAACTCAATGTCAAGAAAGCAAGATCTGAAGATGTCCTCAGTAAGAGGACGAAACGTTATCAAATAAAACAATAAATGATATAATTTCATTTAATAATGAAAAATCAGGCTATCATGAACATAAAAATGATAGCGCCTGTATTGGAGAAATAACTTTAACAGTATGTATAGCTAATTGTGTATCCAAGAATAATAGAATAAATTCTTTATCCTACAGTCCAAAGTTAAAGGATTTGTTTACAACTCTCTCGAGGACAACCGTTGTGAAATCCCCAATCAAAGACATATCCATGTAACATGGTATCTGCTTGTAAAGCAGATAGTGGAACTCGTTTACGAGTTTTTAACTTTCTAAATTTTATTTTTGAGATGCGAGCTTGCGAGCATCCAGACCACCAAACTATAAAAATCAGTCTTATCTATTACGTAGGCCTGTTTCAGTATACGGAGGCTGATTACTACACGGAGGCCGATTATGGTTTATAAGGAGGATTTATAAGTTTTTTTTTAGATCGTTTTGTACTACGAAAATTTGCTAAAATTGAAATCGCTCAATGTATTATTGTATTATTGTACTATTGTACATCTGTGATTGTTTGTTGCAGGGTTCCTTTGTGGCGGTCTGGTGACCAACGCCCCCATGCCGGACAACTCCCTCCGCTACACCGCTCGGCTGGGGAGGATCCAGGAAGGCGGCGGCGCCGGCGGGCGCCACTCTTCCCCGGCGCGGGCGCCGTCGCCCTCTCGCGGTCAGACGCCGCGCGATTCGTCGCCGCCCCCGGGCGTCGGCGCCCGCCACAGCTCGCCACCCGTCCGCGGCGCCTCCCCACTCACTGTACAGCCCCTCCGATACGTCTCCGAAAAAGCGCGCCAGTTCGAGTCCGGCCTCCTTCACCCCGATAAAATTGATCTCTACAGGTGAGCTTTTTACAGTTCTGTAGTATTTTAATGAGTTGTATGTATTTCATTTTCAATTTTCATGTTGAAATAAACCCAATGAGTTTTTTATTTTTTATAAAATTGGACTCATTCCCAAGAATTTTAGAACCCAAAACTTACATAAGATATTTAGTTCTATTCTGCAATTTTTGAAAATACCAGCAAGAAAAACCCCAGTGGGATTTTTTTTTTTTTTTTTTTAAATTCATTAATGCCATTTATTACAAAAAGAATGTAAGTACATATGTATACACACAAAAGGATAATGAAGTATTTGATACTTCGATCCATGGATACAAAACCCACACATCTTAATTAGGTAAAGTTTGGCAGTTACTGATCTCCAAAATTTACAATAATTGTCTGGAGATCAGAAGTTTAAAAAACAAAAACAGAAAATATGATAAGTGCAATCATTACACAAATATGAACCATTACATGACTTAATTAAAGATAAGGGAATAAGATCTTAAATGGCACAACAAGTACGTACTATATTCTACCCAACAAAATAAATTTCAAATAAAACATACAGTCAAAAAAACAAAACGAAAACTCGTAAGATGATGACGAAATTGCTAGCGAAAGCTAAAAAAAGAAACAAAAATTATCGTTTTGATATAGATTCTTGAAAAATATGTTAATGATATTTTTAAATACTAAATCGTTGTAAAATGTTCTAAGTGAGCTATTCTATAAATAATAGAATATTATTTAAAAGATGAAATTAGTTATTTTAAAATCATGGATCATAATTTTGGGCCCATGAGGCTGAATTCCGGGTTGTTCCCACTGAAGAAGTGTTTATTATGAGAAATTTTGCGATTTAGCTATCGACAGGGTGACCCCCATTGGTAAATTCAGGGGAAACCTGGAATTGTCGGAGAATTCTTTGCGTCGGGAAATGTCAGGAAATTTAGCAAAATCCACCAAATGTCAGGAAATTTAGCAAAATCCACCAACTGTCAGGGAATTTTTTAACCCTTTCAGTCTTTTTGTGCAGTCCACTGTACATGACTCCATAACCAGAGCCGTTTTAGGGCCATAATTTGTGTTCAACAGCAACTACGACCCCCTCGACAGAACAACGACAGTAGCGTGACTTTAAGTTCCACATAATTTAAACTAAAGCGTTTTTTGCTGAATTATTCCGTCCTCCACCGGCCCATCATGGAAGATACAGATAAGCACCACAATTTTTGGTTTTTTATGCAATATCAATACGATCCAGCAGCTCTTTTATGCTTGGTATTGATTGTAGTCGTCCTTTAGTTACTATAGAAGCAAAAATCGAGTTGGTTATTTGCGAAATGAAGATGTGCCAAGTGTTCAAACGTAGTGTACAGTAGGTTGTACAATAGCACCAGAGCGACGTGGATCGGGTGATGTTCTGAATCCAAAAATATGAGAAGACCGTCGAAACTTCGGCGGGGAAAATGCCGATTTCGGCAACTAGACATTATTGGGAATGATTACGGGTGTAGATTTTGTCAAGCAGCACCCCTGTGGATGTTGGAGAACGTTGGCTGGAAACAATTTTGTCACGATAATACCAAGAAACGACATCATAGGAGAGCTGTTTATGTTGAATAAGCCGTTCATAAAATAAATTCGCGATTTTCAGGTACTACCAGCCAGTTTTTGGTGCTGTTGATAATTTTCCGCTTGCATGTGAAGCCATAAATTTATTTTGTGATAAGTACAATGTGTTTCTGTGAGTTTCATTGTTCAATAAATATGTTCGAATTTGAAACTGCTGTGAATTTTTGTTTAAATCCAGGTTGGGTAGATAGCATCGCTTGAGTCTCATTGTGCAGTACACTGTACATTCGAAATTGTGCACAGCACCGCTTGAGTCTCATTGTGCATTATACTGTACATGGTACATCTTTTGAACCGATGGTACAAGGGTCATGAAATTTTTACCAGTGCTTACTTAGACCAATAGTAGATCGCGTGCAAAATTTGAAAATTTTCTGTTCACTACAAAGAATTTGGGGCTGAAAGGGTCAAATGAAAACTTGGTGTAATAATTTAAAGCGTTTTTAGTTATATTATAACTCCTAAACAATCAAACTTCAATAGCGTACTTAATCACACTAGGTACATATTATTTCATAGGTGAGTTATACGAATGACAAAAATAATTATCAAGCGTTGAGGTTAAACTGTTCAAAAGTAACAACGCTACACGCACATAAAAAGTGAATGGATATGCCATTGGCTTCCCTGGTAACTATATCACCTAGAGTAAACCATTCGTGAGATAAATCAACCGAGTATTGAACTAGGGAGAAAAAAACCCAGCAGACTAGTGGATTGATCCAGTAAGAGTCCCAAAACTAGTTTATATACATAAGCTAGGACTTCTCAGGAGGGTTAAGGAGGGGGAAATAGGCCCATTGGAATGTGAAGTCATGTGTTATAAGTTCACAGAGCGACTTTCCAATGAACGATTTTTGTGGGATGGGAAATCAGGAAGTTATACTCTATCTGGCAACAATTGGTAATAGATGAAAAAAAGGGTGACATTTTTAGCTGTCAGACGAAAATTTTGAATTATCCCCAGAGAAATCCATGTAAGAAAAAATGTAGTTCATCAATCAGCTTCAGATCACAAATTGAGATTAAATAAAAGGCCATGCAGCAAATATCGTATTGGTGAATTTTCGTAAGTTATCGTATCACATTTAGGTTAAATTGTTATGATATTTGAGCACTTCGAGGGCAATGAAATTGTTAAATGTAAGTATACTACATATAAGTAGTTTGTTTTTTTTCTTTAAATTATACGATTTTCGTCTTAGGAGCATTAAAGGTACAATAAAATTACGAGAAAACGAAAAAAATTGTTTTTTAATTTGATATTTTTTGTCAGAACATCTGAAGTTTGGTCAAATTAAAGTCTGGGAAATGTCAGGGAAATGAAAATTCCCATTTGAGGCCCACTCTGATCAAATTTTATAAAGCTTGTATTCGATTTTCCCAAGATCTGCCAGTCCATCTTTGGGTCCTCAGGCCTGAGGAAGAACAGAGCAGGGCACATGCTCAAAAAAAGAGAAAATATAAAGGAAAGAACAATAAACTGTTCAGAAATGTCGGTCATCTATCACCCCACGGGGGCTTCTGTATTCTGTGCTTTTACCTGAAGGCTGAAGCTAGTATGACATGCTTTAACCCGCATGCTATATATATATACAAACTGCTCGTAGACGCGAAAAAGTTTGCGTAAAATTACATCAAAAATGGAGTAAAATGCTGATAACCGCATACTTTTTATCAAAATCCGTTCTCGAGATATGACTTTTTTAAACGGTTTTTCAAAAAGAAACCCTTGTTTTTTCATCTTAAACTTAAATTTATCCACTTTCATTAATTTAATTTTAATTTTCGATCAAATTTTCAGAATCAGCGTTAAATTTTCTATACCTAAGCGTAATGCACTTTGATTCAGAGAAATTCCCATCTACAAACCACAACAACATAGAAAATTTTGAAAAAATAAAATTTTTGAAAATCTGACGTTAGAGCTTTTCCAAAACAATTCCAGGAAACTGGCGAATCTCATGAAAACTGCTTCATTTAATACTCTTGCAAACGGTATAGCAGATTTTACTTTTACTTTGCTATTTAGAGGAGAAAAGTTTGTTTAAATGTTTAAAAAAGAGGTTTTTTCAATGAAATCGTTTTTTGGAAACATGACCCTTTATGGCCTTCACCTACGAGTTTGGGGTTGGTTTGTACGTATTCTTTCACGCCAAATCGAGTGGTAACACTTGCAGAGAGTTATAGTCTGGAATAAATACAGCGCGCGCACACACACACACACACACGGAACCAAAGTTTTTCAGTTGTCCAGAATGGTCTAATACGTTAAATGCGAGTGGAAAATTTGATTTTGGAGACCAAAAATAGACTCGGAAGCAAAAGAAGAAAAATCTGCATCAAATTTCATATAAACTCATCAATAACTCAAGTTATTCAAAAATCACAACCGCAAGACAGTTTAGGTATTAGCGACCTTTTTGTTAGGTAATATCTAAAATAAGGTTTATCCATAATTTATTCAATAGTTCACTATTTGCTTCAGTATATCGGCCTTATGGCGTCATTTGATCCAATAATTAATTCATCTCTTTCGTATATTAATTCTTTTATTCTCTGTTAGCGAATTTTTGAAGAAAATTAAGCTATTGCTCTCGCCTCAAAATTTGTAGAATGTGAATTTTTGAAACCATTTTATGCAGAAATCCGTTTCAGGCTATTCTGAATCATATTCTGAAGTTTAACGCATTTTTTTATGTATGTATGTATGTATGTATGTATGTATATGTATGTATGTATGTATGTATATACGTGTCATTCCAGACGATAACTGTCCGTAGAATTGTGCTAGAAACTTCAAACAAATTTTAAAATGTTAAGGACACAAAACGAAAGTTCAAGTTCGTTGGCCAGCATGATCGGATTACATCTTCGGGTTGAAATTTTCAAAAATGTAGTCAAAAATTTCAAAATAGCCTGTTTTTTGCGATTTGTTGTGCGAAATAATTTTTCCAGCATACTAACATGTGGTATATTCGGAATCAGCGTAAAATTTCCTATAAGAATATGTATCAAGTTTTCAAAAATTTCAAAGTTGAAAAATCAGTCAAAAATCGAAATAATGCCGTTCGCTAGTTGTAAAAATCGGTAATATTTGCATGAAACATTTGCATGAAACATCTTCAAAAATTCGCTCATGGGGTCATGCTGCATGACTGGACTTTTTTTTTCTTACTTAGGGCTATAGAGTTGCCAGAAAAAATAGGATAAAGTACACCAAACGTACTGTTACAAATTTGCAATGATCGAGAATGAAGGCTTCTCTCGCATAATGATTTTCTGACTAGTGGAACTTGGAACCTATATGGCTTTCCTCTTGACAGTCTTACTGTGAATACAACCTGAATACTACTAACCTCTTGAATCTTTTCCTCTTGTTGAACCCAACTTTCAATACTTATCCTTTTTTGTATACTAAATAAGAAGGCGTTACGGTCTTAACTGCCCCCCCACCCATACAATAAGACCGAAACTAAGTACCGCCTGAGTTATAGAGTAATATACCATTTCAGTTGGAGAGTAATATACCATTGACATTATTGCTGTTTTCTTTTTATATCACTCGTATTCGTCGCAGTATTCATTTCCGCTTTCTAAACCTTTTCGAAAACATGCCACAGTTCAATACTCCTCAATGAGCATAAACCCTCGACATATCAGGTCGAAATAATCCAATAATAAATACATTTAACCACCATGAATGAATCATACTCTCGAATCTTCGTCGAAGAGAATGGGAACGTACGTTTGAAGCCTATTATCTCCGACAATAAATAAAGGTTCGAGGGGATATTTAGTTTTTTATGGGATTTCTCGCTTGTCGCTCATGAATACGGCAAATATTTGAGCGACCCGTATCTCAAATATCCTTCTCAACAAAAACTCTTATCTCCAAGAGGCCGCGAGAATCATTTTGTGGCTGGAGTAGTCGGTCGAATGCTGTGATGCCATCCGTACGTGACTTCGCTCATTGTCAATTTATGTTGTCGATATTTTGACGTTCGCGTAAGAAAGACTTCGTTCGCGAAATACTTTCATACATGTGTTTTTCTATATTTTATGATTACGTTTCCTTAAACGATTTATCATCAGACAGGTCTTATAATGCCAGTGTCAGATAGCAAAAATCCAAAGCCAAAGCGAGAAGTTTGCAGTCAGTTTATTCGCTAATTATCTTAAAGGAAGTATCTCATCAAGCTTCCTATTAAGTTCTAGAGAAGTTCCTCGACATCTAAAAGCATCAAGCTTGCATGCATCAGCAAGCTTCTAACTCATCATGTGCATCGAAAAGCGTGTCGTTCGTTTGGGAAATTCGACGAAACGTGGTGTCATTAGTGAATGATATAAAATACTTCGTTTCAATAAAATATGAATCATTCTATAACTCATCAGTAACTCAAGTGGATCTAAAAGCGTGTCGTGTCGTTTGGAAAATTTGGCGGAACGTGGTGTTATTAGTGAATGATTGAAAATATACTTCGGTTTAATTAAAATGAATCATTCTATAATATTCAAGTTGATGATCTTCATCTCCAGCTTGTAACTCATCATGTGCATCTAAAAGCGTGTCGTTCGTTTGGGAAATTCGACGAAACGTGGTGTCATTAGTGAATGATATAAAATACTTCGTTTCAATAAAATATGAATCTTCTATAACTTATCAAGTTGATGATCTTCATCTCCAGCTTGTAACTCATCATGTGCATCTAAAAGCGTGTCGTTCGTTTGGGAAATTCGACGAAACGTGGTGTCATTAGTGAATGATATAAAATACTTCGTTTCAATAAAATATGAATCATTCTATAACTCATCAGTGCCCATCTTCGTCTCCAGTTTGTAACTCATCATGTGACATCGTCTCAATGCGAACTTCATTGGAAGACTTTACACCATTACATTAATTTATTCTTTAAATTTCACCTCAACATGAAATGCCATGCTAAGTGGTATTTATTTACTGAAGGTCGCTGCTTCGTTTCACATATAATCCGAATCACTCTGTTGATTTTATTTCCTTCGACTTTCTAAACTAACAAGTGCTGACATGAAGTTGGTATTCACAATTTTAGATCTTAAAATAATTGTTGGGAATTGAAAACAAGTCATTTGTGAAATTTACAAAAATATTGGTGGCGAATGTGGAAAGTTGAGCTAACTGTAAAATATGTCCTGTTCAGTTTACTTACCGTACTACGAAAGGATATAAATTTGCATTGTTTAGAAACAAATGAATGGGCGAACCTTACTACTGAGATGTGCTTAGATACAATTATGTAAATGATTTGTCCAAAGTTTATCTTGGTTTCCTGTTAATAATAGTTGTTAACATTCCACAAATAATTCTTTATTGAAGAAAATATCCTATAGAGGCATGTTTGTGTATAATTCGAACTATCTTCGAAACTTTGATTGGTACCTTTATGTGAATATTATATTATTGTTGCAACTGTTCGTTTGAAATAATATCAGGTGTACTATGACTTCTGTTAAAGGAGTTTGAAACTTGAACTATCGAATGGAATAAAAAACTCTTCTTTGTGTGAAGTTTATGGTAATAGCGGTGACATTACTCAGTGCCCAGTGAGCGTTTATGAACTTGTTACAGAATCGTCCGCTACTCGCTACAGAGTCCTATTCTTGAACCTGACTCACTCTCGAACTTGTTTTAATTTTACTTGTGTCTCTGTCAATCTCAGTGGGGAATTTGTTTTGTGCAACTTAAGTGTGATGAGTTTCTCTAGTCCACATCACCTAGATATATTAATATTTGAGATGTCAGTGATGGATACAAATGTGTTGGTTGTCCTCAGGAGCGAAATTGCTCGACTGGCCAACAAGAGGAACGTCCCCAGCGTCGTCGTGCGACGGAAAGAATTCGAGAACAGAGCGGCGGACTGGAGACAAAACCGAGAGAGTCGATCTCTGGACAGCACCTCAGGTCAGTACCTCGACATTTTCTGTAATCTTTACCTTATTAAAATTAAGTTTGATCGTCCCGTCAGATTTAGGAAGATTAAGCACCAGTCCCAGTCTTGGTTAAAAGTTTTCAAATGTTGAGTCCATTGCTGAGTTCTCCAACAATACCACCAAAAAATAATTGAAATCAAGGTTACACTCGTGGCCAACAACTTCCCAGAAAAAATTATAAAAAATACCATCAGATCTACCCTAAGTAAAATCAATACGGCCTCTAACTCCCAGATAAATACGTCTAGAACCCACTGTCAAGAACTGACAAACAACAGCAGTAGGTGCATCTTCAACCAATAATAATACAACCTAGAACCAGCATTTCAAAATTTAGATCAATGAATTATTATGGCCAACTCTACACTAACATGAGCAAAAAAATAGAAACCTTGATAACAGCTTAACAATTGCCTTTAAAGAACAGCAACAATAACAAAAGCCTGTTCAGCCCGCTGAAAGACCCATTAACAAACAATGATAAATCTGGCTTTGTATATCACATTCCATGTTGTCAAAGTTGCACCCAACAATATATAGGAGAAATAAAACAGTTGTGGGAAAACCGTGTTGGCAAACATATTAGAGACACACAAAAAGCCATGAATATACCATCCATACACCATGGTTTAGCCAAACATGTTGCCAACACCAAACATCAACCAAATTTTGATGCTTGGAATATCTATTGCCAGAATAAAAAACCCTCCGAAATGCCAAATTAAGGAAGTGGCTTTCATTTTAAAAAACAAAGAAACGGCTATGAACCACAAACAGGTTACTAACAACTTAAGCAAAGTATACCATAGACTGTTGAAAAATTAAAAAAGTTGAAGAAAGTCTTGTTCATTCCTTCATACCTCCATTCCATGTTCCCCATACAAATAACTATCATTCTTCAAAAACAAAATGGCTACCCAACAGATGTGATTCCTATTATACCTGTGTAGTATCTGTGCATATAGTTTGGTTTTGGTAAGGAAATTAGATACCTACATAAGTAAACTCATGTCAAAAACTACCCTATAAAACTATTAGTATACTAGAAACAATTCATTCATTCCTTGGTTAATAACTACCTAGATAATACTATTCCACCCCCACTATATTATAAATATACCATGTAAACTCTTGTTGTTATAGGCATGAATAGGGCCTACAGTCAGAGGCTGAAAAGTCGCCAATAAAAAACTTTTAACCAAGCCTGGAACTGGTGCTTAATCTTCCTAAATCGTTTACATCCAGTCATGGAGACACACACTCCGCCCACCTCTACTAGTCCCGTCAGATATTCATGTGATACGCATTATGTGAAAACCTCGATGCGTGCAGCATGACCGAATACGCGAATTTCCTTAGTACTACATTAAGCTTATGCCAAATTTTGGACGACTTTGTGTACACAGAGATTGTTAATAATCAAAATTAAAGACATTCACTTTTTCTAAATAATATTCATCTGAAGAAACCAAAATATAGTAAACATTGTTTATAGTTTTTGCAGGTTTTTCAAACTTTTCATTGACATTAATACTTTTATAAGCACAATTTTGTCTGTTCCAGTACATTGTTTATACACTTTTTCTCAGCACTTCTCCGCTAAAATATGAATTAAATGAATTTAAGCCATTTCTATATATACAGGGTGTCACACGGAAAGATTACCCCCCCCCCCCTTAATTTCTCCCGAAATTCAGCGTAAAAAATTGGACCATTGCCATTCTTCATAATTTTCTACGTAGATCTCAGGAAAAAAACTTTCGCGCGCACCACTTGCGCCAGAAGTGGCTCAAATGACATAATCGTTGTTTATTCAAGTGGGAACCCCCATTTTTTATTGCAGATTCTAATTCTGCGTGAGGTTTCATGAAGAAATGACCCATCACCTGATTACAGTAAACGGCCGCAATTCCCCTCCAAAAGTGCGAATTCTCGCTCTAATAGTGCAAAAATTGTGAAATTTGGGGTACTTTTTCATGATTTTGGGGTACTTTTTAGTGCTGAACCTCGTAATGATGTTCATTTATTAATATTTGTAACATCAACTTGAAAAAATGCTGAATAATCTATTTACGGAATCACGATTCTTTCCAACATTGGTTACCTTTACTGGAACAAACCTTTGCATAAACATTTATTGCTTTTATGTGTTACACTCTTCTTAATCACTATGATCTGCGTTCATTTCCAAAAACATGTTTTCAAATAACTTTTACTGTTTTTCAAAATTTATACGGAGGTCTCACTATTTAACATGTTCTACTCATCATGACCCTTTATCTAGGTTAACCGTTTGCACGATTTACTTCCTTAGATCCTATAACAGGGTGTCTACAGGTCCCGGAAAGTCACGGACTTAATAGTAGGGCACGGATATTTCCGAAAGCCACGGATTTTAATAAAGATGACACCGATTTTCATGGCGTCGGTAACCAAATAATCATAATAATATAATGCCATACGCAGAATTCTTTTTAAAATCTATAATGTTAAATATTTTGTACTTTGTATTTTACTAATATTCTGCAAGTAGTCTTAGACTTCTATACTTAAAAGTAGGCTAGAATCAATAAAAAAAGTTTTGAAGATCCAATTTTATTTAGGCTACTCATGATTACAGTAGGTCTACTGTAAGTATTTCGGTACGCTATTCCTAAAGAAATTAAAGCCTGTAAAAGGTCACCGATTTTTAAAATTTAGAACCCCAAAAGTCCCCAAAAAGTCCCCGATTTTTATTTTACAGATCTAGTAGACACCCTGTATATTACTTTCAGTTATTCGGGACAACTCCAGACCCCCACTCCTATCTATTGATATTAAATCAATGTTCCTAGTAAGTATTGCGCGATAATAATAATCTTCTGCGTTCTTCGAAGCACAGGTTCTGAAGGCAGTTTTTCGACTCCCTGTGAGTTTTCTTGATTGACTTCTGATTTTGAGCTCTGCGTTTTCATTAATAATATTATGCCTCAAAGACTACAAAAAGTAGCGGAAGCCTTGAAATCATGGTTGGAAGATGAAAATTCTTCCCTTTGTTTTCTATAATTTGAGATCAACGTTTTATAGTTTTTTCCCTTCTAAATATTCACAAAGTTCACCCGGTGATTGGTCGATATCGCATTTAATGCCATCATTAACCCAAGCTCTTAACCTTGCCTTAGATACTGAATTACAATAATCCTATAATCTACCATAAAAATGTCAATTTGATCGCTGTCTCTCGTTTTCTTTAATACTTCTTTTAAAATTTTAAAATCAAATAGGTAAAATAAACTTTGTCAATAATTTTACCGCTCTTTAACTATTACTAATTATTTGAGTAGATAGGTTTTTCTGAATGCCTTTTTTGTTTTTTAAAAGCTACTAATATTAATTGCATCAATTGTGTCATTGATATTTTGATTTCCCTAGTGGTGCTATTTAATAATGTGTTCCTACTTTATAAAAATATATTCCTTATGAAATGATTGAAATCTAACATTTTCTGTAATGCAACCAGGATATTATTCAGGTACTGTTATGTTAAATCTAGAACTCTATCTAATCTACGTTAAATCTATGTTAAATTTAGAACTAGCGATTTGTAGCTGTTCAAATAATCAATTCAAGTGAGGCTGATCTTATCAGATAGCTTAATGACATAAGTCATAGCCTAATGTAGTTATAGGCTCGTGTCCCAACTTCCTATTAGAAAGTTTCTTTCTTACACACCATTAATTTTTTTATAACTTTCGTTTATCTCTACATCCCATTTATCCTCCTATCTAAGCCCATCATATGTCAACTATTGTTCGTTGTCTTCCTATATGTAGAGCTGTACTCTTTCTTGTATTAGTCTAATTGAATGTAGAACTAATTTCATATTTTTAATTACAGGGAGTCTGTCACCTACGCCCACAGGAAATCGAACGATACCGATCGGGAGTACTAAAGTTCACTGTGATCCGCCTAAAGGCTACCACGATGTTATGGGTTAGATATTTGTTAATCACCTATCTATTATATTTGCTGATTTAGAACATCATTAAAAATGAAATTAAAATGATATAATGATTTAATGACTTGGAAAATTGATTTGTTTGTTTTCTCTTAAAGAGGCAAATTTTAATTAGATTGATAAGATCTGTATACTGTAGTCTTGCTCAGTCGATTCTAACCTACTTCTTACCCATATGGGGTAGCGCCTACAAAACCCATCTTGGCAAGATTGAAGTCATCCAAAAAGGCTTTGATTAGGCTGGTGTCAAAAAAGAGGTATACGGAGCATACGGAACAATTGTTTACTGAGTTGAAGCTACTACTTACCTACTTATCAGAGATTTGTCAATTAAATTGCTACTTAAAACAAGTACCAATGGTTTCCTCAGACTGACTAACCCTTATCAGATAGTCAAGCAGCCTTGAAGGCACTAGCTTCTTTCACTATTTCGTCGAAGCTGGTGTGGGAATGCCTGACTAACCTCAAGACCCTTGCCAGGAACAATAAGGTTACCTTGCTGTGGTGCCCAGGGCACCAGGGGGTGGAGGGGAATGAACAAGCTGACGCTCTTGCTAGGAAGGGAGCGGCTTCTCTCCCTGTGGGCCCAGAACCTTTTCTGGCCACTACGGAGAGTTTTCTCCTCGGAGAGCTCACCAAATGGGAGAGTAAGAAGAGGACTGCCCACTGGCTTCAGGTCAAGGGCCTGAGGCAGGCGAAACAATTTATTCACTTTTCTAGGAAGAGAGCTAAGGAGCTGCTCAGCCTGGGGAGAAGGGAGATACGTATGGTTGTGGGGCTCTTAACTGGGCACTGCCCACTTAGATACCATCTCCATAAAATGGGCAAATCAGACTCCACTCTCTGTCGCTTCTGTGGGGCAGAGGACGAGACGGCGAGTCATGTGGTCTGCCATTGCCCTATGTTGGCAAGAAATCGCTTCTTGAATTGGGGCAGGACCTCCATCGATCCCCAAGACATTAAGATGGGGGAGATTAAGACTCTCCTCGCTTTTGCCAAAACGTGGTGGGGAAGGATTGACTTCCCAGCTGTGACTGGCATTGGCGATATGGCGCCAAGCCAGACTGGGGCTGCGACTCAGTAACTTACCGAGGGTGAAGCACTCGGGCCCAGACAGTGCCTGAGGGCTGGTAGGAGTGCCGGAACCAGGCAGATAGTGCTTGGTTTGGCAGGGCTGTTGGTATCGGGCAGACCTAGTGTCTGGGATGGGGAGGAGGTACGGCCTCCTTCTCCAGCTACAATAGGCCATTACGGCCTCAGTGGCTTAAACACAAAAAAAAAAAAAAAAAAACCCATATAGCGAATGAAAAATCCCAAAAATAAAACAATACAACTAAAACTGAATGAATATGCTTATAACTAAATACATATTACTATGTAAACTCAGAAAAAATAAAAAATAAATAAAACTATTCCACAGTTCGTAATAGAGCCCAGCGGCTCTCAGGTACGATATAATGTATATCAGGGACTGGACCTTGTCTGTCCAGATAGAACGTCAACCCACTAGGGTTAGCTATTATAAGCACCTATACAGGGTGATTCCATCGTAGATGCAAAAAAAATGTGGGTGAAACTACATCAAAAATGGAGTAAAATGCCGCCAACTGCATATTTTTATCTCAATCCGTTCTCGAGATATGATTTTTTAAAGGTTTTTTCAGGAAACCCGTGTTTTTTTCCTTTTAAACTCAAATTTCTCCACTTTACTTCATTCAATTTTAACTTTTGACCACATTTTCGGAATCAGCATTAAATTTACTATAAGAATAGTGTATTTGGGTTCTTAAAAAGTACCATCCAAAGGCCCTCACATCAGCTCAAACATTGACGATTTTGAAAAAAGAATATTTCTGAAAATCTTTAAAACTTTACTACTCTTCCAAAACGAATCCTGGAAACTGGCAAATCTCATGAAAACTGCTTCGTCTAATACTCTTTCCAACGGTATAATCAAGTTTACTTTTATTTCGTTATTTAGTGGAGAAAATTATGTTTTAATGTTAAAAAATGTGGGTTTTTCAATGAAATTGTTGGTTTTCTCGAAAGATGACCCTCCATGAACCTACGAGTATGGGGTCGGTTTCTATGTATTTTTTTACGCTGTATCGAATGTTAACATTTTTAGATCTCTCCAACTACGTTATAACCGAGTTTTACACTTAAAATCGCAAATGTTTAGTTTGTTTGTTTCGGTTAAATGTATGTGTGTTATGGGGTAAAACTAGTTAATTAAAGTGTAAAACTCGATTATAACATAGTTAAGAGATCTGCAAGAGATTCCATTTGATCCAGCGAGAAAAAATACATAGAAACCGACCCCATACTCGTTGGTTCATGGAGGGTCATCTTTCGAAAAAACCAACAATTTCATTGAAAAACGGACATTTTTTAACATTAAAACATTATTTTCTCCGCTAAATAACAAAATGAAAGTAAAATTGATAATACCGTTGGAAAGCATATTAGATGAAGCAGTTTTCATGAGATTTGCCAGTTTCCAAGATTCTTTTTAAAAGAGTAGTAAAGTTTTAACGATTTTCAGAAATATTATTTTTTCAAAATTGTCAATGTTTGAGCTGATTTGAGGGCCTTTGGATGGTACTTTTTAAGAACCCAAGTACACTATTCTTATAGGAAATTTAATGCTGATACTGAAAATGAGGTTGAAAGTTAAAATTAAATGAGGCAAAGTGGAGAAATCCGAGTTTAAAATGAAAAAACGCGGTATTCCTGAAAAAACCTTTAAAAAATCATATCTCGAGTACGGATTGAGATATAAATATGCGATTGGCGGCATTTTACTACATTTTTGATGTAGTTTCACCCAAATTTTTTTTTTTTTTGCATCTGCGAGGGAATCACCCTATATATCATTATCATGTATTAGTGCATTGTTTAGAATTACTAAACTTCCAGATTTTTTTCAATTTCCCTCAAGTTTATACTGATGGTAGTAAACAGTATTTTTTGTATTGACAGTTGGAGAAGTCAAACGGTCTGCAAGGCCGCGGTCCAACTCAGTCGAGGGGGTTTGGAACGAGAAGAAACCCGCCCGAAGCAGCAGCAGCGACCCGCCTCAAAGGCACAAAGCTGTCCGCCAAGATTCCTACCTCGCTGCTGTCCGAGCGCATGGTGAGATTATGTCACTTACAACCAGTTCTTCTCATGCAATTCTAGATTCATGCCTTCCATCGTGGCATGGTACATAAATGCCACACAATTCTCTTGCAAGTCCGGACTCGTTTTGTCTCTAAGACCATCTTTCCAAGAGTAGGCCTGGGGCAGTGACGGATTAATAGAATTTCGTGGGTGGGGGCGGAAGTCCCCAATCGGGGGTCTGGGGAGTATGAAATACCCCCATCAAATGGGGGGGTTGGGCCCTCCCCCAGAAATTTGTTGAAAAAAGATCTAACAGAACTAGCAGTTTTAGACCCACACTTTATATGTAAAAATTAAGATAAACATTTATTTGTACAAATATTAGCTTGGCTACCAAAAATCCATGTAAACTTAGAAAAAAAAAAATTGATTGAAACTAAAATGATTATAATTTTTTTGGCAAAATTATATATCGAAAAATACTGGAATGAAACAATAAACGCTGGAGTTATAAATCGATACTACACAATAACTTGATGTAATATTATTTATAAATTGCATATTTATATTTTAAACACAGGATTAAACAATAATACACTCTATATTTTTTCAATTTGCTTTATTTAGAAACGAAAACTTTTAATAAACACTCACGATAAAATTAAACGAGCAAAGTACATTTTTCATTAAATATGAAAATACAAATAAAATATTACCTTGTTGAAATTTTTTTATCTATTACTGGTAAAAGTACGAGCAAATCAGAATAATTTACTTCAATCGAAAAACATTAGTTGCAACCAGTTGAGAACACAAACATACCCCTATTAATAACAATTAAATGTAGTAGGGTTGGTTTAAGGGGATGACCATCTTGGTAGGCAACTCATCGTGGGTTATTAGTGTCCAAGTACTTTCGCCTATAATATTCCTCATCAGGGGTCTGAAATATAGATAACTATATGCTGCTCTTAGTCATAAGTCTTAGTACTAGGGTTCAGATCGTAAATAGTTGACTAGAGTGACAACTTTTGTGGTAGGTACTAATCAGTTGGGGTACTTGAAGGTTTGGGTTTGTTTGTTTTTGGTTTTGGATAATACAAAATCATTGTTGCGCCAGGTCGTAAATGGTATATATTAAATGATATTATAATATTGAAATTATGAGGCAATAGTAGAGAAGCAATATGTCAGGGATTGGGCTTGGTTGAGTAATGCTCATCTACCAGTACTCAATGATTATCCACTCTTTATAGTTTAAATTGTTTTTTTGCTACACACTATGTAATGAATTGTATAAATTATTTACTACATCAAACTTTTGCAAACCTCCACCTCATGGAACCACTACCAGGCAATAATTTCATTTCATACAATCAACAAGCATTGGTGAGTAGAGGCTAGCATCACTCAACCACGGCCATATCCCTAACTTATTAATTGCCCCTCTACTATTACATCATAATTTTAAGAACATTGTAGTATCATTCAATACAGACCAGTAAAAAAATAATAAAACATAATTAAAATAAATAAATTTAAAAAATAAAAAACCATTCTGCTTGCCTACTGCTCTCTCATCATCCATTCGTTGCTCTTCAACCCTTATAACCCTTGGCCTAAAATTACGGCGAATCATGAGCACTCAAATTTCAGGTTTAGCTTTATATTATAAGTAGACAACTGGAATCTACTGTGGGGAATATGTGAAATCCATGAGCAGCAATTCGAAAAAGCAGAACAATTAATAACCTGTAATGATTATTATATCACTTTCGCCGTGTCTTTAATTCACGTAATTCAAAATTCAGTGGACTTACAAGCTCCGATGTACCCAACAATTCTGGGCAATATTTTTCATATTCTTATCTTATATTAATGGAATTTTGCCACAGTATATGCCACGATGGAAGGCCTACTGCATCCTAATAAAAACTCATTTTTCTGCCACGCTTTTGATTTTGATATTTTGATTGGCCTCATAGTCATGTTAACTTTTATTTGATTTGTTTCACGCCAAGCTTTTGCGACATTTGCTGTATTTTATTGCCATCAGCCATCACGTTGCGTACAATTGTTTATTTAATCATATTATTCATGACATTGCATTATTCACTAGTATCGTTTTCATTTAATATGTCTAATATAGCGCTTCTTCTCCCTCCACACTGTTTTGGGATAGTTGATCGTGGATTTTGTTTGATTAATGCTGTTTAATATCGCATTATGACGTAGTTTTTTTTTCTTTATATTGCTTGAGATTGATGAGAGTTGTTTAGTATATAGTATTTACATAATGTTTTTTTAATTTGTTTATGTGTTGAATTTTCGTTGCAACACTCTGAAATTGGATGATGTAGGTATGCAACTTCAGTGAAAAAAATTGAAAATATTTTTAGGAAACAAAATCTTCTGTGTAAAATGGAAATTGTATAGTTAGATCGAGACGGCCCCAATTCTTTCCCTCTTTTTCAAATCACTTGAGAAGCTTCTTTGTGATTGTTGTTCGGAAGATCAAACTATTGCAATGTGAGAAACGAATAAATTGGTACCTACATACCATCACAATCACTATCGATAATGAGTGTTACCCATGGGTCAGAATTTATCAAATTTTTTTCCAGAATGTTTTTTGTGTGCGTAACTTATGGGAAAAGTGAAATGGTTCAGGCGAAATCCCGACTATTTACTTAGTTTCTAAAATTACCTACTGCACACTGGTGACGTCACATTTTGAGCTTCTCCCTCCACATATCTGCTCAAAAATTGACAAACTTGAATGGATATTATAGTATCCATAACTACTTCCCTGTTGCACTCTCGAGAGCAATCTTATAACTAACCTATTTTCTGGTGGCTAACCGACTTTTCGTATCGTGCGTTTTTTCCCCGGGTTGAGCTTATTATTATTACTTATTTCTGTTTTCTCTCCAATCAATTATGAGTAGACAACAGTGTTTTATGCAGTTATGTTATAATGCTAGGAATAAAGACGGGAAGAAACATTTCGTTTGTGATCTTTAGAGTAGAAAACTTTGGTTTGATGCTGCTGAGGTACCTTTCACTGTGGCTGATTAAGTTGTTGATAGAGTATAAGTTGAGTTGCACTCGTGCACTGAAAGAAAATGCTTTCAACTTGGCTCATTTTAGAACGAAAAAGAGCAGAATTGAATAGAAAATATAATAGAACTCGGTTGCTTGCATTTGTAAACAAAATGGTCGCTTATAGAGCCGGTGTTTCTTTGTACAGTCAAAAATGTACACACACAAAACAGCTGATCTACCTTCTCAAAACATCCACTAGGGTGTACTGGCGTCATTTCATCACGGTTGACGGTGGCGCACCTTGCGGCGTAGCGTTTCTCACCAATGTCATCCGTCACTTGTTAGGTTGTCTCAACGGACTCATGGATCTTACACTTCGTGTATCCAGCCAAGTGCACAGGTGACGTCATCAAAACTTTGGAATTTAGTTAAAAATCAACGACACGTGCCTCGCAAAAAAACTAAATAGGTATATTCTCAACTCAATCTCATCTTTCAAATTCAAATTTTTAAAAAATACGTGGGTAATGCTCATTGCGTCCTTGGAAATTCGCTTTACCCCTAAATAAATCCCCAAATCATAAAATATATTTATGAGTAAGCTTATCATAATGTCAAAACATAAATAGTGTTTGAAAATTAAATAGAAATTGTCGTGCTATAATTTCATTTTAGAAATATTAATAAACATGAGAAAGCTCATAAGGTCATGATGGATATAGCACAGTAAGTACGTATTTCAGGATTCTTAAATACTGATCTGTTGTCTGATCTGAAAAATTGTCGCAATGATTGATTTTAATGTATAGTTATCATGAATAGCATCATCTATAGCATGAGATGCTCGGAATGCTCATCTTATGAACTTTTAAATGTTGTGATTTCAACCCCGACAGTAATTGAATTATTCTATGATAGGTACATGACAGCTGAGTTGGAGGGGGCCTTTCTGTTACAGGCATTGCTCTCTTCTTATCCGATATTCAAAAAACCCTGATCCGTATATGATTTTCGTCTCACGAATTACTTTTATTAATTTTGCATAACAAATTGCACACTTGTTGACAAATTTGGCGCGGGGAAAAGTTAGTCACTCAAGGAAAAACCATTTATTGCCACCTTTGCACAGCTTTCATCATTATTTATTTGATGTAAATTTATTTTTAGTTCATCTCACCAAACAGCAACATCAAGATTTCATTTATATTCAAAATACATGTAAAATTGGTCTTTCATTTTCCTATCCGTTGTACTCATCATCCGCCTAGGCACAGTTATTTTGGATTACTAAACTAGAAGATCTCTCAGATAAATTCCGAACACACTACATCACTACTGATATTCCATTCAGTGTCCCAAAATGAGAAATTTCCCTCCCCCATTTTCTTCAATTGGAGTAAAAAAGTAGAATATAAACCTACTCATATGGGTACTTCCTTGCAAGGAATATCGGTACTTCTTGCCTTTTCTAGTGGGCTATCAGAGGTACAGGCTATAGAGCCCTGTTTCTCTTGTACAAGGTGGGGCAGTGAAGAAGAATGTTTTTCAAAATCTCAAAAAATTGTCAAAATTTCCATGTTTAAAAAATTATTCTTGTTTTCCTGTAGATCAGTCATAGAATTTACGATACACAATGATGAAAAACTACGATGATTTATAGTGACCACGATCAGCAAAGCATCACTGCAGCCTTCTTGGAACTTGGCCACCACTACCTGCAGCATCGCTCTGTTGACCATAGTGGCTACCATGCGAATTGCTTCCTACAAATGATACAGAGTTCTTTGGATGATGTCCCTATACAAGCGCCTTCAGGTGTCCCCTCAAGAAATAATCATGTTTCGACAGGTTGGGCAATCGAGGTGGCCACCGAATGTCCCCAAACGAGGAAATCACACGACCTGGAAAATGGTGGAGAATAACGAGCATTGATGCGTGCGCAGTGTGGGCCGTTGTCACATCTTGCTGGGACCAACCAATTCGGATTGGGATTCGTCTTCGTCATTCATCTTTGTCAGGCAAGAAGGAGTGGTTGATCATTTCAGCATATTGCACAGAGTTCTCAGTTGCAGCTATCCCATATCACAAGTGATTCCCAGTATGGGAACAGCCAGTGGCCACCTCGTTCCCCCGTCCTATCGAAATGTTATTATGTCTTGTGGGAGCACCTGAAGGCACGTGTATACCGGCATAAGCCTCGAACTCTGCATGTAAGCAATTTGCGTGGAAACCACAACGATGGGCAGAGTGAAGCAGGAGAGAGTGGTGGCCAATATCCAAGAACGGCTGCAGAGGTGCATTGCTAATCATTGCCACCTCATGTCAGATGTTGTTTTTAACCATCAAGTATTGTAAATGTTATGAACTGATACCCGAAAATAACTATTGGTGTAAGTGAAAATGGACCATTTTATGATTTGTTGAAAAAACGTCCGTTCTCACCGCCCTCCACCCTGTACTTTTTAACATTGCGCCACTGTCCACCTATTGTAAGGTGGTTACTTTTTTACCTTCCACACACCACATTCCCTGAATTATGTTTTATTATTTGCACACTTTTTTTGAAAGTAAATGAGTGTTTAGCGTGTAAAGAAGAAAAGAAGAAGAAAGAGCGGGAAGGACGAAAAAGTCTGGATGAGGCGCCGGAGATCCGAATTCTGGAGGCGTCGCCCGTCAAGCGGC
The DNA here is from genome assembly GCA_030762985.1 of Adelphocoris suturalis. Lineage (NCBI taxonomy): Eukaryota > Metazoa > Arthropoda > Insecta > Hemiptera > Miridae > Adelphocoris > Adelphocoris suturalis. The sequence continues at coordinate 163,271,183 of CM061040.1, forward strand.
CCCAGCGCCCCACCAGATTGGATTTGCCTCTCGCCAACTCGCCTTCGCCCGGTACAGGTGGGGAAAGAGATTCCAAAATCCTCAATACGACCAATCGACAATTTTCCCCATGCTTTATCGAAATAACTCAAAAACCTGGGACTCTGAGCCTTACTTGTGCAATCTTGGCAGCCACCCTCTGTTCTCTTGTTTCACACCCTACAGTTTCATTTAATGCCTTCTTGTGTTGATTATGTCTGTAGGTCCCTTTGGCCTTTTGTACTCTCTGTGCCTGCTCTCTAACTTCTTCGTTTCGTTGGGGTACCTACTGAAAATAGTTTCTGGCCATTGGTGGATCTATTCAGCTGCTTGGAAAAGTCAGTTGGAAAAATCAGAAAAGATTTCAACTTGAAACTGACGTCCAATATTCTCTAACTTACTTTGCTGATTAATTGTGTACAAACAAGCTGTAGAAGCACAACAGATCCAGTTGACGTCCTTGTACTATTTTGAAAATTCATTCATACCTGTGCTTTTTGAAAAAGTTTCCAGTCTTTTATCAACATAAACGAGCTTCAGCGGCTTTTCTGTCAGTATGAACCATTGCATCTATCCTACTACTCCTACAGTGTCCAACAGAAACGTAGCAAATTAGAAATCTTTCACATTTTCCTCTCTATGTTTTAACGGCTCCTGATTTCTTTGATTGAACATTGGGATCCACTTGTATGTTGGGAGAACTGTGCCATTTGCGCTGCTTAAAAGCACTAATGGTGAATGCCAATTTCTACCTGTTCGGCAATGTCCCGGGAGTATGCTCTGACTTTCTTTCATTTTTTGGAGACTGAGCCTCAAAAGTCTTGTGTAGCTGAAAAATACGTAAATACGGAAACGCTTTGTAGTAGACATGAAAAGGATTGGATGGCACCAACGATAATCGTACATTCCAGATCAAGCTTAGCGGCAGCATTTTCTCTGATTTTGTGTGGACTCTTCAATCTGCTGAATGCTGGTTAGCTGGTGGTGGTTTTTCCGACTTCAGTTGACTTCAATGAACACGGCACGTCCTAGTCCCTATAGAAGAATTTATTCACTTACAAGTTCCATTCGATTGGCCAGGGCTTTTGCTATCAATTTTCCAGTTGTAAAATTATGTTGTATCATTATGAGAAGAAAAACAAATTTGTGACTTCTTCGTAACACCAGTTGAAATGATTCGTTTCCACATTACTGAATCGTCATTTATCCTAACCAATGAGTGTATTTTAGCTTACAAATTGAATCCTAATTTGTGGATAAGTTAGGCAGGCTATAGATGTTTCTACACTCTCACCTCTGACGTACATTACCTACCAACGCCTCCATATTTTCGTAAACTAACCCTCTTCATCTGTTAACTGAGCTGCTGACCACATGAAAACAGATTCTTTAGGAAATAACTAACCAATTCACTGAAATTTGATTCTGTCCAAAAATAATCACTGTTGGTACCTACCATCAAAGCATGCTGGCATTTGAATGTAAATAGTTTGCTTGGCGCATGATTTGACCGCTAACTCTGCACCTGTAATGTATTTTGAGTTGATGTTTATTTTTATTCTTCTTTTCATTGTTCTCATTCTCAAATATATTTCATTGCAGCCATCATCTCCGTCTGGTGAATGTAAACCTTAGTATCGTCATTGCCATTTTATTATAAGAGCCTATTTCTACATTCCATTTATTTGATTATTGAACTTGTAATGCTACTTTCTGTGTATCAGGGTGTGACAGCTTTTACCAAGTATCATTAAGGAAATCACATTACTTATCTCTTGTTCTATGCAAACGAATAATAACAATAATTCAACTATTTTCCACCACAATTTATAGGATCTTGGCATTCCAGTTTGTTCTGGTTGCTGTTCTGGCATTGCTGGATCATTTTACTTGGTGGGGTAAAGTACAAACTAAAAGAAGTAAATCACTCGCGACAAGTTCTGAAAGCCCATTTTAATGATGATAACGGAAATTAATGAAGAACTTTGTCAATTTCCACTAAAAAAATAGTTACAATGTTTAACAATTTGTTACAAGAGTTACAATGATTAGCATTGTAGGTACCTGATTCTTAATTTTCGTAGTAATAGATTAGGAACGTTTTGCTTATTGGAGTTCATTATTAGTCTTTATAAAATAACAGTTACTTATAATATGCTTATCATTTAATTCTGCGTATCCGGTCATTGATTACCGAAATCATGCTGTGTGAAACATTGATTTGCCTCATAATGTTTGGAATTTCTAAAATACTGATCCCTTGGAACCAACCTTTTATTACCTTCGTAGGCTCAACTTTTCAGTAGGTTTCAAAGCAATCACTTAATCTACGTACCTTAAGGCTGTGATTCGTGCTGCGTCATAAATAATGTTCTCTTGGTACGCAGGTGGGACCCCCAACAGTACTCCTGATTCCGAGACCCGATTAGGGGACCTGCAATCCCCACTAGATCTGGTAGTGAAACGAGCGAAACCCCAGTATTCCGAAGATCAAGGTGAGCCATAATATATTTTTCTAGTCCTTCATCAATATCGTTATTCCATCCCTTGTCGCGCGTGTAACAGCGGAGAAGTGAATCGTGTGACGTCAAGAGAACTCGGTGACGTCACACAATTACCTGATGTCTTGTGTTCAATAAAAACCTCTATTCTAGCATTTGAACCCGTGTTGCTATGTTAAGTTTGAAGAACTTGCTTAGTTCATGAAGTATATTAATTTTTGGCGTAAAATACTTTGTAAATCCCTCTATCACCTCGTTTAATGTCTTTAGAACTTGCTCCGGTTTCGGACACGCTCCGTTTTCATCCTTAGTGGTTATTTATCATGCACGAAGGTATTGTAAATTTCTATACCTTTCGGTCCTAGTTGGTTGAGTAACGTTGTTGGATTTTGATGTTGTTAGATTTGCTTTTCTTCTTTGCTGCTACCAAATAAATATTGAAGCTTTGGAGCCAGTTTTCCCATTCTTGCTTCATGTTCATTGCTTCAAAATTTATGGGGAGTGGGCGGTTTTGCATCTCCTATCGTGGTTCGTAGGTTTGGCGGTGGCTGGGCTTCACGTTATGCTAAGGTTAGATTCGCGATTTTCATCCATTTACATCCGCGAAAAGATTGATTATTCACGAGAAACTGGGGAGAAGAAATGAGTTACCCGGGTTCATTAGCTAGAATGTAGGTTTTTATTGAACACCAGACATCAGGTTATTGTGTGACATCACTGAGTTCTATTGACGTCTCACGATTCACTTCTCCACTGTTACAGCGCGAATAGTTTTCCCGAACAAGTTAGGCTTGCGGTTTGTTATTTTCAAGTAGGTACCAACCTTTGATTAAGGGGGAAAAATTAACACCCCTCAAAATTAGTTTCATTACGTTTCAAGATGCGTAGAATCCAGAAGACAAATTGAGAGAAAACCAGTCCGTTCGCCCTCCTAAGGGTCTCTGAAACCACTTGACGAAAGTTGTAAGAAACTTGGGTGAAAAATCACATAATGTGGGATCGCTTTCGATCAACCCTAACTGGTAGGGTTGAAGGGCTAAAATATTTAAAAATCGAGATCTCGAAAACTTCCAGAATAAGAGTCATGATTTTTGGTTCTCATTGATAGATAGGTATCATTCCAAAGATACGTACGAAATCATACCCATATGTACCGTATCTATATGTATGATGGGTACTGTTCCTCAGTTCGCTCTCCCTAAGGGCTAGAACATTGACAGGGAAAATTATCATATACTTGAGTGAGGAGCACCAGTGTGAACGTAGTAAAAATCGTCAGCTGAATAATTTCAATTGAATTCTCACTTCACGAAATTGTGTCTAATATAACTTTTGTCATGATGGTCAGTGACGCGCTGTTTGGTGCTTTATTTCATCTCTAAATTTTATCATTAATTTAGGGGTGGAAAATGGACGTTTGAGAATATTAGGAAGAAACTATTAAAAGCTAGAAATGAAGTGATCAATTGGGGATTATATGATTCTCCAAGTGCTGCGGCCGATATGCGTATCCCGCTTGATTAAGTAATTAATTATTGATTAGAGGAGTAGATATTTAGCAGGTGTGATAGGTCGGCCCTAGCTCGGTGGTATTTAATGCAAAAGAGAATTGATAAGACCTCGAGTATTGTTGTGAAGCACCATAGGGGTGCTAGTGACGGGCGCTGTTACACAATCCCAAATTCCAAAATAGAGTCTTCTAAGGTGAAGGGGCATTTTCGGAATGTTTCAAATGTTGAAAATTTGAAGTCTGACTGTGTCGAAGACCTCTTTTCGCAAAGTAAGAGTTAAGTTCGCAAGTTGGAGAGTCACTGTCTACCATTCTGTTGTATAATAACTTAATAAATTTCATTTTTGATGACGTACTTACCTACCTATGCAAGTTAGCTTTAGATTGAAACTTTTGAGTGGTGGGAGATTCAGGGAAAAGTGAAAACTGACTTTGTTATTCTATCATACGACTAACTGTAGTGTCTTCAACGTAAATTAAAATTGGTAAAACTTGTAATAGACCGCAAGGTTATTGCATACGATGAAATCATCATACCTACCTACTTATGTAAATACCTATTTATTTTGAATCGCCTTTCGCCAAATAAACGCGTTGTGCACTTGAATATTCATAGCTGCCCCTGGCTCACCCCGTGTTTAGTCATTTTTCTGGATAATGATTGGCGGCTCATCTCGGTATTTTTGTCCATTCAGTATCCTCGGATTCGTTGGAATGTTAACGGTACCCAAAAGTACGTTTTGTTATTATTTTGCGAAAGAAGCTTCAACTTTTGGTATGTAGGTGTTTGTTCCAAAGGTCCACAAAACTTACTGCAACGTTTTCATCAGTGAATATTTTTTTATAATGATTAGCATTAAGATATTGTCACTAAGTTGAGTTAATTTGATGGTTTCTTCTGTCAGACTATCAACTAGACAAGAAATATTGACCACTTTATTTTAGAGATCCATTAACAATTATTGTCATGCACTCTTTCCTATTAATTTTTGGCCAGCCTAAACTAATTTTGTTGTAGGAACACTCTTTTTTCTGGGGACAAAAGCAGAGTAGAAATTTTGAACATTTGGAAAAGGGTAGTAGAGACCTGTACCAATATTTGTGACGTCACACAAGTGGCCCCCGTATATCTCTGAGGATAATTGATGTGGGCAGTTCCCTGTCCAATCACAGACCTGTTCGTATGAAACAGCTGCAAATATTAACATTTCTTCATAAAATAGGCACAGGTACTTCATTTCTGTGTTGCTTCAATTAGTGTCTTTGAAAGTACCTACCTACATATTTCTGGAATTGTTTCTGGAAAACATATGTAGGTTGTTTATTGATTCATTGCCATGATCGCCATGTAATAGGTGATCTTTCTCATCAGTGTACTTTTTCTTCATGTTATATTCCACAGGTAGGTGCTCTCAGAAAGACTCTTATTTTTGTGTGGTGCCCCCCCCCCTCCCCACGAACATGATTTGATTAGGAGGGTTATCTATATATATGTGCTGCAGTTGTGTTTCTTTGTGTGTCATTGTGAGTACTAAATCGCTGCTTATTATGGAATTTAATTATTTTGTCAAGTATGACCGCTCTCTACGTCATGTTGATTTCTCCAGGATCTGAAGATGAGAGAGCTACTAGAAGAGTTTCATACCTCAAAGCCACCCGAATCGTGATGGACAGCGACTTGGAGCTCAGTGATAACGAACCTCCTTGGAGCCCTCATGGAAGGTGAATATATCTTCTTTCTTGCCTAATCAAAACTCGTTTCATTAAAAAGCCATGCGAAAGTTTTTGTTGAATCAATAAAAGAACCGTGGTCTTTTATTATACTATTTTGGTATGGATGATATTTGAATGAAGTTGGAAATTATTTTCTTGCTGATTAATCTTTGTTATCTTTAATACTCGAATCTGTTTTAGTTCCTTCATGTAGACGTGGAGGTAGTAAGCCCACGTTCTTGGATGAAATTACTAAGCATTTCCCAATGGCGAACCTTTATCCTTCATTTTGTCATCAGTTATCTTACAGATACTTTGTTTCATTTGGTTTGGCTTCTGTTCTGTTCTGGGGGGAAAAAACCTATTTTGTAACAGTCAGTAAAAACGTCCTTTTTGGTACACGAAACTTGATAATTAGTTTAGGGGTGAAAAATTTGTTGTTGATTATCGCGTAGATAATGTCTCGAACGACCAGAACTGTTCCTCAGAAATTACGATCAGATGATGGTTTTATCACAGTTTGGAATTTCTCGACATTGAACCAAGTTAGTTGTAGCACAGCAATGTTGTAATTTTCCCCCTCAAACTGGTTTGATAATATGCGATATTATAATGCATGTAAACAAAATCAAAACCAGTGACTTAGTTACGAAAACAGCTGTACTATAAAGTTATATGCAATTGTATGTTTAGAACTTGAGTATTAATTAATGAATTTATTTTATGCATACAGAGATGCTGTTGCTGTTAGCTTGAATACCTGCGTCTTAAAAGTGACTTTGTTCCTCCTTATACACTGTCCTTGTCGATCTAGATTAAAAAACTTAATTTTGAACATTTTCAATGTTTTCATGATGACGTTTCAGAAACGTAGTGGTGCTGTATGGGTTAAGTTAATTTAGGCTTTTCAGAATATAAATTATTTTAACTAGTCTGAAATCCAGACCTCAGTCCAGCGGAAGTGTCTTCGTTTGCAAGAAATTTGAGAAACAAAGTCCAAATGGAACAAAATTGAAAGTAAAAAAACAAAGGTCATAATGGAAAACAAAATTTACTCTGCTTTTGTTGAAAACAGAATTGTTCTGTGTTTCAAAAGTTATATTGAATTCCATTTTTGGTGATATTAGGTGGGTATTAAACGTTTTCAATTGTACGAGTATATCCTGGACAGTTAAAAAGCTTCTTTGTATCTCATGAGGCTTTCTTGAAGAAAAAGAGGTTGCAGTAAGAGACCAACGATAATTTCACCGCCGATTATTTATTTGCGATCGCAGCGTTTTGTCTGTAAAATCGTAAGACATCTTCTGGCTAGCAAAATCAACTGCAATCAGTACTGTACATAAACAGAACGTTACTGAAGATAAATAAGCTTCACCCTAAGAATTAAATATAAACAACACTTTACCTTCGGTTATTGGTCTCTTTCCATGGAGTACCGAAGTTCTTTTCTGTGGGGAAAAAGCAATCGTCGAATGGCCACTGTCACTGATAGTATTAACAAGGATGCAATCCTTGAAGAAGTAACATAGTTCTTGTTCATAAAAACTAAATAGCTACTATATCCACTCAAACACACCAACCGGCTGTTAGGGATATGCATAACTTACTATTGTCTGTAAGTTGGAAAATCAACAAACTTAAATTTAAGTATTCTTTCCTAAATGACAATCCTGACCTATAGACAGTTTCACCAGTCTCAAGATAACACAATATTGCTGCAGCTTCATTTGGGTAAGGAGATTTACGTTTGTTGATCATCCAACTTATTTTGAATAAGTATTTGGTTGATTTATTTCGTTTATTTGTTACTTTTACGTCTTGATGTGTTTGGATAGATATAATTGTAAGTTTGTTATTTGTTTGTTATGCAGAAGAACTGTATTATTTATTCCTGTGTCGTATCAGTTGGACTCCTGGTTATACCAGATAGAAAGCTCGTTGATAGTAAAGACATTGATACTCTGTTCCTAATTAAAAATATTATATATTATATTATAACATTAATACCGAAGGTATGGTTTTGTTTGTATTTGATTTTTAGGATCAAGTCTAGTTATCTTTAGAACGGTAGTTTCTGAGTGTGAAACCGATTTCAGTTCACTGCTCTCTGATAGGCTGAAGATGACCTGCGAGTTTGTGGACGAAACGTCACATCCATCAATAATTGTTGATCTCATAGTGCAGCCTCTTTTTCCCAGATATCCTTTCGGTGGTGACCGACAAAGATATACCCTATTTCCAGAACTCTCAACATGAGTAGTTTGCAATTGTATTTTATATTGAATTAAATTTGATATAGTAAGAAAGTCAAACATTGAAGCATTGGTTTCTGATGGTGTGTCTATTGTTTCTTGTCTGTTAAACATCATTGTTAGATGTATAAGTTTAATTTAGCTCTGGCTTGGAACATATTGGGAACTACAACCAGCTTTCAAGTGTGTATCTTTTCTTGGAGTATCTTGTTAACGCTTCGAATTGTTGCTGGTTTGTTGATATCTCCATTGATACACAGTTTGAATGATGATGATTGTGGTTATCATCTGGTTTGTACGCCTACAGGGGCTCGAGGAAGTGGAGGCCGCCCCTCTTCCCGGATGACATTCAGAAGATTATCCGTCTCTTTGAACCGTTGCCTACGATTTTCGACTCATGGTTGGTTTTTGGACCTTTCAAGAACCGGATAGATGGTTCATTTTCCGTAACCAACCTCCTCAACCCAATTTTTGTTTAATCTCGGGGTCATTCCATACCCAACCTGGGGAGGGTCTCTTAGAAATAATTTCTGTGTGAACGGGTAAACAATAATTACACGAAGAAAATTAATAATTTTAGATAATAATCACTCATGAATTAACATAATATTTTAGTGATTATTAACGAGGAATAATGTTACAATTGCTCGTACTGCAGTATTAAATTATTAATGTAGGTACATATGATTATTTATTATTACCTACCAACAGTCAAAAATAAGCAGTTTCGTGTCAGTTCTTGAATTGAAAATCCATTTTCATAGCATTAGAGTAGGATAGTGTAGTATTACAAATAAAATTCGAACATCAAACGAAAACATTAGCCGGTATACGGAATTGTTTGTGAAAAGAAGATAATGCAAGCCTCATTATAGTTCGTTTGAGGCTCAAAATAAGTTCGTCAAGGGTTAGGTTTTGGCAGATTCCGAATAATGGAAAGAAAGTTTATACCATTTAACGCGTAAAATAGGAGAAGAAAGTTGAGGTGAGTTGAAGAGAAAAGGATTAAAGCGAAAGAGTTGAACTAGGAAACTTCTCGTTTTAGTTGAAACACTCAAGTTCACTCTTGATGAACCTTTGGGATTGTAAAAAACTGGATGTGATTGTGGGAAAGTTGTTAAGGAAAAAGTTCGTTTTTGGAGGATATTTCTCCATAATTAGTAGAAAGATGACAGATAAAATCTATTGGGTGGGCTATACAATGTATCCCACGGAATATACCCCCTTCATTTCCCTTGAATTCAGCGCAAAAAATTGAGACCAACGCCATTCTTCATATTTTTTTACGTAGATCTCAGGAAAAATAATTGCGCCAGAAGTTGCGCAAATGACAAAAACTTTGTTTTTTAGATTGGGAACCCCAATTTTTTATTGAAGTTTCGAATTCTACGTGAAATTTCATGAGGAAATTACCCATCATCGATACTCTTCTTAGGAATCAGAAAATAATTATGGTAACCCGACATCTAAATTTGTTAAGAAATAAAAATAGCCAAATTGGTTCTTCATTTTGACTTTACCGAGTTTCCGATGGAAAATTGAGTGGGTTATGGAATGACCTCTGTACGAAATCCGTAATAGCTGTTAATCTGTGTCTGAGATTACAGGACTGTTTGGTAATTTTAGAGTTTGACCTCGATATTCCCGAAGCCCTGTCATCTAGTTTTTCCCTTGGTTCAAATACTTGTAGAATCGTATTGCTTCATCATTATATACGCGTCGGACGTTGGCTAATCATAAAATACAACTTGATTTCTCGTAGATGAGTTTTATGTATTTAACAGTAGGTACCTACTACTAATTCCTCTAACGTGGAAAGGAAAGTTATGGTTGCGTTTAGCGTGATAACTCTGGGTATTGATTATCTTATGTGCAGAACATTTTAGAATCCTTTTCGGTACTAGTCTGGGCCACATTGGGATAAGGACACCTCAACGCCTGCCTTTGATTCATATCTTAACTCGCTTCTGTGCCATATGAAAACATGACTGCATTGAAAGGTTGAAATTTAGGCCAAAGGTATTTCCAATCAAATTATATCAAATTTGGACAAATAATAGTTTTTCCACGTCCCTATAATCACTTCGACTATAAGGCCCAGTTATAGTAAATTTCACATCGGATATGATTGATTCTTCGTTGATTCTTAAAATTTCTTTCCCAATAGATTCCCTTAGGTTATATTTTTGCTTCCTCACTACCAAAGGTAGGAAAGCTTTGTGTTCGTGATTGAAGTTGAAAAAAGTGCTGTCCTCCAAAATCAAAATTTCCACTTGCTTTTTGCGTTTCAGAGATTGCTGATCAATTTTGGTTCCGTGTCTGTCTGTCTGTGGTAAATCCTTGTCGCCCCCAAAACTATACCAAGTTTCGGTTCGATTCCGATGAAATTTTCAGGGATTGTACGAGTCAGCTTTTGGACGGTACCCTATAATTTTCAATGTCGTCGAATCAACAATAGCTTGTGCGCATGCGCAAACGTGAATTTCTCATGATGTTGGTTTCTTATCATCTGTTGGTCCGATTTCGTTCAAAATCGGTAGGTAATTGGAAAAATACCCTGTAAATTATATTGTGATTGGTAGAGAAACCATTGCGCTTGCGCGAAACTAACATCGATTGACACTGGCAAAATTCCGAATCTAATGGAACGATTTTGATGAAATTTCCAGGGATTGTGCTGGATAGCTTCTGGACGGTCCACTATAAATTTCATTGCTGTTGGTCTGTGCACAAGCACAACATTAATTTCTTGTGACGTTGACTTATCAATCATTTCGACTCGTACTTCGTTCCTCAACTAATTCTATGTGAGGAAGCTATTCTGCCCACCCAACTTGCCAGACGTTTTTCATTCGTTGCTGTAAGCGTAATGTGCAATAAATAGCCTCTAGCGTATTAGGATTTACTCCAATATTCATCGAAAAGCCATTTAAAATAGCTATAAGTTTGTCTTATACATTCTTTAGTGAGTTCTGCTGATATAAACAACAGTACTTGCCGACTGTCCTCATCTCAGACACAGCTTTGGTTGTACTACTAAAACTTTTATTCTACCCCTCGCTTAGTTGGCCCTTTTCTGGTCTTCTCTTCCATTCTCAGTATCTACTCGTATCTTACCTGTTTCCCTAAACATGTGATATCCCAGCGTATTTCTATTTTCTCTATTTATTCAATGTTCATTTTTATCTGGTTGGTTTTGGGCCTTTCTTTCTAAATTCCATGCTTCACGTACCGAATTTTTCAGACTAATTATTTCGATGTATTACGTGTACCTAGTAGTTTCTGATTGTTTAACTTGCACCTTGAAGCTTTTTGCTAATGTCTTATGTTTTTCATATTTTCTGATATTCGATGAGGTTGTTAGTTTTTAATATTTTTTACACTTTCCATACCTAATCCATTTATTGCCTATTTCCTTGATTTGGTAGATTTGGTACTCATCCTTATTGAATAAGATTTTGTTCGTATCCTCGAATCATCTATTTTACGATGTGTACATAAAGAGAATGGTACATAGAGAAAATTGTACATACTATTAGGCTTCAACTTTATTTTACTTATTACTTTATTTTAATATTTCTTTCTTTAATAACACACTCTCCCCTTTCCAAATCTCCTGATTGTAACCCTTGTCTGTGGTTTCTATCGTTGTTATATTCAAGATCTGTTCTGCTATTCGGATTTTTACTGTTTACATTAGCAGTAGATTGAAATTCTCTTCTTTGTTATAGCGGTGTTGTTGCGGTCCCTGCGAAAGACGGTGAAACCATCATAGAGGGCCAACTCTACTGCAAAGTGACGCAAACTGACGGAAAGGTACAGTAATACCGTATCATTGACGTTTTAATTTTTCCAGTAACTTGAAAAGCCAAATATAATTATGCAATCGACAACAAAACATTTCTCTTGAGGAGATGTACATCATCTTGACTCCATCGGTGTAGATATATGTATAAATCAATGCAGTAAACGAACGTAAAATCCCTACTCCCACAAGGATGTATATACACGTTTGGAAAAAAGTCTTTATTGATTATTTTTTCTAGGGACGTTGCCGAGTTTTATATACTACAGTATTCAAAAGATCTAATGAGGGGTGGTATTCGGAAATCTATGAATCTTAAAGAAGGTATGCGGTTGGTAATCAACACTCTCAGAATGATTTTTCTTTCGTTGAAATGATAACGAAACCTCTGACTACGATAACGAACTTGATCTTAGATCTATAGAATTTTGTAATGGCTTTTAAACGAAAACCGCTGACGTTTTGTGAGTCACAAAACATTCATTGCAGATCTTGGATCTTATTTGAATGCAGGTTGATACTGAGCTTGGTGGTAAGAGGAGGAATCTGGCATGATATGTGTCATCCCTGGTGGTGTGTGCGTAGGATATTAGGACTTGGACCCTCATTATTTCTGTACTCAGTATCTGTGAACTTACTATCATTCGATCGAGGAATCACAATCACTACCTCCTCTTGATTACCTACTTGCCCTGGTCTTAATATGCGCAAGATTAAATGTAGACCTATAAAGTTAGGAGTTTTGATAAGACAATTTACTGGCAGATTGCAAAATGAAAAAGAGAGCAGAGACATCAAACCCTTCTTATAATCAACCGAGATTTTGTGCTTGCAGATTACTAGACTGCTTTTGTGTTGATTGATCATATTTGAAGAAATCAGTGGCCCGTTATCGAAATTTCCATGTAGAATTTCCTCAAGTTCTTGGTCAAAACACTGTTTTTTGTCAAACAGTTGTATTTGACTAGGGGTCGTTATAGGATTAACTAGTGGTCTTATGGAAATTCGCTGGGTTCCCATTGTTCTACTGTCATTAGAGGTCTGTTCCGAGTATCAGATTCAAATCTCAAAATAGTGTTGGCTTCGGGCGCCTGTACGTAGTATTATCTCCATACATCTTGGATCTTGCTAATATTTCCATGTATACTATATTCTAGAACGATATTTCATATCCCTATACAAACTATTGTGAGAGGAGAACAAATTTTCCGTAGTAATTTTGTAATAATAGTAATTTTAACAGTATTTTTTGTTATTACAAAATAATAGTGAAAATAAAAATTAATGTCTGCATACACAAGTAATTGTTATCAGTTTTGGTGGAATTGTTCGAGATTGCAAACTAAATTAGATTAAAAGGTTAAATTAGTTACAAAATCAATACAAAAATTCAAAATGTAACATTGACCTCACGGTAAAACTCCTCAGAACTTCTTTGAACTACACTTTCTCCACCAAATCATTCCTCTTGCAAATGAATTTATCATAAAAAGCATCAAAAGTTCTTTGATTTCAATTGTACAATTCATTATTTCCAATATATTGAAGGCTTTGTTTTCATTTAAATGAAGCATTTAAAAGGTCCAATATACTGGTGGGAATACCATATTTTTTTGCATTTTTGTATTTATAGGTTGGAATATTTGTAGACATTGTTTATTTACGGTGTTTATAAGCGGTTGTGCCTGTAATATAATCTTATATTTCACAGAAAGCGCATGGACGATCTTGGAGGGTCGTGTGGGCAGTGCTCAGGGGTTCGACTCTCTTCCTTTTCAAAGACAAGAAAGACGCCAACGCTGAGGTGAGTACCTATCATATAATCTCACCAACTCGCTGCTAAGATGGTTGATGATGATATAATGTGGAGATTTTGGGTGGTTTGATTAAATATGGAGACTTCCAAAGGGCTAGAAGTGGAATGATCTCTAAAGATTACCTCACTCTTACCTCGTAGCAATAGAGAATAGTAGATCATTTGGCCTGGTGAATATCCACATTATATCTGCATGTGATCATCTGAGCTGCGATATACAAATTTTTTCAGTAGTTCTACCTCAGTTGCAAGAACAACGGTTGTTCACCTAGGGTACTCTTTTTGAGAATTCTGATACGTTGTCAGACTTTCAGTTTTCATAATAAATCAAGATCTTCGGTGACGTGCAGTCAAATTGCATTCTCCAACGTGTTCCAGTTATGGCCTCACGGGGACTATAATCCTTATTTGGGACAACTATGAATCGCCTTGATGCAATCTATATTACACATGAAAGCAACAAGATTCATCAAAACAACACATTTAATACAAACCCTAAATATGGTTTGCACTTTTTCGTAGTTAAGGTTGTATACTGTTAGGTAGGTACTCGCTTAGGTAAACAAATGCAGGTAGGTACCTATTTCATTGTAGTACTGGGCAATCTTCACCATAGTCAAGCTTACCTATGTTGTAGATCTTTTCCAAGTTATTTGCGAACCGTCAACATTGGTTCTTAAATGCGAGATATGCATATCGTACGTATCGAATCGTTGACACAGTATCTCCCACAAAATGTGGAAGTCTGATTTACATACCTACCTGTGTAGTTCTTCACGTAGTTCAGCAAGTCCCGCGTTCTTTCTGATTATGTTCACGATCGTTACTACTTGATTAGGTTCCGTTGACACATTGATACGTTTAGCTCTTGCCTACCTACAGTGTATCTTCCGAATGATGCAAGATCCTGCGTATAAGTAAACAATAGAAGCGCAGACCCGTTAGCGTCACCAGCCAGCCCTGCGGGTGTTCTTACCGACGTTTTATGACACCATTGTCCTTCCTTACTCGCCTTCCTCTTCATCCACCTAGTGGTGCTGTTTCTTCTCAATCAAAACTTCGGGCATCGGATCCTAATCACAATCTTTTCTGTAGGCTTTCTCCGTAATTTGTTTTAACAACCTAATCCTTTTGTTCGGATTACAGATTATTATCAGCTACATTCATCTTTTTCAACTGCCTTTGTCCGTAGCGTTCTTTCCGATTCTGATTAAATCAGGTGGACGGACCTGAATGACGTCCAGGCCTCGTATATTATTGATATCAAACTCATAATAGCCATTTCTCGTCACCTTTGCCCTCCCTCAATTCCAATTCGATTTTGTACCACATCTGCATTTCTATCTTCTGGCCGCTATTGATTCTTCCCAGCGGCCTATATTGTAGGTTTTTGTATTATCTCAGGCTGGTATCCATCCTGCTGTTATATTCTGGGGATAGAGAGTGAAATTTGCTTTCAGAAATCTCCTTCATTATTCTTTATCTGGATACTTACCCGAAGACTTTCTCCAATGTTGTCTCATCAGGACTTCACATGTATAGTGGGTAACTATTAATGATTTTTTTCTTCTCTTAAACCGATTCGTGAAAACGTTTGATGAGGAAACAAATATTTTAGCTAATTTTACGTGAGAAAATCATGAAAAGAAAAAGCCTTGGGTATTTACATAGAAAATGCCCATCATGTCTGCGGATCATCAATTTGTCTTAGAATCAGATTTGAAGATGTTTCTTCCTTGGCGTCTATCTGATTTTTATCAGCCTTGTTAAACCTCGTGTTTTCAATCAGTATGAAGTTTAGATTTAAAAATATTGTCCCTATTGCATGTTTTTAATGGTTTTTATAAAGCCATACACCCACAATGGCCGTGGACTATGGCTGTGGAATATGTTTAGTGTATTGGAATACATTCGAAATGTACCTACCTAGGTGTACAATCCGGACTGAAAATTTGATAATCATTCAAAAAGTATGTAATGGCGGAACTGGAAAACCTAATAGACCCGTAAGTGGGAATACTTTTACTTGTTGTCAATTGTTTTGTGAACAAAATAAGGCTATGCGGGGTGTCCCAGGTCACTGAGATAACACCCCCCCCCCCCCTATCAAGATGCTGAATTTTTAAATGGGGTATTTCTGTGGGTGGTACCTATATAGTGGTATAGATACCACTATAGTACAATTATGAATGGCGAACCATTGTAATCAACTGGTTGAGCTCTGTAAATAACTAAACGAGCGGTGCAACCACAATGTACTTCAGCGAGTTGTAGCACGGTAGAGCTAGTTATTAGATAGGTAATCACACTAAAGGGATACAAATAGTTAAAGCAGAGTGTACATTACAAAGCAGCATGATCGTATGAGCGAATTTTCGTAAATTATCGTACTATATTATGTTACATCGTTTTGAAAATTAAGGACTTTGAGGGAAAAGAAATTGTTAACTACCAATTTTATGGCAAAAAACTCGTTCTAAATAATATTCTGCAATTCAAGAAGAGATTTTGAATTTTTAACTTATTTTCAGTTTTCTACGATTATTTTAGCACATTTTAATGAAAGTTGAGTACATTTTTCCGCATAATTTTGCACATAATTTTGTAATGTTCTATTTTATAATTAATAAACTTAATTTAAGCAATATTCTGCTAAAAAAATAAACTTAACGATTGTTAGCCGTTTTTTCGTTGCTATTTTTAGTAATTTTTAGCACTTTTTTGAAATTTGACCAATTAAATGTGCTCAAAAAATGCTGGCAACGAACACGTCCTTTCGTTTGGAAAGCTTCATGTTTTGGCGCAAGAACGGAATTTTATCAATCCCGAGGAGAGTTATCGTCTGGAAGGACACATACATATATAAATATATAATTTTTATATATAAAAAGTGTTAAAACCTAGGAATCGTTTCAGAATGTCACAAAACAGATTCCAATGAACAAAATTGTCGAAAATTTTGATTTTAAAATTTTTTGAGCCATTTCAATAGCTTCATTTTTTACAAAAATTCCTTAAAAGCAAAATGAGAAAGGAGAATTTTGGTTTTGTAGCAAATAATCGCACCCGAAGATTCAAGAACGTTGATTAAAGAAAATTTATAAATAAAAATAAATAAATAAAATGAAAAATAAATAAGAACCTAAGGAAAGGAGGTGTGAGGTCACGATACTCGGTGGGACACAAATTCTTCCGACACCTTGTTTTTTCTTTTTCCACCAAAACGTTTACATTTTTTTCTAGTCGTCATGCTGGTATTCTCTAGTATTATTGGAAAATAAAAATGATGGTGGTAGGTGGAGTATGACGAGAAGAAGGAACAAGGTTAACTACTTTGTATTGGGATGTGATCGTTCCAAAAAAATGTTAGCTGATCTTAAGGAGTTATAACCCATTTAAAAAAATGCCAGTACAAAATTTTTTTGTACGAATAATTATGATTATAACAACTCCAATGGTTTTGAACGTCATGTGCGAGCGTGAAGGATTTTCAATAATTTCATCTGTCTTCTCTCCCCCTAGTCGAGTCTTCATCCGTCTACAACATTTCCAGGTCAACAAATTCAAGCTTTTTCAAGTTGAAATCAACTTTTTCCAAACCAAATTCAACCTTTTTCAAGTCAAATTCAAGCTTTTTCAAGTTGAAATCAACCTTTTCCAAACCAAATTCAACCTTTTTCAAGTCAAATTCAACTTCTTCCAACCCAAATTCAACCTTCTCTTAAACGAGTTCAACCTTTTCCAAACGAAATTCAACATTTCCCCAATTATCAGGGAATGGCTCAAATATTAATAGGCATTAAAACTTATTTATCTTTATGCTATTATAGAAGTAGGTGCACAGTAGGTAATTAAGCAGGTAGGTACTAGAAAATCACTTAATCTTAGTAGTGACAGCCTATATCGATAGGCTCGTGAGCAGGAGTGATGATTATTTAGTTGCGAAGGATCTTTTTGTACGCGAGTCATTCTTGAAAAATGGACACATGAAAACGGTGATAGGTGCTTGAAACACGGTCACAAAACAGTGACTCCCCCCCCCCCCCCCCCCCCCTATTTTTGTGTGTGCTTAGCATTTTATAGCGTTTTAGTCATCGTAATTGTGTTGCCTAAACTGAGAGCTTTTCAACGATTTGTGTACAATTCTCAATGGATATAAACTTGCAGAGTGATTTTTACTCAGCTGAGGGAGTTTGGGGTGATGGGAAAAAATCACGGTACCTACCTATGAAGCCTAACAACCAAAGGTTTTGCTATTGTTGTCTCGTAATAAACAAGGCACGTCTACCTAACTACTCTGGGATACCCCATAGCTCGTGCCTACATTCCTTTCGGTATAGAATGTTATTGCTAATGATTGAGTGATTTCACAGTGCCTACCTGCTTAATTACCTACTGTACTTCTATAATAGCATAAAGATAACTAAGTTTTAATCCGTATTGATATTTGCTTCTTTCCCTAATAGTTGGGGAAAGGTTGAATTCGGTTTGGAAAAGGTTGAATATTACTTGGAAAAAGTTGAATTTGACTTGGATAAGGCTGAATTTGGTTTGGAAAAGGTTGGTTTTTACTTGGAAAAAGTTGAATTTGGTTTAGAAATGGTTGAATTTGACTCGGAAGAAGTTGACTTTGGGTTGGAAATGGTTGAATTTGATTTGGAAGAAATTGAATTTGACTTGGAAAAGGCTAAATTTGGTTTGGAAATGGTTGAATTTGTTTTGGAAAAAATTGAATTTGACTTGGAAAAGGTTGAATTTGGTTTGGAAACGGTTGAGTTTGTCTTGGAAAAACTTGAATTTGGTTTGGAAACTGTTGAATTTGGTTTGGAAATTGTTGAATTTGATTTGGAAGAAGTTGAATTTGACTTGGAAAAATTTGAATTTGACTTGGAAAAATTTGAATTTGACTTGGAAAAATTTGAATTTGGTTTGGAAAAGGTTGAATTTGACTGGGAAAAAGTTGAATTTGACTTGTAAAAAGCTGAATTTGGTTTGGAAGCGGTTGAGTTTGTCTTGGAAAAAGTTGAATTTGACTTGAAAAAGTTTATATTAGACTTGAATAGTTGAATTTGGTTTGAAAAAGGTTGAATTTGATTTGGAAAAGTTTGAATTGGACTTGTAAACGGCTGAATTTGGTTTGGAAACGGTTGAGTTTGTCTTGGAATATGTTGAATTTGGTTAGGAACTGGTTGAATTTGATTTGGAAGAAGTGGAATTTGACTTGGAAAAGGTTGAATTTGATTTGGAAAAGTTTGAATTTGTGTTGGAAAAGGTTGAATTTGACTTGGAAAAGTTTGGATTTGGTTTGGAAAATTGAATTTGACTTAGAAAAGGTTGAATTTGGTTGAAAATTTTTGAATTTGACTTGGAAATATTTTGACTAACTCTGTAAAATCGATAAAATCATTAAAAAAAATTAACTCTAGATAGGTACTTGGTTTTCGATTGGAATGCATCAATAAATCCCCATAAGAAAACGAGATGTATGTTGGGAATTAGTGTGAAGCCATACACAGGAATTTTGAATACATTGCATGGCACAACTTTCACGGATATTTTAAGTCACCTAGACTGGAAGTCGATGTGAATGAGTTATCTCCGTTCTCGTGCCAAGTTGATGAGCTTCGAAGAAAACACGGAAGATCGACAGTGACGGGTCCTGCAGGACGGGAACGAGCTCACCTGATTACTTATTCATAGTCAGCTGGAAGTGCTGGAGCATGAACCAAGTCCAGGAAGTAGAGATAAAAAAAAAGTACCGAACTAGCAAGCAGTTCGTATAAATGGAGGCACCTAGCTATTAACGAGTCTGACCTCATTAGGGGCAGCTGAGCCCGACCATGGAAGTGCATCAGTGGAAAGAACGGCACGCCAAAAACTCGTTCGTGCTCAGTAGGTTTTTTAGCAATACAGTGAAACTTGGATAATTCGAACCTCAAGGGACCAGTAAAAACTTCGAATTAACCAAAAATTCGAATTAAAGAAGTTTTTAATAAATTATATTTTAACAAACTACAGTACGAAGTAAAGTACATACAGTAACATTGAATACTGTATTGACCAACAGAATATTGAACAATAAATATAAAGACACCTGGAATGGTACTGTATTTAACTGCAATCATAAAAAAACAATCTATTGTTTTTCAAAAAAGGATGATATTTTGGCCTGTTTCCTTGAATTAAGTCTCTCGGCCATTATAAAAGATTCCAACGCGTGGCTTTGTTTTGTTGTTTTGGGACGGTCGGCGGGCGGAAGGGGAAGGGGAGTTTTCGGACTGTACGATGGCACTGACTTGCATGCATTTGGTCTGTCGCAAACCTTTTGCCGAATATCGTTACTAAAACGTATTTCCCTTTAAATTTACAATTATTTTGAGTCGCAGCTTAAAATTTATACCTTAATTAGCACGCCGAAAATTCGAATTATCCTAAATAAAATTCGAATTATCCGTGATTTTTCAGCATTGTTTAAACACAAAATGCTAGGGACCAAGAGAAATATTCGAATTAAAGAAGATTTCGAATTGAAGAAGTTCGAATTATCCAGGTTCCACTGTATTGTCTTTTGAGAATTTTAAATCACAAATACAATATATTTCTAGACTATATCTGCCCGATATTGTACGGTATTTATCAACATTGATTTCCGTTATGTAATCGGTTGGACAGTCACCCAAATTTACGCTCTGTTTGAAAATTAAACGTTTGATGCTGATCATGAAATTTTATAAGTATTAGTAGCCAAATAAGCTCCCCAGTTCGTTCAATGGTGTCCAACATATCCCATTTCGCCTCCTCCCCCTCACCTACAACAACCCCTCTGGCTCAATTAAAAAAGAAACTTAAATTATTAAAAAATTAGTATTACTCAATTATTTAAAAAAAAATTGGACTGATACAGACATTTCCCCCCACTCATATCAGTTGTCCAATGACCCTTGTAACCGTGAAAAGCGGACAAACATACGGACAGTCAGACAGACAGAGAAAAATTGAGAAAATGGCACCAATCGTCCACAAATAGCATGAAACGAGAAACGCAAAATTTCATGATTCTAATCAATGTACATACAGATATAAGATCTACAAGAAAATTCGATCCCTTAATTCTTTTGAGGATTGTTGATTCAATATATTTTACTAAGACCTTTTACCAGGACTTTCGCATTCGTGATTTAAAATTTCATTTTTATGTAAAATTAATCACACTGGAGAAAGGTCTATTAAAAGAGCTCGCCAGTTGAAAATTAGTTTCTCTATTGTTGGGTACCTACCTTCAATTTTGAAATGCCAACGTGATTTGCACAGATTTCGATCTATATACTCGTATTCCAAAACTAAAAAACATACTATAACAATACTTTCAGTAAAATGAGTAGTAAATAGATAGATCTAGATAGAATAGATCTTTTCTAAGTTATAAATCTTTCTAAAAAGAAGAAGAAAAGACGTGATAGAAGAACTTGTTTTGGGTTAGTTTATTTGATTTTTTGGAGAGAAAGTGTAGATAACCGGAATAATTTGTTATTATTTGCCCTAATTCACACAGGTTTTTTACCGAATATCTGTCAACGTATGCGTTACGATTTACACTGCTATTTGACCCGAGATTCAAGGGGAAGGCGGTTGAAAAATTCCGAGTTTTCATCGTGCGAAGCTCGGTACGAATTTTCGTTCATCAGGTACGAAGTAAATACGAACTTCATGTCCTACTCTGTTCGAACTTTTAATTTTTTAATTCGGCAACATTGACACAGACCAACAAATCAGGTGTTTAGCATCGCTCCATAAACTTCCAAATCGTAGGATCCCATCATTTCGTAACCACACTTGCCGCCCACGCACAGGATGGGTTGCGTACACACGTTCAATAATGGCTTTTACGCTTATAACATCTCGCACTTTCTAAGGGTCCTGCCTATTTCTATCTGTATTCATTTTTCGTCGTCAAGTTTTATATTCCGAGGGCCTTCTGTCGCAAGGGCCATCATTTTACTGAGCGTTCACAAAGCTGACCTCGAGCTCTCAACTTTCACCTATCGCCCCTATTCATATCACAGTGGCGTATAGTATAATGCACCCCGCACCATTCCCCTCTGTCCCATACCCTGACAGTAATTGTCACCACATTATCATAACTTTCTTTCCAAGTGAAGTTTTGAATTTCAACTAATCATTGTTGTAATATTGTTCCACACTGCGCTCTCCTTCTACAAATCAGATCCATTACGTCAATTATTGTTTCTTTCATCCTTTCCGCCTTCTTTTTCTATTTTTTTGACCCTTCATTTTTTATCCAGTCTTTCCTTTTTTTTCTCTTCCCACGTGTGAAGTTGAGGAGGAGACGGTACGCTCTCGTGTCTTCATCTATCTTCAAGGTGTTGGTTTTAATTAAGATCTTTTAATCCAATTCTCTACTCACTTTTAAAAGCTGCCGCCACAGTCTTATCGTAAGAGTAATCGTGATTGGATTCGTTAGAGATGCCTGTGTTTATTTTACCAAGTACAGTTATCACTTTTCTAGGGCCTCCTCCTTCCATAGGAGAGCCAACTTGTAGAGTTGAGGTTTACAATTTGTACACTCCTTGTTACTCCATTTTCGTAATTTGATACACACAATGTTGCTGATCGAGTCACATAATTTCAAAATAAAATATGTGCTATTTCAGTGTAGTGCATAAGTAGTGGATATAGGTATTTAATTAATTACTTCCCACTCTCCTTATGTTGAATTTATCAATATTTTTAATAAATTATACGATGTAGTATCATTCTTTTTAGTTTGAATAACTTCCTACTACCTTTTTAAAACGTTGATTTATGTATTAACACCTTAGACTATTTCAGCCTTATATTGCTTCCCAGTCTGCTTATTGGTAGGGGGAGGATTTTTATTTTATTTTATTTATTTATTTATTTTAACTTTTAGGAAGATGAAAAAATTGTTCTCCGAAATTAACATTTCAAAATTTTACCTTATAGCAAATTCTGAATAACTGTCGTTTCGTGTCTGTGCATCTTTCTTCATTCGATTTTGATGAAATTTTCAGGGAACATGCGGGTTGGGCTGTAGATGGTCCCCTATCAGTTTTATTTCTCAATCAATACTTCACTCTGCGCATGCGCAAACGTTAAACTCGTTTAGTTTCATTTTATCTCGGTCAATTCGTCCGATCTCGTTCAAAGTAGGAGGGTAGCAGGGAAAAGACGAATGTATCATCCCATATTAATTTCACCACGATCGTACCATTAGCAGCTGGTGCTCATGCGCGGATATGAAATTCTTGCAACAAGCATAACTTCTTTTCAGTTCCTATCAGATTTTGATGAAATTTTCTGGGAATGTGCCGGTAAGCTAAAAGTAGTCCCTATCAAGTACTTGCGCACACATGGAGTCCTAAAATGCAGTGTCACTTCCTCATGACCTATTCGACCGATCCCGCTCAAATTTAAAGTGCGGTAGGGAAATTGAGATGTGATCACCCCATATGAGTTTCATCATGATCGTGTCATTAGTATCTAATCCGCATGCGCGAACCTTAAATCATTGTAACAAGCACCAATTTAGAGTCACGAAATTCTGAGAGTCACCAATAGCCAAAATGACTCAATGGCTGAAAATGCTGTCGTGGAACACCTACTTAACATCAACTTATGGGGCTACGTTTTTGGATGGGGATACTAAAAGAAGATTTATTGTTACATCCATAAATATATGTAATACATTTGTAACAAGCATGGATTCTTATGGTTTTATCTAATATCGATCACATTTTCAGAGTTTAATGGTTCATTTTCAAGATTATTTAAAACATTTCAATGATCTTCACATTCATGTAACGAATACGGCGAAGCTATAAATGTGCCACGCCCAACTCGGCAGTAATTTTTTGCTTTCTTAATGAAGTACATCAATCTAAAAGCTATTTAATTACGACATTTAGCACATGTTTTTCACGTGTTGGTTCTTGTTAAACCATATATTTGACTCATTAGGTTCAATTTCTCCTCGAAGCAGGTTGATGATGGGATCATCGTTTCGTACTCTCAAATCCAGAGTCTGAGTTTAATGATCAATAAGGTTTATTGGCCCATTCGAATTCGATGGCGTCTGCATTACGCCTTTACGATCCCGGAGTCATTAGCTATTCCTTATTTGTAAACCTGCATCGCCTATCTGTCTGCTAGGTACCTTGTTTATGTAGAAGTGAAATGGTTTGATGATCTTGTTGAATGATTATTAGAAGGCACCTGTACGTATTGCGTATTCATGGCTCACCCGGAAAGCTCACTCAGTTCATAGATGTAATTTAGCACTGCGGTTCCAATGATTTAAAAAAGGATTTATAAACACCGTGTTGATTATATTTTCTCTGTTATTGTATAACTTCTCAACATTGCATAGTCGGAAAATATTATTACAAGTTATTCCTACATTTCTGTTTTATATTTTTAAATGAAAACTGATGAATTCTAAATCGGCGCATGCGCGAACGAGTATCTACACTGCATCTTTACATGGATATGTCTGAGCTTGTAACGTAGCTAGTAGCCTCAATTCATCGGTTGTTGCGTCACATTTTTTGTGACGTTACATTAGTTTGTTACGGAAAAATTTGAATGATCCCAAGCCATAAGACATATCCATGTCAAAAAACAGACAGACCAACCGCACTCTGCTATTATAATTATTATAATTCTTTCTGTAATTTTTCAAAGTTTTGGGAACAAAATACGTCATTGCGCCCCTCCCGCTCTGGCGGGACTGGGATCCATTGCCTAGTATGATGTAAAATTTACCCAAACTGTGACAAACATAAAAACGCTGCAAATTATTACACAAAGGTTTATTATTTATGTATTAAACAGCCCTTCTACGTAGATCTCTGGTCCATAATTATTAAACGCCGCTTATAGTATATTTAGTATCGGAACTCGGAGCTTCGGACCTCACAAATGGGTTCAATCCATTACAGCAGCGGAATCTCACAATTTTACGCTTTTTAATATAGTTGATAAACAAAACAATTTATTACCAAGTCATCTTTCCAACACATAAAAGTGTTTCCTATACTGTATATTGATATCATCTAATTGGTCAAATTTCAAAAAATGTGCTGACAAAATCACTGAAAATGGCTAAGAATTGTTAAATTGATATTTTTTAGCATAAGATTGGTCAAATAAAGTTTATCAACTATGAAATAGAACATTCAAAAATTTATGTACGAAATTATGCTAAAAACTTGAACTTCATTAAATTTTGTTTTAAAAAATCTATAAAATTGCAAAAAATAGCCTAAAATCCAAAATCTCTTTTTGAATAGAAGAGTATCTCATTTAGAATACTTTTTTTTCCATAAAATTAATAGCTAACATTTTCTTTTCACTCATAAATCTCCAATTTCTATACAACTTGAAATATACAAAAAAAAAGACACTTTTTCACCTATTTTTGGCTCATAGCACCCATGAGAGTGGAGCGATCGAACTGGCGAGAAGTTAGGACCAACTAGACCCCAAGTGGAGTCTATGTGCGAAAGAGCAGATTTTTTAAGTCAATTCTAAGGCCTTTTATGGCCCGGACGGCGGACGGCGAACGGCGGACGGACATTTCAAATTTGGATTCTACGCACCTTGAAACGTAAAGTGACAAAGTTTGAGGGGGGGTTATAAAAATTTTTTGCTATACGATCACATAGGCTTATTATTGAAATAATATAAAAAAAATCAAACCACTCATCTTCGGGAAGTGTGGCTGGTGTCATAATTCTCAGTATGAATCTACTTTTATTTAAAAATAGCGAACGCAAAATTATACCAATAAGTAAATTTCATTGGCAGGTATTTATACATTGAATTAGGTAAGTGTATAGGATTCATAATTTATTCAGGGGGTCCCCACCCCCCTCAAAGCAGCAACTAGATAATGAAAAAAAGAACAAGAAAATCCTGACTCTTGAGCGTACCTACCAGTACTTCTACTATCTGAACAACCATAGCAATTAAAAGAGGAAATTGGCTCTTATGGAAATTCTGCACGCATGGAACTCTGAGCAGATTCTTACGTTTGCCAGTGAGATTTCTGCTTGTAATGAGCCTAAACCTCACCTACATCTCTCGCTTCCGCGACAGCGACCATCACCTACAAGGAGATCGAAGACGTGGATCAGTTTTGTCGGTTATGTGCTAATCTTTATCTCCTCATCTACCGTCGGGAATCTCCCGGTTAGCCCATCGGATTGCGCGTTCGGTTCCGTTCCCCCGGTTATGTAGGCTACACAACACAACTCGTGCTAACGTAGTAATGGCGTAGTCCTCTCTGCCTTTTCAGGTCTCCAACATAGTAATTGAAAACCCCGATGTTGTCCAGAGCCTATGAAACGCGGCTCCCCACATCGCCGGCTCTCTTCCTGCCGATCGCGTTTTGTTAGCGTCGGAGAGAAAGTGTCGTCATGGCCCAGGGAGGACAGAGCTCGGCTCGTTTTCAAACTATTCGTCAGCGGTTTCTTTGAACGCATCAATGATTTTCCACATCTTTATCTGCCTACACTACCCAGTTTTCGGGCTTATTGATGTATGATCTAACTGGTATCTGTGTGTTTTGTGAATTGTCACCTACGTGTTAATACAGGTACTTGCATTAATTTTCAAGAATATTGATTGTGTGTACAATCGACTCTCTGGAGTGTTTCATCTCCAGTTGCTTGCAGCTGGACTCCTTAACCGACATACATTAATGGATGGAGGAATAGATTGCAGTCAGTTTCTGTGTATTGACATATATTCGAACCTTACCTCTTTCGAGGCAGAAGGTCCGATTATTACTTAGCAGAATCTGAACACTTACAAAAAAGATCTCATGTAGTTATAATGACTCGTAAAGATAGATGCTGCACAATTTAAACAGTTTTGGTAGGTACTCCATACAAGAACGAAACAATGACTTATAATGGTTTGTAACATTTATGTTTGGCGATACTGGAATGAATCGTTCATGCCATTTCTTATTATCTAGACGCTGTTAACCGATCATAATTCCGCTTATAATCGTTACATGGTAATACTATTTTATCCAAGAAGTTCTTAATGAAATGCTACGAATCTTTTAACCGATAACACGATGTTCGAATTTTGGCCAAGCAACGCCACAATTAAGATGGTTTCTTGGTGGGATACGTACCTAGTAGAAGAAACTTAGTTCTTAGACATTTTGTTTATTCCTCCTACCCACAAAATCACGCCTACCTATATTATAGTAACCTTCTGTATTTGAACCTAATATTTCTTGGTAATTCAACTAATCTGCTCGTATTCTACTTTTTAGCTTAATTATAGAGAGTTTATCATTTTTTCTTTCTTATCTTCCTCTTGAAATTGTCCCCCAAACTGCAGCCCACACCTGTAATTTTCGGTCGTTTTAGTTGCAATTCAGTTGATCAATTTCCTGCACGTTGCGATATAATTTTTTCCAGGCTCGTTTAGCCAATACAATTTTTTGTTAGAACCACTCTTCACCAGAATTGCCATCCTAATTTACAGAAGGTTAATGGTCAACTAAATGATATGCATAACTTCAAACTGCCGACAATTGTTTGTGGTTTGTTGCAGTCGGTGGCGATAATGAAATAATGTAAGTCCATCTGTGAAATAATAGTTATGCCGATTGAACTTAAAAATGCCTTTCTGTCCTTAAATTGGTTTTTTATTATCTCCAACGTTTCTCCTCAGGAACTGGGTCTTCTTCAGGGAGACAAAATTCTAAATATAAAATTCAAAATTGTTAAAATAAATACTTATCGTTTTCTTCTTAGTGATAAAAACTCGAATTCAGAAATTCAGTTTAAGAAAATCAAATTTAAAATTCAAATTACATAACAAAAACGTTACGAAGTACCTGTGAAAATCTACGTGTTCATGATTGTTTCATTGGGAAGTATGCTGATATTTTCTGATTGTAAGTTAGTGATTATTATCAACCTAGATATGTTTTTGGGCTGGGGGTCATTCTAAAATTTGCGTAACGACACCAAAATTTGTGACGACCAGGCACTTTAGATTATTATTTACTCGAAAAGTGAAGGCTAGGTAGAATTTCTATTGATTTTTCACGTACAACCAATGAGTTACTAGGGAAGAGTAACTCCCGTAGTTTTCATAGTAGGGAAATCGTCCGTCACTTTTTGGAATGCTCTCATTTTATCACATCTCATGACCTCTAAGTCATTGTAGTGTCAAGGAATGCTGATTTATTACTCTAAGTTATAAACTAATATTGTTTTGTTACCATAATGGAATAATCTTGTGAAAAGAAGGAAATACATGGTTGGTATACAATGGAGCAGTAGGTACTAGACATATCCATGATCTTTTGTTTTTCCCATCAAGGGAGAAATTAAAATTTATTTCTTGATTGTTGATAGTTGATTGACTAGGTATAGTGATCTTTGGTATCAGGAGTATTGGAAACTAATTACCTATCTCCTCGCCATCGATGATTATGCGATACCGCTAGAGTTCAAGATTTAGAGAGCGCAGGAATCTTGGTGGTTGTTTATTCATTTTGACTCAATCTGTAATTACTGAAATGGCTGGGTACCTCCCATGTACGAGTACATCTCAAATGTCGACTCTCTCCCATCTGCTCTGTAGATCCCGTTATCCGTTACTGCCGAGGCTCAGTATACCTTGCAGAAGATAATGCTAGGACGGAAGTCCGAGTTCACCAGACTGCGTATTTTATGCGGGCTAGGTAACCTTGCACAACGTACGTAATACCTTCGCGTACCGCCGCTCAAGTTGTTGGGGCCCCTTCATTTGTCTTCCAACAGACAGGCCTACCTTTCCTTAACTCTATGCTGATGAACTCACAGCCTGATACGATCCCCGAATTCGGATGGATTTCCGACTAGCGCGGGGGTGTGTTGCATCGATGATTACCGACCTATTAGACGATTAGACATTCCTGTCTCGATAATATCTGTGATGACAGGAGGACAAACGCCTTGGTATTCATTCATCCAATATGGATGACCCTGATGGGTCTGCCCAATTGTTTAAAGTCATTGTGGCAACAGTTGTACCATACACCTCACCGCATATTGATTTATCGACAGTAATTCCCTAATTCATATATATATTCTTGGTAGAACTACATATCTTCTTCCATTTCTTAATCAAATGAAAACTCCATTAATGATATTGAATTCTAATGCGAATAAATTTTGAAGCGGATAATTAAACACGAACGAATCTGAATTTCGCCCTAGTGGACAGGACTTGCAACATTGTGTTCCCAGGTTTAGTGCAGACATCCCAATGCTGTCAATACAATATCTAGTCCAATTTTGTGGCCAGGCTTCTCATCTTTATTGTCTACAGAACACGAGCCTTGGATAAATAAAGTAAAAGGTTGTCGGTTAGAGGGTGTCGTTGTTGTTCTGTTGAGGTGAAGGCATTCTCCCTATGTGGACGTCGGGCCCGTGGTAAAAATTTACTCTTAAATAACGTTGCCTGTATGATAAAGGTGTCAAAAAACATTTTCTCAATATCATGATCAGCATTATCGAGAATTGGGACTACTTGCTACTCAGCTAGTTTCTATAGCTTCTAGAGACCGTCCATTTCTGTCTAGCTCCTTATGACGAAATAATTGCGGCGTCGGCCCTTCATTCCATCAACTTCTTGTGACGACGACTGAAGTTGTTTTCTAGGTTCCTGACTGGAAGGGTTTGGTGAATTATGAGTGACCGTTCTATTATTGAATGAGTGACGTCTTCGCATTCCTTTAGAAGAGGACGCCTCGTAAATTAGTTTTAACGGCTAACTAGGTTAGGTCTGCCCGCCACGTTTGCTAACAGACTGTTTAACGACTCTGCATTCTTCCTCATTTTGAACCGTGGTTACTGCACAATGTTTAGATCATCCCTTTTCCTCAGATCTCTTTAAACCGAATATAGAGTTTCGTTCTTTCATCGTTTGATTCCAAGAGTTCCGACCACTGGAAATGCTCGTTCGTCTTTCCTAGCTTCGGTTTGTAACTTCTGACAATTTCAGTCTGAGACCATTTATTTTTACAATTTTTGAAGATGCGTATTTAGTATTGGTAACTCACAAATTCAAACGTGGAGATATATGATACGAGGGATCATTAATCACTACTTGATCGGGTAGCGTGCTCCTAGTGCCTCAGTCTCGAATTCCACGACCTTGTTGAATTTCTCGTTTTGTTTTCACTCTGTCATGAGGCAGACCTGAATTCGCAGCAGTTGTTTCTTTGTTGGAATATATTACCTTATCTTTTTGTCATATATAAACTGGGAGCCGCTTATGAGTTACACAGCGGGAGAACTTGCTACTGACGTTTCCAACATGTTTTTAAATCCCACCTAACCTATTTCAGATGAACTACGAGTGAACAAACGTGTTCCTTTGTTTTTTAGGAAATAGAAATAACTATTACCAGTCGATTAATTTTGTTATAATTTCAGTTTATGTTTTAGTACATCAAGCTTCTATGTTGTCACGATTTTTTAGCTAAATTGTTATTTAAAATGCACACGGTCTCTACATTATTTAGTGAATTTCCTCGGTGTTTTTTTTTTTTTTTTTTTTTCTACTTTAGGGCTACATTTTAAAATTAATGCACGCAATTGCGCACAACTCAGTAGTACGCTTCGCCTTTCTGGAATGTGTGGTACGATCCAGACCAACAGATTATGTAATACTAGCCTAGTTTTTCGCTTGCTTCGCTCGCTCGGTATGGCTGTGTAGATCCGATGGTCTTTACTGTTGAGTGGGACATGTAGAATGATTGGAAACGGTGGATCACTAAGGGTGATTTGAAAAGTGTAGGGGATGTTGCTCACTTCGCTCGCTAGGGGTAGGTTTTCTCGCTCACTCGTTGTGCACTTCATATGACAAGAATGTTGCCCACAGTTCTATTTAGTTTATTTCTCATTCGGAGTACGTAAATTTTTTTGTATGTATACACATTATGTATGTATGTATGTATACATACATAATGAATTGAAAGAACAATATAATTGATTCATTTCAATATGTGATGTGATTTAAAAACATGTGGTGTAAAGTGGGTAATATGCGTTGACATTTGTTCCATATTTATTATCTTGAAGTTTATCATTCGGTGAATGGTGTCGGAAGTTGTAGAACAGCTGCTGCGGTTCTTTTGCGCATGCTTGGCAGCTGGAAGAGGCCTTAAGCTTTCGATCAAAGAAGGGAGCTTTTCCCGCGCTCCCTCGGCGTCAAAAAAAGGAAGTGAAGGATTTAGTACGAGTGGGAGTTCCTTTCCACAGGGTGAACTGACCCGCATTCCAAAATTACGTCGTAGGTACTTCTGCTGCATTCATTCATGATTCTATTACGTATACAGCTCGCCATCTTCTATGGTTGTTTCTTGATGCGGCTGATCGTCATGTAGATTTTGATTTGGATGCTCCACTAAAAAAGCTTTATGACAGCTTTCCAAAAATGTGCTGTTTATATCCTTCTGCCGGAAATTTTGTAACATCGGATATATCCACGTAATTGCCCTCGATGTATCGATGTATGTATGTTAGCCACAGTTTCGGAACTGAAAAAAAAGAAGCTTTTCGTGGGGTGGAGGGGCTTAAATTCGAATTTCCAAATATAGCAGTATTTAATATTTCTTCCAAAAATTACCTAAAAGTTTTATTGTACAATGAACTAGGTAATTCAGATGGTGGATTTCTATACATGCCCATGCATCGGGATAGAATTATTTTGATTTTTGCGTGGATGGTTAGTTTTTGTCCTCATATATTTACATGGATCTAATTTCGAAGGCTGTAAGAATATTATATAGACTATTACATCAACTAATGAATTAATTCGTATCGCGTCACTGTATCTAGTAGATTTATTAGTCATACCTAGATGACTTGACTTATCGAGGATATTTCGAAATGTTTAAGTGTTTCGAAATGTGCTACATAGCTCAAGCTTGTTCCATTCAGTTGTTTAAAGAATAAAAGCTTCGAATACAAACCTTCATATTTGTTTCCTTACTTCATTGTAAATTATTCTGTCAATTTTCATGACTTAAGTTATAGTTTCTAGATGCAAATCATGCAAATTGGAACTGCTTAATTCTCTACATTCCTTGATCGTATCACTAAACACACGATATAGTTATTTGTTACATGGTTGACGTCTGCCCAAAACTGGTTGAGATATTTAAATAGATAGGTTGTTGGGTAGATATTTTTGGAAGTGGATTCCTCAGGGATTGACCGTGAATCGTGGAGGCGGTCTCGTTCTGGTATCCCGATAACGCCGTATCGCGAAGTTCACTGATGCTTAAATAAGCCTACGCTTGCAACTTGACTTAGAAGACTTGAGGCTCGGGTTGCGGTTCTCCGAAAACAAGTAGGTTGTCAGGAAACGTATTAGGTGTCCACAATATATTATCCAATCTTCCTTATTATGTTATATGACGCCGTCACCGAACCTACCCTTTCTATTGTTACCTACTATTACTTTACGCCTATCTTGAAGAACTGTGGATGCCGCTAATTCAGTCATCCGTGCCTTCCTCTCACCTATTTCGCATAAGTTTCTCTCGTGGGTGATATCATCAGACCAGGTAGACGGCGATGATCTGATCTTCTAATGACGCTACCTGGAAGATGTCATCTGCTCTCAGGCGATCTTTTAGATCATCCTTCTGTCATAATAACACTCTACGCAGGAGGAAACATCATGGTCCTTACGCACCTTAGAAACCTATTAGCAGCATGTGTTCCTCCAACTTCTCAGTCTTAGATTTCACTCACATTCTTAGACCGCAGTATTACTAGATTTGCCTTCGAAATGTATCAAAATCCAATGCTTGCCATCTATTTATCGTAAATGAACCAAATCGACAGTTTAATTTTATCATAATTATATTGGTGGGGAGTTAATCAACATTAATAAATTGGTGAGTTTGAAGTTGGCTTGTCTGTTTGCCTAACAGTCTGGGAGCCTCTAGGAATGTAAGAAAACGTCATTTGATAGGTAGAAACATTCTATAATTTGAATCCAGAGTGAAAACCTACCGCCATCCTTAGAGTGGAATACCACGATGAGAAGGGGAGGGGGGTAATAATTGTGATATTGTTGTGTATCATCCTAAAACAGATGAAATACTAAATGGCTGAAACACACATTTACAAGTTTTCCTCGTATGATTCCTAAACCGTGCATGCTGCATAAATTATCGTAGGATCCAAAGTTATAGAGCAGGGGTGCTCAAACGGTCGATCGCGATCGACCAGTCGATCGCGAGTGCTTTTTGAGTAGATCTCGAGAAGAAAAATTTTTTAATAAGTAGGTAACTAAACTACAAAACTTTATTACGTAATAACACTGCTTGCGGCGAAAGGCGGCTTTTTCAAAGGAACGCGCGGTACTTGTCTATATGGTATAGTTTAACACCATATGTAACTCTTTTGTTTTGTAACAACGAATAAACTCGCAATTTTGAATAACTAGGAGTTTTTTCATTGATATTGTAGAGAAGAACTTAAGTAAACCTAACCCAAACCTTGGCTAAAATAATGTTAATTGTGCGGAAAGCTAATATCTATATATGCTACGGTACACCCTACCTAGGTAGGTAGGGTGTATCGTGTATGTACGACAACCCTGCGTCACACATACTTGCAGCCTCTCAGAGTCGATCGTAAGTAGTCTAAAAATATTGAGGTAGATCGCCAGCAGTTCAAGTTTGAGCACCCCTGTTGTAGAGTATAAGACAGCAAGACGATAGGACCCCAAAGAAATAAAAATGAACCCCTAAAATAAGAGAGTTACTCACAATAGAAAATCGGGATAATTTTGGGTAAATCAACATCTCTCCCCTCTGAACTTTTGCCACTAAAAATCACCTAGCGACCTTAATGTTGATTGAATGCTTTGATTGATTGAAGTTGGCCAAAGATCGGTTGAATATATTCTTATACCTGCAGTTTTGATTCCTAGAGCACGTTTTTCTGTAAATTTTACTCCAATGACACAAAACAAAATGTAAAATATATCCCTTAATAATTCTTTAAGTTTTCTAATTCGTAAGTTGGCAAGCATCTAAATAACGTTTCCGAATTTATTGACTAACATTCTGCCATCTATTGTCGGGGTTGTTATAACTATTTTCGGAGTCAGCATTTACTGAGAATAAGTTAGAATTCTTGTTGACGTCAAGTGAAGAAAGAATTTGTGAGCATTTTAGTAGACATGTATACCGTTGAAGATGGAATGAAGGAGTGAACACTTTTTGAAAGGCTGGAGATAGTCATTCTAATATTTACTATTTGGGGGTAATTTGGGTCAGTTTTCTTGCCAAACATATATACAAGTTGTCCCAAAAGTAACCCCTAACTTTTTTCCACAATTTTTGGGCTATCGATGTGCAACTTGAAGAGCGTTTTCGGGGTGTCTGATACTAAGTTTTAAGCAAACAAAAATTAGGAAAAAATCCAAAAGCTTTTGGACTACCCAAAGGGGGTTTTGGATACTTCGAAAAAAATGACCATTTTTTACCGAGTGATACGTCATTTTATAGTGTTTTTGGTGCTGAAAACCGTGGTGAAACCAGAATTGCGATATCTTATACCGCCCTCGGATTGGAGCTGATGAACCATGAAGAAGTGCGATTTTTTCCAAATATGGGTACTAGTAGAAACGCTACAAACTACACTACTATGCTACTACACTAGAAACACTCATACCGCCAGATTTTCAATTATAGCACAACTATATTTTGTAGAAATCATAACACAACCTAAGCTATGGAATTATAGATAATCAAGTCGTATAACTAAAGGAAATCGTAGCACAACTAAGCTATTTTCCCGAGAAATCTATTATATCAGGTGTCGGAACAACAAAATAATGTCAACATGAGCGTCATATCATGAAAATGAGTATTTTGTTTCGGTCTCCTAAAAACCTGGGGAAATGTAGTTATCCCATGATGGCTCATATATATATTTATATCAATGTATACTGGTGTATACCGTATATATATATAGTGATGTCCCAAAGCCGGTGTTTGTTTGACTGTTTAGATTTACTGTAGCCATTAGTGGATCTGATTGTGTTTAATAGGAACCTAATAGTGGGTCCGTATCCATCCTCCAGTTTCATTATTACGAAACAACTTTGCCGTGTGGTGTAAGTTGTGCTTTCAGAGAAGAACATCTCCAGACTCGAACGGAATGACCGTAATGAGCGTCACGTTCTTTGTTGTTTTTTCCTCTACCCGCGTATCCGATTAATTACCACTTCATATGCATATCAACCTCGACGTAGGTGGAGGTGGGCACCCCTTCCGTCTCATTGTAGGGTCGAGAGAAAGTATGGTTTGCTCGTCAACTCGGTTACGAACTTGGGTTTCCTGTGCTGGAAAGTGTAGTACCCACCTACCTACCTCGTCATAGTTGCCAATGCCCCTCACACCCCCTCCTTTTCAATGAGGTTTTATTACGGTCTTACTTTCTACTTTGCGCGGAACCCCCAGTTTTATTTTCGGAGTGGGCAGATCCCGAGGGAAATTTACTAGGCGATAACCCTCATCCGTGACGATTCGTGATGTGGAACAGAAATGAGCGATAGTTTATGGCCAACCAATTTAATTTATGGAATAAACGAACTTATTGCGTACCGACGTTCTTTCCCAATCCTCCCTAATCAGTTAAAATTCTTAGCTAGCAACCATCTGCGCCTTCTCCTCGAAAGTTATGCGTTATGCCTCCAATTGAGTGTTACTCATTCACTCGCAGCAATTATGATTTTCCTAAAATAAAATGTCAATATATTGCGATTTTCTTGTTGTCATAAGCAATTTGTATTTAACTTATCTGGTTCATATCCTTTCCTCAACGACGGTATGATCATAAGAATTTTCAATCAATATCCTCGAAACTATTGTAAAAACGGGTGGGCAGTATAGCTTCCTCACTTATTTTAATATGGACGTATAGAATTACTTGAAGAACAAATTACGATTCAAAATGGTAGAATGCCAAATAGAACAGTAATATACTCGTATGTACCTATAGACATTCTAATTTACAAAATGTGGTTATAATTCATATTTGTGCATGTCATACCGTACAATAAATCAAACGGCATTTACCATATAAAGGCATTGGTAAGAATTGGTAAGATTTGGTCTAGAGGTTAACCCGCACATTCCTTGATAATTTCATCAAAATCTGGCCATTAGTATTGGACTGTCAACAAATACTAGTATTGCGCATGCGGAATAGTTAATACTCAACCAATCGTTATGAAATGAAATTTATTTTGTGAAAAACATAAGCCAAAATTGGATTAAAACTTCGTATAGTTTTGGGCGTGACAAGGATTTACCACAGATAGACTGACGTAGAACGAAAATCGATCTGCAAACTCTGAAACGCAAAAAGCAAGTGGAGATTTTGGTTTTGGAAGACAAAACTTTTTTTGACATCTCGCACGAACTCATTCCTTCCCTACCTCCCGTGGATAGTGAGGAAACAAAATTAATGACAACCAAACCTTTCCGAAAAATTTCGTTGGCATCTGATTTAATTATGATTAATACAATTTTAGGTTTATGCTTGCTCTTTGACTACCACTGATCTGGCAGCGGTTTAATTTATAGAGGACCATCTAAGATGAGGTTATAAATCGGAACGTAAGTTGACTAGTAAGTTTAGCTCGCTCCGAGTTTAGCAGACGTTCTGATAGACCGAAAGAAAAATTGCTCAAAATAGCGTAAATTTTATGTGAAAAATCTGATTTAGCATCCCTATTTCAACTCCTACAAGTAATCTCGACACCAACGCTACTTTGGTGGATTCTTAACTAAAATGACGTTGAAATTTAAAGGAATTAGCAGCACAAAGGAACCAATGTAGGAACAAATACTGTTATTTCTCACAATCTTAATGCGTCTAGTTACTCAGGAGTTGTTAATGGATTTTACTTACAATACATGAAGCATCAGTTACTTATACCCAAGAAAGGAAACTTCATAAACACTTACTTAACATTTCCCAAGGGTAATTAATCTGGTGGTCGATAAAGTGACATATCGTGACTACCGTAATGGGCGTAATGCGAGGTGCACATAACGCGGTAGTGGAATTATATGCTGTTACCTCACAGGACGTCCTTCTGCCTTGCTCAACATCCCAAATCCCAGCTCGACTTGTCTCCGATAAGAAACGTTGTTTCCCCTCGTTATACTGGAATTACCTTTCACCGGTTTCATTACGTTCTTTTTTCGTAGTGATAATTCGGCCAGATAAGCCCATCTGGTGGAGGAAGGTCGAATATTAAAACTCACACGTTAGATTTTGAATTGGAGATTGCCTTTTTAATTGAGAAGCTGTGCTGTAGCAGAGGCGAGAGCCACTTGTGAATTACATCTTAAAGGTTTTAAAGGCCGTCGTGTTGGCTAAAAATCACATTGTTTATGGTTCTTTCTGATTGAGAGTATAAAAACACGTGTTGGCCTCAGTTTAATTTTTATTTTTTCACGGTAGTCACGAAGTATTAAAATGGCAAAAACAAACTACACGATACGTTATGAAATAATGGATTTCTTGAAGTTCCCAATGCAAAGTTCTATATCAATTTACTCAAATCAACGAGAGCGTTTGATTTTCAAGGACTTGAAACGCATGATTGCTTCGCCATAACGACCTTCAGTTATTAATGACTACCTAGTCGGTGGGTAAATAGTAAACACATCTGAAATATAAAAAGTGGTAACTCGTGAAATTCGATACGCCGCAACACCTCAGACAGTTCTCTATACAACTATACCGCTAGTTTGTACTTGAATATCATACTTGATTAGAATTTTTTTCTGCATATCCTCCTTACCAACTGTACGATACAATATGTTCAGGTTTCTGAAACAGCCTAAAATGTGGGCTTGGGGAGAAAGGTAGCTAAATTCTGAAATATCATAATTACTATGTTTATTGAGTGTCATCTGAAATTTAGTCATCTTCATAGTTTTTTCATTCTTCAATAGCTTCATAGTCAACCATTCCTCCAGCCATGGATGAAACCGTAAGAGTTTCCATGGCTGAATTCATGGAAACCTTTCCAACCTTCTGGGAAATGAATTGACCGTAATATTTCCGCTAGTGTGATCAAAAACGTGATCTCTGGGTCTTTTAGACCCGATGTTACCTAATATGTACGTACAAAATCAACTAAAGCTGCTGATTTCGAGTTTTGGCCTTCCTGAAAATTTGTGGAAACCTTTGCATGCATGGTTTGAGGATTGGATAATCGACATCGGTGAAACATTGTTCTACAATCTTCAGATATGACCCACACTCATGATGACAAGACTGAGACCGATGATAGCTTATTTTTGAACAGTTTACCTGAAATAAAGTTCAGTTGGTTTGAAGAGTGTTGAGAAATAACTATTTATTATTATTATTTATTTGTTTTTAGTAAGATGTGATGAAAAATGATGAAAAATGCATTGTATAGTAAAATTAATATGAAAATAGTGAAAAACTATGGGGGGGGGTTGAGCAGTCGGGTTCGGGTGAGCAGTGTACTTTCCTCTCTTATTGAAACATGAGTGTATAGAACTATTCGAAGAATCAAGTACGAGTTAGATCGATTGAATGCATAGTAGAACTGTCGCATATGAATGTGTAGTCGTGTTAATATAAGAATGAGGGCTATAATTAATGTTTGCGCACGCGCGTACTGTACCATAAATCAAACGTCCTGACCATGTGTAGTATATATAAGGTGATGGAATTGGTAGGATATTGTCTAGAGGTTAACCCGCACAATCCTCGAAAACTTCATCAAAGTCCGGGCATTAGTCTCATAGTGTCAACAAATATTCGTTTTTTGCGTGCACAAAACTCGGTAAAATACAAACGGAACATCCTGGACATATATCTAACAATCCCGATATATATGATGAGAAATCTACGATGTAAGATATTCACGTTTCCGCATGCGCACCGACTACTACTAGTCCAACAGCAATGGAAATTGTAGGGGACCGCTTAGGAGCTTACCAACACAATCCCTGAAAATTTCATTTAAATCGATCCATTACCCTAAGAGTTTTGCCTATACCAATCAATTTTAGTCTTTCGCATGCGCAATAGTTATTATACAACCAATTGCGATGTAATTAATAGGGCATTTTCCTGGAACAATTACCCAACTACCCCCCGAGTTTGAACGACGATTGGACTAATCTGACGGCCATGGAAGTTAGAGAGGACCGTCGAGGAGATTACCCGCGCAATCTCTGAAAATTTCATCAAAATTGGACTAAAACTTGGTATAGTTTTGGGCGTAACGAGGATTTACCATAGATAGACAGACAGACACGGAACCAAAATTGATCAGCAAGTTCTGAAACGCAAAAAAACAAGTAAAACTTTTGATTTTGGAAGAAAAATGTTTTTTTTTTCGACTTCTTGCTAACACAAAGCTGTCCTACCTTCTGTAGTAAGGAAGCACAAATGTTCTTGTAATAGTGACGAGTTCCTATAGATGTTATAATGTATATTATGTTGAACTATATTGTTTGGAACCATCAATCTTCCCCAAATTCAATATCTGAAGGCTAGATCTGTCTGACCCAGTGTTATAAACCTTGTCTATTTTTCATGTTTCCATCGGAAGATAATCCCTTGTCAAAACTAGGAGAATGGGAGAGTTTAGCTAAATTATGGACATATCCAATCATTTGCTGTCTTACAGATTCGTACATGTGTATATGGACTCCAGATGTAAGCGTTGCCCACTCAGCACTGAACAAGATGCGGAAAGTGCGCGTAATAAAATATGGGGAGGAGTATGGAACGTAAAAAGGAAAACTTATTTGACGCAGCAACTCATTTACGTCTCAACCTGTTTACGACAAAAGCACAACTTATGGGTGTGGGGAAGGCATCGGAACTGCGGGGTTACATAAGGGACCCCGCTGCTTAGGAAGATTGTGAACCGAGTTGCGCAATACACACAAATCGAAAAAATATCGCGGTGGGCGGGGTTCGAATCCTTAGCTGACAATGAAAAAAGTATATGCCTGCACTCGGCGGCAGAGAAATATAAGAACGGCGTATGTATCTCATTTCCTTATCTAAACTGAATGGCTCGCCTGAAGTTTATCGCGTTAATAATTGACACGTTTCTATTCATTAGGAAAACGGGGAAAAAACATTGACGATTCTGAAAATGGAAAACACATTGACTCACTGTAATGAAATATGTTAGTCACAATACAGGAAGAACGACGTGCAGTATGATACTGAAACCCTAAGATGTTATGTTGGGTCGCTTGCGGAAAATGTTTAAAATACGAGTAGACTGAAAACACCAGCAGCTTTACAAACAATGATTATTATTCTCATTCCTACTAATTACAAAATTCCCATCTTAGCGGTTTCGTAAGCTATTGTAATATCTATATTCGTATACGACATCTATCTATAGATCCTAGATCGTATTGGATCTATAGATTCTAAATTGAACAAAAACGAGTTATTTTATTAAAAATTAAACACCATACAAGGAAGGCTGAGTTCAAAAGCAGCAGTTTTACTGCTCAAAATTGTACTCAAAATTTGAAAAAGTATTTTTTAAACGTAAATATTATTTTTTTCAAGAGGTGATGTAGGTTCCAAATATTTTGGAGCTTTTCAATATCAGGGGGGTATCAAAATGGACAAAACAGTATTTGTTTCGTGCTTGCTTCATGTTTATTTCCCTCGAATAGATGATTCAAATCAGACTGGTAAGGAACTGGGAAAGACGATCGTTCTTGAAATTTGGGTTCATCACTAGTTTTCTCTCCACGTTCAGATTAACATAAACCTGTTCGTACATTGACCTTCCGATGGTAACATATTTGAAAAAAAAAAAAAAAAAAAAAACTGGTGCGAGGCTTCACACTACTTTCCCTACTTGTATTCATTACAGATGGATGCTATTATGATGGGTCGTATCTATTGGAAAAATAGCCAAGAAAGTGCTAAAAAACGGCGTTTTCACCTATTTTTTCAAGTTTTTGTGCTAATGACCGTCCTCATTTTACCTTACCGAGTATTTTCCCCTGGTATGAAGGGTATAGATTATCATTTCTACCCAGAAGAGGAGTAACTCTTGTGAATTTCATCAAAATCCCTCCAGCCATTTTTGAAAAAAGGCAAAAAAGTGCTAAAACCGACGTTTTTTCACCTATTTTGATTTTCTTAACCCCCTAAAAACGATCATTTTGAGGTAATTTTTCTACAGTAGCTAGTTCTGGGGTATAGAAAAACCCGACCCTGAAATTCGAATTTTTCATGTTGTACCATAAGGTCACAATCGTGTGCACGAGTTACATACAAACACATATACTCACATGCACACACACACACACACACACACACACACACACACACACACACATACTCACATACATACATTTTCATGAAACGTTTAGATATACTTTCAGGTTGAACAAAATACCCATCCTAGCATGAGTTTCAGAAATTGATTTTCAGGGTGGTTGCAAGACTTTCCGTTGACCTTTTGGGTTAAGTAGGGAAAGTAAAAATGGACACTGGAGTTAGCACGGGGTCAGGCAGGCCCAGCTAATCAAAAATTGCATTTCAGAAAGATTAAATGGTTACAAACAATGTAGATAATTTATAATAAACGACATGGTAACATCCATAGGAACTTGTTCGCTATGATAATTTTCTTCATTTTCATTTTTATTTAACGAGATAATTCGTTTTTCATCACATTACATTCGAAAAATATTTAATTAATAGTTTTTTCTCAACACTCTTTGTACCAAGTGAACATTTTTTTGGTAAACTTTTTAAAATTGAACAGTCTCACTTGTTTCATCATGAGTGTTGGTCATAAATGATAGGACAGTGGAAATAAAAAATGTTCCTTTTTTAAGGAGCTCACCGATGTCAATATTAAATAATCATCAAAAGTCATCTTGCGTGTGAAAAGACGAATTACGCACCATTACCTTTTACGATTTCGAGTGACAACAAGTTCTTACAACATTCAGGCAGGTAGGCTGCAGTAGTGACGAAAAACTTTTCCGAAAACCTTTTTGGAATGTGTGCTTCCTTGTTCAAGTTCTGTTTATTGAGTATACCTGCATGGATTCAAACAATAACATCAAGAAGTCCTCTCTCTCGGCGCATATCTCAGATTTAAAATCAAAGCAAATCAAAGCGAACCTATTTTCGGTAGTATCGAAAACAAATAGTTTTGGATGTTCCAGACAATGCCCATTATCCCTAATAATTACGATAAGCTGAACTAATGTGAAGATTATCAGATTCATCCTTTTGGCGATGTGCTATCTTGATAGGCCTCATTTAATGATAACTTTCGTGGTTGACAACGCCTATGTGATATATATATATATATATATATATATATATAGGGATATAATAACATGCAAGAAGATGCGAATCTTACTTACAAGGAGAGATTCAGGTTCTTTTCTATTTGATTTCGTTTAAAAACTTCAGTTGTTTTTGTAGGACCAAAATAAGAGGATGCATCAACAATAAACGGATGTTAAAGAAGAATGTTTTCTAACAGCAATAAGTGAACTACCTAGGTAAATTACGTTCCACGGTAAAAGGGACAATACGGTCAAGATGTGCTACGGACTATTTCGGCTGACGACTTGTGGACAAAAGTTCTACGATTATAGAGAGGTGAAACTGTTAAACGCTCTACCACCGGTCGTAAAAAGGGTAGATTCCTACTCGGCATTTAAGCGTGAATTGACGAGATACCATTGAGAACAATGAATTGCATGTTACTGCACTGGTTCTGAATTGTTTATGATATCATTGTTTCAAAGCGTATGTTTCTCATTTTGAGTTAGGATTGTGTTGTATTCATAGTTAGTCTCTTGTTGGAATAACTGTTTTGTTGTTATAATAGTAATATAGTTTGTTGTAAGAACTCCTCCTCTCAGTACAGGCATGATGCCTAATGGGGAAGTAGTTTGTTGGATTAAATTTTCGTAGATTTGTCCACATGTTTGACAAAATTAAAAAAATGCGAGAAAAAGAAAAGAAAACGAATAGTTATAAAGAGTCACAATGTTAGATAGATTTCGACAGTTAGGTCATCATCAGTAACAAACAATAACCATTGTTGATTAATGTTATCGTTTATTACTGATGATGACCTAATCGTCGAAATCGATCTAACATTTTAACTC
This sequence comes from Adelphocoris suturalis, assembly GCA_030762985.1. Taxonomy (NCBI): domain Eukaryota; kingdom Metazoa; phylum Arthropoda; class Insecta; order Hemiptera; family Miridae; genus Adelphocoris; species Adelphocoris suturalis. The sequence goes on from CM061040.1 coordinate 163,314,067, forward strand.
CTTTATTTTCGTGGAATTAGACTACACTCTTCTTTAATTTCTGTTATTTTATTGAAATGGGTTTCCACAACTTCATAGCGAGTGATTTCGTTCGAGTGAGTTGATATAATTTGTCCGTTCCGTTGAATGGCTTCAGGGGTCTGGAAAAAATATTTTATGCCGAAAAATGCCTAAAAATTGGCTTTACGATACAACTGGTGCTCCCACGTCGCGGTGCCTACCACAATCAAACACAGGAATTTTCCCATGTAAAACTACGCTCAAAATAGCTAAAAATTGTCAAAAATTTCTTTGAAAGTTTTAGTTTCCCAATTGTAGGTACGTATTCAAGTGTTTGACAGCTTCTTTCTTGGTACCGAATCAGTCATTTTACCGAAGTAGTTAATTCGTGCTAGGCTCAAGAACCAGCACCTCCAACGAACGCTAATAGTAAACGGTTTCGAGATATCTCCAACGACTTCCGTCCTCATCAACGCACTTTTCCCGCCCTTATCTGTACCGCCTAATCGCCAAACAACTGCAGCCGCCTAATTGAGCGGCTGTTACCTACGTGATTTCGCGACTTGAAGATCGCAGGGTCTCCGAGTCGAGAAATCGCTGACAAACCGAGCGCGAAATCGTTCGTAACAGCTTACAATAAGTCGTAATCGCTTGAAGGGCCACGCGTATCTGCCTTGGAAAGGTATCTCTGATCGATGGACGCACAGACGTACATAACACGTGATTGTGCCTCCTAGTCCGTATCGTACGAGTTTCCTCTTAAGTGACTGATTACCAAGTTGGGTGGGCAGTGTATCTTTATCACTTAGTGTAACAGACTTGAGAATTTGTGACATAATGCGAGAGAGAGAGAGAGAGAGAGAATCTTAGATTGTCGCAGGGGGTTTGCCTGTTTATGAACGTATTATCTCAATATTCCGATCTTAGGAAAACATCAAAAAAACAAATAGATACCACAATGGTTATTCTAGCGGTTTTATACATCTTCCAACTTGAAACTCCTGCATACCGATTTTCCATTCACTTAATAACAGATACTAATAACAACGTAACTAACAATGCCATATAACAAATAAACACTATATATCTTAACCCTGGAATGCCCCGTGGGGTTTGTCAAACCCCAATCGCGATTTAAAGTCAGTTTATCATGTTGAATCCCGCACGTCTGGCTCTTTTCGTCCTCTATATCACCCCCCAGTTCTTCCCTAAAGGCTTCAGCCTTTTTCCAGTTTAGTACGTTCAAGACTTCTGTGTAGTGTAGTAGGTACTTTCTTGTGCCTGGGGTTTGACAAACCCCACTGGGGAGTTAACCGCTAGTGATTTTCTCTATAGCAAGTGTTATTTTTGTGGGATTCCCACAGTTTTGTTATTGGCTGATCGTTAGAAATGGCTGAAAACGCAAGTTTTCGGATCCTGAAGACATTAGATCCATTTTGGAATAATTGGAGGAAGAAGATGTATATTTTGGCGGAGAAAATTCAAACACGGGAGATAATGTCGAGTTACAAGAAGTTGCCTCCGATGAAGAAGTGTCAAAAGTGACAGTTTTCCAGAAACTAGTTCGATGTTCCTTCTGTGAGCATCATAGATCTTCAAAGTGTTGAGAATGTTGATCCTATTGCTTGGGCCAATTTTATGTTACCTTTACATTCTGTTTTATTTATTTACATATTTACTTTGGTTTTTAAATGAAAATGTGCTAATTTTATATTGAAATTATGTTACAATGAGGTACCTTTCTGCTATTATTTTTTTCTTCAGAGCGTGTGGTTTGCCTTACTATTAATTTTTTCTTCATGAGCTTAGGTATCTACTTCATGTTTCTTTACACTCTCGATAACAGAATAAAAATAAAATTTGATTCAAGTGTAACTTATTTTTGAATTTTCTAACATTTTTCAAAGTTGGGGTTTGACACATTCCACCGGGGAGTTAAGTGTTGGAAATTTAGCCGGGACATTCCAGGGTTAACTACCAATACACTGAACACTACAGAACACTGTTCCCTCACTTCTATTTCCACCGTTTTCCACGCCAATGTTAACAACTCTCAATTAATATCCCACTAACTGTAAAATATAACTAACAGTAACAAGAACAATACATTTGTCTGTACAATTTAAAAAAAAACTGAAACAATATTTTCTCAATTTTATTTAATCTTCCGTATAATTGAATTCCTCAACCAATAATTGTTTATAAATTCCAGCTTTTCTCGGGTACTGTACCAGTCCTGGCAAACACTCATTTCCCTTTAATATATAAATCAACTCTGGCTACTGCCTTGATGCAAGATAGTTCGCTCAGCGAATGTTTGAAAACATGTAGAATGAAAACTACTTATAGTTTGAGATCTTCTTCTATTTAAAAATAGTCACAGTACCTTTTTCTCATGGGTAACGCCCATTGAAGCCCGCCGAATTGTCAGAAACCATTTTTAGCGGGAACACAATCAATGCAAACTTAATTAATTAATTCTAATCAAATCAAAACTAAAGCACGTGTCTCTTATGTGTGAAAGCACTTGTCCTAAATATATCTCATGTGTCTAATCAGTATGAAAGCCCCCTTACGTTAGTTGTGACTTATATTTCATCCAGTTTGGAACGTATTATCTACAAAACCTTCAGACTCAGAGCAGGTCATCTCATCATTAAAAAAATGCCAATTCACACATCCAGTCGAAACCGAATTCATAAGAATAGTCCGAAAGACATGGACAAACACTAACATAGATTTCTTTTATTACGTTTTTATCTCTGTTTCCAGTTAGGGTGACCGTAAATAATTCGCGTGTTGGGCAAGTAAAAATGTGTGTCTTATATGCAGCATTTTATTTTTTCTATTTCTGCCGTTGTTCGTTTTATTTCAATAAAACAGAAGGATTGTTCATATTGTTCTCTGCAGACGTGTTGTAGTGCTTCATACAATTCTGCAATCAACTTCAATGAAAAATGTATTCAATATTTCACCTGTTTGAACTTTTTTGTTTCCTTTTACGACTCTCGGTTGCAAATAGTTTCTTTGAAGTTGCAATCTCCGCATTCTTCTACTGCAGCGTCTCCTTGTCACCAAATCCCGGAGTATTTGTCAAGAATATATCTTTGAAAATGCAATAAAAAATGGAGAGTTGACAGGTTTTACTGCTTCTCTTCATCCCTTATCTCGGAAATAGCCCCGGAGTTCATCGCCTGCCTATTGAATAACGCGCTTTGTTGGGAGGGTCGTCAGCGAGTACGAAAGTTCGCCTAAGGGTTGCGACACCGCTTTATCCGGCCTAGACGTTCGGATAGTATAATCACTACCACGCCATCGTGGCGACAACAATTTAAAGCTAGTTAGGTTAGGTGGTCTTGGAGTTGCCATCCTCCGTTTTTATTGCGCGGGAGAAAGTCGCGTTGTTAAGTCTCAATTCGGTAGGTAATAATAAAATGTGAATTGGACAACCGTCAGTGGGGAAAATGCGTAATTCTCAAACGTAGTGAAAATAGGCACTACTACCAACCCGTATCATCTGTAAACATCTTATGGCTGGTGATCATGTTGACAATTTTTCCGTCATTGTTTATTTTTTTCAGTAATAAACGTTAGTAATCGACAAAAAAGATTTCAACCCCTTTTCAAAACTTGTTGGTTTACATTTCAAGATGTGTAGAATCCACAAATTCTACTTGAAAAATCCGGCCTATAAACGAGGAAAACAAATCATGCAATCACACTCCATACTACCACCATTTTCAGAATGAAGTGATTTCTATAGATTTTTGACACGCTAAATCGATCTCGACTATCCCCAAGCACCCAGGATAAGTTATTTGTCCAGTGCTATGAGCTGGTTTTTATTTTATTCAATTACAAAAAAAATTTGTTTTTACTCATTAAAGGTGTGTTAAATTTTGGCGGTAGATCCAAGGCAATGGGGTTTGTTTGTAGATTTGATGTATTCAGCAATTAAATTCAATTTGTTAAAATAAAATATTGATTTTCTTTGATAAAATTAAAGATGAAAGATTCTATATTATATGATACAAACTAAGATTCGATCGCTGCAGTTCCATTCGCGTCCCAACATTATTAATTTCTAGTTACGTCCGTTCATTAAGTTTTTGGGGATAAAGTGAGAACTCGTACCTTTTGGCAGATGGTCTTTGGATTTATAGTTAGCTACATCCCACTAGAAGAGTCCATTCCCGAATCAAGTCGGTGCAAGGTACTTCCTGGCTATTTGAAGAAAAAATAACATAAGAATGTTTTAAAGAAAACACTATTTCCCAGTAAATGAGTTATAAAAAGAATTACTACCGCTTAGAAAAATCGATTGAAAATATATTTGTTGAAAATATATTTGTTCATTCATTTTGATATCCTAGAACTTGAAAAAATGGGACGACTTTTGTTTAAAACTTACAAGGTTCCCAGAAAACAAGGGTTTTCACAGTTTAGATGCTTGTGCGATTCGGGGAAAACTTTATTACTTCTGTTTAGCCCTCGAAAAGGTTTAGATTGGTATCCTAGATTACAGAAATATTATAATTATGGGTAGCAATCAATTGAAAAATTTTTGGTTTTTTCCGCTCTCCAACAAACTACTGGATCAAAGTTTATGGAACTTGTGTCGAAAACCACATACGGGCCCACATTGATCCTAGAACCTTGGCATCACGTCGACAAACCCATAAAAGGTGAATAAATAAGTTGAACTATTAAAAAAAAATCACGTTCTCAAAATCTTTGAGAAGGGTTTTTTAAAAGTTGGACGGAGAATGTAGTCAATACAATTGTGAATCGCATAGATATTTTAGTTTGGTAGATTAAGCTGAACTGCTGCTGATTCATCTGTAAAATCTACGAGTTTCTAGTCATAACTGTTTATGTACATGTGCATATACATATACATTACAGAACATAGTGATCTGCTCAGAATGGCTACCTAATACAGAGATAATAAACCTTTTCGTAATAATTCACAGAGTTTTAATGCAGTACGATGGCCGTTAACACGAGGTTTGAAAAAACCCCAATTTTTTCCTATGATGATTGTTTTTCCCTCTATTAAAACTCATAATTTTCTCCAAACTCTATAACGTCCATCTCGCTGTACGAAAATAGGGAGCTGTTGTAAGCCAAGTTGCTAATGACCTGTGATCGACTTTCACTGTTCTTAAAAAGAAATACGAATAAATTTCTAATACCATCATAAAAATGAGAGTGATCTTCCTTGTAGCATGGAGATGTATTCCCTGCTTTTATGGACTGCCTTAATTCTGTGGAGGTGCAGCACTTTGAGAGATGGCTTGACTACTGAACTATATCAATACAGATATACTCGCACACAATACATGCAGTACAGTACACAATATATGCATCAATGGGTTTGACTAGCTGATGAAGGTTGCATATACCTAATCATTTTTTGTTTCTCAAAATACTAAGCAGTGTAGGTATTATAAGAACTTTTATAAAGTACCATAGTATGTAATTAACATACTATAGGTACGCAGGCAACGTTCGAATCAGTAAATATCTGGTAACTGGGAATTTCCTACTAAAATTTTCATATCACCTACATCTTGAACTGTTAACTTGAGAGTATCCCCATTATTTCAAGATTATTTACCTCAGGCTAAAACTGAAAGACAGAATGCACAAGTAGTGGCTAATAGAAGGGATAAAGAGTTCCTTCTCACGAAAAAAGGGACAAGACTACAAATAATTTTGGACTGTTAGATAGTTGTCTAGCGTCGATTGCCAAATGAACGATGTAGGTATGTCCTCCAGGCGTCAAAGCTGTTTTTCTAGGATAGCGACCTACGATAGGACCTATGAAAACTGGACATTTGCCGCAATTTTTGAGAAAACCGGACATTCGCCGTTCAGAGCGATTTTAAATTTTCGTCCGGACAGCTTGGTAAAAAACCGGACACCTGGCTGGCAATCCTGTTCGGTCGTGAGGAAGCATGAAACTTTTTTTGATTCACGGGATCTCACCCCTCTTTTCTGGGAAATACAATGAATTCATTCCGTTTATTGTATGATCTGACCAACAAATGGTTTGTTGTTCTCATCGGTAACACTCTTTAAGCACCTATACGTTTTATACACGAAGGAACACGATTGTATTTCACGCTTTCTCAGTTCTAGGTGAGCAAGCTGTCAGATTTGTTCACGGTTCCCTATTTCATCCGTCTTCCCTTTAAGACTCAATTACCGGCTTCTACAACCGACAAAACATTAGTACCTAAAGTTGCAAAACAATCAACAAATTGGACTATTAAGCTATATCGGATGACGTTGAAATCACAAATTTACGGATTCTTGATTTTGGGCTCCTAGTTTAATAAGTTTTCATTGAGTGAAAATCCATTATCCATATTTTAAAGTAAACTGACCTTCATGACAGGGAAAAGGAAAGCAAATATATTTATGAGTGGATTCGCTAGTGCACAACTTGCTGATTGGTTATACTAGGTGCACCGCTTTTATGCAATTCAGAGTGGATTTCTCCGAGCAGATGTGTAATAATATATATGTAATAAGAAATTATTAGTTCCTGGGAACGATATTTACTATAATGATTGCATCTTGTGAGCTACCCTTCACAAAATGGAATAGATTTTGTTGATAGATGTTGATAGGGTAGATAATGGCAATAGTAATGAGGAGTTTGATAATGTTATAAATAATATATATTATAGTTACCATTCATGTCCTATGTCTTTATTTTGTTTCTTTTTATATTGTAGGCATGCATCGAATGCATATTGATTCCCATACCTACTAACTATACGAGTAGATTCGATTTTCAAAAAAGTTTTGAGGGAATCTAATTTTGCAACTTCATTTGTTTTCTCGTTTGTGCCTGGCACGTTCCTCCTTACAGTATTTAATGTATTCCCTCTTGCGATTCGCGCACAGTACATAATTATACTTCCTGAACGAATTCGGCTCCTTGATTTTTACCGCGCGCAATATTCTGTAATCTCAGCATTATTCTCGACTCCAAAAAAAAATTTTGAATTTCAGATTTTTCAAAAGCAGTTTTTGTTGCACTGCAGGCATTGATTTCGAAAGGTCATTTTCTCGTTATCACATTTGACCAAATTATCTCAATATTATGGTCAACAAATATCACCTGAATGATTTTATCGTAACGACAAATTAAATCTTTAACCCTGTTTATTTTTTATATATACTCTCCGGATACTACATATAATTTGGCTGCTCTTCCAAAGATTTAAAAAACATTTTCTCAAAATTGCAATGCATTACGTTGTTTGACCTTTGCTTATCCTTTCTTATTCGTTTCTTTTAAATTTCGATTCCCAAGTCTAATACGATCTGAAATGATTACCAACAATCACACCCAGGAAGCGTTATAAATGATCCGATTAGGACATTTTTGCAGAAAGTTGCTAGGAATGGAATCTTCTAAAATTGCCTTAGTCTTTTCATTATTTTCTTTTGATTTTCATTTTTTTTCCTTTCATTATTTCATAAAATTGGCTGGCATACAGTGATACCCGTAATGTTGTGCGATGTTTTCGGTAGTTACTTCAAATTATGGCAATATGTTTCAAGATGTATGCGGCACCGTCTTGAGGTACTTAAGAATTTCTTACCGGTTTGAAATTTATAAAACCTTTTGGTCGGCCGGATCGGTTATCAGTCATCAACCGTTAAGTATCACGAGGGGGTTATATAACGTTGGTAAGTACCAAGTTTGGGAATAATTGTCAACGTTAGTCTTCCAGCTTGGGCACGTTGAAATGTGGTGGCCTACGGGACTAAAGCCGAAGCTTATTGAAATACTCTCAGTTTATCCCGAGAACTACCGGGTGGTAGCGGGTCGAGGTGAGGCGGAACTCCTAACTGTACTTGGCCGTTACACGTACAGATTTAAATGCTATAAGAAGGAAATATGGAATGGATTATAGAATTAAGAAAGAGCTCCGTTAAGGGACTCTTCCGTAGGGAATACAGTGGAATCTTGGAAATTATAGTGCTGCGATGTATGCTCAGTTTCTTTTAAATCATTTGATCTGAAAGCGTTGTATAGTTAATAATTCGGTAAATATACCATTGTCTTTCACGAATAACCGATCAGGAAGTCTTACTCGTACATTTTCTTTTGATCTGTCCTTAAGTTAGACTTCATTCTTCTATTATTTCGAACCCCTACCAAATGGGATGCCATATGTTTAATCTACCGAGGAGACTAAAGAGCTTTCTTTCAAACATTTCAAGCACACTATACTACATTTTTAATGTTTCACTTTATAGTTAATCAACTTTATTTGAGCAATATTCTGCTAAAAATATCAATTTTTCGGGTTTTAGCCGTTTTTAGCCATTTTTCAAGAACATTTTTTGAATTTTGGACAATTTAATGAGCTTAAAATGTGCTGGTCAACGAACTCATCCTTTCATTTAGAAAGCTTGATTTTTTGGCGCAAGAACGGAATTTTTATCTCAATCCTAAGGAGAGTTATCGTCTGGAATGACACGTGTATATATATATATATATATATATATATATATATATATATATATATATATATATATATATATATATATATACCTAATGATCACATCGATTAAGAACAGAGTAATATTGCAAGAGTTGTATAAAACCTTGCAGATTTGATATACCTTATGTGTATATAGTTTATATACCTTGTAGTGTAGATTTGATATACCTTGTAGATTTGATGTACCTTGCAGTGTAAAGAACAATTTCTTTACACTATTTATCTAAGGCAACATTCAAAATTCAGGAGAATTCAGAAAGACTACGTTACCTACGTTGATCATTACAACAGCATGTAATAACATATATCTGCGTATAATACAACTCATAATATAATTCTTGAGACATCTGTTTTTTGAAAGGCCGCATATCTCAGAAGAATATACTGTTGGATATTGAATTAAATATCCATTTTCGTTGCCACGCTACGATCAGGTCCTTAACAATTTCCTATTTCCTGGGCCGTAACGTTCGGAAGTGACCCTCCGCAACGGACTTTTCTGACCTCTGACGCGTGACACAGACTCGCACACCCAACTTCGTTATCACCCCAACGTTCCCTCGTGTCTCCCTCAAAAAAAATTGAGCGCTTCAGTTTGTCCTGAATTTATTGCTTGATTTATAGCTTTCCCTGCTTGGAGTGAATATGCCCAATTTTTTCAGCAAGACATATTAATCCTTTGGATTTATGATCGGGTTATAAATTACGAGAAATGGGTTGAGCCTCTCACCTCCGAGCCTGAACGCTGAAGCTTCATTTTCGACGACTTTTATCAACACCGAACTCGCTTAAAATCATATAAGTAATCTTACTGATCCATTATGTACACATAACATCATATAGTTTGGACATCTTTCATTTTATTTACTAAATATTCCTATTTACTCATTTATTCGCCAATGTTGGTTTTTCACCAGAATCTTGATGCAGTAAAAGTTGAAATATATCATTATGTTATGGTAGAAACTAAAAGAATCGTGAAAATAATATTTTTCTTTCGCAAAACCTACGCTCACAAATCGTCTTGATGGTCTTCTATTTTTAGAAAAGCAAATTATTTTCGAATCTATCGATGACACGACCTAGATGAACGAAAATAGTAACGATAGAAACTCAGCTAGCCTTTTCATTCTCCCGCTATACCTCCACTATAATTAATAACATGTTACTAGTAACTTTTGATTTTGTTTAAACCAAAGTTCTCGTATATCATGGTATAGGTATGTATCTAAATTTATCAAGAGTAAATTTTTTATCAAAATCACAAGATCAATTATAAATCCTTATCCTATCATCACCTAAACTATAAGTTGAGGTGATGATAGGATAGGAATAGCAGCATTTCATTTACATACAGCATTACAGCATCTCATAATCACTATTTTCTCATTAGTGATTTAATTTCTACGTTTTACATTCTACATATTATTTGCATACATGAATAGGTGTGTGAGGATGAAGAAATTCGAAAGGCGCTATTTACGTTATTCTCGGAAAAAACCAATACAACCTTGCAGAAAATAGCAACAACATCGCTTTTCCTCTTCTAGTGTCTCGGATTACGTTTTCCCCGCCATCATTTGGTTTATCCAGCGTTCCGCCCATTCCGAATCTCGTGAATGCAGCTTCAGGTTCGGGCATTTTGTTTGTATTGTTTTCAACCCATAGCCTTCCATTTTTAGCGTCCTTCTCAGTTTTGCAGTTCTGATCTGCACCGCGCAAGCTCAGTAGGATTCGTCGATATTTGTGCCAGAACCTGAGGTTTTGGAATTCGAGAACGCAGTTCCTCTGCCGCAGTTCCTTCCCTAATGTTTTTCCGAAACTGTCAGACTTGAACGCGAGTACGTCATTTTGTAGATTCCGAGATCGTTCATAGTGTCGAAAGTGGTTCCAATATTTTCGAAACGACACGTTCCAGTTCGCAAGAATTTCAGATTAATTAGAACTGCCACCGACAACAAATCTAGACATTACGTTTGTATTGTTTTCATCCCATAGCCTTCCATATTCAGCATCGTTCTCGGTTTTGCAGTTCCGAACTGCACCGCGCAAGCTCAGTAGAATTTTGTCGATCTTTGTTCCAGAACCTGCAGTTTTGGAATTCGAGAACGCAGTTCCTCTCCCGTAGTTCCTTCCCAATTTTTTTCCGGAACTGTCTGACTCGAACGCAAGGAACTCGTTCCGTAGATTGCGAAAATCGTTCATAGTGTCGACAGTGGTTCCAAAATTTCCGAAACGATTCGTTCTAGTTCGCAAGAGTTTCAGAATTAATCAGAACTGCCACTGACAAAGCCGAAGGTTTCCTCCCTCAAATATTAACTGCCCTTCCCATCATGTCCGACTCGTTCTTCTAGAAGCTGATAGTCGAGTTTAGGTCATCGCAGACGTTGCCGTAACGCGACCAGACGCCCCAGCACGTGTGGAGCTCTTTCATGAATAATCATAACATCTCGGTGGCTCGCCCGCTTGACCATATGCGGATGAAACCGCTGCGGCCCCTCATAGCTGCTCGTGCTCCGCGGATTATGATCCTTAGCATAACTTAATGTGACGTCCGCCAGCTTCCTCCCTTTTCCGTTTCCCTTTCTTTTTTGGCCTCGGCGATCGACATCCTACCATATACACAGCTTCCGCAGTGGTTAGGTACATACCTATTTGGTGAAACATGCTGTCTATAAAATTATTATTGCTCGAAGAGGAATGAAAGCGACTTCCTACTTATAGCATCTCTTAATGAATTAGGACGTTTCTAAATCCGCCTGTAATAAGTAACCTCATCGTTAACATATGAATAACACAGGCGGATAACATATGATGCTAATATAGGCGAGTAAAAATACTTCCACTGATCAGATGTGATACCAGTACCAATAAATTCGAATTAATAATTTTAAATCGATTGGTTTTGCATGCTAAACACATATTTTTTATGAGTATAATGATACGGTTAAACTACAGAAATTTGATGAACTATGCCCACATAACTACTTTTTTATATCTTTAAATGAAAGTAGACTTCATCCTAGGGATTTTAACACTAACCGCACTCTCTTGCGACGTGTAGTTGTTTCTCCGTGAGTTTTCAAATTTCAAGAGAGGGGGGGGGGGGGATCCCGCAGTAATTTATTATAACTTTGAAAATTATAGAAAAGAATCCGTATAACTTAGTGGTACTCGCAAGCTCGCATCTCAAAGTAGGTATATCGACATTCGCCTATAGGCACCCACCAACTAAAATACAAGTCTGCAAGACATTGAGATATTTTATGTATTCAAACACACACACACACACCCCTCTTGCACCATTTTTTCGTTGAGAGAATTTCTCTTTCTATTCAGTGCGGCATTTTTTTATGTTATGTATAATAATTCTGACATCCTTTTGTAAACAAACAAACAAAAACATCTGATTAGGAAAGATCCCACTATTTCTATCGTATCTTAATGTCCCAGAGAGTCTCTCTATCAAATTTCAACTTCCAAGTTCCGTTCCAGTCTAATAATGGTTGTATTCATGTTTACAAAATTAATTGAGAAGGATCACTTGTATGTAAAAAATTATTCAGAAAACCTCGCTCATACTTTATATTGTTGGCCACGCACTGCGCAGTGGTTAACATAATACGGTTAGGTAAATCGAGTCCTTTTCAACGACTGGCGGACGAGTTTTGTGCGATGATAAATGCCTAAGATACAGTTCCGTAGCAGTGATTTGGTTGCTAGCGATAATCATCAGAAACAATTTAAAACTTTTCGATTCTATGTGCTAAAGTAAGGACATAAAATATCAATTACTACTCGTCGTAGGAGTATGTGGTTGGTTCCCAAATTCTCAGGATAGAATTTGGTTTTATTTAGAAATAATAATAAATCACTTTTCTGACCCATGTGCACATTCTATCGCAATATTCTCCGTTTATTAGTAATCGAGTTTATATAAAATGTTGCCAGTATGCTCGTATACTTCAATGCATCATTTATATGGTTGCCACATTTCATTGTTGTTCTAGGGGGATTATTTTGTTAAGGGAAGTATAATTTCTTGCATATCTATAATATGGTACCTTTATAGCTACGAGAGGCGACGGTAGTTACTCTATAAAAAATAAATACAATATTATTAGACTTAATAAAATTACAGAAAGCTGGAATGAATATCTGCAATGGAACGAGTTAACAAGGAAACACTAAGACACACTTCAAACATTGGGGTTCCTTATGGGTTTAGGTCAATGGGTTTGTGTTGGATGTGTTGAATGCATGAGATTCTAAAGCATGAATTACATGATAAAAAAAGAAACAAGGTCTGAAGTGGAAGTCGATTTAACTGTTATTATAAAATACAGTAGTGGTGTGTCGGGTCAGTTCTCTGGAAAAAAATAAAAATAAAATAAAATAATAGTAATAATAAAATTAAATAATAGTAATCTACTTTGTTTTTTGTTGACATAGACTGAGAAGGGTAGACATTGAAGAAAATGCCCTAAAAGTCTCATCATTGAACATTATATTAAAACCAACCAAAATCTATCCACTCCATTGTGATATTGCCAGTATGAAATTTGGGTAAAGTAAATTGAATATATATTTACTTCCTTTTTTGTATTTACTGATTTACACATTTACATTTTTATGTAATTCATACTGCGTTGGGTATTACATTTGAGGGATTATCGATAGTGAAATTTTCCAGTAATGGCCTCCAGCCAAACATTCAAACGAAATAATTCATTTATTGGTTGCCCAACATGTGAATAGCTTCAGTATAGCTCCAGGGGTCCTTTGAGTACGTAGGTATGCTGTTTAGAAAAGACACATTCCAGGTAGGTACACGCCTATCCCTTGCGAAACACCGGAAACCCATCCATTTTCGTTACCCCGATAACACCCCCATCTGTGTCGCCACCACTTCATCAGGACATTTCCTTTGTCTGACTAACGTCATACGAATTCAGACATTCTAGCGCGTTTGAACAGTAAACTATCACTCATCTATTTTTCAATTAACAGTTGAACAATGTACCTACTCCATTAAAATACTTGCTGGGTGATGTTTGGAAGTGAATTAAATGCACTGTTTGGTTGCACATAGTCTGTCTTCATAGTAGTATACCTTTTCATTTCATGATTACAATTTTCGCTACTAGCTTGTGTTAGTGTTTGGTGTTGGTTCTGAGTCAACCCTGGTAGGAAATATATAAGATATCCCGGACTGAGCAAATTGGTCTCTTCAACTAACTTCAAAAATAAAAAATATTACTCAATTTCGCGTCTCTCCGCTTTTCCTACTATACTAGTTCGGTTCCGTGCCCGATTGTTTGTTTGATTGTCCACAAATCCAAGCTTTTCACGGCTCTCAGTATCAGCATACGACTTTCATGGTTGCGAAACATCCAAAATATCTATCCTATTTAGTCCGAATGGGAGTAATAATTATTGGGGGCTGACCTTCTTTGAGAATTTCATTTATCTCAAATCAACGGATCACTTCGCACTTTTGAGTGTCTATACCCTACCAACTCATTCATATCACCTCTATGATCCAATCGCTAATTAAAATGCGTATAATCTTTATATCGACACTCTAATTTAGGCAAGTTGTGCCTAACACATTTTAATGAACCATGAATAATGAACGATATCAATGTACGATCATGTTAAATATACAAGGAACATACACCACTTCACTTAGCATCCGGGACAATTCTGACCTCATCCCATTTCTATCAGGAATTCATCATTAAAACAAAAATAAAATAATAATAATCTCAGTTTTTTATACTGATATCATTGAATTGATGGCAAAAGCTTCCGATATCACTGTTAGCGTTGTAACCGTTGTTACACCTAATTGTAACCTCATCATTGCTGTCACCATACGTCAATTGGAAATCCAACTGATTAAGAGAAAATATAGATGAAAAAGAAGAAAGTGCACTTAATTTTTTATGAATATTGGAATATATCCATTATTGCTAATAATAAGAAGTAAATTTATCGTGAAGAAAGTACCAGAATTATCTCCTAAATTAGAAATCCTACTGACAGAAAGGTCGTTGTAAAATGATAATGGTATTCAGTGACTAACATTTCGATAGCTGTGAAATGTCAGTCAAATGCAATAAATGCTACGACTTAGTTTTCTCCATGAATCTATTGATGTTTGTGATCGTTTAGCTATCAACTCTTATCCGACTTAGTTTGCATACCAAAGCCATAACCTCCGGCCACTGGAAGAGGGTGCTCGGTAGCTGAATGTGGTTCCTTCACCCCCCACCAGGGCCGATGGCAGCGCTGCTCGCTCGGATCCCGCTGTTACTTCAGTTACCGTCGAATCGGCGATCCGAGCGGTTTACAGTGTTGACGAATCGTGTTGTGCCGTTTGTTTACGATCTCTCATACGATCCCAATTTGAAATACAATATTTCCCTCACCCCCCTATCTATTGATCCAGAAAGGTAATGATACCGTGTAAATTCAATATTTATTTCTAATTTTCATTAAATGGTAATTAATCCACATCAGCCTTGATTTTTCCTCGACTCATAAGTTTCGCTACTCTATATAATAAATACATAGTTGCGCACGAATGATGCTGTAAAGCTATCATCGTCTTTATGTACATACTAAGTACAAAATCCTACATAGCTACATCAATTTATAAAATAATTTAGCTAATCAATACTTTATATTGATTGTTGGGGACTCCCAAATTTTGTACATTTCATTACGTTATGATTGGTTTTGTCAGCAATCACAGTATTTACTCATGCTAGTAATAACTCGTGAAAATGCATGAAAAGTGCGTCTCATCGTGATAGCTACACTCTCTTCGTCTCGTAGGTATAATTGCTTCCGGATTTCATGGTTGTGTTAACTCATGGTATTCATGTTCCCTAGTAAACTGATCGAGATATGCAAGGGAAATTGGCTGTCATAGAAACTGCTAATGATTTCTTGTTCGTTCCGATGTAGTTACAAAAGAACTGAAACTGATCATCAATCTAGATGGCCGCAAAAATTTAGTGTCACCCAATCCAATCTTCAAATTATTCAGATTCCGAATCATAAAAATTTAGTTAAGGATGTAATTTCAAATTAGAAATTGATGGATATATGAAAAGTAGTTTCATTTTAGATTGAGCTTCCTTACAATCATACATTTCATTATTCACGTCATCATAACATCAAACCTCATAATTTTTCTGTCAAATAGTTGGTTATTTGTAAATAGTCGTAATCAGGGATAAATTGTGACCCACAAAATTTGTTGGTTTGCGCTTTAACGAAAAGTAAACGCATTTTCAAATAGAAAAAAGCTTTATGTGCAAATCACTTGGAACCCTGATATAATAGCTCATGTCCTACCTCAAAATTCCCGAATATGTTATCAAAATCTTTAAAATTCAGCGAGAAATGTGTGTGGCAACGATTTCATTCGCGTGTCCACAAGTTCAAGTTTTGTCATGCGGCTTTTGTTGAAGGCTTTTATTGAACCGGATACTATGAAATGAATAGGAAGTTATTCAGCTCCTAAACTTATTCCTCCTTGAAAATTCCTTCATAATCAGGCAAAAAAATAGTAAGTTGCTGAACGACAAATCAGTATGTATGAGCTGCAAATAGGCAGTAAAAAAATATTGGCCTGAAACTGAAAAAATTGTTTTGTACATAATGAAAATTCGTAATTACCTACCTAACATATCTTACGTTATTTACTGGAAATTACCTGATATCTAAATAAGGGCAACAAAATTTCTCGCAAAATCATAGTTGAGTCTGCGATTTTCTGTTGCATTACTGCGTTACCCACCCGCCATTATTGACTATATGGCAATACGATTTAAAGGAAACCATCGGGAAGGTAACCCACTCAATTGCGAAATTTTAATCAAAATCGGTCTATACGTCTCGGAGTCTAATGTGTATCCACCAACTATAGTTTTGCGCAAGCGCAATATTTATTACTTAATCAATCGTGATAATATACACCTTACTGTAACTTAAAACCGATAGATAGATCGTAAGAAATTGACGTAATAGGATATTCACGTTTACGCATGCGCACATCCCATTATTGATCCGACAGTAGTGAAATTTATAGGGGATCATCCAGGAGCTGACCCGCACAATCTCTTAAAATGTCATTAAAATCGAACTAAATTTAGTTTAGTTTTGGGCGTGATAAGGAGTCAACACAGACAGACATGGAACCAAAATTCATCCGTAAGCACTGAATCGCAAATTACAATTATATAAATTTTGTTTTTTTCTTTCTCACCTTCGGTAGTGAGGAAACAAAAAACTGAATATACTATATTATTGTTTATTATTGTATACTATAGTTAGAACGAATGTATACCATACGAATTTTGGTAATCGTTCCGTAGTATTAATATGAAATTTTATGGAATCCTAATTGGCTGTTCATATTTTCATTAGATTCGTTTGTGGTTTCCGATATACATTGTATATGTTACCGTTAATGTGTGTAATTCAGTTAATTCATGAAATAACTAGTTAGTATTACACATGGTACATCGCACCTTTAGAATAGGTTATTATAGTCTGGTGGTGGAATATCAAGTAATCAATCCCTTAGTAAAAATTCAGATTAGTTGGACATATAGGTCAGAATGATGTGTGAAGTTTGGTGGTTTGGGAGCCGCCCTGTAGTTATTCTATATACAAACTAGTTGTTTCATGAATTAACTGATTTCACACATTAACGGTGACTTATACATTGGTTGTCCTAATTGGTAACACGCGGTAAAGCTTGCCCCCTAACCTGGCCGACCTACCCAAACAAGAGGTATGTCCTTTGACCTAAAGTGTTGCTTGTTGAGCAACCCGGTCCCGCTCTGTTTGGCTCTGTGCATCTCTTAATTATAAATTTACGCAACGCGGTCATTGCCAAGTTTGGAGCAACAACGGTTACACCTTAGCCCACTGACATACAAATAAATACAACGGAAAAATGGGTACGACTTGGCCTGCCAATTCGTCAATGCCAATGTTGATTCAGGGAACTGAAAATGGAACTAAAAAATTTTTCGTGAATACCCATTTGCAGAGGACAAAACGCGAGGGGGGTAGGGGGGGTGTTTATATATTTTATGGTTAAAAATTCATCTTTCACAGCAGAAGTTACTGTTCATTTAAAAATTTGTTATATAAACGTGCGTTTACGTCACAGGTGGACGCGGGGGTGAAATCGTTACCCAAAACGTCATTTATCTACCTCTACATGGGTGTTTTCGTCATTTCCAATCATCCGATATCCTTCATATTGCATGTTTTTGAAAGCTCTAGATCTGTCAACTGATGGAATTGAATAAAAAGGGTGAAATTGCCCGTTAAATAGGACTTAAATTGATAAAAATCTTGGTTTCAAAGCAGTATAATAATTCAAAACGTTTTGTTTGCCGTCAGTTTGAATATTTTTGTGCAGAAAATTTCCATTAAAAACGAGCAATTCCATAAGAAATCTTTTAAATCGTGAAGCTATTACGTGTTTTACGTTCATCGGGGAAAGTGTGTATATGTATGATTTGTGTTGTGTGTTTCTGTAAGTAGTAGGTACAAATTAAAAATGGTTTCGACCTTTTGGAATGATGATTTCAATCAAGTTTCTTCATCAAGAGATGAGGATACAATACAAAAATGCGTTCGTTGAATTGACAGTATTATTTTGGGACCGCACATGAAATAGTACAAATGCCAAGGGGCTGCATAATGTGTTTGGTCAAAGGCAATAAAATATTCTGTTTTGAACATTTCCATAGCATTCAGTAGTTATATGGTCATCTGCTAAATTTGTTAATATGGTTTATTGTTTTGATATAATGCCTCTAGTAGCCACTAGACACGTTATGTTGTCAGGCCAATGAATATTGACTCGCATGAGTTTTTGTTGGGTGGTAAATGTCGAATTCTAGGGAGCTCCAAAATGCGGAACAAAGTAGGTCGAAAGTGTTGGATTTCTTCCATCCCCAAACTCGGGCATAGAAAAGGCAAATATGCATGATGCGAAACGGACGAGAGTCTCTTCTTCGTACGAGTGTATGAAAACAACCTGAGATCTTATCAGCTGAGCTGCAGGAAAGTTGTCATCGACAAATTGAATCCCGGGAAATAAATTTGAACGAAATGTTCAACCAGTTTCCCCGTCCCCTATAAACAAGGTTTTGTCAGGGAACAGGAGAGAAGTGGGGTGGGAAGAGAAGGAATAGAAATCCAGGGAGATGAGCATTGACGGGGACAGTAGGGACGACACGGAGTAATCGAAAGAGGTGATTTACTGCTGCAAGCGGTGGGCAACTCGATATCACGGGGCCCCGGAGGGTTTATCTAGTCTACTAGTCCAATAAATAATATTGTCAGGCTGAGATACCAGTGAGATATTTGTGCAGAATGACGCAGAATCATCCGATTTTCCTTCTTTCTACGATTTCCTTCGGGAGGGCTTACATGGTTCAAGCAACTTTTGTAAAAATTGAATCTGTTGCAATGGTTCACCAATTTTTTGTATTACATTTTCCGAAAATTTTCATTATGAACTTGAAAATTAAGAAATTTATGCACAAAATTGTGCACGAAGTTTTACTCAAATTTCAGTAATATGGGCTTAAAAAATCTATAAAAACTTCAAAAAATCCTTAAAATACAAAATCTTTGTTTGCAATACAAAAATTTTTAGTTTTACTTTTTTTTACTTATTTATTTTTTTTTTTAATGGATAATAAATAAAAAAATAAAGAAATATGAAATAAAAGATAAATAAATAAAAAATAATAATAAATGGAACATGTTTTTGACATCATGACCCGGCCGAAAATGAAACAAAAATTACCGTTACGTACTGTCTGGGACATTAAGGAAGATTGAAATGATGGGCTCTTTCTTAATCAGCTGATTGACCTGAATTCTCTTATCTTCTCCCCAGGAACATGCTCCGTGTTCTATGTTTTTACCATGAAATTGATAGTAAACCATTTATTTGCGCTCAAAGCGCTAAAATTCAAAGCGGTTTAGCGTAATAACCTTATATAATTTACGCAAATTTGGTCATGCTGCATGACTGGAATTTATTGGAGAATGTGAAGACTCTATAATAATCTATAGAATGAAGTATTTTCCTTTTTCTTTAGCCGTGCTAAGCAATCATCTACGGAAAGGGGTGGGGTGGGGGTGGAGGGGTTGAAACTTGCTCAATCCGAACAGACACTTACCCGTGAATGTAGGTGTGTGATTGATATTTATTGACATACAATGCTGTCTTGTAGTAGAACTATCAGAAAATGTTATCAAGATCAAATGGCAATTGAGAGAGATATTCGGCTAGAATTTAATGTTTGTGCATGCGCAGATGCTACTATTTTGATCACTGAGACGTAAGACCCAGTCAAGTAAATAGATGCCAGTTTTTGATTCTGAGTTTACCTATAGTAAGCAGAAGCATTGTTTTCACTTCCGGGAGATTTAAATCTTCAAAATTGATATTTGGGCTCGCTTTTTACGTTTTTCGTTTACTCGCATTCTGAACAACTTGTTTCGTACCTGTGTGTGGTGATTGCGTGTGTGTGTGTATCCATGTGGTGATTGCGTGTGTGTGTGTATCCATGTACCCACCAAACCTTGTTGCAAGCTTAATTTCCATTTCATCTTATTTTTATTCAATTTTAAGGGTATGTAAGGGTTAGCTGTAAATAGTACTCTTTCACTTTCATTGCTCACAAATCAATACATCTCTCTGCGCATGCGCAAACTTATACAAGCATAATATTCTCACGTTCTGATCTCGCCCGAATTCGAAAGATCGATTTGAGCATTCCATATAAATTTTGAAACAATCGTATCATCACTAGCTACTGCACATGCGCGAATATGGAATGGATTGTGAGAAGCATTACTGCTACAATTTTTATTCGGTTTTGATGGCATTTTTCGTGGATGTGCGTCTGTTTCAAGCTGAGGGTGGTTCCCTATAAACTTCATCTCTAAAAAATGTATAGTCTTCTCTGTACATGCCATACGTAAAACCCATCAACTTTCATTTTCTCATTGCTTATTTATCTGATTTTGCTCAAATGCGGAGGTTTTGGGAAATAACGATTTGATTACCCCTCATGAGTTTCATCACGATCTTATCATTAGCAGCTGCTGCGCATGCGCTACCCTCAAATCCTTGTAATAAGCATGACTTCTGCAGTTTTAAAACTTTTTCGATGACATTTTTGAGGATTTAGGATTCATGTTTCGTATTTTATTTTTGTCGTTGATTTATTTATTTATTATTTTTATTAGCTTCGTTGTGAGAAACCATGGGGGACGATGTACCTTTTCAAATTGAGATTTTCCTCTCTCGACCCTGGAACGTATAAAATCTATTTCGACGCTTCTCCGGACTCTTTGATCTGCTCAACCCCTCACTCATCGCATTTCTTGTGAAGTTGATGATACGCTTGCTGGAATGGAAAGAGTGAGCTTGTACTCGTGAAAGTTTGTTTTTCCTCGTTTGCCTTCTGATTTACTGGGATCCCCTAGAAAGGCTTTCTTATTACATATAGGCCTTTGCTTGAAACTTGACTGAACCTTTTGATGAACGAGGATCACATGTATCAATACATCTGTCGTTCTTTTGTCCACGTTGAAGATAGAAAATCGTTTTTCGGATTTTGAGTTTTGACTTGCTTTGCTTCAATGTCCCCTTTAAGACCTACGATATCCAGTTTCGGTTTCCAGTTACTATTATTGTAAAATCGCGATGTAGATTACATGTGAAGAACTAATTAAGTCATAAGCTGGTCAGAAAACAATGATTGACTTGGAACTGTACAAGTCCATTTTAACATGGATGGGTGTCGGGGAAAATTCTAAATTTGTGTGAAGCAGGAAAATGTCACATTTCAGGTCACTTTAAGATGCTTGAAACTTTTAACCATAAATTTCAACCATAACTTATGAAATCGTCTCGCGCTTTATTAATATTAGATGCTTAGTTGAAATTTCCCCCCTCCAACTTCACTACACTTTTCGTTGGACAACGTGAACAGATGGGGGGGGGGGGGAATCTTTTTTAAGCGAAAAGTTTGCAGTCAAAGCATTCACTAGTGTCTCTATCTAAGGAAACTTCTCAACAAGCTTCCTAATAAGTTCCCGAGAAGTTTCTTGAATAAAAATGATGTCATTATAGGCATGTCGTGTCATTTTGAAAATTTGGGGATACATTGTCGTGTCAGTGAATGATAAAACCAGATGAACCAAATTCATTGATATAATTCAAATAAACCACGAACATGATCGAATTCAACATTGTAACATATTGTAACTGTTGCCGTCTCCCTTAGGCCCGGTGCACACGAGCGTCAAAATGACGCTTGACGCCGCGTCATTTCTTGGAATTGCTATCTGCGTCCTATCTGAGTTTCAATGCACACGAGCGGCAAAAGGACGCAGGACGCCGCGTCATGACGTGTCAGTCACTCGCTCGCCAACTACGAGGATGGATCTGTACCCAGATATTGAAGAAGAAAGTGGTTTTTTC
Organism: Adelphocoris suturalis; assembly: GCA_030762985.1. Lineage (NCBI taxonomy): Eukaryota > Metazoa > Arthropoda > Insecta > Hemiptera > Miridae > Adelphocoris > Adelphocoris suturalis. Next base: position 163,336,144 of record CM061040.1, read on the forward strand.
GTATTTGGTGCACAAGTAGGTACGTATTTCGCAAAGAAGAGGGCAGAAATCGGAAGTACTGAAGAAGCGAATATTATTGAAATTAAAGTACCTACGTTTTTCAGCATAATTTTGAGCAAAACTTATTAAATGTCCTAGTTAATCGTTTATAGTTTAGTTTTGACTAAAATTGTGCTAAAACTTATAAATGTAACGCTTTTTGGCTGTTTTTAGCCATTTTTAGTGATTTTTTTAGTACATTTTTCGAAATTTGCCAATTTAATGGGCTAAAAAATACGTAGTTGACCAACAAACTCATCCTTTCGTTTGGAATGTTTGATTTGTTGGCCCAAGAACGGTATTTTTATCTCAATCCTAAGGAGAGTTATCGTCTGGAATGATGTATATATATATATATATATATATATATATATATATATATATATATATAGGTATATATATAATCAATTGCTGAAATTTCGATACAATTTAGCATAATATAATAAGACATGTAATTTAAGAAAATTCGCTCATTCGATCATACTGCATGACTGGAACTTTTTCTAAATAACATCCCCATACTCCCACATACATGCCCATATGTATACGTATATGAAATTGATATGAATATGGATTTTGGTCGGGGTTGGACGAAAAGTTGGAAGGACCTCGGAGCTAGGACTCGGATTTCAATGAAGAATGTTTTCGAAAATTGTTATTTTATAATTGCAGTAGCAATTTTCTGCGAAGATTCGCTAAAAACGGCATGTTGGGCATAGCACGTAGCTTTCTCGTATCCTTTGACAATGAATCAATGTGCAGAAAATAGCTTAGCCCCGGTGCACACGAGCGTCAAAATGACGCGTGACGCCGCGTCATTTTCAATCGGATAACTAGAGATACACAGCGGAGCATGGTGCGGTGCACACGGGACGCCGATACCTGCGTTGACGCGGATAGGTATCGAAGTTGACGCAGGTTTCTGTGGGACGCGCGTCACGGGCGATAGGTATCTTGCCGCCCGATACCCCTAGCAGTACTCAGCAGTCAATCGTCCGGTGCACACGTGCAGCTGCGTCACTTCGCGTCAACCATCATTTTGAAGATTTCGGCCCACGATTTTTTGAAAAACTTCAATTTTCTGCACATTGATTCATTGTCAAAGGATACGAGAAAGCTACGTGCTATGCCCAACATGCCGTTTTTAGCGAATCTTCGCAGAAAATTGCTACTGCAATTATAAAATAACAATTTTCGAAAACATTCTTCATTGAAATCCGAGTCCTAGCTCCGAGGTCCTTCCAACTTTTCGTCCAACCCCAACCAAAATCCATATTCATATCAATTTCATATACGTATACATATGGGCATGTATGTGGGAGTATGGGGATGTTATTTAGAAAAAGTTCCAGTCATGCAGTATGATCGAATGAGCGAATTTTCTTAAATTACATGTCTTATTATATTATGCTAAATTGTATCGAAATTTCAGCAATTGATTATATATACACCTATATATATATATATATATATATATATATATATATATATATATATATATATATATATATATATATACATCATTCCAGACGATAACTCTCCTTAGGATTGAGATAAAAATACCGTTCTTGGGCCAACAAATCAAGCATTCCAAACGAAAGGATGAGTTTGTTGGTCAACTACGTATTTTTTAGCCCATTAAATTGGCAAATTTCGAAAAATGTACTTAAAAAATCACTAAAAATGGCTAAAAACAGCCAAAAAGCGTTACATTTATACGTTTTAGCACAATTTTAGTCAAAACTAAACTATAAACGATTAACTAGGACATTTAATAAGTTTTGCTCAAAATTATGCTGAAAAACGTAGGTACTTGAATTTCAATAATATTCGCTTCTTCAGTACTTCCGATTTCTGCCCTCTTCTTTGCGAAATACGTACTTGTGCACCAAATACGAAAAAACCACTTTCTTCTTCAATATCTGGGTACAGATCCATCCTCGTAGTTGGCGAGCGAGTGACTGACACGTCATGACGCGGCGTCCTGCGTCCTTTTGCCGCTCGTGTGCATTGAAACTCAGATAGGACGCAGATAGCAATTCCAAGAAATGACGCGGCGTCAAGCGTCATTTTGACGCTCGTGTGCACCGGGCCTTAATTTTCAATATAAGCGGTGGCGGGAACGCATGGTATTGTCGTTCATACGAAAATAAAATTTCTTAACTAGGTTTGATTAGTTTTTATTGTATTGGAGGACATGCAAAGGACGTTGAAATTTTGAATGGATGAAAAATCCATGATTTGATTGTTTTTCCCATAGTGGGGATAAATTCAGGGAACAAAACGAAAAAATGGGGGAATGTTTTCCGGGAACTCATAATTTGATTCTTACTCCACCTTTTCCAAACTTGAGAAAATGAAATTAAAATTATAATTGTAATGTATAAGTGACCGTATTATTACGTTACCTGCCTTGGTGTACATACATAGAAAAAATTCTTTTGAAACAAATTTTTTAGAATTTGATTTATATAATATACGTCATAGATAGATAGATAGTTTTATTGGCCATCATACATAAGTGCATAACAATAGTCAAAAACAAACTAGCCAGATTACAAATACAAAGTCACAACTCCCAAATGATCAAATTAGCACAAATTTATATATGCAGCCATACAAATTTATGGAAGAACTATATTTAAAAGGTCATTAAAAAAAATGAATAATTAAGAAAACTAAAATGTCGGTTGCAGACCAGATAGGTAGTCTGTACCACCCAAATGGTGTACGGACCCAACCCACCACGGCATGCAGTATGTGTAGAGTAATGTTGCTTCATATGAATTCACCCCTTAGGTGACCACATAAATCGTGCAGTACATCTCTCATTCATTTTAATAAGTCTTAAGGGCTCTGAAACCAGTCAAATACTTAACACAAAAATGTGCACGATTTTACGCAGAGAACCACCAATAGAATTCATATACATTTAACATTTAAAACTGGCTGTAATGACAGCGACGCTTCGTATTACTGCCTTCACTCTTATTCTCATCTTCTGACTATCTATAATTCATGGAAATTCACTGATCCTATCGCTCTGTTTGCTAAACGGCTTCAACATACCCCGGGTAGTGTTTTCCTTGAAACTTTATCTATAGTCTCACTAGCGAAAGTTACTCAAACAGCCCAACCCATACATAAATGTACCAATCATGTTTGGACACGTATTTAGGTTTTGGAAAATTTACACTGACGCATGCGTTGAGATTTCGTCGAGTTTGATGAAATTCACTTTAGACTGATGGTGGAGCTTCAATATGTGTAATTAGGTGCTATCTAGTGTTAAAAGTTAGAATTAGCCTTAATTCAATTCAACTCTTCAGCTGCTGCCCTCATGTTTTGAATTAGGAACTATGTACCCACCGCTTTCTACTTTCAAACCCTTCTTTGACCAGTAGTACGTGTGTAGCCACCGGTTCGACGTTATCTCATTGTTAAGTTACAGTCCGTCATTGTGTCACCACGAGTCAGGCACCTTAGGATTTGAACAATATTACAATATTTAATTCAGTTTGTAAAGTGAGTTAGGCAGTGTGATCATTCAATCAGGTATGAACATTCATTTCATAAGTTCATTCAACAATCATTCTCGCCACCGCCCAGCTTAGTCACCTCATACGATTATACAGTCAGAAATAAAGTGTTCTATAAGATTTCATTATCATCAACATCATTCATTTTGGTTCAAAACCTGGTCCTCCGGAAATCACAAAACTTAATCGTTACAGTATATTCATTCACCAGCAACAACATTTACCAACTGGGTATCTCTAGAAATCAGAGTTTATACCTAAGTACTTGTGAGTTATAGAAAAACTAAGTTTTATGGTTTCTTAGCTATGAACATCAAGAAGAGTTTTTTCTTTACATTTTACCTGCCGACGTTTTTTGTTTTATGGGTCCGTCGATCGCGGCGCCTTCTGCACCCCATTCCCATCTCTTCCCGGCCAACTCTCCTCAATGGCTATTCATTTCCTGTCGCTAAAATTAGACCCCGATTTATAAACCTCTCCCGGAGGGACTGAGGAAGGCGTAACAGGCTGGAAAGCAGCCGTGAAATACCCTTTTTCGACGGAAGTATTTCGAGTAAATCGGCAGTTGACTATAAAAGAGCAATTTGACGTTTCATAGGTCCCACTGCTACCCCACGAAAATATCTCTTGGGTTTGAGCTGTAAGTATTTCTAGCGACACTAAAATGGGTATTGCAGTCTTGCTGTGTACTCTCACGTTTCGCTACGGTTTTATTCCTGAATGATTCGCTCCATTCTAAATTCGACGTATAATACTTAAACCTACTAAATAACTAAGATGGATAAAGTCCAGGTCCACATATCTAAATAATGTTGTTAGATGATGAGCCGCACAATACTATTTGTGCTTTAGATGATTGGAATGAACTTTACTGCTTAATCTCAGTTTCATGGTTCAAGTTTAGATAAAAGAAAAATAACAATGGTCCCAATAATTTTTGTGGGGTCTGATGATTGAAATTTGCAGAAAGCTCTTGTCCTTAGCTGAAATGCATGCTAAACATAATTTGGACTTTATTACAGCTAGTGGTTTTTTACGACATACCTCATTTCTATAGTAGGTTCGTCCTTATGTTTATTATTTGAGTCGAAAAAGGTGTTTAAAACCAATTGAAAATATCAATTTTCTGCATCGAAGTTCTTAACAAAAAAGTATGTGTCTGTCTGTGTAGAAGTGTATGTATATACGTGAGACAGGTTGAGTATCAATATGTATAAGAAATCTTGTGCACGCTGCCCTTGCTATATTTCTCAACAGATTTCGGAGGCCTAAGAGCTCAGTAGGAGAGATCTTCATTCAAACCTGTGAACTTTAATTTTTCTGACTGTATTTATAATTCAGTACCTAGGAATCAAATCCTTACACATTAGGCTTCACTTATTGGTTACGTTCTCTACGTAATATTCGTTATTTATTGAATCGATTTTGAAATATTCTATTAGGAAAATCGTTGTTACCAGCACAACTTACATTCCCACCAGTGTTGTCATCAAAAACAGCTTGAACGAATTTCCTAACACAGAAATTCTCCAATCCATGTCTCCATGAACGGGAAAATTATTGAGCTGTTTCCAATAATGAGAAAATAATATCGTAATCTTGTATGGTGTGTTTTTTGCTGGAGACCACGTTACTGAATCAATCTGTTAAGAGACTGTGTTTACACTCATATTATTCGTCTCATGATCCTCTTCCATATGCCAGGAAATATTGTTTATCCTTGTGTCTTCCATGTATACTTTGGCTTGGATGGTTTCGATTGTGGGGCACAAGGTGTCACGGATTGGTATTATTTCACTGCGAACTCGAATGTTTCGTACAATCAATCTAAGATTGAACGGCGTGGAAAAATACCACGCGTGATGAATCAGGTGGGTCAAGGCTCATCAGCGAGGCCTAATTGGTGAGTTCATAAAGGACTTACCTGATATTCTTCATTAATTGGTGAGGCAGGCTCTACGATTGGTAGGCAGGCATCCAATCCGGGATTGATTATACCGAGAGTGACAGCCCGTAAAGAGGGAATCACGGGTGCTGATCATCCGCAAGGTTGCATGGCACCACAATCACCAAGTTAAATGAAAGGTTATTGAATGCCATTTGTGAAGGGACCTGAATGTTTCCCTTATTTGGTAACAATTAAGTACTCTTGGATGATCCTCTTAAACGAGAATGGGTGTTTGTGTTAAGTTACGAGCAATTTGTTCCGCAACGTTGAAGAATACCAGCCATTTAAAATGGAATTGAACTGGAACTAATCTATCACATGTTGGATCGCTAACGCACCACAGTGTTCCCACTTACCAGTTTTAGGAAACATATGTTTTACAACTTATGGCGGAATACTTCAACGTCATCCAAAATCTTCATTGTTTAGCAGCATATTTTATCACAACTGGTAACAATGTGGATTTAATAATATGTAAGACATTCTTCAAGAACACGAGACAGTGTCCACAGGTGGTTAGGTTTTCTGGAGGCAGAACAAGTGTCCAGTCTGCTCTCCTGGCTTCCCACTCGACTCGGACGCGTCAGATATTTACTAAAACAAAACCAGTTGTGCGAAATGACCTTATGATCAACTTTGTATATTTATTGCGATTTATTATTACATTATTCTAGAGTTTGAACACTTCTTGTGCTCAGAAACTTAAATTTTCAGATATAGTCAAAATAATTGTGATTGTCAATTCTGAAGAATGGTAGATTGAATATGAACTTAAAAATTGGTTGGAGAATGCGCCTTCAGCCTCTAGATTTCGTCTGGTGTTCCGTCGGACTAACATCTCTTAGGTTTTTCGTTTATGATATTTGCCTCATACAATGGCCAAAAATAGCTGAATTTTTTAAATTGAGATTGTAGCAGATTATCATACTGAACATGTTGTTTGTGGAGGAGTGGTGGAGAGAACAGTGGTGGAGGCGCATACTCTTATCTGGAGGTCCTGAAGTCTCTGACGTAGACGCATTATATTTTATAAAATCCGCGTTCTATTTATTGTGATTATTATATCTACCCTTCTAATTGCGCCTTTTCCGAAAGCTCTTGCCAAATTAGAACAAACAGTTCAAACAGAATATCCCGTTTCCAAATAAACCCGTTCAAACTTTAATTTTCCTTTCAAATAATAATTTTGTGCACATCTTCCTGGTTTCCACATCCTACGTCAAACGTTGTGTCATCATACGCCATGTTTTCATTCTCTGTGTTTTTTTGAACCGCTGACAAATGGTACAATATTTCCTGTTTTCCCCACAATCGCTACGTCATGCGTTTGTCCTTCATGATGTTTAGAATCATACCGAATCTATATGATGAATAACATTATCTCTTGATCCTCAGGAAATTAATTGGGGGTTTATAATTATTAACGTGTCACGCCTGGGGTAAACTGCAGTTCTCTCCCTCCCTCTCACATCTCGTTAGAAAGGCCGTATTGTGGAATAGGAGTATTTTAAAATATTTCATCGATTGAATAGTACTCGCAATATCTTTCTCTAATTATTTTATAATGGGTCGAGATAACGCTGAGGTTACAAAATGTGAATATAGTAACTTCTTAGTGCCGTGTGTATTTTTCGATACCCTTGTTGAGACTGTGCAATGTCCTTACGGAAAAAACGTTGTCTCCTTTCCTAACAACTGAAAAGGCTAAGGGGTGGTTATGAATTGATCTTAAAAGATAAATGTTGGAGGATTGGAGGATTAATTAGGAGGTGATTCGTCTTATAACCAAAAAGCACAAAAAAAAGAACAAAAAGAAAAAAAAAACTGACGGTAGACCTACTTTTCTATAGTCAGATCATTTGATAATGAATAATTTTACACATTATTAGCTCATTATGGTTGCTTAAGTAATGCTGTTCTTAGATTATGCCAAATATGTCAAGTATAGTTCGATGGTCTGGATGCTCGCAAGCTCTCAAACATAAACAGAGGCTCAGGGATCATGAGATGTTGCGATAAAATGAGAGCATTCCAAATAGTGGAGAACGGTTTTCCTACTATGAAAACTAAGGGAGTTACACTTCCCTAGTAACGCATTGGTTGTACGTGAGAATCAATAGAAAATCAATATTTTCGCTGTGACGTGGTGGTCGGAAAAAATAGAAACGTCCTGTTAATCATTATTGAATGATAATAAAATCCGTTTCAAAGTTGGGTTTTCAAAATTTAGAGCTAAGCACTGCCAATGAATCAGTTCTTGAACTTTTTGATAATTTTCAAACGCTTTTATAAATTAGGTCAGAATATGTGGAATTTTGATGAGATAGAATGTTTGTTACGTGTGGTAGCGAATGGTATCCGATATTTGTGGTGGTACCTTGAAAGCAATACAATATTTTCAAATATAACGATTTCCATGGTTTCATAAGAAAACACCAATAGCAGCAAGTTGGAATATATTCATAGGTAAGCAGTGTGTGTGTGCCAGGAACTAGTTTTTACCATTCTTTCCATTCGATAACTTTTGTAAAATAAGGAGTATTTTAGCTGAGTGACTTTCATCATTATATGATTATAGCTAATCTACATTTGATTTACCTACTGGCTAGTTTTTGACGAAAAACATTATTACAAACCAGTTATGTTACGTTGTCGCTCTTCTTAGTAGATATACTTGCAGTGCAGGTGATGTGCTGTCAAAAACAGATAGTATGACAGGTCCTTTAGGCAACCAACAATCGAAATACACACACCATAACACCTAGTATTTACATTCATTCGTGAAGGGCGTTCACTTACAAGACCAACAGTGATTACAGGGCTAGACTTATGTACTATACGTTATGTTGGTGGATCTTGATAACCTGTGGAGAAAACTGCACATTTGCTGTAAGAAATCATTCGAACCGACATGACGTGGGGTTTACTACCCCCCTCCCCCCCCCACATAGATACATGTCGTATGCAGAAACTCGATTCATAGAAACATTAGCTTCAATATCACGGCTTTAGATTCATATTACCATCACCGACTATGTTACATATCTACTACGTTCGATTCACAAGCCCACACCGTGATCAAATTCGTGACCTAGCATCATTTTCAGATTCAAACTGTTTAAGTACAAATGATCTAAGTGTTGTTTGGAGAGTTTTGATTTTGTAACAGTCATGTTTCGAACTACGAAAAAAAGAGTTGCCTCAAGAAAAAGAGAAGGTTATTCCGGGACATCCTGTATACTTTGGAGTAGACCTCCTTCAATTTCAAAACGCGGAGTTTTCCGTTATGTTTCCCTACTCTAGATTTGAACGCGTGACTTTAATTTTAGTTTGCCGTTTCGTCATCCTTTAGTATTAATAAACTTGAGGGAGTGGGCACGGTACGTCACTCTGGCTCTGGCAGAATGTCGCATTTTCGCGTCCACTCGATAGTTGGATCTTTGAGCCTTGGAAAATCGCAACTGCGCCTTACCTTCAGTTTTTACGATTTATGGGTGAATATTGTTCTACGTTTGGCATCGCGATCGATCGATGACCATGTTTATTGTTCGTGGTTGACTGTACAGTAATCAGGTTAGAGTTACGACCAAATCAATGGTTAAGACATCTGTTTGAATGCACCTGTACGTCGTTCTTAACGAAGAGGGAAATGGCGGTAACAATCCGAAAGAGGAGCCAGCAGTAAGATATTAATTTCATTAGATGAACCATAGATGAACGAATCTGTTGATATTTTCGTTTGTTCATTTGCATGGTATTGTGTTAGGTTCGGGATGTGAACGTTTTGTTATTGTAAACTAACGTATCGTAGAGCTCATTTCGTCCCTTATTGAGGAAACATTACAGATCAAGTCAAATGACAATGAAGGTTTAGTGATCTCTTTGGTCATCGAATAGCTTAAGTATCGGACTCGCAGCTGAGACTGACTTTGACATAGTAGATTAACTCTGAATATAAATTTTGTTGACAATGTTAAGTGAGAAAAATTATATCGTTACCCCCAATGTTAATTGTGACGTATCAATTCGCTATTTTTTTTCTTTTCCTTGGACCAAATCCAATCTATTCGTTAACTCTGATAGTTACGTAGAAATACCGATCGTATCAAGAACGAGTGAAAACCTAACTACACACATGAAACAAACAAAATTGAACAATAAACTACTTAAAAAATAAAGCTTAATTATACAAAAAAAAAAAAGTTAACTCTGATGGACGACAATTTGTATTGTTACGCCCATTAAGAAGGCGGGATCTTCTGTGGATTACATACCTATGGTGCCGCACGATTTGTGATGTATATAGTATGTGTGGTTTCTGATGTCTGTATCAATGTTTTACATTTAATGTGACGATTTTTTATTCTGGAGGCTATGAGTTGATTGAAGTTATCATTAAAACCATTTTATAAAACAAATCTCTTTGAAGAATGGGAAGTCTTGAAGAAGTATACGGCTAGTATATTTGGCGCAAACGTATGCAGTATAGAAGCGACTTGAGGCTTTTCAATATGTAGCACAACCATGCAATATGGATTTACTTTCCCAACAGTCCAAAGAGCCAAAAGGTATGGAATGCAAAGGTTCTGAACAATACTATATGCAACTCACTGTGTAAGGTGTCACATCTGAGTCAAAGTTATACAAATGAAAGAATGTTATTCAAAGATTCGTTCTGTAACTAGTGAAGAGCATTGTGACCGCCAGGGATGACATGAATAAAACCAGTTTTATGGTTAATTTGCTGAAAATTCCCAGCATATATACTTATAAGCTCTTCTTGTTCTCTTAAGTAATCACAGATCTATCTTATGTATATAATAAAAATTATTCCCTATTCCCCTTGGTCTCTCCATAAGTCGAAAATGGCTGGACCGATTTCAAAATGGATTTTTAGGAAATTATGAGCAAGTTTTGTTGGTAGTTTTAGGGCTACTTTGTTTTTAATTTCCCCCACTTCTTCCAGCCGATAAGCTGTTTTCCCCATATACAACTTCGCGATCGTGTTGAAACGGTACCGATCTTTTTCTAAAACCTAATTGAAATGAAACGAAACCACCAAAAAACGTAGTTACTGCCAAATAAACGAGTGAAGCAACTTTTGAAGATTAATTGAAACCTATATTATCCTACGTATAATGATTGGCTTCTTGTGGGTTGCAGGATAGAGGAATAATAACTCTAAGAAGTCTCAAGTAGGTGTGATATATTTCAGTGGCCTCTTGGCTCTTTTATATATGCTGGCCTGGTGAAGCGAGACTGAAAACAGCAGTGGAAACTAAACAGTAGCTACCACCAGTATTTACATTTAAATGGTCCCTGCCTAACAGGGCAAACTACCTGTAAGGAGCAAACCACGGTCAACGGCACTATTGCTTGTTGGTTACCGCTATAACTATGTACCATAAACAGCTCTTGAGCTAATTTTGTTCCCATTCAACTCAAGATGCTAAACTTTCGAACGGGATCCATCTGGGTATGACGTCTTTAGTATATTTGCAAATGGTGGACCACTGTAATCAACTGACTGAGCTCTGTAAATAATTACACTAGCAATGCAACTGAAAAACTGTCATAGCCAAGGTTGGCAGCGTATAGTTAGTTACAAGAATAATGGTGACCGATTCCCTACGTTTGATTTTCTTGGTAACATTTTGGAGATTGGTAAAGCTTTTTGGATTTGCTAGTAAAATCGGAAATTCATGGAAGTTTCTGAAAATGATATAGTTTCTGATCAATTATCCCTAAAAACAAAACCTGCTGATGTTGAGTAACTACATTCAGTCTTCTCCCCTCCCTGGATCCTAATTTGAGAGGCTACGGAAGCCTAATTTCACTCGGATATAGCCTCGTACCAGAGGTTTCTGAACTATCCGAAGTGAATCAGTCATCATTGATGCAATTTAGTATTGTGCAGTTTAGACTCAAGATTCAGTTTCTTGTTTTACAACATGACATATAAAGATATTATTTGTAGCAGTTTTTGTATCCTTTCGGCGTTTTATGAAGAATTGCATTATGTAAGCTTAGTTCCTTCGGCTTACGACCGATTGTTTTTGAACAGTCACAGATGATAATTATTCCACTCAATATACGTATCTGTTGCTTGACGGTATTCACCCAAATTTACAAGGGGTTACTACCTACAAGAATCTGAAAGTTCTGTAACAGAACATTGGACATGTTGCCTAGTGTGCATAAACTAGGTAATTCTAACTCCTTAGACCTCATTTGAATTACTCACCCGATTGAGTTTGAGTCATTATCGGGTCCCTGATCATTATAATACAGGTAGGTACCCCCAAACTGGATTCCTCTTGATTTCAAAGATCTGCGAATTCCTTTATCCAAGAGCAGTACCAACTTATTCTGTTGAGTAGAAATAACTCCCATCGGACTTCGTTTGAGGTGGAAACTCACTAAAATAAAACAGAGCCGCGGAGATGTTGGGTGGAAAGAGCAGGTTGTGAACTCTGAGCAATGTCAAGGTTAGTGTAGACTGCGAAGGGAGGGACTTGTAAGAAAATAAAAAGCCTAACATTGTTTATTTATGTTTCTGAAGTGATTTAAAACCACCTCTCTGCTACAAAAGAATCGCTGGTGTGGTTCCCTTCTTTTACTTTGAGGGGATAAGACCCAAAACCAACGTACGACGATTCCAAAAAAGTGAGTGCGCTCAAAGTATCTGCGGAAGCTTGAAGCTGGCTTCGGTAAATCTTGTTGAAGCTTTGATTAGTCGGTTAGAAATCTATCACGTCTCCCTGCGATGGGAATAAACACCGCGGATTCGCCATTAGCCAGCGGGGAAGAAAACAGGGTTAGGCGGAGAGAAATAGGTTTTTTCAGAATGACGCAAGAAAGAAGAATCAACAGACTCTCTGAGTGGTTCGAGGATGATAAACTTGGGTGAACTCGTTTGGAAATAGGCGTTGGAAACGGATTATGGCTACATTTGAGGTTGAAAAGATCGGATCACTCAGGGGTTGAAATCGTTTTCCACGCAGGCATGTTCGGAATAGTTTTTTACGTATACTTAACTCTATTGCTAGAAATTCGCAAACTTGCTTACTCGTGAATAAGCACTTGTACTTCATGATTTACGTTTCTACTCAATCACCACTTAGTTCTAGAACCTGACATACTTGATTTTACTGCTAGGATATTCTGCACTGTTTTACTGCAAGCAAAAAAGTTCCAGTCATGCAGCATGATCGTATGAGCGAATTTTCGTAAATTATCGCATTGTATAATGTTAAATTATTTTGAAAGTTGAGCTTTTTGAGTGCAAGGATATTTTTAACTATTAATTTTATGGCAAAAAAAGTATTCTAAATAGTAATCTCCTATTTAAATAGAGGTTTTAAATTTTTAGCTTTTTAAGGAGTTTTTATCGATTTTTTAGCAATTTTTAATTAATTTTAAGTACATTTTTCAGAATAATTTTGTACATAAATTTTTGAATGTTCTATTTTACAGTTAATAAACTTTATTTGAGCAATATTCTACCATAAAATATAAATTTAATGGTTTTTAGCCGTTTTAGCCATTTTTAGTGATTTTTTTAGTACATTTTTTGATATTTGATCAATTTAATATGCTCAAAAAATGCTGGTAAACGAACTCATCCTTTCGTTTGGAAAGCTTGATTTTTCGGCGCGAGATTGGAATTTTTATCTCAGTCGTAAGGAGAGTCATTGTCTGGAATGACACATAAATATATGTACATATAAAAAAGCGTTAAGCTCAAGGATTTGTTTCAGAATGCCTCAAAAGGTTCAATCAATTTCAATCAATCAATCAATTTTCCAAAAATTTTGAATTTAGAATTTTCCGAGCCTTTTATTTTCTACGAATATTCGCTAAAAACGTTACTGTTTTCCCTCAAATGATGTGCAGCCTTTTTACATACATAATTACAGACAGGAAAAGACCGGTAGCACTCGAACAATGTGAAAACCTACATGTTGAGAAAACTGTATGTTTACCAGATGTTCAAGTTGGTACAGCATACATGAATTGGAACATAACGCAATTTGTCAGTCATTACTAGGATAGACTCTTTGAAAACCGCCAGTAATTATCTCACTTCTATGGTATCTATTTTCATTGTTGATGTTCGAATTACATGTAGCCTTGTAGTGTAAGCCAATAAAATGCCCACGCATATCGTTACTGATTTTTTTCTCCACGATTTCATGAGTACCCAATAACGTTCTTTTGGAAACGAAACCTCTACAGGTTGTGTTTAGTCCCGTCATTCTCCATCGAATGTTACGAAAGATGTGTTCACACGATGAATCCTCTTGATTGGAGTTATATTCGCTATTCGATGTTATTCAGGTCAATTTCGATTCATATACTTCGGGCTTACAAGAGGGCCATAATTACACCCCTATTATTCTTGACTCTATCGCCTATCAGGTATGTTCGTGCACCCGTCTAGACTGAGTGGGCTCGCATCTGAACTTCCATTTAAAGATAATGCAACCAGGACGACAAACAAGATCCAGTTATCGAGTCCTGGAGACGAGCCGAGAGCGTGGGCTTTGCCGGAATGAGTCGGCCCTTTACGGGAGAAAAACAGCTTCGATCGGTTTGTTTTGGAGAGAAGCGTCTATGTCTCCGACTGTTATTAACTTTCATCGTCTATTGAATGTTCATTACTGAAATAAACAATATTTTATCCTATTACATAGTACAATATAATAAAATTTATTTGGTAAGGTGTTTAAATGTGATAAATTTAGCACATATATGCAATTCGGTATTCACATCATTTTGAATCATCCGCCTTTTGCCGCATAGTCCGTCGGTTCCAACTCAAAATATCAGGCAGAAATTCGGCTTTGAAATCACAAATGTCGACGTTCGAATCATATGAGTCATGAGCCATATATGATCGACGGATGTGCTCGGAATCTCGGCACCAACCAAGCAGGTGAGATTCGAAGGTTTACTTTTAGCGAGTGTTTGTAAAAAAATGAAGCTATTGCAATGTATCCAAAAAATTTAAAATTAAAATTTTCGAAAATTTTCTTCATTGAAATCCGTTTTAAGGCATTCTGAAACGAATCCTAGAGTTTAACGCTTCTTCATATGTATATACATATATATATATTCGTTGGCCAACACTTTTTGAGCACAAATTGGTCACAGTTAAAAAATTTTACTTTAAAAAAAAAAAAAAAAAAAAAAAAAAAAAAAAAAAAAGAACTCCAAAAATTGCTAAAAATCGTTAAATGTATAGTTTATAGCAAATTGTTAGTCAATAAAAGGCAATCAACAACAAATAACGCTATTAAATTCATGCAAAAAAAATTCAAAAAAACGTACTTGATTTTCATTAATATTTGCTGAAACTTTGGTTAAAAATTGCTAAAATTCAAATATTTGTTTCGAACCATAGAATATTACTTAGTACAAGTTTATTTGCCGTATAGTCGGTGGTTTACTTTTTTTGTCCTGAAAGTGCTCAAATTTCAAAACAATATAACATTATATAATACCGTGACCCTCAAAAATTCGCTCATACGATCATGCGGCATGTCTGGAACTTTTTAAAAAACAGATTTCGATAAATGCAATAGAATGATAGTTTTTCTACATTCAATTTTAATAAATTGAATGAAACCACTTGGATTGTACATACAAGGATTTGAGCGTTAAAATAGGAGAGTGGGGAAGAGAAGGAAAGACCGTAATTATGAATAACAATTTGATTTCATCGGTAAAAAATTGAGTATCTATTAGTTTATGATTAGGAAAGAGCCCATAATTTCAATTGTTACTTAAAGTCCCAAGGAGTTACCCTACCAAATTTCAACTTTCTAGGGGGAACAAGAAAGCATTTAGCTCACTTAGCAGATCGAAATCGTCAAAACAAACACGTACGAAGAAAGGCTGGGTGTTGACAACCATAATAAAATTTTGCGAGCCAAACAAATCGGTTTTGCATCCTGCGCTTCGCACGAAATATTTCATTCCCGTCCATCTCCTATCAATAATGCAACCCATGCTTCACTCGGAACACCCGTAGCAAACCGTCAAGGCTTCTCCACTTGTCACGAATTTCCGCCGCTAACAAACTGCCTGTTAGCAACCATAATAACGAAAGTTCGGGAACTAAACGAATCGGTTGCGAAGGGTAGCGCCGTTTATAAAGTAGAACGATGTTTTGGAGGATGAAGATGTTTGGCGCTGGAACTTTCTGATCATTTTACGACCGCTCCCATCAGAATCGGTCCAGCCGTTTAGTCCTCTATTGGGAACATACATACAAACGTAGATAGAAACAAACTTTGAGTTTTATATATAAGGACTAACTTCCGGTATTCAGTTGTAACAATGGTATTCTTCAGGTGAACATTGATCTATACGGAAGGTTTATCTACACAGAAAAAATATTAGATTTGGTGTAGGTACATACATTCCGTGCATACGTTGCGAGGTGCATACGTTCTCTGGTTGGTAAGTCGGAAGTTCGGCGTGTGTTTGTGAACGAGCGACAGGCGCCAGAGCTCGCCTTGCTGCTACTCGTATTCAGCCACACGTTCCTCACCGCATGGGTGTGTCTGTGAGACTCCTAACTAATGTCAACGAGACCAGTTGAATGAATTCATTCAAGCTCGTTCATTTGGACTTTTTCCGACTGTTACTATTCCTGGTTTCATGCGCAATTATACGTTTTTGATATTCTTTGATATATACCATGTGATATATCGTATGTTGACGTATGATATTAATATTTTCTGACTTTTAACTGGTTTCATACGCGTTGTACGCGATTATGTTTTTGATAGTTGTTGACATATCATGTGACATATCGTGTGTTGACATATTATGATATTCATATTTTCCGACTTAGAACTATTCCTGGTTTCAGACGCGTTGTGCGCGATTATTTGTTTTTGATATTTGTTGAAATATGAATGCATATTCAGCCACAAAAAATGTATTTTCAATACAATTTTAATGTAATACATAATTGTCAATTGCTGGTCGAAAATGCTCTTAGAGTTATAGTAAAGTATTGTAGTCAGAGTTGAAAAAAGAAACGCAGTTTGCGTAAGCAGAACCGACTTTTCGAATCAGTCAGCTGGAGCTCATCATATCATTCGTCCCTTGATGTCCAGAGAAGCTACCTATAAAATTTGGTTGAAATCAGACAGACGAGAGAACTTTTAGCACCCTCAGCTGATCAGGATGGAGCCTGTAAGGTAATTCGTCTGTTATTGTCCCAGTGAGGCGCCCTATCAATTTGTAACGTCCTACGGTGAACAGGAGAGATTTTAGCTCACTCAGCTGATCAGGAAGGCACTTTGCTCGTCTCTTGTTGTTTCAGAGAGGCTTCCTATCAAATTTCGACGTCCTTCGGTGAATAGGAGAGATTTGAGCACGATATGGCCACCATTATGATTAATATCGCGGTTTGTGGTCAGCCGATCCTCACCAAAGTCAGCGGGATACAAGTTCCGACATGGTAATACATCATATCTAAATTTGGTCCAAATCAGACCAGCGGTTCCAGAGGAGTAGTGAGCACAAAATGTTGTCCACAAATATGTATAAATATACTCGAATATAAAGAAATCTGAAAATGAATGACTATTGTAAACGTGTTTTTCTCCCTCTGAAACGCAAAGAAAATGCATATCCATCCCCAAGTGCCGCCGTACCCACGGCCGTAATACCCGCTTTTCTACGAAAAGTTGGGGTAAAAACAGTATCTACTAAAATTCGATACAACGTAATGCAAAAATTGTCTTCAACACCTTCAGTATGTCTCACAAACCTTCCCACTTCGTTTTTCCATAGAATCCACTCATTTGCAGCCTAGGGCCGCCCTACATGGTTTAACAGCCTAAAACATTCATTTTTAAGGATTTAAAATGGATGTGGTAGAATGCCATGTTTGTGGAAGTTGTTTTATAAACAATTATTGTGATGGGGTGTTCCTTTGGAAATTAGACAATTCATGTAATAGTTTGCACGTCGCAATAGTACGAGTACAAGATTTCTTGATTTCATATTAAATTTTCGTAGGACACGCGAATTTTCGATTTTCTGAAGTAGGTATATATCATAATATTCTTGTAGGATAGAGGCGTGACCTGGGGTAGATCACCCCCCGGCGTGACGTGACCAGAAATATGAACACAGTAGCTCCTGGGATTCGGAATGTAACCCCATTAAAAGGTCTATTTCGAGAGTTAACACTTATGTAGAAATAGAATGGGGTTTTAGAATAAACCTGTTCAGGGGGGGAACTAACTTTAGCGGTGTAGGCCTAGGTACCAAGTCGTAAACACGCCACTCAAACGGAGTATTTTAGGTAATACTGCCCATCATCTTGTGAAACTACATGATTTGATCATCAGTAGTTTATTTTGAGATTAGCTCCGAAGAAGTTCATTCATAGAGCTGCGTTTCAAAAATATCACCAGGAACCCGGGATTCGCTTTAGGTCATCTACACTATTGTAATAAAAACTTAATGGTGTATCTCTTTGTGAGTGTTTTTTACTGTATCGGGTAAAAACTACTGGATCCATTGAGCTTAAATTGTACATGGACATTCTTAAGGGTTTCTGGTTGACACACAGGCAATCGGAATCTTCCCCAAACCTACTCCTTTTCGTTGAAATGGCCTCCCTTCACAACGAGTAAATACGGAACGCGATAAACCGTGGTAAGAGTGATACGCGTTAGACGTTAACATGGCAAAACTTCTTGGAGCAATCATGTATGGCAACTACCTCCCTGGATACGAAGTGAACCCGCACCAATCTCGACCAAAGTGAAGGCAAATTATAGTGTTTTTATGTAGTTATATTATAAAGATGACTATCAATTTTATCTTCTCCTCAAATTTGAATAACTATTTAACTAGTGGCTAATTGGGTATACGGTGGGGCTTCTTTTCTAGTTTATTGAGTTACTAATGACTTAGCTTATCCTTTCTGAGAGTTTATGTTGCCTATAAGCATCAAGTCTCATCCTTCTCATTCAAGAGCCTGCTCTGATCCGTGCTTAATAACAAGTTTCTAGTTCCAGTGTGGAATTGACTCTAGTCACAGTTGGTGAATTGATCATTGTGGCAGTCAACTGCTGATCGTGTTAAATCTTCACCACACTGATTGCCTTCTCGTTTCGTAGCAATCCTTTAAATTTGCGTGGCACCTCCTTTGTTAGTCCAGTGTCTTACATATGTGGCTTGTGTGGAACCAATCCGTTTCTCAGAGCTTTGAAGAGGTTTTCGCATGTTAAACCAGTTCAGGCGATTACAGCTTGTACGCATGGACATTTACATGCCTCGTTAGCCGTGTTGGCTCGCCCCGATTCGCTTTGACCGTCTCCCGAGAAACCAGAGACATATCGTAGGTGGTGCGAACTCCGCTAGCTGTCCCCTGCGCCTTCTTTATGTGTTGTCCCCGCCTACTACTCTCTCAGTCTTAGTCTTGTTAAACCCCGTGCACCCAAACCCTTTGGACACTTCCTAGATCCAGGAAAGGCTGAATCCCGTTGAATAACCCGTTTGATTGGTTTATGTCTCCCTATTAAATTCTAATATATTCGAATTAATGATAATACTCTCGTCTGACGAGTAAATTAGTAGTTTTGTTTGAATAATGAGACTCTGGACACCTTTCTAATAAGTATACGTGCTTATGTGTTTAAATCAAGTTTTTTCCTTCCACCCACCCCCAATACCGTTTTCCGCCTTCTAAGATGATGTATACTTAAATATTTCCTGGTGGGTCATCTTATAATTCATTCAGGAAAGTGATACATTTTTTATCCTCTAAAATCGAAATTGGTTGTGCGTCTATGGTTAATTCTTGTCCATGGCTAAACCACACCAAATAACAAAACGATTGTGATGATATTTTTAGGGATTGTATGGGTATTATCATCTTCGCAGTCCTATATTCGTTTTACCCCCATGGGATGAGTTGAAATTACATTAAGCGCTTACGTTTAGTTATCCAACGTCTAAAGCTCCTTCAACCTCTTTAAATTCTTGTAATAAAAGTCGAAGGTATCCTGTCCGGTCTCTGAGATGTGATTCATATAAATGACCCAGAGTTATTTGCTTTTGAATCCAACAGTTATAGTTTTTCCATTCAGATTTCTTTAGGGCCATAGGTTACATGATGCAGGTATTCTACCATTATATTTTCTACTGTTTTTCTATTCTCATTCCATATATACTGATGCAATTCGAGTTGCTAGTTACTGATGCTTTTTTATTCTTATTAGGATTGATGAGCTGCTGGCTAAGTAGCCTCCCTTGGTAATTATGACCACTCATTTCCCTTTTGTGGGCTTTCCTTTTTTTTACATCCCAACCTACTGGTTCTTTCCTTTTAGCTTTTAGTCTTTTATCTCCGTTCTCTCTAGAAGGCCCTTCCCTGGGCCCACACATCTCTCCGATACCTTCGCGTGCCTTACTTAGTCAGGAGCCCTTACCACCTGCTATTACCACGCCCTACGGCTGATAGTCTTTCTGCCATCACCTGAGTGGACCGACCGCCCTTGACCTTTCCCACCGAGATTAACCTTATGGCTGATGATGATGAGTGGTGGGAGTTATTTCCATAGGGCGGGCCTAATGCAGATCTCACTTTACTTGAGTGACAGGTCGAAGTTTCTGGTTGCCAATTTCTCAACGGGTATTTTCGTCTTTTAGCTGCCTTTAAGAAGGTCATGAAACGAACCTCATTTCTCTTTCCCTCTTTCATTCTCCATCGTCTATATCATATCATCCCACCAACTCCATTAACGATCTATATAGATGACATGGTATTTACTCTGCCTCTCATGTTATGCTATCTGGGTTTTTTTTTTTTTTTTTTTACGTTGTTGATGAAAAATAAGTTGAGCGTAAATGATTTCAAGGTTCTAATTATTTTCCACTTCTTGCGAACTGGAAGTATAGTGTCTTCTACAATTGTCCTCATAAAATTAGGTATTTTACATTTTCGTGACTTGACGTATTATTCGATTTTCAACTATTACGCTTGATTAGCTTGATTGGTTTCAGTTCTTGAAACGTCGTTTGTTTGGTTGAACCGCAATTACTTTTTTTATGAATTTCCAATTGATCCAATGGAAATGAAGTGCTCAACTATGCCCAAAGAAGAAGCTTATGTATAATATCAATTTTGACATTTGTTGGCTTCGGTTTTTCGTTTTGGCAAAGACCAAAAGGTTGTTTCTTTGCGGTATCGAAGTAACCGTTTTGCTGCCAACTAGTGGCTTGTATCACAGTATCTCATAACTTTCAACACAAGAGAAATTCCACGTAGATATTCCTTACATTAAAACTTCAAAAATATAGCATCCTATATAATGTGTGTTCGTCATTGAAATTCCCTAGCTCGTCTCATTCCTATGCTCAGGTCCGATATCTCCTCGTTATCCTAATCTACTGTCCACAACAATTTCTCTCTATTATAAATTTAAAAAACTAACTGGAAATAATGAAGAATATTAAAGAACATTTTTCATGATTAAAAAAGAATCATAAAATGGTCAGTTGAAAACATCTTGCATCATTCAAAATAACAAGTTTATAGACAGATGTTTCTTTTTCAGTTGTTCTTAGTTCAGCAGCTCTGCTACATGAACATTTGTTTTTACAAATTTTTGCATTATAACTGTGATGTAAACATGGGAAGAATTATGACGAGCCTATAATGAATGAATTGGAACAAACTGGCAGTGAAATGTAAGAAAAGTTATGATTTATAATATCCAGAATGAGAAAGACTGAAAGATGGGTGTCTGAAATGGCATGTTCACGGTATTTTAATAGAACGTCTGCCTGACTGCAACTCCAACTAAATTAGCATTATAACTTCTTGAGCCCGTTCGACCTCCACAATATCGCATTGAATGGCTCCTGAACTGAACCATATCTGCACCGAGGGTGACCAGCTAAACGCCCTCCATATCTCATCCTTGGGAATCTCTTACTGGGAATGGATGTAAAATCACTCTATGGTATTGGATCCTTGATCCACTTGTTGCCGTCGACATGCTGATCTTCCAGATATGAGACCTTGAGAGCCCTATATACCTATAGCCTGCTCCCACAATACGGCTCGATACCAAATCCGGTGTCCTCTCTTCAGGAAATACTCTTTCCGATATTTTTTAATTAAAATATCTGCCCTCGTTAGAGATGACACGCGGCCGGTTATAAAAACATTTTTATTTCTACATTTTTCATTCGACCGTACAAGGCGAAGGCGGGTTGTTTGAAAGCTGATTAACATATCGAAGTAGCTCGAATTCCATACATGGCAACATTTCTATGCTCCGCAGTTGAATAAAGTATGATATTTTCAGATCTCCAACTCGTAAAATCTTTGGTAACGTGACCTGAAAATTAAATATATCCTCGGATACCTACTTATTCCAGGCTTCCTCATGAAACTGCGGTCCTTAACTTGTAATTTAAGTAGATAGGTGTCACTTAGTCAGTCTTTGCATTAATTCTTATCTATTTAACCAGTTGCCTTTTGCGCAAGATATCCCTACCTTAAATCGACACACAATCCTGACTTTAGGATTACAGAGTACGGTTCATTCTCAAAACCTGCATTCCCATTACCGAACAAATTCGAGTCAGAAACACTTGAGGAATAGGGGAAAATTTATCTGAGGATTGATACTAACCCGGAAAATGCATATAACAGTCGAGACTGACAGAAGTAAACTAGAGCGGTCATTGAACTGTTATCCGTGACGAAAGTACATATGGCATTTTATCTACCTTATCTTATCGAAGCTAGTCGTAGATAATGATTAATAATGATTATTAAGCATATACTGTTGCCACTTCAGTTTATTTACATGATCCTAAGTGGTAGCGTGTACTATGAATCTCCGATTGCCAACTAACGTTAGTTACGAACAAATTGTTGCATAAATAGAATAGGTATTGAGTGATACACTACAGCTTGGTTATGAATTTAAAAATACGAAGCAGTATTACTATGTCTGTCATGGCTATATTAGGGGTTAGCTGTAACGATTGAGTGAAGAGCCTCACTCCGAAAGTTGGTGTCGGACTATGGGCGTCATTTTACGTATAATCACAACTGCGGACCGAATTTCCAAATTCTTAAAATACTCAATATAGAAACGAGTTGGGAGCCGGGATATAAAGTTCACAATACCACAGAGGCTATCATTAGTCCGAATTCAATGGCAGTCTTCATAGTGGGTCTATCCCATTTACCATTGAAATGTGAATGAAACTGGCGGACCTCGATGGAACTAAGTGTGCAGCAAAAATTTAAGGCGATGTAGGACCACAAGCTCAATTCTTGTTTGAACCATTTAGTCGACATTGGCTGCAGAATCAGTGAAAATTCCTCAAACATTCTGGGTTTTTTCTTAGTAATGAGATTTGCGGAAAGTACTGACTTTTTAGTCAAACTAACGATATGTCCGTTTAGAATGTTTTAAATCATGAAATTGGAGTAAACAATTTGAAATTCTTTCTGCTTAAACAATGATGACTTGATAACAGAATTTTGGAAGTCTCAGAGCTATATATATCAGCAATTAATTTATTGTGTGTACACGGACAATCGCCAGATTAGAGCTCTTCAGTAATATTTCTTGGTCCTTATTGACGATCTTATTGACGATATATATTGGTTATATACAATTTTTTATATTACCTATTACATATCTAAGTCATTCCAATCCATGTCCTGATCACATAAGTTTGAGTTTATTGACTCCGAGAGGAGGAAGGTCCGAATGGGAAAACCGCCTGTCACCTGGTTGTCAACCGTTTTTGCACGTATTGGTGTGTTACTGTGTTGATGCGTCCTCACACCGACCCACACGCTCACGAGTTCCAAATTTGGTCACTACCGATCGGATCAAGGTACTGGTGGACCCGGTTGGTGTACCCTACAGTTCACCTGCATGAAACTCGTTTGTGAACCTAAACATTTGAAACGGGATTGTACTCCCTACTCCCTTCTGTCAGTTCTTGATTCGTTTTTACAAAACATCACTCCATCTTACATCTACCGATTCTTTCCGATTAGTATATTATTTTGTACCATGCGTTTTATCTAATTTAGCCCTGGGCATGAAAAAATAATTTCTCGCAATGACAAATTCGTGTATTGATGGAATGTATTATTAGTAGTTGATACATTTATGTTTACTAATTTCAAGTAGATAGAACATATAATGTCTTACAAAATGCCACATCTTGTCGAATTTCGGTGGTTAAACATTGTAACCCAATTCACTCTTTATAGATCTTTGCTCTTCGATTATACTATTGGCTAATAGAAAGATTGGTTTACAAAAAGAAAAAAGAAAGAAGAAATGGTTCGTAAAATAGATACCTACTTTGAGTGTTTAATCCAAATCTGGTTGTACTGTCAACATGATTACGTTTCAAAACCATCTTCTTTGTGAGGGGACAGCAACCCCCGCCGCGGCGCAGTCTTTCGAATAATGTGTTTCTGGTGGAAAAAGTCAAAATAAAAGTTTTTGAAAAAAAGTCTTGAGCATCCAGGGTGGTAGGTAAAGGTCTCAAATCGATTCCATATCCTTGGAATAACCTTCTCTGGGTAACTCTGTGCCCACAATTGAACTATTGAACGCACCAAATAGGAAACCAACTGTGCAGAACCCCTAAGGACATTATTCCTCTGAAATCTAATATTTTTTCCCCTTCTTCTGATCATCTTGGTTCGGACTGAAATGATTCTCCCAAACGTTTTGAAAAATAATTTCGCAACTTTTTAATATTAATTTTTAATTTCCATCTCTTCTTATCAGAAAATGGATATTGAAAACCAATGTTATAAAGTTGTTAATGTAAAAAAAAAAAAAAAAAAAAAAAAATAAAAAAAAAAAAAAAAAAAAAAAAAAAAAAAAAAAAAATTTTAACTCGTTTGTTCCGTAAACCTCTGCAAATATTGATTTTCTTCCATTTTCGTTAGCAATTTGCATAATTTGAAACAGTGAGTTTTTATTTAAAAATGGCCGTGAAACTTGAAAGCTGAGTGAAATACGGTAATTTATACCTTCTTAATTTCTAAGTATAACATCAAATTGAATATTCGGTGTGTTTTCATACAATTAATGCAAAACCACATTATTATTATTTTTGCTATCTTCATCAATGAAACGATTGGACATCAAAATGATTTTTTTTTTAAATTCTCCATTTATCTTATTTTTATCAGTTTTTGCTATAAGTTGGGGTAATAGAACCGCAATATTCATTACTATCGATTTTCGTGGATTCGGAATTTTTTCCACCAAAAGGATTGAAACACTGTGCGGCGCCTCAGGGGCACTGTTCTCTCCCACAGGCAAATGTTGCACAAGTCGGATAAGAGGTTCACTTATCGTAGTCGTCGTGCTTTCCTAGTAAAATCTAAATAACGAAAAATTAAGTTCGCGTACAATAAGGATCCCAAAATACTATTAAAAACATACTTTTATACGTGGTAAAAGTAAGTAGATTTAAGGTTTCTGAAGTACATTTTAAATGGTTTACGTGATTTTCATTGACCATGGCTAGATATAGAATATTGCTGATACAGTACCAACCTTCTTAGTTATTAGTACCAAAATATAAAAACTCCCGAGTGATTGGAGCTCAAGGCTGATGTGGGTGATTCTTAGAGATATTCATGAATTAACAAAACACAAATGTCCACAAACCAGAAAGCAGGCGCCTAGCGGTTGAAGAAAAATAGGGTTCTCTGACGAGCGGAGGTGCGGCGGAGTTACAGATCTGATATGGAAGTCGGGTAATGAGGGGCGGTAAGATGTACATCAACCAGGACGAAGTGTTCGTCTCCTGCCTCCCGATGCCCATCTTCAACTCCCCGCGCCCCCAGCTGAGGCGATGGGGCAGCGTTGGTTCTTGGGTAAGCTTTCAAGTTGTGTTACATGTAAAACTGTAACTAGGTCCCCACCAGGTATCTATAGCCTGTACCTATAGCGGGATCTACTAATTCCATTTGCTTTAATTATGTAATAGGGTGCACTAGGGTTTTGAGTTTAAAATTTGGTTTAAAATTTCAAAAAAAAGACCCCTGAATTTTTCCAGATTTTTTGCATAACAAAAACGTACTCCGGTAGCTCGATTTTGGTTTTTGAAATACCATTTTTTTTGCCAATATCAGACTTTTGAATATAAATTTTAAAAACTTTTTTGGAAAATTGTGAAACTTCGTATAAACGTTTTTGGGGTCACTGAACTCGAATATGCAGTCAAAACAAGTCAACAGCAACAACTTTTGACAGTTTGGAATCTCAAAATCGTCAAAATCATGTTAAAAAATGACAATTTTTCAAAATTCATTGTAAAATTATGAAAATTCGTATTTTTACGTATTTCTGTTAGAATTTTGATTTTTTGACAGCGAATTCGAGTTCACCGACTCAAAAAACATAAGAATACAAATTTTCATAATTTAAAAATGTTGACGATTTTGAGATTCCAAACTGTCTAATGTTGTTGCTGTCGACTTGTTTTGACTGCATATTCGAGTTCAGCGGCCCCAAAAACGTCAGACGAAGTTTCATAATTTTACAAAGAAGTTTGTAAAAGTTATATTCTAAAGTCTGAAATTGGCAAAAAAAAAAAAACTTCAAAAACCAAAGTCGAGCTGCCGTCGTAGGTTTTTGTTATGCGAAAAATCTGAAAAAATTCAGGGGTAATTTTTCGACATTTTAAACCAAATTTTGGGTGGAGGTCATCGAAATTCCACCTTTCTCAAAATTGCGGTCCCCCTATTATGTAATGTAGACAAGTGCGTTAATTACGTACTCGTGATCAAAGCTTTGCAAGGAGAAACAAGAAAATTCAACAAAATAATTTTAAAAAGTGGAACATTTTGAGTCGAGGTTTCAAAACAGATTCGTGTCCAAGAACGCTACCATCCACGTTGTGAAGACGATTTTTGCGAAGTGTACTGATTGCATGTTCGTTCAATCCACTCATTTTGGTCTGGCGTTCCAGAAGGAACTTAGTTCCTAGAGTATTCAGAAGGAACCCAAATGGTTCTTTAATTTTTATTTTTGTAAATCATCTTAGGCAGTTAACCGGTTAGAACTTACAGATTTTAAATTTATCTTCCTCACTATTTTTCAATCATTTTCCTAGATGGGATTAAAAGTATAATTTATTATTATAAATTAGTGCGTTCACTATTGATTCCCCTTTAGAGGGTTATATTCAATAATCCCTAATAGGTATTAGGACAATGTAACCATTTCTATACTTTCTACACTCTTCTGTGAGAGCAAAACTATTATTCTGTCGGGGACTTAAAAGAGGCCAAAATCTTTCTGCCCCCGAAGTTGGGAATATTATCCATTCTGTTTGTTTAATTCGTTGATTATGCGTTAATAGCCCTATGGCTGTTTCAATTGACACCACCTGTCGCTGTGTGGTCCATGAAATTTATGACTTTTCCCTGATGTGGCCTCCTGACAGTATATACCCCACTACCTGTTGATCGACAATCTCATAGGCCCACAAGAATGCCATACTAAAAGCACTATTGAATATGATGCTATCCGTTCTACATCTAGATGGCTCTATCCATTTTGATTGGACTTTCTGATTAGTCTTTCCTGCAGTACTAAGTGGGGATCGACCCAATACTACAGGAATCATCCCCTTTCCCTTCCTTTTCTCATTTCCCTTCTGAAAGTGAAAGCAACCCTAGAGCTCTCCTAGAACCTTCAGTAAAAACCTCCATAATCCACTGTGCCAACCACTTATAAACATTACTTAGAAATATAACAATAGTTTGGAGTTCTACGTTGCCTTCGCTGGGATTTTACCTTCAAACTTAGTCACTTAAGATCTTTCCACTCTGTTCAGATTACTAGTTTCGAAAATAAAAAATTAATTCGTAACTGCACTTATTACGCAGGTTTCATCTGTTTTCTATTCGAACACTAATAGTTTATCTCACTCATGATACAGTCAGTAGTCTATTATAAAATACATGCAGTAGGCACCTAATAGAGTGATTAGTTTGAATTTCTGAACATCACGGTGACATTATTGTTTCCTCGAACTAAATGTATCATGGAAATGTTGTGGAATCTCATTTCGCAGCGGTAGATTCCAAAATGACAAGTTAGTGAATCAGTGAAACCGTCCTAGTAGAACAACATCCTGATCCCTTGTAATTATAGAAACCCATCAGTTGGACCGGTGTCAGTAGTCCAACCTTCTTTAGTACTGAACCCCAACTAGTTATTATTAGATCAATACAGAAACATTATATATATTTTTTTTTTTCTTTTTTTTATTATTTTTTCATTTTTTTATTAATTTTTACTTGGAAATCCGTTTTTGCCACTCTATTACACTTTCAATTCTATTCCACCAACACTCTATTAAAATCTCCGAAACTATTTCCCCTAAATTCCATTCCACCAAATATACATAGGTACCTAATCCCTGTCTTTTTTGCTTGAATGAATACATTGTAGGTACACAAAATAGTGGCTTCAACAGTGGCACCAATGCCGACATTCGAAATATTTTAATTATATTTATATCTATCCTTGACTAATACGGAGAATTCTGTATTAGAACCTGGAATATGGTTAGTCCAATATTTGAGCAATATGGCTGTTGGATGTTTCCCGTCCAAATCACTTGTTCTTAGCATTCTATAGCTAGACGTGTATCCACCGATTATGGAGTGGGTATGTGATCGCGCATAATATCAGAATCTTCTCAAACTCGATATGAATCCTCATAATATTACACCCATGCGCAAATCGGCATCAGTTCCGTTATAATTAAAACGATTCGTCCAGGAATTCAACGCATCAGTTGAAATCATTGCACTAAAACATAAAAGCCCTTGCACAAGTTTAGGTGTGTCAAAAGGGTCTAAAATATTCCACGTTTACTAACATAATTTCCTTATCAGCTGCATTAATTAAATCCACTTAGTAGATAGTATAGACTAGATTTGTATCCTTAATTAGATGAATAATAATTAATAATCTACGTTTGTCTGTTCTTAAGCAACTGTGGTAGAAAACATGTTTAAGGAATATAACAGTATGTGTATAAAATAGGTAAAAATTTTATTAAATTTTGTGCTTAGCTCGAGTAAGGAGATCAGGGAAGTTGAGTTTTGATAGCGACACCCTCTGGGTCTTTACTAGACGATTGAAACTATGGGTTCATTACTGATCAGCTGAATGAGCTAAATTAAGGGGCATGTCTATGTTTTTATAATGTTAGACGCTATTTTAGAATATTGATTTTTTTGTTTTGTTTGTTTTATCTGGGATTATCTTTGTACCGGGCTTCTTCGATTATTGCTTCCGAGACTGCTACCGGAAGCTTTGTTTTCACTTTGGAAATGAAAAAAAAATTTTTTGCTCCAAAATCAAAATTTCCACTCGCATTTTGCGTTTCAGAGCCTCCTGAACAAATTTGGTTCCTTGTCTGTCTGTCTGTCCGTCCACATTTCCTTGTAACAGCCATAACTTCCACAATTTTGATCCGATTTTAACCAAATTTTCAGCGATCGTGCGGGTTAAGCTCTAGATGGTCCCCTATCAACTTCATCATGATCGAATCAACGGTAGCTTCTGCGCAGGCGCTAACGTGAATTCCTTGTGACGGTCATAACTCGGTCAATGTTGAACGGATTTCGGTCAGATTTTTAGGGATGATGTGGGTAAGGTCCCTTGAGGTCCCATAAGACAATCATCATAATTGCATTAGCGGTACGCTCTGCGCATGCGTGAACGAAATATATTTGTACGGTCCTTGCAACAGCCGTAATTTCCACAATTTTGATGCGATTTTCTTCAAATTTTTAGGGATCGTGCGGGTATAGCTCTACATGGTCCCCTATCAGTTCCGTCATGATCGAATCAATGGTAGCCTCTGCGCAGGCGCAAACAAAATTTTCTTGTTTCGGTCATAACTCAGGCAATTGTGAACAGATTTAGGTCAGATTTTCAGGGATGATGCGGATGTTTGCAGGGATGTTTCTTGAGGTCCCGTATCACATTCTTCGCGATCATCCGCAGCGGTACGCTAGGCGCATGCGCGAAAGTGTTGTTTTTGTTACGGTCACAGCTTAGTTAATTTTATCGGATTTTGTTCAAATTTTCAGAGATGATCCCGGTAGAGTCCCTTGAGGTGCCATACGAATCGTACGGTACTACCTTATTAATTTCATTTATTATATGTACCATTCAGCTTCCAATTTCCCACCTTATTAATTCCCTGATGCCAGAACCGGTCGTTTCTAGTTTTCTGGAATTTAATGGTGACGTACTGTGAAGGTCACGAGGAAGCTCATGTGCCATTTCCTTGGCAGTGTATTTATTGTTGTTATCGATTTTCTCCTTTTCTTAACTGTAGAGAAGGACTATATCTGGCAGTGGTTAATGTACTTGATTCATTTTCTCAGACTCCGGTGGACCACGAGAGGTTGGATCTGAACAGTTCGAGCGTTTCCGCGGCCGAGGATTACACCAAGCGACGTCATGTCTTCAGGCTGTCGACACCCTCGTCCTCGGAGATCCTCCTCCAGGCGGAAAGTGCCGACGAGATGCAGAGGTGGCTCTCTGCTCTCGCCTCCCATGACACCGTCTCCCAGGTATGTTTCCCATATTTCCATGTAAACTATAATACTGCCTTTATCTGACTTCATGAAGATTTAATATTTTCGCACTGAGTCTAAATTGGGGATAACAGAAAAGCAGGCATCCTCATAGTAGGATTAATGCCTCCCCCTGTTTCAACAAACTGGAGAAGATCGGTATATTTCACCTTTGAAATTGATGGTGGTTAATGAAAAACGTCGTTTTTTTCCACTTACAATGTTAGATCGGTTTCGATGGTTGGGTTATCATCAGTAACAAACCATGACTTATTGTTTTGTTGGTAATAAAGGTTACTAATAAAGAGCTACAATGTTGGATAGATTTCGAAGGTTTGGTCATCGATCAAACGTTGTAACTTTATTGTCGTGGAAATAGACAAGGTTCTTCATTCACTTCCGTTTTTTCATTGAAATGGGTTTTCACAACTTCTCGCGAGTGACTTCGTGTCATCTAGAGATAGTACATCGTTTCTAAGGATTACAGTTGCACTTAATGTGTTCGGCATCCTCTGTTTTCACCATGTCGATTTTTAGATATTTAGCCAAATAACTATACGAGTTATGTAACTACTCAACTAAGCAACAGTATGACTTTTGTCGGCGGATTCGTGTAGTATCTGTTACGGTGGTAGGATGATTGAAACTATATCAAGGATAAACTTTTGCTAGTTAGTTCGTATGGTTTAGTATCTTCTAATGACGTTACACATCAAATTAAGATAGAAATCACACGTCAAAAAAAAAAAAAAAAAAAAAAAAAAAAGTATTTAATAAACAAAAATGTTTTAGTATACATCCGGATCCGTGGAA
Organism: Adelphocoris suturalis; assembly: GCA_030762985.1. Taxonomy (NCBI): domain Eukaryota; kingdom Metazoa; phylum Arthropoda; class Insecta; order Hemiptera; family Miridae; genus Adelphocoris; species Adelphocoris suturalis. Next base: position 163,367,141 of record CM061040.1, read on the forward strand.
TCTTGTTACCCTTATCTGGCCCGACAGGGTGTATACTACAAATGTATTTGCTTATGTTAAGGCGTTCGAAACTGTCCGCACACTGGCTTCTATTGTGCAAGCAAGTCCTCAGACCTGCCTGGACGAATTCCGCAGCAATATTCAGCGTTTTCAGAATATCGTCCTACGATGCTCCGTCGACGTATAGGTTCCGATATTTTAGAAACGACAGATTATACTACGAGCTACAAGTTGAACCTAACAATGAGGTTATCTGCACACATGCTGACAACCACTTTTTGAGGCCCCGCCATCATGTCAGCAAGATGTTGTCTTGCTCCTTGACACCGACTATCTGCTAAGAAAAACCAAACCACACGAACTAACTCAAATACTGTGATCATCAAGTAGTGCAAATATCCTTACAAAAAAAGACTAAGTAAAGTATCTTGAGAAAGATACGTAAAGGACTTGAGAAATCGTATTTACTTGTCAAAGAAAAAATAAAATAAAATCCCTCAGTAGAAAGACTCTCTACATGATAACAGACCTTAAAATCGTTGAGGTTGCTATATATTATGTTGTTATATCCATGATGGTATTAATAGGAAGTACATAGGATTTTAACCCGATGGAAAGTGCTATTTCTTCTCGATAAATTGAAATACGAGATAGTGATTCCAGTTTTACTGTACATTATAATTAGATTGGCTGATTTTTCCAAATTCTTTGTAGGTATACACTCACCTCATCTTCAGGTGGGAGTCACATTTTACTCATGTTTTCCTCGTTTGTAGTTTTTGCTTGAACAAATATATTAACGTTTGTATTTAAATAATAGTAATAACATTCAGAATAATGTCTTCATATCGAGAACATAGAAGATTCTAATTTTATTTTAGTTTACAAATATAACAAATATGTAGCTTAGTGATGTGAATAACAATGCTACACCAATAGCCCGGAATATTGTTTCTCAGTTCACCTTATTCTGCTAGCATGTTTTCCTTCTCCCTTCATTGCTGGTATTTTATCTTGAAGGACATTATTTCTTTTTGCAAGAATATAATGCTATTCTTTTCTTGATAGCCGGCGAATCAAAAGATTAATTATAGTGACTGATTCTTGAGGCATATTGAATTCTAGAAGGCCTTCCTCTTTTGAAAATAATTTGTATAAAAAAAAAGTACCCATTTAAATCCTGGTTGTAGGTATGTCAATTACTTAGCTATTTATGTTTTCATAATCTCAATTGATATAATAATGATATGTTAATAGTTTGCTACATGATTTTCTAATTTTCAATCCTTTGTACCTAGGTTAACAACGGTGGAGGAGGCCAAATGAGTGCCCTCAATGTCTCGCCGGTCACCTCCCACAAGCATGGCATCATGAAGAACATCACCACAACCCTCAGAAACCGATCTCCAACCGGCGTTTCTCCTGTCAACAAAAATAGAAAAGCCAGTCAACCTGGTAAATCCATAAGTTATCATTTACTGATCCTGATTAAATGGTAAAAATAGACAGTCATAAAAGTCAGAGTTGGCTCTCGAATATATATATTTTTTTTTTACATCAAAACCACAGATCTTCACAGTTCATCTACATTCATGTTACAATTACGCAACATCTTAACTCAGTACTATTTCTTCCGAGTCTACTTATAGGTAGCGAAGCATTGTTTTCACATTCAGAAGATGAAAAATGTTATGTCTCAAATCAAAATTTTCACTCGCATTTTACGTTTTAGATCATTCTGAACCACTGAAATATTCAGGGAATGTGTGGGTTAGCGTGTTGATAACCCCTATAAGTTTCATTGTTACCAAATCAATAATTTACTCTGCGCATGCGCAATTATTCCATCTCACGCCCTAGCTCGAAGGATAGTTGGGATAATACGATTTGAAAATTCCGTATCAATTTCAACATGATCGTTCCTTAGTAGCTCCTGCCCATGCTCAAATGTGATGTCCTTGTAACATGCTTAATTTTCACAGTTTTCATCCGATTTGGATGAAAGTTTTGGGGAATGTGCGGGTTAGGCAGTAGATGGACCCCTATCAGTTTTACCCTTCCCGAATTAATATGTACCTTACCCTAGGCATGGGCCCAAAAAAAGCATAGTTTTTTAACGTCCTAGTCAATCTTGCTCAAATTCAGAGGATTGTTGGGAGAAGACAATTTGTTCAGCCCATATCAATTTCAACATGCTTGTATCATGAGTAGCTGCTGCGAATGCGCGATCTCTATAACGAGTTATATTTGCACAGTTCTTATTCCATTTTGATGACATTTTCAGGGAAATGGTCCTCAACCAATTCTTCGCATGCGCAAGAGTAAATTACTTCAAGCATTGTTTTCTCGTTTCCTGATTGACCGATCTTGACGTCTTCTTGATTTACTATTTTCCGCTATGGAATTTTGAAGACGGTTTATATCATTTCAATGATGTAAATATTCATGTTACGAATACGAGGAAGCTATGTGCCACTCCCAACATGGAAGACGTTTCCTAATATCACCATACATATTATGCGCTATAACTTCCTAAGACTTGATATTGTCATCCCTGATATTTTGAAGTAGTACCTACCAGACCCGTAACTCGGATCAGCAGTATAATCGTTGAGACAACGATTATTTTGGTATCATTGAGTATTGTAAGATTTCAGATTCGTAAGATCTAAGATATCATGAATATTTTTGCAGAACTTTTGGTTGCACCTGCGAAACAACCTAAAACATGGAGACAAAATGTCTTCAAAACTTTGAAGAAAATACAGTCGGGAGCAGGATCTCCTGTGTCGCCCACTGCACCCACCTCCTACTCTGAAGAAGCGACTATCGGTGTTCCTTTAGAACAGTGCCCTAAGGTAAAATACATAGATGTCATAGAAGACTTATTTTCCAATTTACTCAAGACTTATTTGCATGCCTCTTCATAATTCATTCGCTAGTATTTTACTAATTCAAGTATTACTAAGTATTTTACATAATTCATTCGCTAGTATTTTACAGTGTTTTAGCGAATTTTCGTAAAAAATCAAGCAATTGCAATGGATCAGAAAATTTTAAAATCAAAATTTTTGAAAAACTTCTTCATAAATCCGTTTTGAGACATTCTGAAACAAATCCTAGAGTTTAACGCTTTTTCGCGGGCGCGCGCGCGCTTGTGTAATTTCTGATGATTTCATTGAGCTTGTGTGTGGGCGCGCGCGTGCACGTGTGCGTGTGTGCTTGCGTGTGTCATTCCTGACGATGACTCTACTTAGGATTGAGAGAAAAAATCTGTTCTTGCGCCAAAAAATCAAGCTTCCCAAACGAAAGGATGAGTTTGTTGGCCAGCAATTTTTGAGCACATTAAATTGTTAACATTTCAAAAATGTACTAAAAAACACAAAAAATGACTAAAAACGGCAAAAAATCGTTGAATTATTTTTTTGGCACAATATTACTCAAATAAAGTTTATTAACTATAAAATAGTACATTCAAAAATTTCTGTACACAATTATGCTGAAAAATATAAATTTATTAAAATTTTCTAAAAAATCGATAAAAATGCAAAAAAGCTTAAAATTCAAAACTTCTATTCGAATAGGAGATTATTATTTAGAATACGTTTTTTGCCATAAAATTAATAGTTAACAATTTCCTTGCACTCAAAAAGCTCAAATTTCAAAACAATTCAACATAACACAATAAAAAAATTTACGAAAATTCGCTCCTACGATCATGCTGCATGACTGGAACTTTTAATTTCATTTGACGTATATCGGTATACCTTTAACGCGTACGCCGGACCGTATGTCTGTGTCACTGATAATGTATATATGTATGTATGTGGTGGCTAAGATTTCCTGACGTAGTCAGCCAGGAGCTAAACATCTGGCTCGATAGCCGGACAGATCTTACGTAGACACTAACGCTAGCTCATAGATTCAAAGGGTTGTTCAAAAGACAATCCGTTTGTGAGAATGATGGTTCTGTTAAAATTTTGTTTCATCGCAACCAAACATTAGAAAGCCATATATTCGTGCACTAAGTCTAAACAAGGGCAAAAGTTCTTCAAATCTAAAATTCGACTTGCTTTTTACGTCTCAGAGCTGTTAGAACGTTTTCTGCTTCGTGTCTGTTTGTTTGTATATGGTGGAATCCTTATCAATCCCTTAACTATACATAAGTCACAGTCCGATTTGGATGACATTTTGAAGGGTTATAAGGAACTTGACCCTAGACTATCCTCTATCATTTCAACCTTCGAACGCTCATGTGAACGTTCTCACAATATAGGTAACGGTAATATTTTGTTCAAAATCAGATAGTAGTTAAGCCTGTCTATAAAATTCAATTCGCTAATAGCCACTGATTACTTTTAACGATGAAATTCAGGTATGCACTACCTGCACAATGGACAAGCAATGTTGTTGAGATTTTCGTAGAAAGTGCAGTCCTATTCCCAACAAGAACTACTACGCATTTATTGTACTTATACTATTTACATTCTAGCGTCATTATTTCACCATATTTTTGTTATATTGTAATAAGAAGGTGGGAGAATAATAGTTAGCATCCATGAAAAATAACTAATCAGCGATTTCATAACTAAGACTCATGTGAGACTACAAACCTGGTTAAGCGTTGAAAAAAAGGCCATTTCTGCACGAATGACCTTTCAATTGATATTCTATATTAACTTCAATACTCCATCTGATAACCTAATCGCAATTTCGTGCTTCTTCATTGGGGTTTCCTTAGTGTTTGATATTAATTTTCGAAAAAACTAAGGGAAGTCACAAATCGAAAAATTGTGTGCACCTTTCGAACTGAAGTAGAATTATGATTTAACCTTTTCAATATTATTTATGTTTCCGATCTCGACAGGGCTTAATCAATGTCTGGTGTTCTTTTTTTTTGCAGTCCAACGTCAACCCATTTGTTCCTTACATAGTTGAGCTATGCACGCGGATAGTGGAAGAGAAAGGTCTTGACGTAATCGGTATATACAGGTAAATTACTGAACGTTTCTATAATGCCTACCCATTTGCCAATATCTGCTTACCACAACCTACCTATTTGACAAAAAACAAAAATGATTGTGTATCAACGCACTCGTTCGTTCTTTTTCCTCCATAGTAACATATTTCTATTCTATTTTTGCACGCATTTATTCGGTATTGTATCTGTTAGGGTGCCTGGCAACACGGCTGCTATCACTTCTCTGACGGACGCTGTGAACAAAGGTTTCAAGGAAGCCTTCCTAGACCAGGACCAAAGGTGGTCGGACGTCAACGTCATCTCTTCCCTTCTCAAGCTCTTTTTTAGAAAGTTACCAGACTGTCTTCTCACCACGGAGCTCTACCCGAGCTTTATTAAGGCTAATAAAATAGAGGATCCGTACCAGAGGATAACATCCATTAGGAACCTTGTAAGTCACTTACACCCGTACATTAAACAGTTTTATATGAGGCAAAATTAGGAATGCTATTTCAGACGCCTCTACTTGGAACACGAATCAGCTAAACATAATAAACCTCCTTCATATTGCCTGACGATATGCTGGTGATCGTAAGGCTCCACCAAACAGTACATCATCACCCTGAAATAACTGTAATGGTCGTTGAAGTTTTTGAATTGATGCATCTTGCTGCCTCAAAATTCGTATTTCTGGATGTATTATGTTTTCTTTTGGTGAACTCGCTTTTGCATCAGTATTAACTATCTTCAGCCATTGAACAATAACTCAAGGCTTCTACTCAGGTAAAAGATTATTAATATCATATTACTTTTGATTCCCAGGTTCATGAGTTACCAGATTACAACTACCAGACTTTGCAACATCTAATGATGCACCTGAAACTCGTTGTAGAACACTCAGACATCAACAAGATGGAAGCCCGAAACCTGGCTATTGTCTTTGGCCCTAACTTAGTTCGAGCCAACGATGATAACATGGTTACCATGGTTACTGACATGTCTCACCAGTGCCGCATTGTTGAAACGCTAATCCAACATGTAAGCCATTCATGCCCAATCATTTTAGTTGTCATTTGTAAACTTTGCCATGAATATGCGATGTTTGAAGTCAGGCTTTGGAAGGATTTAATATTCTGTGTCCAAGGCCAAGAAGGTGGAAAACGTGGAGGGGAGGAGTCACGTTGGGTCTTGAACATTTTATGTTACAGAATTGCTACTTAGATGATGTTCTCGTTTTTTATGTGCACAATTTTAAACAATTCTCAATTTGATTCCAGGCGGATTGGTGCTTTAGTGATGAGGCATTAGAAAGCCTGAGTCTCCAAGACTCAATGGACAACAGTGGGCCAGTGCAAGAGGGTGACTCTGCCATTCCGAATCAGACACTCCTTTTAGGCAACGTACACAAACTCGAAGGTTTGTCAGTTTCATCTTCCTTAAGCATACCAAGGATAAATATAATATCTTAATTTCAATCGTTATTGGCAATTTCTACGGCCTCCAGAGACGGTTGTATGTTATGTTCTTTGCATGCTGCTGAAACATCCATTCAAAACTATACCTAATTTACAAGCGTCTCACAGCCATTCAGAACTGCATAATCAAGACAACACTTTATTTAACGTCTTTAAAAAGCTATTAATTGGTTATGTGCTGTATTGTTCGTAATAATTTGCTTACTACACATCATAAGCCTTTCGTCCTCTTGTTTTCAAATTGTTTAATTATTTTATTGTGTGAAAGGTTTAATTTAAAAAGGGCTGTCATAAACAAACAAACCTTTCTGGTTAAACAAACAAACGAAATAATTGGTTTAGAAGTTTTATTTTAATCTAACCTCATCATCATGACTTTGTAAGTACCTACTTTCACCAAAGGGCGATTAATGCGACTTCTTGTTTCCAATTCAACAATTGTTATGAATGCATTACGTTATCTCACCTAAAATGATGATTTCTTTAACGTTCAAGTTATTTTACCTAAAACATCTTTAGCTGGAGTCAACAATACAACATTTTTGTGCTTTCAACAAATGCATGTGCTACTAGAAAAGCCTACTTTTGTCTGATTTTGTAATCATTTCGAAACTTATCAGGTTTCTTACAGTGTATCCACTTTAAACTGTCGTAAAGCGCACCATCATTTGAGAAATCATATTAGGATGTTTCAATTTTTCATATTTTATAAGTCACACTGTTGTATCTGTGATGCATGTGCATTTTCAATTCTCTATGTGATTTTTTCTTCCTACTACAATGATATATATACCTGTTATATACCTACTTATCTACTTGATTGGAGTGGGGTAATTGAAAAGATCCGTAATATTCAAGTGCTCATTCTTGCAATTGTGTAATTATTTGATTATGAAGCAAGTGGAAAATCTTCAAGAAAATTAATAATCAGAAAATCTATAAATTAATCAGCAAACGCCATTAAAGATTCAAGGGGTTTTCTCATTAAATTTTCATGGTGCACAATCAAGATCGTGGTTTTAGTACATGTTTGTTGTAAATAGGTTATGTTTATGATTCTTGTAAACAAAGCAGCTCATTAATGACTCGAATGATTTTACTTTTTAGTACACATTTTACTTTTGAATGATAGGTAGGCACTCACTGTGTTGTGGGGTAAAATTTTCCATGAATTCCTTTGTGTCCTTCCAGATTTGAAAATTCTTCACATAATTACTTCAGTCATACGAACAATGTTTGAACCAACTTACACCTTGAATATTTGCAAAACAATCACAAATTTAATCGCGTCTCTATTGTCTGGAATGTTAGTTACTAGTTTTAGGCAGCACATAGGTGCTTAGCATCAATCAAATCTTCGAAATGGAAGTTTGCTGGGTAAGTTCAAATTTGCTTTTTGTCATGCATAAATTATTCTTTAGGTTCTATAGTATTTGAGCTGGTGCATAACTAATACCTAAAATAGTTACATCAAGATCACTAGGCGTTGAATGGTTCCTGATAGGGCATACCAATAAAACCACGCATAAGTAGGTAAGATCTAGTTGTTGTTGTGGCTTATAGATAAAAATGCATGTTGTTCCCTGATGTTTGGTTGTAATCCCTCTTTTTGTTTATTTTTTTATTATTCTCTTTCCGTTTTGTTGTTTCCCTCTCTTGGTGAACCTGGACGGATATAGGAATGAAAGGCGTAAACGAAGTGAGTAGGAGGGATATTGTAACGTCCATCATCACTGCGGCTAACAAGAAGATAAAATACAAGACGAGAAGGTCGGCTCCCACTTGCGAAGAGATTTACGACGTAAGTATGAAGCCAATAGTATTAAAATGATTTTTCCTTTTGGTGAGCATTTACTATATCAGAGTATTAGGTAATCCTGAGGAAAGAAAAAAAAATATGTCTGAGAAGTCTTAAAGTGTGAATTCTATATTGATTGTGGATAAGTTTTATGTGTGATGTTGTGTTCTAATAATCTGCAATTCATAAGCTCATGGATGCATTTTTTGTGTGCAAAATTGTTCATCAGCCATCTCAATATCTCCGTCAGTCCACTACCATTACGCATTAGGTTATCTCTATGGGGGATATGTAGGTACTGCCACTGTTTACGACCTATATGGTGTGTGAAACGTATGAGAGATATTGCTCTATTTTATTAAATTTGAAATGACCATTCTATTCCGGGTGGAGAGAGTTTGGGAATTGCAGAAACGTGTTTAGAAACTACTCTGTTCAATTTTGTTCCCCTTCCAATATTTTTAAATGCCTACCTATACCTCTTGAAATACCATTTTATCGAATACCTTATTATTGAAATAACTACCATCGCTAAGGTCGCCTCACTCAATATCATTTGTTTTCTGCGTCATAAGCCTTGATTCACGAATTAATTATATGACTTTGAATTAGGTTGTTTAATGGCCCTGGATAACGAGTAGTCCTTTCGTTATTTTTAATTTCGAAAACGTGTTTTTTAACTCATTGTTCGGATATTTATCAAGTCTTAACACCACGTGGCCAGATTTTAAAATTCCGCTTCAAGGGAATAAGACAGTCATATTGTACAAAAAAAGGGCTATTTGCCTAATATTTGCAGTGGGGCTATTTGTGCCTATTTGCAGTGGGGCTATTTGCCGTTAAAGATTTTGCTTTTCTATTTTTTCAGCATGGACCTAGAAGTATGCCCCTAAATTTCCAGATGTGCTGCTCTCCCCAAAGCGGAGGGGGGTTAAAAACCGCGATTTCCCCCCACTATTTTCAGTTTTTGGCTTATAGCTCCTAAACCGCGCGTCCTAGCGGTTCGACATCTATTACCGTTCTTAAACATAATTGAATTTGTGATTATTTGGGCGCAAATACAGTTCTGTACATCAAATAAAGACCGGGGTACAACAGGTCGAAATTCTCCATTGTTTAATGTACCTAATTTTTTCGAAAAAAATTATATTTTAACATTTTATTCAAGTTTAAAGCCCATGACCTAGGCTTAATTGCGATTGAAAAGGACCAGTGACAAATCCGTTCCTTCCAAATCTGTAAAAAAATCCATTGAGCAGATAGGTGTGCTTGTGTGTCGTGTCTATAAGTGTGATAAAATATCTTGTACTCAACCTTAATATTATTATTATTATTATTATAATTTTATTCTTCATAGAAATTGAGTAATTCCTTCTACGCTATCATTATCAAACTAACACGTATTCTTATCTTATTTTATCGAACTTTTGTAACGGTGATTCAGATAAACAATATCGATCTATCCCAAAAATATTGGGTTACGTTTGACCAGAGATGAAATTTCAAATAATATTGCTTAATAATTAGTGTAATGGAAGAGGGTGAAGTTGAGGTCAAAGTATGGCATTCCCTCGTTCGGTTCCTCCACTTTGTTGAGTGCTACATGTTTGAAAAATAGGTACCTACTTACGAAGTTTCATCTGAAGTTAGGTCTCTGTAATACCAAATGCTCAATGACTGACACAGCCCTGCTTTTCCAGAATCTGTTTCATTCCAGTTGTAATATATATCCAGTCGCAGTACATTGAAAAAAGTATCCTAACATTTTGGTCGAATTCTCAACTCTTTATCCTCTTCCTCCCAATTGTCCACTAATTATACTTTGTGATAAATAATTGATATCTTTTGATTATTTGACTTCTAATTGTTTACTTTCGAGTCATGAAATACACAATTTCGTTAGCACTTATAAATTGAACCATGTACAGAATCTGCAGGTATATTCTTCTGGAGTTGGTACTTACATATTTATACTTTAATACTTGGAAGTACCAAATAATATGCTTTATTTTATTTTTTATTTCAAGTGGTAGGTATTGCACGTTAATACTCTGATATGCCAAAAAGCCTTTGCCCGAACGCCTTTCTGCTATTTTGCATGTCCGTAGTAACAAGCTGGTTCATTTGCTTGCTTTCTCTTGAAGTCAGTTTCCATTTTCTACCAGCTTACTGTTGATAATTTCAGTATTGCGCCAAATTGTTCGGTCAGTCAAACTCACTATTGCCTAGGTAACCATTTTTATCTCTGACACTGCTGATATAATCGCTGGGTTTTCTCCGATGGAAATTGAAAAATCATGAACGCAGGCACCTAACTTGTTACTTTCTTCTATTTATTCATTATTTTTCAAACCAATATTGTCATTAATTTGCTAAAAGTCAATTTCTATTTATAGAAGATCCTCGGTAGTTAATTTGTAGGGACACGGTCCAGGATAGTTACTCAGGATAGCTCACTTAAAAAAAAGGGGAATTAGATGCTCTCTTGGCAACTGAGGGCTGGCTTGTTAATTCAAATATTTATTTAACTTTATATATTTCTTACGATATGAGGTAAATGGTCACGTGGAAAGCTAGAAGATAAATTAGTAGTTTTGAGGATGGGTATTTTGGACTGAAGTTATTGGAGAGCTCCGTTTTTGGGGCGTCCCTCTGATGATAGGCATAGTCAGCAGGAAGACGAGAAAAAATGAACTAATAAAAATCCATTTCACACCAGTCCAAAACCGAATCCGTGAAAAAAGCATAGGTGTAAGACCAATTTGTGAGTGCTGACCAAGCTACAATTCTCATCCGATTTTTGTTTAATGGTGTAATGGACCTTGGAAATTTTGGATTTGCCATCGGCACGGGGTAGAGGGAATAATTTCCAATCTTTTTGAACGCTGCCCAAGCTACGGTTCGCTACCAGTTTGAGTGATTATTTTATTGTTCAATTACAAATTTGGTACATAGTTTTGGAACATATGTTGGGAATTTCAAATGTCATCGTGGAAAGTGATGAATGGAAGGAGAGGAATAATACAGATAAATCGTGATGTTTTCACTAATCTCATCCGGTTTTCGTGTTTTATTTGTTTTATTTTATTTTTTAATTATTATTTCATTTCTGTATTTTGCTTATTTTATTTTTTCAATTAAGAATTCCGTCGAGTTATCAACAAACCTTAGCAGTATCAAATTTATTATATATGTATGTATAATTTATTTATACCTATTTTCTCATCTTTTCTAATTTTATCATTTGGTTTAGTTTTGCGAAAATTGGGGATTTCATTTTGATGAGGGATTTTCGCGAGGAAGAGTGTTGGAGGGGAAAATTAACTGTAGTACTTGAACTGGTTTCACATGGAGTGGAACGAGCGCGGAAAGCGGAAGAATGGAAGGACGGAACGCAATCTGATTGGCTGTTGGGACAACAGTTGAGGAAGGTGGCTGGTGTTGTCGAAATGGGCGGACAGCGGTCGGCGGTAGAAATTTGTATACCGTTCCTGCGTTCCGTCGAGCTCTGCGCAAGCTCATTGGACAGGAATTATGATAACCACAAGAGGCTTTCAGTAGGAAGGTTATGATTCCGTTCACCAAGGTGACCACTTCATGTGAAAAATCTTTCTGACTCTGCTGCCCTTCCACTGGTTTTTCCATCTTTCCGCTTTTGTGCTTGTTCTGCTCCATGTGAATCCAGCTTTCCGCGATTCCCAAAAGATTTCGGTGATTCTTTTTTGTTTGATTGAAACCATTCTCAGTCAATTAGAATTGTGTAACGATCGCAAGGGGGGAGGGCAAGAGGTACAACCATGATCTGTTCGCCATTCTCACCGAAATCATATACGAGCCTTACATATCCCTGTAATGCATGCATTACCAACCATTATGTTTTACTCTGCTGTGTCACGGGAGTTGTACTTTACTGCTTCGAGATATCAATTTCCGACCTATCTGGTCAGAGTGCTACGATTTTGACTGCTGACCGTCGTAAGGTTCCATTTTTAGCTCGGCTTATTCAAGAGCTCCAGTGAATGAAACCACTAGGTCTTACTTAGCTAAATAGAGTTCTCTTTTTTTTACTAACTTACCCAAGAGCTCAATTTTCGACACAGCTTGTATGAGGTCAGCTCTTTTACTCTCATTATCAGAGCTAAATTCGAACGTCTCGCAATTCATAAATTGATACCTTCCATAAAACTAGTAGTTATTTATAGCCAAGTATATTTGTAATCTGAAAGGGGTTTTGATGATACCAAATTAAGCTTGACCAATGCATTTTGTAGGAAATTTTGTTCGCTTCATTTTTGTCTAAACTGCAATTTTCTGTACGACTTGTTGTTTTTGAGTTACAAGCTAACAACAGGAATAAGTGACACAATTTTCAAATTTGTCGCCTACATACAGAATGTTGTTTTTCGCTAACTTAGATTCAAGCTCTCCATTCCATATCATACAATACTAAAAAAATATATACTATGCTATTAGGTATCATCTACATACGTATCAATGTTTGCGAACATCAACTCATTTATATTTGTTTGTTGTCATTTGATTTGTGTCGTTACTGAGAGGGTGATCGGTAAATCAATTGGATCGTGATAAGATAAATCTAACGATATCATTGGTGAGAGAACCTGTCCAGCAATTTGACTCAGCAGCCATACAAACACACAGACACGCACTTGACAGTAATAGGGAGCATCATAGGAAGCATCGAAGCTAGCACTTGAACAACAATATTGCTTGCTACCTAATGCGCAATGTACGGAATTCAATTCACATAATCGTGAATCCAAAATTTATATCGCACTCGCCACTGATGCCAAACTTACGAATTCTCGAAAGCAAATCTATGGCGCTTCGAGTTTTACTGTGTCGAGCAGCTTTTTGGGCACTGCAGATTTATTATAAATATACTGTGGTTCCACTGCATAAAAAATATTAATTTCAGCTACAATAAACTCTTGCGCATATTAGTCCGCTTTGTGTCCGCTGATCCTTTAACAGGCAACAAATTAATAACCTTCGAATCCAATGACATTCGCAAACCCAGTTAAAATAATGGTACCCTAAACATCTTATTGCTGCTCTTTGCATGCGCAAATATAAGATCCTTCAAACATTATTCATCTAATTTTGACGAAATTCCCTACGAATTGTCAGGGATTACACGGGTTGAGCCCTTTATGTATTAAAACTGTATGCGGATAAATGATGTGTGCTAACGTTAAATCCTTAAAACATAAATTCCTCGCCACCTGTTTCTTCAATGGGGCTCCGAACTAACAAGGTCCGCCGATAGGAGCGCTAGGGGGCGAAGAACCTAAGGAACATGGTGGTTGACATGACTTTCCTCTTGTTGATTTCTTGCGTCGCCCCTTATCGCTATACAATTCCCCACACAATCAATCACACCAATACTGGTCAAATATGAGAATCATATTATTAATAAATGAATTAATATAACAAAGAAACAAACGAAAAAAAAAAGAAAAAAAGCCACTTGTGTCCATTACTGCTCTTACAGGAGTTATGGTCAAGAAAAATGACGCAGTCGAAGAAGTTTGATTAATCGGTCTCATAGCTCAGCCTGTTGGAGGAAAATTTCCCCTTAGTAGTGAGGACATTAGATCGAACTCTGTCAGAGGTATAAAATATTTTTGGGTCGTAACAGTTGGCACAGTCAGTAGGACCCAAAATAATACGAAACAATAATTAATTGAATCCCTCTCTAACCAAAAGACTGTAAAAATCTCATTCCCCGGTGTTGCATCTTTCACTTCCTCACTGACTTGAGTCAAAACACACTGTGACAATGACTCGCTCAACTTCTGGACGTCTTCCAGCGAGCATCTGCTGAATCAGCAGCCTGCAGTTTCACTTTGTCGTTCGTATGACCCCATACCAGCCAAGATGGCTGGTGTTTGACTCCGGGGTAATGTTATGATCAAGGAAAATAACTCACAGTCGAAAAGGTTTGATTAATCGGCCTCATAGCTCAGCCTGTTGGAGTGTTGCCACTGAAGGAAAATTTCCCCTTAGTAGTAAGTACACCAGTTCGAACACTGTCGGAGGTATTAAATATTTTTGGGACGTAACATTGGGCACTGTCAGTAGGACCCAAAATAATACGAAACAATGATTAATTGAATCCCTCTCAAGCCAAAAGAGTGTAAAAATCTCATTCCCTGGCGTAGCATCTTTCACTTCCTCACTCACTTGAGTCAAAACACACCGTGACAATGACCTCGCTCAACTTCTGGATGTCTTTCAGAGAGCATCTGCTATGCCAGTGGCCTGCAGTTTCACTTTGTCGTTCGTCCAACTTCAAACCAGCCAAGACAACTGGTATTTGACTCCGGGGAAATGTTATGATCAAGGGAAATAACTCACAGTCGAAGTGGTTTGATTAATCGGCCCCTTGCTCAACCCGTTGGATTGTTGCAACTAAAGGGAATTTTCCCCTTAGCAGTGAGGACACCAGTCCGAACTCTGTCGGAAGTATCAAATATTTTTGGGCCGTACCCAGGCAATAAAAGAAGAGCAAATCGGTAAAGTCCTTGTTTAAGTGCTGCACTCTACCTTGAGCTTCTCATGTTTGGAGCCCCATTCTAATAGTTTATCGGCTGCATGCAGCTATATGTTGAATTCTCAAAATTTTTACAATTTTCATCTGATATTCATTCAATTTCCACGGGTTACGCCGGTTCAACCATAGATAGTTCCCCTCGAAATCCATCTTTGTCCAATCAATAGTTGCCTAAGCACATGCGCACACAAAAGTCTTATGATTATTGTTCTTATAAATTGATGATAATTACTTATAAATCATATTTTCGTATTTTATTAAAATTATACTTTTGATTAAAAATTAAATTTGGAATACTTCAATACTACCTAATAGTCATAATAACAGTTACTGTTTGGATCAAGAGTTGTAGTACTGCTTACTGAAGATTATATGGAGTCACCAACTATAATGGAAATTCTTGAAGTGTCTAATCAGGTGTCACATATTAAGTTTATTAGAAAATATGTGAGCTCCTAAGAAATGTTGTCGAATCACAAGCCACTCTAATTTATTGATACTGATTTTAAGTAAGTTATTTTTTTTTTTTTTTTTTAATGAATCCTGTCTTAGTCTTTCGAAACTCTTCTAGGATTTCAATGAAATGTGTGCATTCACTTTTCATGCAGGTACATGTTGGTAATTTGTACCTCCCTTGCCATATAATTCAATTCTAGAACGAAATAACCAAAACTACGCCAAACCTGACAGTGGCATCCGGGAAATACTTATTGAATACATGCAAATTGAAAAGCAATTTGGATGCTTGCACCAACTAATGTAATCATCTATGAAATCCTCTTAGCTGTTGGTGCTCCATATGACTTCATTTGACTACATTATTTACGTAATTACATATGTGTAACATGTTTCGTTTGGTGTGATTACAGAGAGGTGATAAGCGCAAAGACAATGGAAGAGGGCGGAAAGGCAGTGCGGGTGATGCTGACACAACGGATGCTAAAAGCGTTGCAGGTGTTGTGCGGGACACGGTCCGAGTTTTCTCTGAGCCTATCATTGCCCCTACTCTCCTTGACACAGGTAATTTATGTTTTATCATCAAAATCAGTACAGCACGCAGGAGGAGGGGCTCTTTGAGCCTCGTATCTACATTTTTGTCTTATAAGTATATGTTTTGAGTGGTGGAGCGGAGAAGAGGTTCACACTTTCATCGTTCACTGATGATTGACACCCCGTTTGACCAAATTTTCCAATCAACACGGCATGCTTGTTTCATTAATAAGTAGTAAAGTCTACCTACCAAATGTCGAAAATAAATATTGTTGTGTGGATGCTATTGTCTGCAAGCGTTAGTTACTGATCTGACCACAAGCTTCTCGTTTGCTACCTTTTTTTGCTGCTCTCTGCTTCTTCATCTAACTGAATTATCATGGGTCTCATGCTTACAGATAAAGTGGAAGAACACAAGGATATCGAACCTCCTAAGCAAGTGACAGCTAATGATGGTACCATCATTACGTACCAAGGGCTTTCCGAAACCACCCAGGCAAGAATCAAGAGGTGAGTAGATTAATTCGGTACTTACTAATCACAATGTTGAGAGAAAATCAGTTTGAAAAAGAAAAGCTGATACGTACATTAATAGTGAATACATTCACTTTCTCTCGTCTTTAACTGCTAGTTATTGAGTCTACTGATTGTTGCAGTGATTGAGAGACCACTATATCTTAGCTAACTACTTTATATTCGTCACAATCTCTGTCTGATTGTGAGCTGTGGATAGTGTGTAATTTACCATGGACTCAACATGCAACTTGAAATCATGCATTCTGCAATGAGTTTGCATTGGCTAATAGATGACATAGATTAACTCTGCCTGTTTACTAGCCCCATGTTGGGAGCCTTTGCTAATTGAAATTTTTTGAGGATGCTGAGTTCATATTCGTTGATTTCACATTTTGCTAGTGGATGTCCACAGCAGTGAACCTATTAAATCCAGGTATTGATTGCCTTTTGTGTAACCGTTTTCCATTGTTCTAAGTGTGTGGCTTAAGTTCTTACAGGACAATGAGCGTTACCCATAAGCGAAAAGGTTATTTTAGTATTTTTAAATGACAGTAGGTTTCGTCCTAAGAAATTTGATAACGACTGCATTTTCCTACATTTCGTGCGCCGCTGACATATCCGGTGCAAGAATCTTGGGAAAATAAAAACTACTCACCGTAGAAGAGTGCGGGCGGTGTCAAATTTCTTGGATGTACTTTATGAATCTGCTTCTTGGGATCTACACTCTGCCCCAGTGAATGCTATAAAAGGGATCGCCAATATCACATCATTTCTGAGGAAAGTATAACCCATGATTTTAACCGGAGCAGTAAACAAGTAAACTCCACTGACCTCTGGGCAACAAACGGCATCATGCAGAGGTTTTTCCTGAATAGTCCATACCAATTCGGTACTGTTCATACTTTCTGTAATTACCTCCTTCATAGAACTCATTTGCCAAAAACCAGAATTGGATCAATGTTTGGTGACCAGACTGATTGTAGACAGGTGTTTTCATATAAATTTGCACCATTTACTTGTTTCTTCCAACTATAATAGTGTCTGCTTCCTCTTTGCAGGTTTGAAATGGAAACGAAAGCCATGCTTCAAAGAGATAAAATCGTCAATAATAAAGATTGGTTGAAACCTTCGGCTCCACCAGGTAATTGCATTTGGATACATTTAAAAATTTTTATATGAAAAAGGAACAAAATTTGTTCTATTTACTATCTAGCTTACAGTTGTCGATGGAAATACTATCAGTGAAAAATTTGGGCAGGAATGTCGCGTGCCAAATTCCATGATTTGGACCAAGCATTACAATATGTTCTTGTGTATAGACAGTAGTCTAATGAAGGGAACACATAACTTATCCATTAAAATTCAGTCCCTTTGGATGTGTAAAATATTTAGTCCCTACCAGTCTGCACTAACCTCTCGTCTGTTTGTCATCATAAAATCGTCTATCGCCTTCTCAAGAATTGGACTTGGAAGGACTAGGTTCTCCTCGTTTCACCTATAACAACCTTGATGTGCGTTATTAGGTTCAGTCAAAATTGAAACCACCAAGACCACGACTACGACCTTGTTTGGCGCTTACATTGACCAATCATCCACTCCATCAAGGCCCACCTCCTTGGTTTGCATCACTCTTCAGAAAGTCACTTCAATATGAAAATAACCCCCCGGGCCCCTCTATCAAATGAGGGCCCAATGGATTGACGGAAAACGTGGAGATTGTAAGTAAAACGGATGGAGTAGCGCCCCCCTGTTTCGTCCTAGCAGTTTGAAATTTAGATTCGTTTGTGCCGTTGGTTTTGGCATCTTATTTCTGCATCGTATTTGAGCCTTGGTTTGAATTCCAATTCAGAGATGTAACAGAGTTGAGAGTTTTATGTAGATTCCCCTTTTGTTTGTAACCATTCGAAATCTTATCCTTTGAACACAACAATGCCCTACATCATGAATGATTTTAAAAAGGTCTCGAAGGGTTTTTGCTACCTGCATTATTTTGAAAGTACCTACGAGTATGAACAATATCTTGAATACTACGTCAGAAACATAATGCAAGTTTTGGTCTGGAATGGCATGAATTTTTTCTTTTCATGATGATTAGGTAATGAGTTTAAATCGAGTAGTTAAACATGTCTATATCAGGTTATTAGTTGCTGTTTTTTAGTTTTAAGTACATCTTTGTCCAGTCAAATGGTGATTCAGAGAAGGAAGTTTAGAATGAGTTTTTTTCGAGAAGCTTCAATCATGCTTTAGATGGTAGAGGGTGCTGAATCCAAATTTTTAATGTACTTACCTGCTACAAGAATTTCAGCTGGAAAGTGGACGGAAAATGAAAAAGAAATAAAAAGTAAAACTAGACTTTCCTGAGTTGTTAGCCTATACCTCGCGATTATCTAATAACGTGATAACTCTTCTATCAAGTTGGTATGTGTGAAAATGAAGAGGTTAAAATCCCCTCAAATTACTCAAGTACCAATGACGTTTTTGTCAGATCTACCGTATAGCGTGTGGCTTGAATAAGCGAATATGTATATTTGAATTTAACTAGATGTCTGGCATACTGCTAAAATCGAATTTTCCATCTCTGGCGAGTATGCTATAATATTAATTCATAATTCAAACTGCAAGAAGTAAGGTTTCATAACCGACGATTAAAAGTTGTTTATTGGCTACTCAAATTGCTTAATTATAAATTATGCCTCATTGGGCTAATATGATGAGGTCAAGCACGAAATTTGGTTACGCAAGTAGTGAATTACAAAAAATGTATTGACACTCAATTTGGTAACGATGAATAACAATAATATGTAATCTACATAGGTAGCTTTGTTGAGTGCCTAACTTTCAATCTAGGGGAAAATTAATTTTTTCATCTTGCATTTTGCATTAGCAGATATTGATGGCTTGGTTCAACTGCTGTGCCAATCATCAAGCTAACTTCAGTAAGTGCATCACGCTGAAAGTGCATCTTGCACCAGAAAGTGGTGCACAATTAGTGGGAACTTCCATGATCTTAATTGTCAATCATAATTAACTTTGCGCCAAAAACTGCTCCATTCTGTAATTGACGGAAACCCCAAAAAAGCCCATTTTTTACAGCCCCCCTTCTGCTTTTTACCTACTTTTCTGCGATAATTTTGGGAGAGACTTTATAAATTCGAATTTTAACACCTTCGAGGAAGCTTGTTGAAAAAAAATTCTTTTAACTTCCCGCTCTGTAGCTTTTCTAAGCACCATTTGATCACCTACCGTCGTATTTTAGTCTCTCGATAGATGTGTTTTTTGAATGATGAATGACAAGAGATTCGATGGATATCTATATACTTTGACACAAGGAGAAAGGTTCTTCAACATTCTTCTGATTTTAGCAAGCTCTTTTCACTAACCTAATACAAAATCGGGAAATATAATGTTTAAAGTGACAAAATCACATAGTGTCCTTCATAGTTCCTAATGTTGAGTCATTTTGTTTAGCTATAGGAAGTAAGATAGCTGAAAGAGGACAGACCGGATCGAACGAGAGCCTTCCCAGCCCGCTCGCTAAGTGGAAACACCTCACGTCGCCCCCGCATTTGCAACTCAGCAGCAGCAGCGTTGACAGCAGCTCTGAGGCTTTGTCCCGTCTCGAGGGGTCGCCCTTATCATTGCTCGCTAGACGCGAAATGATGGAGTCACGGTTAATTCGTGGTTCCAGCTTCGATTCGCTCACTGACAGCTCGTCAGACCTAGGGACCACAAATCACCATCAGCTCATCAGCGCTAACACCAAGGGTCCGGCGACTGCTACGACAACCTCAGAGAGTAGGTGTTGGTTTTCATCTTTAGACATAAATCTAGCTAATTATCGAAATTCAAGTTTAAACCTCCAATTTTCCAAACAGATCGATATAAACGACAGCTATTTTCACGAGAGTAGGTCAATGATTTACAGTATTA
This sequence comes from Adelphocoris suturalis, assembly GCA_030762985.1. NCBI lineage: Eukaryota > Metazoa > Arthropoda > Insecta > Hemiptera > Miridae > Adelphocoris > Adelphocoris suturalis. Next base: position 163,387,387 of record CM061040.1, read on the forward strand.
GATAAACTTTTAATATCGCTAGTAACAATGAAATTTTAAGAAACGTTTACTAGGTCACCAGTATACAGGGTGTCCCCGAAAACGTTCCCCACCCTCTTGCTAAAATCGTTAATAATGTTTCTAAAAAACGAAAAAAAATTTGTTTTTCAATCTCAATGTATTTTTATGAGGATTTCAAAAATGACAAAATTGCGCATTGCGCGCTTGCAAAAACGTCCGCGATTGACATCAACTTCGTTATTTTAAACGGGGACCCCCATTTTTTTATTGCAGATTTGAATTCTATGTGAAATTTCATGAAAAAATTACCCATCGCTCGATTTTTTTAAGTGCGCACAAACAGGCGCAATGCCGGTCTAAAAGTGCAAAAATTTTGAAATACTGAGTTTTGAAGATATTCTATTGCCACATGTAACATGATTTTGAGGTATTTTTTCGTGCTGAACCTCGTAATACTGTTCATTTATTGATATTTGCTACACCAACTTGGGAAAAAACCAAAAAATCGGCCAGAATTTCACTTTTCTTACACATTTCCACAAAGCATATATGTAGGTTTCTTTGGTGTTTTCCCAAATCGGTGTTGCAAATATCAATAAATGAACATCATTACGAGGTTAAGCACGAAAAAATACCATGCAATTATTTATTACATGTGGCAATTGAGTATCTTCAAAAACTCAGTATTTCACAATTTTTGCACTTTTAGAACAATATTGCGCGCTTTGAGAGCGGAATTGCGCCCGTTAGCGCGCACTTGAAAAATCGAGTGATGGCTCATTTTTTCATGAAATTTCACGTATAATTCAGATCAAATGGGGATAAAATGCCATAAAATGGGGATTTTATTGCAATAAAAATGGGGATTCGGGGATTTCTATTTAAAATAACGTAGTTGATGTCAAGTAATCAATGCACAATGTCGTCATTTTTGAGATCCTTACAGAAAACATATTAACATTAAATATATATATATATATATATATATATATATATATATATATATATATATATATATATATCCTTTCAGACTCATTATTAACGAAATCAGCATGGGAGGGAACGTTTTTGGGGACACCCTGTATGTTATAATTCCTACCTGTATAATGTAGGTGATCAAGAATAACAAAGATAAAAATAGAATATTCATATTATCTGATCCAGAACTAAGTCAGAGTGCAATTTTTTAGAAAGGGTGACTGCGATAAGCTTGGGGGTGTCAAAATCACAACCAATGCAATGATACTTGGCCAAGTGCTATCTATAACAATATCGATCCCGACCGACTATGGTAAAATAAAATGAGTAGGTAGGTACAAAAGCAGTTTCCTAAATCAATGAGTTCTGTCAAACCAGTTTCAGCATGTAATCAAGCAATCATGAGTAGTAACTACCTACGAAAGAATCTACTGTAGAGCGAATTTAGCGTATTCCTAGTTGATCGCCAAAACCATTCTAAAAGTTGTTAGCACTGTATTCTGAAGAATCGTATTACCTATTTTATTCTTAACTGACATAATCGAAAATCATCTACTAATGTTCCCTGGATTTTTTAGATTAGTAGTTGAATATAATGTTGCTGCTATTTTCTACATCCAGTTGGAATCATGAACGATTGTATGCTATTTTTGTTTAGCCCAGAGACCTCTGTACCCTAGAAAGTTCATTTTACCTCCATGGAGGCTACAGCTCTGAACTGAGGTAGTTGTGTGGTCACGTAACACGCATTGATTTATTAACGAAAGCTTTACAAAACTCCTTCATGTAACCAAATCATTTTCATTCATTAATCGATCAATAATCATCATTTAGTTCGAGTATTTTTCAATAACCAATGTACGAATGACCATAGTTTTGATATATATCTGTAATTTTGTAATTAAATATTCTCCATGGAGTGTGTTCATGCTTCGGAAATTCGCAATTTGACTTCAATGTTTGTTTCATCATTCGAATCTTCATAAATAAGGCTTTGCTATTAAATTTGGTTAGTGGACGTTATTTGTTCTTCAGTGGGCAAGTTTTGTGTCATAATCGTTTGTTTCTGGTCTAGGAATTGAATAAGGCTAATTTTTCGTTAAATAATCCGTATAGTTTAGGAGAAAAACGGATAGATAGAAAGCATAGTTACGTTGTGGGGATATTGCTAGAGTTTCCTTTATTTTGATTAATGATCAACTCTAAGATAACCCAGATCTTCGCCCACGCTAAGTCTGCAGTTATACACTGTGTAAGTGTTGTTGATGGGAAATATCAGCAAACTAGACATTATAAGAGGCAGGGATACTTTGGTTCTCCGTTATTGTACCATCCCTTGCAGGCTACTAAAACAGATCTTCAGAGAGGTTTGTATCTTCCTTGGCGAAAGTGACTGCGCCTAAGAGGGTATTTGTAAGATAGGTAGGGACACCCATATCATCTTCATGTTGTAAAATTGTTGTGGTTCGTACGTGCGAATAAACTTGTAAATATGAATCTAATTTTTCCGACTGATAAAAACCACTCTTAGAAAGAATATAGATTTCAGCCCGGTACTCAAACCATTGTATGTGGACGAGTTTTATCATCCGGCAGTGAATCCGTTGATGATCAGGAAAGTACTCCAGGAGGTACTGAAAGTTGATTAGGTCCATCCCATCCCACGCGCGGTGGAAAATGTTAAACCCTGAAAATACAACTAGAGACCGCATATTAAACCCAGCCCATGCAGTCGTTTCCCGCGTGTGGGCAGGTGCTGCCGTAGCACAGTTTTGTGGGTCCTGGGTCCGTATTTCTCTTCATTTGAAAATATGGAACTTGAAAAGTTGTTCGAAAATGAATAATAACTTTTAATTAGTTGATGTACCTACTTCTTCAAACTGCGCCCGAATAAGCAAAAAACATTCTTTGAAAACGTTGTCTGGAACTTCCGAGAACACATTTAACTCTCCAAAAGTACTTCCCCTGGCTTAATAAGGATTTATCACACTTTTCTTTCTATTGACCGACGAATGTAAAACAATCATTTCCTCAGTCTCTGAAGTCCGAATTCAGGAGAAAAAGCTGTTGGCGTGGACCATCAGGGTGCACACTACTGGGTTTAATTTGCGGTACCCAACCCAGTCCATGGTCGTGGGTTGCCTGTTGGCTGTGCGTGGGTTGGGCTTGTGCTGTGTTTAATTTGTGGTCCTTACAAGAGGATTTTCATCCGGTACTTGAACCTTTGGTAAAAAGGAGTTTAACAACCTGGTTCTGAAACTCCTTTGGTAAAAAGGAGTTTAACAACCTGGTTCTGAAACCATTGGTTGTAAGGAACAGAGAAGGTAGACTTCGGCCTGGTAGTAAATCCATCTGACGAAGGGGAGAAGAATTGAAGTTTGGTGAGTACTTGGAAGAGGTTTATTCCATTGGAATGATGCCGCAGTTGCACACTTCACAGATTTATGAAGTGGTGTAATGTAAAGCCGCAGGCTTTAGAATGCGAGCAACTTGGTCGACCTTGAGCAGCACATCTATCTCCAAGCTTCATTTGATACAATTTACACTACTTTTTGACAGCTTAAGTCGATCCATGACAAAGATGATTCACCACTTCAAAAGTGGGTGTCAGCTAAGGGAAGTATGGGTCTTTTGCCCTTTCCAAGTTCCATAATGCCTGTAATGCCATTAGTCGCTATTGCTTCAATCATCACCCTTCCACTGGGTTGTCATTTAACTCGTTACTGAGAGGAGCGTCTGCTCACCCAAAGGTTACATAGGTTGTAAACTAGGTCGGTTGTACTAGGAGTTGAGGAGATCTTAGGCATTAATACTCTTTGATTGCTATTAGAGGTTGATAATAGATTCTTCTAAGGGCTGTCAAATACGTGGACATAGATCTGGTGGTTCCCTTGGTTCTTTTAAACAAGTCCACCTAGGAGGATTAAAGTAGAGTGCCCAATAGACAGTGAGGGGAAAATTTAGAGCACCAGAATGCGAGTTTGAGGACTAGTTTGAGGCAGGCATCAGTTTGAAGTGTCCTTTCCTTTCGTGGCTTGGAGTTAGGTTGAGAAATTATGTGGGAATAATTTCTCCATACACATTTTACCTGATTGCCTTCTCTTAGTATGTCATTTTGCGGGTTTGCCCTGTAACCTTCACATGCTATAGAACAAAGTAGAGCGTCGATTCTACTATTCTTTGTTGCCTTAATTCATATCTGGTTAACATGATAAATCTGGATTTTGCTCATAAGTCAACGTAGTTTGAGGATCAAAGCCTCTTGTAATAAAGTTCGTGGTTGCATCAATTATATGTCTGCAAATACACCATATTAAGATTCTCTCAACATTTTAGCGGGCTACAGTTGGAACCACATATTTATCTAATTTCTGTGCATGTTCATACTTTATCCTCAGTATATATAAACATTACAAACGGATCATCTGCAGCTAGTAAAATATTATGGGTAGTTGGCCACAGTAGACTTCCTTTCTGTTCATTTACACAATCATTTAATTTCATGTACACTCTGCCTCTTGGCTGAATAGTGCCTAGGTGTTTTTGTGTAGTTTCAGTTCTTCTAACCAAAAGCAACTAACACGCAACTATAAAAAGTGTTACAATAGCGATTTTTTTTGTATTTATGAGAACGAAAAGTCAATTTAAAAGGACTATGAATTACCAAAACGTATACGCATTATTTGTTTATACTTATATAGTCTGACAGTTAGTAAAGTTATGTATTTAAATTTAATAGGCGTTTAATGCTGTGCTTGATTATCAACCAGTAGTCACAAAATCTGCTATTTATAGAGCTCTGTCATGCATAGCGACATTAGATAAATTATTAATACGGAAAAACTGTTGTTTTAATGTGTTTTAATCCAGAAAATATCTACGAGTATTGACATAATTTACATCAGTATTTACATTGACACTTATTTTTTTGTCTCCTCTATCCGCAGATGCCACCAGCAACGACCTCGTTTCAACCCTAACGTTGACATTCGACGCCAAGTTGAAATCTCTAGGTCTGACGTCGCCGTCTGATGAGAAAGCGGAAGATAAAGCGGAAGAAGATGAGACCTCTTTCAGAGACCCTTCGCTCCATCGAAGTTTTACCTCGCCTAATTTAGAGGTTTGTACTATTGCTAAAGGAATATGATTATGGACTCAAGTTTGTGAGGAATTAGATTTTTTGAAGGCTCTTTTGAGTTATGTCCAATTTGTCAAAAGATTACCAGTATGCTCCAAAGTTAGCTGGCTTATAGACACTATCCAGGTTTGAGGCACTCTTATAAACTTGCGGTTTGGTGTTGTTGGGAGGGCTCAATGCTGGAAAAAGTTATATTGCTCCTAGTTCATGTGGATATGGAGCATCATGTGCATCATTAGCTTAAATCTCTCCTTGGGAGCCAAGGTATCACAACTGTATTGATTCTTTTTATTTAGCATTGTAAAGTTTAGAGATGTAGATACCCTAACAACGTGCCCTCACAACGGTGCTATCTTTTCTTGAGGCAACACCCGGTATCAATGAATTTAGAAAATTGATACCTGCTATTCCCTTGGAGGCTCACAAGCACTAATTTTGGACGAAAAGCAATTTTGTCGGTTTTGCATATTCAATAAAGCTGAAAATTTAACCTTTGTTGGAACAAACTTGAAAAAAACTGATAACAAATTTTGCACAATTAAGAGCATACCTACCAGCCATTTGAATCTCGCAAACCTGTTCTTAGTAATGTGGCAGATGCTAATGTTGAGAGTATAAATCCTTTTGGACTGCCACTTCATTGATACAGGGTGTTCCTGCTCAATGAAAAGGTCTGGATAGCCACACACTACTTACCTTGTGAACATTGTTAGGACATTGTGCGGGGAGAGGGGATCACATTAAACATAGGTATGTAGATTTGTGTTGTACCCCATACACCCCCATATCTCACATATTATTTAGGGAAGAAACCCAGGACTTGTGAAGACCCTAAACTTATAGACACACGTAACTCCTCATAGTTCTTCTGGAATGGTGGACTATATCAAGATTTTTGTTTACTGATCCTAAATTTCAGAGTCTGAAGTTACATCTCCCAAGTTCCTAATTCTCCAATGAACGCTTTTTGAGGTCTTTTCTTTTATTTTTTGTTTCAGTTCAAGATTATGGAATTCCCTACAGAAGCTGACAAAGAGAAAGCAGAAGAAAAGGCTGAGGTGGAAAAGGACGACGAGAAAGAAAACTGCGCTGTCAGTGGTGGGAAGCTCAAACGATCTGAATCCTTTAAACAGCGGGAAGAGAAAAAAGAAAACAAACTCCTGAGGAGAAGCGAATCTCTCAACAAGAAAGAAGGCTCGGTGAGCAAGCTGAAAAGGTCCGATTCACTGACGAAAACCGAAAAAACAGACTTGAACCTCACGAAACGGCGGCAAGCTTTGGAGGCTGCTACTAAGAAAATGAAAAGGAAAACCGGTGGCGGCGGGGAACGGTCTATAAAGAGAAGGCACACGGTAGGCGGTACTAAGGACTTTGATAAAGCAGCTTGGTTGGATAACAAAGAAAGAGAAGCGAGCGAAGAGCGCCGAACCTCTTCACCTGATTTGTCTTCCGACGTGTCCAGACCTGTTCTCGTTCTCCGCCCCCACTCCCTCGTTGACTCCCCTCTAGAGTCTCACATCTGATCTCATCCCCACTCCACTGTTATCAACATCCCCTCTTTTTCGTCATACCCTAATTGCTCCAAACAATTTCATACTATGTAAAGATTTAAAAAAAAATTGAAATGACTCTTCGAGAATATTGACTGATCAAAGTTAACCACAAAATGTGTACATTTTTAAAAATTAACGGGGCTCTATATTTTCATTTAAGTGGCTATTGACCAGTCTGACATAACACACTAGGACTTAAACCTAACTTTTTACTTGATTTGATTATATGAGTATATGTGCTGTAATGAAATTATGTTTTCTCAATTTTATGATATCGACCTACGAACCAGTGATATTTTTTATTCTACTACCTACTAGTTGTGATCTAGTATCTGCAGCAGTTCTGGTCAACCTGTAGTGTGATGGTTCCATGACTAGTAGATTATTGAATTATTCACGTATTTACTTATAAATAAATAATTTCGATGTCTCTAAAAAAAGAAAAACAACGTTTTTGATTTTTGAGAACTATTATTGTAAATTTTTTGTGCACCTCTACCTAATCGGCTGACAATTATTGTTTTTTGAATGTCGTTGATTTCAACTAGTCAATAGGTATGGCAAATGGTACAACTCCAAGACGCACCTTTCATTTCTATGTGTATGGCCCCCCACGCAACGTCAGAGCAGTTGCAGTGAAGATGGTCACTTGGATTTGAAGAAAATCTGTAGGTTACCGAAATCCCGCTAGGCTAGGGTGTTTTTGTACTGTTCAAATCTCAAAGTATTCTCCGTTTTCACAGTTATTCATATCATCAGCGGTGAAGATGAAGGCTTAATTTGTTTTCCACTGGCCGCTGTCGAAGGTGGAATGGATTTATGAGGATTGCCATTTTTCAGTTGATTCTGTTTTATTTCCTCATACGGAGCGCATTATCCTCCCAATGGCTCTGGGTAGAAAGAAACATTTTTTGTCTTATACTTTGAGATTCTATTTCTCTCCAAAAAACTTTCTATTTCGCGAATGGATCTGAATCTAGCGCCGTTTGGAGAGAAGTAACAAGTATCGCCTTGCCTTGCAGAATTAAGGCGCGCTCTTAATTCCCTAACCCACCCATCTTTTAAGGGTACTAAACAAGCAGTTTTTACTTCTTCTGTGAAGCCTATTTTTCTCGGAGATATTGTCTTTGCACTTTTAAATTCTGGAGATGGCGTCGTAAAATCTTCTACAGGTTATGTTGACCAGTTTTTAGCTAGTATTTCTTCCATGCGTGTTTCCATCTCTTTAAATTTGGATTCTGCTTCATTAATACCAGTTCAGTTGCGTAGATTTCATACTCACTTATTCTCTTTTCCATTGCAGCGTATTTGGTTTCAAGCAAAGACAATTTCTCGATAAGTTCCTTTAGACTTCATTCCTGCTTATCTTTCCCAATCTGAGATGCGGTTAGTTTTGCCTCAGCTGAATTGAGTTTGAAACCCAACCATTTGCGCATTTATAAATAATGCATTTCTATAAGGTATTTTAAAGTTTAAATGAGAGATGTAAATTTTGCGTATACAAAAGCGCGTGAACCCCGGTTTCCTTGTTCTTCATTGTTGTAGGAAAATAAGAATGTGAAAAAAAGACGTTTCTACGATTTTTAATTTATTGTAACGCATGGATTCGTATTATGACGTTCAGGATTTGCGGTCTCAGTCTAATGTGTATAATGAATTCACTGTGTCTTTTATGTAAATACAAAAATTACCCAATTGTACATATAGGTTTGTAAATAGCTACCAGAGCGACCACTAAGTACAAAAGTTTGTCTATCCCCGTAAGACAGACATTTGTTTCTTTTTATGCTTTTTTTGAAAACAACTGAATTTGAAATAAGTTCTTTGTATACTCTAGCTGTGATTTTTACTTTTAGAAATTAAGATCGTGCAATGTGTGTTTGTTTTACTCCCTGGCTACGTGTTTCCCTGCTGCTTTGTCGGCCGTTGTTGATTGAATCAATGGTTTTTATTTTCGAATTTTATTTTTTCCGCATAGATCTGTTGTACCTATTAACGTATTTGAAGTTATTTAACTAAGAATGCACTCCTTTTATTTTCATCAAATGAACACCTTTTATGTTTTATAGCGTTTAATAAAGATATTGGTGGTTGAATAAAAGATGAAAAAGATTCAAGTTATTTTTTTGTTTCCTTATTTCTTGAAGACATTGCATGAAAATGGTTGGATAAAAGTATTATAATATTATATTATTAATTTTCTGCAAGATGTAAAAAAAGGATATTAAAAGTGATAAATAATAATTTGTTACTATTTAAGGATAAAAACTGTGAATTTACAAGAACAGAACCGCTTTGTGTAAAATTTTATATAAAGAAAAATGGAGAAAACTTATTGTTTTTGATTTTTCTTCCTGTGAATGACGATTGACATTGAAATCAAGAAATAGTAATAATAGTAGCTCCTAAGTAGGGGACTCGGCCTCGTAGCTTCACCGGAGTAACACAGAAGTTTGATACACACTGCTGGAACAAATGATGACGTTCCTTAACCTAGATAGCGAATATCTTACCTGAATTGACTATATAATACCTAGATAGCGAAAACTATTGACAGAAAATGGTTTGAGGAATGTTGAAAGTCTCCTGTTGTAACCCCCCATCCCTCTCCTTGTCTGTGACGATGGTGCACTAGCAGATCGGAGTGCAAAGGAAACAGCGTTTGCCCCTACTACTGCATTAAGGGAGAATTCAAAAGGCATTATAAATAGAACAAAGTGATCAAGTGTAAAGGGGGCGTCTTGGCCCCCAGTGGCCTTGACACACTTTTGTGGCTGGCTGAGAAAACCCGAACCTTGACTCTGGGGAATCCTGGCACAAAATTTTCTGAACCCTGAATAGGCTTTCGATGTTCAGGTATACAGTTATATACTTACCCTCGTGATCCCCACTAGGGCTATATGTGTGCTCTCAACAGTGTTAGGCACTACCTGTCGCTCACTAGGATTCTAGGAGGAATGTGTCCATTCACTGGGGAAAGAGAATAACAGGTCCATAAGTATTGTTGCAACTTTGACGTGTAAGAGATTGCGAGTTGGACTTAATCTCCTTGACTAATAAATACTCCAATTTACTGAGGTAAGGTGTGGATCGAAAATGAATTTTAATTCTCCCCATAGCGTGTGGGTCTTGAGGCGAAGGATGCTGGATTTTGATTCCCGGAGCGTATTTTCCTGTGAAGAGCCGGGTACCTCTCTTGTCCTCATGCACTCATAAAATGATTGGGCTGTGGGCACAGGTGGTAGGCGCGGAGCCATCTTCCCAATAGATGAAAATAAAAATAAATTTAATCTAGCAAGTTGAAACTGAGAAAATAAATGCAAAAGTACTCGTGTTGAAACCTGAACTCAAACCCCTTCCCCTCCCCCTTTATCCTTGATAAACCTCTAAAATAGAAAATCATGGAGAGATGGAATGTGATTATTTCCCCAAAGTAACCAGGACACCATCGTACAATAATCAGTTGAGGAACAGAAAAATGTTGAACATTAGTTCAGAGCAGCCAGGGCAACGCTGTCCTAATGCTCTGAAGAAAAGGGTGAATATAAGTTCGGAACCCTAGGGGCAGTGTTGTTCTTGAATGGACAGAGCTCTAAAGGACACCGTCCCACAGGGGTCAAAAATCGCAGAAATGTGAACTTAGAAAAATCGATGTTAACCTTTCAACCTGGGGGTGCATCTATGTTCTTTCCCAACATCCTGAAGCTCATTATTTCCTCATCATTGATATATAGTGATTTAATTGACCAATTCTGACAATAGGGCATGAAGGGTGTCACAGTCGAAGTACTTTTTAGCGCTGAGGCGATTGCAACCATTCCCAGATCTCTAAGATTCATAGATAAGTAAGTGAGAAAAATCGATTTTTAGGTGAATAATGCCCAGAATTTAAGTGCCTAATTTGATGTGATCCAAAAGGATTTTTTGAAAATTCGCTCTATTAGTCATGCTGCGTGACTGAGTATTTTTTGTGATTTTGGACCACTGTACGTCGCTATGTGCTCCAAAACCCCCCCAAAATGTGCAAAAACCTCTTACCGCTGGAATTTTTGCACAAAACTTGGAACACGCATGTTTTTTGGGATGCAGAATCCGAATTTGAAGTCGGTAATTATTTTTTTAAATGTCTGATAGCGGTTTTCATAAATTTTATAAGTTTTAGCTAGTTCAAAACGGAAGTTAGTGAAAAAAAGTTGTCTATTTCCACGAAAAATAAAGAGTTACAATGTTAGCTAGTTTCTAATACCGATACCTACGATTATATTACAAATACTATAAAAAAATTATCATTTTTCCCCTTTTCTAAATTGATACTGCTGCGGTTCAACGATTTTCGAAGCAAGTTTTTTTGAAATATTTTTCAATAGAAATCCGAAATTTTAAGAGTAAAATAGAGAATTGTTGTGCCAAAATCTGCGAAAAAATAGTTTTAATTGCAAAAATGTTCTCAACGTACTCCTCATGTGCTGATTATAAATGAAACATTTGAATTAGGTAAGTGTGAATACTCAAGACATTTCAATAAACATTAACATTTCGAAAAGGAGCCTAAGAAAGGTATGTTTTCTAACGCCCATGCATACTCTACAGGATGTGGTAGGTTATGGGATACATCCATGGATCCTCGGCCTCGTAGGAATAGGAACTATGAAACATAAAGCTGACAAATAACAATTTGGATTCTTTGATATCTAGATACAGGAAAATGAAGTGAATTGCGTATAACTTCATATGAAATTGCGTCACTGGTAACGTGAAATTTCATAAAAATTCTCAAATAAATTTGAAAATTTTACCCGACAAAGCCTAATAAAGACCAGATCTACGAATCAGTGTTGAATTCATGTTGTTGGCTCATGCTGAATACCTGTAATGATTCAGCAAATAAGATTAAAGTGTACCGAATGAATCAGGCGGCTAGGGCCTTTGGACTTACGGCATTTTATTTAATTACTCAATCTTGAAAATATTATGAAGCGGCTAACCCTCTAAATTCCGGGAGTTGAAACTTTTAGAGAATTTTGGATTTAGTCTGTAGAAAGGAACAATTGCAGTACGAATGCGGCGCTGCGTAATGCATAGGTAATATCTTTGTCACCAAAAAACTCGATAAAATGACTTTTTCGTCATACTAGTCCGTTAAATAGCATTCTCATAAAATTTAAATATTTTTTAATCATTATAATATTAAAACATCAATGGGTACATGAATTTATTCTTAAATTTTTAGTCAGCTGTGACATTTTTGAAAGTTGAACTTTTTTAGGAGATATTCCCCCATTTCCTACTTCCATTGGTTGTCTTTGCCAGAAAAATGTTTTTTACCTCAGAATTGATATTGCAGTGAGATTTGGAAGGAAATCCGTCAGGAGACTGACGAAGCAAGTGAGGCGAAACAAGGTAGGTAACTGAGAGATTAATTTTAACGCAAATCCTTCAAAACAACCAGGAGTCAACGCCAACTTTCACAACTTCAAACATGTACTAGCTTTGTTCCAACAAGGACAAAAGAGCACCCTAGAGGAGCTCAGAGCTCGAAATTACGTTCCAACAAGGTTATAGGGTTGAGAGCTCCATGTTCCACCAACAGATCACAGAGCGCCCCCAGAGCACCCGGTAGAAGTAAGGGATCTCCTGTACGCCAAACGTAAAGCCAGAAGGAAATGGAAGAATAACAGAACCCCTGAAAACAAAACTATTCTCAATAGACTCGGTAACAAACTTAAATATCTTATTAGATCAATGGATAACCAATCAGTTGAATATTTTTTCAGTAACCTAACTGCAGAGAAAGACACCGAATACTCCCTCTACAAGGTAACCAAAAATATAAATAGACCTAAAGTTCATTCTCCTCCAATCAAAAAGGATGACGGGACATGGGCCAGAAGTAACCGAGAGAAAGCTCAACTTTTTGCAGATCATCTCTATGAAACTTTTCAACCTCTTCCAGTACAGACACCTGAAGAAAACAACACTCTAGGGGTGCTCCAAGCAACCCCTCACTTTTGACGGGGTCTCATCAAGAGCTCCTAGCCCTACGCATGCGCATTTTGAAATAACCTGCGACCCTTGGGTAAGCTACAATCCGCGTAACCTTCTCTAAACTGTTTTCACCTGCTCTACTAAGTTTGTTACCACATCTCTCTCAGTTTTTTATCACATCTGCGTTACATCAATCTTCAACTACCGTTAACACATTTTGAACTCTTGGGTGAGCTCCGAAGTGTTCCAACAACCACAAAAGTACCCTGGAGATTGGAGCTAACCCCACGGCAACTCTGGAGGAGCCCCGGGGGTCTACTGTGACCGGATTAGCACATTGCAGCAGCTGAAACTTTCTAGATACTTTCTCAGAGTCATCAAGTATTGTTTAAAATTAACCGGATTGCAGCGAAGGATATAACGACGATAATTTACACTCCAAAACCTAGACAAAAATACTGAAAACATTTGTTATTTTGCCCAGACAATTTGCTTAAGTGTGGGGAAAATTCAACCGGTCGAATTTTCCCACGTTTTACAATGGTTTCCATATCCTTAACTAGAAAAAACAATTTTCCTCAAAAGTGATTATTTTTGACAGACAGAGGCCTGTCTTGAGGGAAAGTTAGTCACAGATCCATTACCCAGAGGTATTTTGGTCTCGAAAAATGTTAAAAAACTAAGATAGACGAAATTTCATTTTTTGGGGTAAGAAGAAGAAATGAAAAGAAAGAAAAGAAAAGTAAAAAAGAAAAGTCTTCTTTTCTTCCCAGTAAGAAATGAAAAGTGAGAAAGTTTTCGGATGGGAAATGGAAAAATCGGAGCCCTAAGGATACTGTCGGCTTGAGAGGTAGGTTAGTTGAGAAAGAACTGGACGAAACTGGGATGCAAGAGTGGATGATTCGGTACCACCAGCCAGTGCTAATGCCCTCGCTCAGAAGCTTAGCTCAACTACGAAATTGGATTCTTACAATAATATTATACCTAGTACTTACCTTGAGATGAATTGGAATTCAAAATGTAGAAGGTGATTGGATTTGTCACAGAGTTTCAGGATAAATAATTTAAACTCATTTGCTACATTTCAATGTTATATTTTAATCTCACAGCCGAGTTTTGAACATAACTTGAAAAAGAACGCTTCCACAATCCAAAAACGTCCATTCTATATAATAAATATGGCAGTTTGCAACAGTAATTAATTTTAACGATCCGTATAGCTTTTTTTTACATCTCAATCCATAAAATTTGCACTTAATAAATTCTAATATTTATATCTTTTTAAATAGAACCCTTATTTGATAAGGTGAGCTATTGAAATTGACCACGAGAATGGTCGTCAATCTACCAAAATGGATAAATTTTGACGGACAGTTGTCGATTCACAAAGGGTTAAAAAAACAGCAGATGGCTGTGGAGGTTCAATTCTTGTCTGGTCCGATTTCTTTGAAATCACCAGACGTAACTAAAGCTTAACTAAATATTTAAAAATTTTGCTGGAACCCACTAACTAGCCAAATATGCTCTCTTATGGAATCTTGTTAACGTGATAAGAGTTTTTCATTGTTTTCAAAATCGCGTCAATATTAAAAACTAATAAACTAAATATTTGTAAATCATGCTAGAAGAAAATACACTTACTATCCGTATAAGATAGTATATTCTCGTATGTTCTTTTGTTGGAGTGATCTAAATTCTTTCCCGATCATCTTAAGAAGATGAAATTTGATAGGCTGAATCTTTGGGGCGTTAAGAATGATTGAAATTATGGGCTCCGTCCTGATCAGCTGAGTGAGGTAAATTCTCTCGTGTTCATCCTGGGAAATTTAAATTTGTGGGCCAGCAAATTTGTGCCTCTCTGGTACAGCAAAAGTCGAATGCAATGACGGACCCCATACTAATAAACCAAGTTCAATTCTCTTCCTTTCACCATGAGAAGTTGAAATTCGAAAGGGTGACTTTCTTGGACTTAAGGGGACAGGAGAAACGATGGGTTCCATCCTGATCAGCTGATTGAGCAAAATTCTCGCCTGTTCCCCTGGGATGTTGAAATTTGATAGCGAGCCTCTCTGAGATACTGAAAGGTGAACAAAGAAACAAGAAAACCGAGTTTTCGCCGCTTGGATGGAAGAAACGTTTGGATTACATCTTATAACACATCCTGTTATTTCGACTAGGTTGAACGTTGGTTCTTGCATCGACCTGATCTTCGGACGCCACGTCTAAAAACTTTGCACTTATACAAAATTATTTGTTGTGTCATTTTAGTATTGGCCATTACTTCTGATGCCTCCAATAACAATTTTAGTTCAAATTTGTTGAGACCACATGGTTCTTTTAAACATGTAGGTATTGTTAATAAATAATCATCGGTTTTGAAGTTAAAATACGTTGTTAACCACAAATAAGTGATAATAAATAGGTAGGTACCTAAAAATAAAAATGGTATCGTTGAAATAATAATGATAATAAGTAAATCAACCAGATTCCTTTGTCAATCGACACTCAACACAAATTCGCCCAATGGATTTTTGGTTACGACTTACAAACTATTTGAACTACCTAAATTTAATAAAGTTACTATTTCTCCAATAAACTCTGAAAAATCTCTTGTTTCGGTTTAGCTTAAAGCTGTGGTCTATGTGCTCTCACTACTTGTCTATTAGGTACTCGGAAAATCAAACAACCTCGAACGAAGATAGAGCTTAGGAGATATTGGTGCAATTTTTACGCGACTCTATTACACTAATTATCCAATACATACATATACCTACGTATACAACCTTTATAATAGTAATCGAATTCCTTCGTAGCGAGGTTGAGATTTTCACAACAAAAAAAGTGTGCATGATCTATAACATTTTTCTTTCCCATAGGTATATATATTTTTGTTTTGTTTTTTATTATTTATTTTTTTCTCGTAATAATAAATGATAATTTCGTGGCAATTTAGCTTGGCAACATAATTGGCACTACATTACCCTGCTCAACCCCTCCCCCCATCCCGATTTCAATATTAACGCACACTATTCAAAAAAATGAACAGTGACTATTCTCTCCACAGTTAATAATTCCCCCAATATTTTTACAAGATACATTAGAAACCGGAAAACATTAAGGTAACTATTTTAAATTGAAAACCAGTATGGTATGTAATCTAATGCAACTGATTTTTCCAAAAAGTTTTGGTCTTATTACAAAAAACGAGCAATCAATTGATCCCTACAGGTTAATAGCTTTGTAGAGCCTTTTGTGTAGTAAATTCAACGCCTTGTTTCGTAGGGGCCTTGATGAGAAAATTTGTTTTCAACTAAATTATGAACAATCGTTGAACAGTTAATTTGAATTTCACCGTTTTCTTAACCTACATTTATTAAACATCTTTTTTGTTTTTAAAAACCACGAGTTCTTAATTTTTTTGTTTACCTTTTACGGTTGGACATAGCCCTTTTCGTTTTTCAAAACGGACTTTTTTCAGTTACCAGGTAGCTTAAATTTACACAGTGGATATAATAATTAATTATAACAATTTCATACTCACTACAGGCACCTGCCGCGCTAGGATTAATATTTTAAAAGGAGCCCTTCCGATTTTTGAACACTGGGCTATCGTTTTTACGAGAACATCTCAATTGTTATGTACAATTTGTGTATTACACGAATTAGTTAGGTAGTTAGTTGAATTTTACTTCGAACCAATTAATTACTTACTTTCTAAAAAAGAAATTAAATCGCAGTTCCCTATTGGTATTTTGAACAGAATGCATTTTTTTCAAATGAGAGACAATGAACAAAATCGACTTTGTATTTCAATTCATGAGACTTGACATCGATATATTGTATGCTATAAGTCCACAGTTATGAATATTAAGTAGGAAGGTACTTATAAACACAGATTATGTTTTCATGATGTTTTTATGACAATAAGACGTGTAGAAATGAGGGGTTTTATAATGTTCAATTCTAAAAACGATGGCTTTGCTGCAGTCCGATGACACGATGGTCTAGATAGACGTATTGGCAGTAAGAAAACACATGTGTACCAACTACCAACCTTCTAAATAATAGTTTGAACTTAGTTCTATATTTGTACTTAAGACGAACTTTAAAATTTTCTCTCACGTGATAGGGTCAGTTATAGCTATCTACGGTGTTCTGATGTTAGGTTTACCATTTTAAAAGAGGAATAATTCGATTTTCGAAAGGTACCTACTTAATAAAGGTTCCTTTTGTTAGAATAATAGAGTGATTATTAAACCTTGATAAGCCAATTTATGAATTGCACATGTGTACCAACCTTCTAAATAATAGTTTGAACTTAGTTCTATATTTGTACTTAAGACGAACTTTAAAATTTTCTCTCTCGTGATAGGGTCAGTTATTGCTATCTACGGTGTTCTGATGTTAGGTTTACCATTTTAAAAGAGGAATAATTCGATTTTCGACAGGTACCTACTTAATAAAGGTTCCTTTTGTTAGAATAATAGAGTGATTATTAAACCTTGATAAGCCAATTTATGAATTGCAATACAATTCAAATCAGAATTCAAATGCTTAAAAACTTATTAAGCCACGATTCAGCAGGATTCAGTTGATGTTTAGGTCGTCACTAATATTTGTCTGTATATTTTGGAATTATTATTGCATTTAAACCCCTAAGGTATCCAAAATGCAGTATAGTTTCCCACCATTAGGCCGCAATTATTCATAAAAAGTATGTCTCGTATTATTATCAATGTTTTCTGGAACGCTAATTGGAATGAATAACCTCCTTAACCGATTTCAATACCTAGAATCATTGACGATCACGGATCGACTAGTGGAAAAATTATTATAATATACATTGTTCACAGGCTGACAGTTTGTTCGGAAAATAAAAATAAAATAAATTCTGACTCTGCATAAATAAATAGTAAAATCGTGAAATCAATTTTGATTAAGTTAGATGAGTTTTTCAGGTTGCCAGGCCTTTCGTGGACCGCAATAGACAAATAAGTACCTACCTAACATTTGGTATATGAGAGCTGCAGGGAAATGGAAAATGAGCATGTATGGAGAAGAAGAAGTGAAGCAAAACTTAGGGAGGACTTAACAAGACTTAGGGAGTGTATATATGGTTTAAGTGACTTGTAACCCATAATATTACTAGTATTACACTGGTATATATTTTTTAGCAGTGCTCACTGATCCCAATCTTTCACAACTTTCCGACACGTTTAGTTTCCAATCTTTAATGGGAGAGAATCACAAGAAGAAAGATCGCAATTTGAAGATGTGTCGGTACTGAGAAGGGCTGCTTAATCCCACATTCATAACATGAGAGAAATGTTGAAAATAAATACCTACTGATATCCTGGTTATAATAAGTCAGAATTATCGTGAATCTTGGTGGAACCAATATGAAAATCACATGTAAATAAAGTCATAAGTCGCATCCGAAATGGGGTAGGTAAGTTTTCCATTAGCTGCAGTTAATATGAATGAGTTAATTTTGATCTGTTTATTGGTCTTAGAACTTTTATTTCAAGCCGAAAAGAGATTATGTCCTACGATTAACGTGCTGTAAGTTCCTAATAAATATAAGATTGATGTGTTTTATGAAACAATTTCCAAAACTTCTGGGTGGTTGTTAGCTATCCCTCTTAAAAAATAAAATTTTGATTCGTCCCCACTCGAGTTCAGGGATGACATTGTAGTGAGGTACAAGAGAGCGCCTTCAGAAATGCCCAATGCTAGTGATGGGTGTGGCGAAGCAACCTTCAGTTTTGAACGTGCCATAGACTTTATGACAAATAGTTTAGTCTCTAGACTAAATGATTGAAGTCGAAAAGAGCCGTTTTAGAAGTCATTTTAGAAGCGGATTTCAATGCCTCAAAGGTGATTTACTATACCGCGGAGCCACAGAGCTACACTGAGCCAGAGAAACATCTAAAATCTCCTCGAATCTAGAAGTCGTGTCTGCGAGTCCTGAGGCAAATGTGCCTTGTGGTCTTCCCCCAGATATCTGGTGAGAGCCTCCTTCACACAGTCATTATCCTTGACATATGCCAAGTATGTCTCCGAGAAGACGGGAGACTACATATATCCACAAGCCTCAGCAACATAGAGAGCCTTAGGGGGAGGCGTTATTTGACATCCGAGTCACTGACACACACGCTCTCTCCGCTCCGTTGCATCAGTATTGAAAACAGCTGAGGAAGAAGAAGAAGAAAAAAAAAGTATAGTGATGCCTGTTAGCAGCGAAGTACGCTCAGGAGACGCACATTTGGCTCCTTAGTTCTGCAGTTTTTAATGTTTTACCAGAACGCCTAAGTGACCAAAAAGGAGAAGGCCTCACAATTCGGTTCTTAGTTGGGTCCAGTAAGGCTTGCGTTCTACATCTTAGGGCAGCAGGCATGTGTGTCCGGGGATCTAGAAAGAAATGGAGTTCCTGCAAGGACCTACTTGACCTACAAGATAGAGCAGGAGCTTGGTTGGGGACGGATGGTAGGAAGAACAGAATGGAAAAACCAAGATAACAATAAAGAAATGTTCAAAAACAAGAGAACAAAGATGTAAACCCACGCAAGTATTTTAGTCCACCTAACTTAAATATTGTATAGTAAAGGCATTAAGTATAATGAAGGTTATTTTTTATAGAATGATGAAAAAACGAAAAGGAAATGAGAAAGGATGCCACTAGGGAGGGGCAGCATAGTGTGTCACGCACACCTCAGGCAATCACGAAGCGTTCTGCTCAGGCCAGATTTGTTTGTCTTTTCAAAAGCTTCAAGTTTGAAATCGCATTAATTTTTTTCATAATTTTGATCATTACCCGGATAATCCTATAAGAATTAATCTGAAACTGTAACCCATGTTATTCCTTGTGGGATTTTTTCATCAAGATATTCCTATTTCGCATCATCTTTAAGAAAATGTAGAGGTTTATATTTGTGGTAGATACCTACCAAGACTACTAGAACCAGAATCTCACCAGAATTTTCCACTGAATTATTCCCTTTCTCACTAGCGACATATCCTCAAATATGTTATGGAGGTTCCTACTTAATTTAACATAAAAGTAACAATCATTGGAAAGATTTCACTTTATTGTGTTTATTTAGTACGTAGGTACCCATAATTGATGTGCCTTTCAGACTTGTTGGAAGAAAAATTTGTGTGTCTTCAAATTTTGTTCATTGTCTCTTCAACAGGGTCACCCTTGTCTTATATTAATCAATCATGACACCCCGATGCAAGCTGATCGATTACCGTTTCTTGTTAAATTATAGCTCAATATGGACAAAACGTACCTATGTAAAGTTCCGTTCTCAAAAAAACATTTTCGTAGAAAAGAAAATTAATTATTTACGTAACAGATTTTTTTCTATAACAACTCACAAATGGAATTATATAAACTCTACACTCTATAATATGTAGTTACATGACGTTCTTACAATGTCGAAAAAGAGATCAGTGACGTTCACCGTAGCGAATTTCCTAGATCGTGTCACACCAAATGGAAAATTGCAAAAGAATGAAGGTTTTGGAAGAAACACTGTAAATCTATATAGATGGGCCATAGGACAGCAATTGCTATATATTCATTCAAACTTCGTGAATGTTATTAAATTTCTTGAAAAATATCAGTATTCTACGCATTTCTACTAATTATTAACATTGAATTAAATCAGTCAGTAACAAGACAAAAACATAATATAGGGTAACGTCAAAGAAAACAGTCTAAATAGAAAGAAATTTTAAATGTACGGCATTTAGAAATTTTCCATCATTTTTTCACCCTTAGGTACAATTAGTAAATTAGGTCCCTTTTAACGTAAGTTATTCATCTGTATTATTTTAAGTACTGGATAAGATCTTCCAGCAAACTGTCATTAATTAGGCGAAATTATTAGTTAAAAATTTCAGAAAAATAAAAATTAAGATTACATTCATCGTTACAATCAGATATATCGAAACGAAATAGTACTTAAAAAATTCTGCTGAATTGGCCGACAATGCTACTTCTTCGCAAGCGTGCAGAATCTGCATCTTCATTCAAGACTAATAAAAATCTTAATACTTAATTAATATTAATGATACAACTAATCGTAATTTAATTCCACAATAACAACTCGCCTCGAGTCACAACATATTCTTATACTCTTCAATTTAGAGAAAATTTGAACCATTGGATCTTAATTTTTATAAAATTCACGTTATCACACTAACTTGAATTTCATGAAAATGAAGACAGAAAGGTTCTACTTATCATAAAATTTATAGGGGACCTTCTGTGTCTAACTGGCTGAGTTCCCAAAAACGCCTCAACAATAATTGACCGAATAATTTTGTCGTTATACCATTGACAATTATTAATTTTACGTTCATCGCCATTTTTACGTATTGACCATTGCTGATCCAATAATGGTGAAAACCATAACTAATATGACGATAAACTTGAAACCATCCTTGTATTAAACTTCACTTTTAATTTGATTTGGGGAGATATACCTATCACCGAATATGTATACAACAATATAAATTATACGTCGTGCGAATAAGAAGTTTCATGAGATTCAATTAGGTATACGTATAGGTAGGCACATGCAAGGTAGGTTCTACCTACCTGCTAGCGGTCAGACGAGATCAAACTTACGTACTCGGGAACTTTAAATAAATAATCTGGAGAACATCGAAGATTTCATAAAAATTGACGTAATGGTTTTGGCGTTTTGCCTCTGAAAATGAATTTTACGTTCGTGAAAGGACGTTAAATACTGCTGAGCCCAACATGATGAAATTTGCAAACAATCACGACCATACCACTCTCAAAGTAACATAGCCTACTTGGAGCAGATTTGAAACATTAATAACGTTTATTTATTTTGACAGTTTAATTTATTAAAAAACTAAATTAAAAATCAGGAAAAAAAAAAATTACTCAGTTATACAGCATGACTAATAGAGCGAATTTTCAAAGAAAAGTTGTGGATACCATTAATTCAAGCTCTTAAATTCTGATGATGAAAACCCATTCTTAATTATATTCTCGACACTTTGCCCAATGTTAGATAACTGAATACTTCATACTTGAAAGATTATGTAAACAAGAAATGCTTAACCCTATTTAAATATTTGACATTTGACGTGAACGGGGATATTACATTTTGGCATGGACAAGATTATAGAAAGAAGACCACATTATAACTTACCTAAAATACTTTAGAAATCTATTGGAAGATGTGATTCAAGTTCCACTTTACACGGGTACTTCTTACCTTTAGGTAGGTACCTAAACCTCTTATGTTTCTCACTTCCATTCCTATATGCCAAAATCTTATGTTTTATCTGTGTGCAAGTACGGTTATTAAAACGGGGATCTTTGTGTACCTACCATTAAAATATAAACCTGAAGAAGCCCAATTTTCTGGGGAAAAATTTTGGAGATTAATTTTAAAAAACCAAGTTAAGGACAGAAACGCCTTTTTGTAAAGTCTTAATTAAATATAAAAGAATATACATCTTCAAGTTGAATTTGTTTCGACGTTCAATAGCAATTTTCCATTAGGTATCTTGAAGGATGATTATGATGCTGCTACATATGGGCACAGAGCAATTTAAACCGTCTGTGCGCTTGAAAAATGTGCTGTAGAAGAAACTTTGAAATTGAGGAAATAAACATGAGCTCAGTGGATAACAGGAAGGAAAATGTATTGCGACTCTTCTCACAAATATCAGGTAAATCACCTTTTTCATAGAAAACTGTTGTTAACATCGTTGCAAAAGTTAACTGTTGCCATCTTAGCCGAGTAACACTTCGAACAGTTTCCAATACTGAATAGGTACAGCATTAGTTATGAGTAGGTATGAGTAGTAAAATTTCATCAAAATTAACACTACCGTTGTTAGAAAACATGAAGTAACACGGTTAATGAATTAATTTTGAGGTGAATTCGTTTTCACCTAGCATTTTTCTTTGTTCGTTGTGCTGAACTGTGTTGTACTCGTATTATTATTAATTTATAACTAATATGTTTTGGAGCAATAAGGTTCAAGTAGAGCAGAAACGTCATACCCTGTGTAGAATGGATACCTCGAAGAAGCTCCTTCCTGTAATCCCTGATCCCATTACCTTGAGTAGTATTATATAGGTACTTCAAAAAACGTCCATATATCCTAGAACAAAATGGTTACGAAGGAAATGCGGTAGTGGCCATCGAGGTCAGACGGTGGTCTCGCGGTCCGTCTCTATAACCTCGATGGAAGGCCTTCGTCAGGAGCTCAGTGTCGAAGAGTTGGAAGCGAGTAGTTGATCTTTTCGCCGCTTGGGGAGCGACGGTCTCCTGCACGTACATAGCAGGGCCAGGAGGCAGAGGAACGCTAGGAGGACGGCAGACGAAGTAGACACGATTATTACTCGACCTGTTAAGAAATAAATGCTAGTGAGCAATGTATATAGATAGTCTACTTACATTTCAATAGAAATCATTGACGGTATCTAGGTATTTATTAATGATACTACAATCCTTCTGGAAGGATTTTGGACTCTGTTACGAAAATACTCACAAAAATAAACCTAAGAGTACGTGGCAAAAAATGGTATTTTCCATTGATCGCACATCTCATTGATGTAGGTATGTGAAAACAATGCTTGGCAGATACACCAGCGCCACGAGTCACCCATTGATCATTTGATGTTTCGCCGAAAGGTGGCCCTTGCCATTTTGGAATCAAACCAATGCATTGTTCCTCAAAATGGGAGACAGCAAAAAACGGGAAGTTAAACTGGGAAAAAACAACAACTGGTGTGCAGGTTGTGCAATAAAAGAGCAACCACAAAATGTGATGCAACTTTACATGTTGACTGCTTCATCAACTTTCACAAAAAGAATTAGATGGCATCAAGAATATTCAACAGTAAAAAACACTACTCTTTTATTATTTTGACCACATCCATTAATATTGTTCTTCATTATTTCAAAATCGTTTTAATTGTTTCATTTATTGTTGTGAAATATTGAAATATAAAACCATAATTTGAAAATGGAAGAAATTGAAAAATGAAGCCTTATCCTTCCAGAAGGATTTTCTATTTTGGCGAACATGAGTGTGCAAAAAAAGTTTTGTGATCAAATTCCAGTTATTCAGATTATATAGCACCAAGTTATAACCAAATTTTCAAAAAAAAAAAAAAAAAAAAAAAAAAAAAAAAAAAAAAAAAAAATTCAGGATTATAATTGAAACCAAACTAAATTCTAACCCCCAAGATACCAAGCTCACTCTTACAATGTTTTTCGAAATTCGAAAAACCCTCCATGAATTCAATGAAAAAATCCTGAAAAATTGTTGCTCTTTTCTTTCGCCTGGTTTGAACCACACTGCCCACTAAAAAGTCCCAGATTCATCAAACTGAAAAATCACGGAGCTGTCAACCATGGACCAGTACAACTAGTGAAATACCTAATTTTCAAGATAATATCAACTTGAAAATAAAACCAGTGAAGCTGCGCGGCTGGATTTTTATCGTGCCTACCATAAATCCGTTAGTTACTTCACTTATTTGTTTCGACTGGAACATTATACCTGATATGCTCGTACCTATGTAGGTATCTATATTCACCTGGAGTCAGTACGGATAGAAGTTTGGTGGTGACACCGCAGTCTGGATTGTCTTCGTCAAACCCTGAGGGGCAGTTGGCAGTACCGTCGCAATATAGGCCAGGGCTGATGCAAGCATTGAGTTCTGGACACCTGGAAATGTTTGGAATTAATAAATCAGCTGTGCAAATATTAGTTATTCAACTGGTAGGTACCAAATGTTATGGAAAGTATCAGTTTCAAAGCACACTATTATTGTCACTAAGGGGTACAGGAGGTAATGGTTTTTGTTCAACTGACGTCATAGCCACAGACCACGCCAAGGCATTTGACAAGTTGTCACATCGCCATCTGCTGCCTCTTCTCGAGTCTTTGGGGATATTTGGTTCATTTTATGATTGGCTCACTAGCAGCTACCTTGAGGGAAGGAAACTTGTGGTTCGTGTCCTTGGCGGATTGTCGTCTCATTTTGTTCCGGCTTCTGGAAATCCTCAGGTCAGCCATTTAGGTCCTCTATGTTTCCTGCTGGTAATAAACAGTGCTGTATCAGGTGTGGATCCTGATGTGCACTGCCTGTTGTCCGCTGATGATCCAAAGATATTTCGTCACATCAGATCGATTTCGGATTGTAAGTCTCTGCAGAGAGCGATATTGGATTTGGAGGGATGGTGTAAAACAAACAACCAATACTTGAACCCCTCAAAATGCTCAGTCGTTTTCTTTCATAGAACCGAACAGTTCTAAACTCACGGGTACAATCTGTGTGAGCATTCCCTGAACAGACTGACGGAGATAGTGGATTTGGGCATCAGGTTTGATGGGCGCCTGTCTTTTTCGAGCCATGACATCACCGGCAGAGCCTTGAGAGTTCTGGGTTTTATTAGAGACATAGAAGAGATTTCACCAAAACCCAGCTGATAATCCTCTTTAATCCTCTTGTACAAATCTCTCGTGCTCCCTATCTTAGAGTATGCGTCTACAGTTCGGTCCCCTATGTTTGCCGTACACAACTATTCCCTAGAAAGAGTGCAAAACAAGTTCCTCCACTACTTAGGCATCAAACTTGGACTTTAGTCTTCTAAAATTAATTAAGCAAATTTGTTGGAGCTCTGCCACCTACATCCACTGAGCGACCGAAGGCTTTTCGAGCCAACCCTTTTTCATAAGTTGTTGAACAATAATTTAAATTGCCCAGCCTTGCTCTCAAAAGTTGGTCTTCGTGCTCCCAAAATTGCTTTACGTGCTCCATCGAGCGTTTGGCAAATTTGGTTTTAGATGCCAACCAGATCTTTGACTTCCTTAATGACTCTAGTTCCACACTTAAACAGATTATGATATCATCACCAATTTCTTTTTCTTAACTAGTTACCAGTGTAAGATTACTTCTAGCGAATTTCAGTAGAAAATGGAGCTATTGCAATGGCTCCAAAAATTTTAAATTAAAAATTTTCGAAAATGTCCGTCACTTAAATCCGTCTTGAGACATTCTGAAACGAATCCTAGAGTTTAAAACTTTTATATACATACTTTTATTTAACTCTTCTTAGGATTGAGATAAAAATTCCGTTCATGCGCCATAAAATCAAGCTTTCTAATTGAAAGGACAAGTTTGCTGGCCAACATTTTTGAGCAAATTAAATTGGTCAAATTTCAATAATGTGCTCAAAAAATCACTAAATATAGCAAAAAAACGGCTAAAAATAGTTAAATTTATATTTTTTAGCAGAATGTTACTCAAAGTTTTTTAACTATAAAATGAAACATAAAAAAAATATGAACAAAATTATGCTGAAAAATATACTTAAATTTCAGTAAAATGTGCTAACTATCGATAAAAACTGCAAAAAAGTAGAAAATCCAAAATCTCTTTTTGAATCGCAGAATATTATTTAGCACGAATTTTTTCCATAAAATTGGTAGTTAACAATTTCTTTCCCCTCTAAGCCCTTAATTTTCCAAACAATGTAACATAATGCAGTACGATAATTTACGAAAATTCGCTCTTACGATCATGCGGGATGACTGGAACTTCTATTCATTTAATCACTTTTTATGACGGTTTATTTTCTTTGTTCATGTATCATTGTTTGTTATCTTAACTTGGGCTCCACTGATGTTTACTGTATTTTATTTTATCTACACCATTTAAACTGTATGAGTGATATTGCTATATAATTAGGCTTCCCCCGTAAATAAGTAAATAAAACACAACCAATCGTTTCGATAACAATGTAACCAACTTCATATTTTATACCCCAACTCACCATTGTAACACATTCATGTTATTTGGGGTACAAATTAAATGAATAAACAATACACTAGAAATGTAATTAATTTATTAAATTGATCTTGCACTGGTTACATTGAGGAAGGGCTGACTGCAGCTGACGGGGGTCCCACAATAACGCAAAGGGCGGAAGGTAATTACATATACAGCTACGATGTGAACTGAACCTGAGGGCGACTGAAGATAAGGAACAGTAGAAGGTGGCGGCTGAAGCTCCGCTGTGTTAGCTGACCCGACCGTACTCTGCTTGTGTTTAATTCAATGCTCTAGTTCAAATCAAAAAGACCTGCCAAAGGCCAGGGATCGATTGTATAACTAATTTGCAACAAAAATTGCCTCCTCGACTTTTTTCTTTAGAAGCTTCGTTTTCGAGTAATTTCGCTTTTAAGATTTTTTTCTTAATTTCGACCTTAACTCACTAAAACGGCCATAACTCCCTTAATTGCCTGAGAAAAGTCAAATTTGATTATACCGTTGGGAAGAGTGTTAACTTTTCCATCTCCCTAATGTACCATAAAAGTTTTTTATGATGATTAAGTTGGTGACAAATCAATCCTGATCAGCTGAGTGTGCTAAAAGTTATGTCGTCTGTCTGATTTCAAAGAAATTTGATAGGGAGCCTCTTAGGACATCATGGATGAATGAATTGACGGGCTCCACTCTGAGCTCCAGCTGACTGGTTCCAAAAGTTGGTTCTGCTTATGCAAACTAAGTACGTGTTTTGGTTTATTATTTTCCATAATAAATCTATATAACCGACCAAGAAAAAAAAAGTGTAACCCCCTCAAAATATGTTGGTTTACGTTTCAAGTTGCATAGAATCCAAAAATCTAATTTAAAAAAATCCGTCCATCCGCCGTACACCATCCGAAGCTTTTCTCAAAAAGTATTGGACCAGACTTTAAGAATTTTTTTTTTTTTGTAATAAAGCCGTTTATTTACAAGAAATTTTTTGTATGACAAAACAAAATATAAAGTATTTGATACTTAAAAAAAGAATATAACTGAAAGAAAAGGAAATACAATTTAAGGCAATTACTGATCTCCATAATTTGAAGAATTTTTCCGGAAATCAGGAGTTGCGCACAAAATAAAATAAAATGCTAAATCAAAACATCTCTAAGGAGCAAAAAGAAATCGAAAATACAAAATTCATATAGAAATCAACAAATAATATCATAAATAACATATCATATTTATTAATATGATTTGTCTTGAATATCATTTATCGAGATCATGAAATCTTTCTATGTAACAGCAATGATTTTTTGAGTTTCATTTATAGGTATCCACCCAAAGAAACGAACGAAACCACCCCGGTCGCTATGGGGTGCGCATGCGCTATGCAGGGCTAAAGCATCGACAAGAAAAAAAAGACATCAACACGGTAGTGAATCTTTTTTTTTCTTTCTTAATTAAAGCGCATGCAACCTTCAAGTGGTCATGGGCGCTGAAATGGAATCATGGGCGCTGGGAGTGAATCGTAGCCAGTAAAACATATCAAAAACCGCCTTGAAAACTATGATAACTGTATCAGCTGCTAATAAAGGAGTGTTATCGTCTGGAATGACATACATATGATATGAAATGTATGCATATGAAAAAGAGTTAAACTCAGAAATCGTTTCAGAATGCTTCACAATGGGTTTTCACGGAGAAAATGTTAGAAAATTTGTATTTTAAAATCTTTGGAGCTATGCAGTAGCTTCATTTTCTACGGAAATTCGCCAAGAACTTGAACGAGGATATACTTCATGATAACAAAGAGTTTAAGAAAAATATTTATGACGAACTTTTTGTTTCAAATTAGTTAGAGAATCGATCTCTGAAGTTCGTAATACCTAAAGTGTGTTCACACTGTATAATATAAACAAGAGGTGGGATTCATCATTCATAGAAATGACATAAATGATAAATATATTGAGAAAAAAATTAAAAAAGTAATTTAAGTTCAATAGCTACGATATCGCACCATGAAAATTCTTAAAAGTCTCATTTCCCAACTGCTTCCCTAAAGCCGATCCTATTTGCACCTCGCGGGTTATCCCCTCCTCTTACCCGTGTCCAACTTTGCAGGGGCTTTCAGGCGTTGAGAAATGGATCATAGGGTGAAGAGCGATACAACTATTGATCACAGCCATCCGGCGGCCCGCTCAGCCGGGGCCTGTCGGCAAAAAAAAAAAAAAAAAAAAAAAAACTTAAATCTTTCCGCGTCGAAGGAAACTTTTCCGCGAGGCTTTTCAGTCAGATCGCTTAGCTCTACACGGGAATTGCGGATAAATCTCGCCTGTTCCTGGGATCTCTTTTGCCTTCGAGATCCTTGTTGAGATCTCTATCATGCAGATGAGTCAACTATGGCTGAGAGACGCAGCTTGCTCTATTGTAAAATAATACAAGTGTATAATAAACAATAGCATTTGAAATGTACATAAATCCAAGCTAAAGCTTATAGAGCATAGAATTTAGAAGTCTGTCTGTCCGGAGTTCGCAAACTTGTCCAGAAGGTAGGTACCGCATACATGCTTGCTCTATTGTTGGCTCAGTGGGTATTCGAGATTGCACGTTCCACAATTAATTCCTGGATATGAATGAGATCGATTGGTTGACCTGTCTCCACGTGAGTTAGCGGATCATGCGTATCGGCTATTCTTGCGCAGATCTTGACACATCAGTCCACATCATTGATTTAATTTCTGTAGATGTGTTCTGGCGATAGATATACCTAATATGGACCAACGAAGTGAGTCTCTACTTACACTCGGTATGAATTTGTCAGCATATATGCCCTTCAGTCTTTTGTTTATTTGTTTTTGGGATCTCATTTGCCCTCGAGATCCATGTTGAGATCTTTATCATATGGATGAGTCAATTATGGCTGAGAGGCGCAGCTTGCTCTATTGTAAAATAATACAAGTGTATAATAAACAATAGCATTTGAAATGTACATAAATCCAAGCTAAAGCTTATAGAGCATA
Organism: Adelphocoris suturalis; assembly: GCA_030762985.1. Taxonomy (NCBI): domain Eukaryota; kingdom Metazoa; phylum Arthropoda; class Insecta; order Hemiptera; family Miridae; genus Adelphocoris; species Adelphocoris suturalis. Next base: position 163,416,883 of record CM061040.1, read on the forward strand.
GAATTTAGAAGTCTGTCTGTCCGGAGTTCGCAAACTTGTCCAGAAGGTAGGTACCGCATACATGCTTGCTCTATTGTTGGCTCAGTGGGGATTCGAGATTGCTCGTTCCACAATTAATTCCTCCACACTGGATATGAATGAGATCGATTGGTTGACCTGTCTCCACATGAGTTTGCGGATCATGCGTATCGGCTATTCTTGCGCAGATCTTGACACATCAGTCCACATCATTGATTTAATTTCTGTCGATGTGTTCTGGCGATAGGTATACCTAATATAGACCAATGAAGTGAGTCTCTACTTACACTCGGTATGCATTTGTAAGCATGTATGCCTGTCAGTCTTTTGTTTATTTGTTTTTGGGATCTCATTTGCCCTCGAGATCCATGTTGAGATCTTTATCATACGGATGAGTCAATCATGGCTGAGAGACGCAGCTTTGTTGTTGGCTCAGTGGCGATCCGAGATTGTATTCGTTCATCAATTAATTTCTCGACCACAAGAGTTTCCAGGAGAGTTTCCGGATCATGCGTATCGGCTATTCTTGCAGATCTTGACACATCAGACCACAGCATTGACTCAATTTATGTCGAAGTGTTCTGGCGATATACCTAATATTGGCCAACAAAGCGAGTCTATTTACACTCGGCTTACATTTGTGAGCATGGGAGCCTGTCTGGCTTTTAAAGCGTATTTGTTTTGCGCTGCAGGCCGAAATTTGAGAGCTTTCGACTCAAAGTTTGGTAGTTAGACTCCTTCAAAATTCAGAATTTGCTGTATAAAAACTATACGTCGATCCGACACGGTAGTGGTTTGGTATCCGTTTTGACAAAACTTGACGTTTTGAATCGACTTTTGGAGCGTTCTTATTATCGCCAAACATCGTCGAATATATTAGTCGGCAAAATAAAAAATACGTGTTTATTGTGGTTTAGATGTTTTTTCGGGTTGCTGAATCGAATGGATTTACTCGGTTCAACGCACATTCATCCTTACCAAAGGAGACGGTCGCTCTGTTAGTTTCTCTTTGTTGACAACAACATCACATGGTGCTCTAATTCTACATACGTTTATGTCTTATGCAAATTTGGGTATTCATAAAATCTTTATTGGTTACCACACCATCAGCTGAAGATTTTAATTATTTCAAAAGTTTTGAGGAACTTGACAGCGGAGCTACAGGTTGTGATAGTGTTGATAGGGACTTTTATATAATTCGATAGAAACAAAAGAACATTTTCTTCACGGAAATATGACCTACATAATCAACTAAGTACTAGATCTATGTTTTACTGAAACGAGAGATTTGGGATTTCTTGTAACGTTGATAAATAGTGGGTTGATTGTGGTATATGTTATGAGGTATATGACCATTATTTACTTGAGTACGAATGTACAGATGTACCACCACAAACTCGAGAGACGTGGGAGGCCGGGGAGTAAACGTTCGTGGTGAGAAGTCCACTCTTCGGTAGACTCAACTTACTAGGTATTGCTCGTAAATTAATATTTATCCGAATGGACGGGGACCGGAAAATCAGTTCGCGCTGTGTCACCACATCGCGACGCTCCTGGTCAACGTCCGTAACATCGCTCCATCATCCAGAAATACCTGTCCCAGGTAGAACAATTGAATATTACAATTATATTACAATATTCGCGATTTACAGGGGAATGAGGGCAGGAACGAACTAAGAAGCCTAATCTCAGGAATGAGCCAGAAAAAACTATGTAGCGGAGGTTCCTACAGATTTATGGATTATCACCTATAATAGACGTATTCTTCTAATGTACCTTAAGATGTTTCCATAATCTACCCACACTCAATCAATATAAGATATTTAGGTGGGGGGGCTTAGGTCAGGGGTTCGTTAAACGTTTCCTAACCTATTGGCCTTGTTGTGAACTTCCATATATCATGTGGTTTTCTTGTTTCTAATTTTTTAAATAAAAACGGCACCAGTCTGAGCTTGACCTCGATTTCCACTCTGACCAATAGAAGTTCAGCGCATGCCTTAGAGATTAGCTGGGTGTATACATATAAGCCCGAGGCAAGCCCTGTTTGTTGTTTATTTCGAAACTCTTATATACCAGTTTCTCAAACTAGCTACCTTCTTCCTACTACCTCCCACATTCGCAACTAACGTTACTTATTAATCAATAATCATAGATAAGATATCGAAATAGGTACCTCATACTTTCGCTCGAATTGATTAATGCAGTGATTCCATGAATTCTTACATATTATACTATATATTACTGCACCAAATTGGAATATTTTCAACGAAAGTGAATTTAAATACCTACGTATTAAAATGAATTTGACGATATAGAACCGTGGATAGCGCAGACGAGCAGAACTGCTTTAGAGGGTTGATTTGATATGCTTCCTTTTTATTAACCCCCGTAGGGGTTGTCAAAAATTGACAGTGGGCTCGGTATTTCACGAGCCCATGTCGGAGTATTGGTTATAGTTTTCAACTAGCAATAATCGCACCTCAGTAGAACTTCATTGGTTACGATATTGCCTCTGCGCAAAGATAACGTGGAAAGGGAGGTGTCTTTCTCCGTATGATCCAACAGCGGATCGTAAACTTGGGAATGAGCGTGTGCAGGTTGGGTTATGGAAGCCGGAGGTGTTTTCAGAGCGCTCTAGCGGCCCTCCAGAGAAGTTGCCATAACTCAAGTGTAGCAGACAGGTTTTCGCTTTGTAAAAATATGACTGCATTATATTGCTACAGTTGCAGTTGCTACAAGCTTTAGTCAACCCAAATAATCGAGCATTCTCATTTTTTGCTGTAAAGATATCACAGAATCTCAGATATCTCAGTACTATCAGATATCTAATCATGTTTATCCGGAATCGGGAATAGGAACATAGGAACTGTTCAAATGGCGAACTGTTAGGACCGTGAACTATATTTTAAGGGAGCGAGCTAGTTAGGAATCTGAGTATATAGTGTCAGATGGGTTTTTATAGCAGACTAATTATTCTACGACAGTGCGAATCAACACCTTAGAAAAAGAGATCGAAAAGTTAAAGAAACCGCCATAGTGATATACATCGTTTAGGAGTCGAGTCATTCTTCTTAGCCACAATGGCAGGCTTGTGTCCTGTCTACCAAAGTCAAATGCTGTTGTAGTGCTTTGAAGACCACAGCTGTCAGTTGTTTGTCCACTGAGCAGTATTTTCTGTTGCTGCCATTATTGCGGCAGACCACGGCTGTATTTGGCTGATACTAGTTAATAAAAAGGGCCTTTCAGTTTTCGTACGAAGAACATGAACGTTGTCACTCTAAACACTTAGCACTCCAAGAATCTATTGAAGACTTAATTTTTCGGATGTATATAGGGTGTTCCCAACCCCCCCCCCCCCCCCCCTGCTAAAATCGTTAATAACGGTACAAAAAATGATTTATTTTTCAATCTTAATTTTTTTGTAGTTGTAAAGATCTCGAAATTGAAAAAATTGTACATTGCGCACGCGCAAACGAGCGTAATTAACATCAACTTCGTTATTTTGGATGGGAATCCCTACATTTCTATTGCAGATTTGAATTCTACCTGAAATTCCATGAAAAAATGACCTATCAATCGATTTTTTTAGGTGCGCGCCAACGGGTGCAATTCCGCTTTAAAAGTAAAAAAATTGTGAAAAACTGGATTTTAAATATATTTAACTGCCACATGTAGTACACGATTTTGGGATATATTTTGGTGCTGAACCTCGAAGTGATATTCATTTATTGATATTTGCAACACCAACTTGGGAAAACACCGAAAAAACTACATTTTAGTACGCTTTGTGGTTTGCGGAAATATGTGAGTTCGTTTCTGATCGATTTTTCGGTGTTTTCCCATGTTGGAGTTGCAATTATCAATAAATTAACATCATTATGAGGTTCATCATGAAAAAATACCCCACAATTATGCATTACATGAGGTGACTGTATATCTTCAAAACTTAGGTTCATACGAGTTTTGCTTTTAGATCGGAACTGCGCAGTTTTGGAGAGGTTTTGTTCCTCCATTCATGAAATTTTATGAAATTTTACGTGAAATTCAAGATGGCGTTGTAAATATCAATAATAATGAACATCATTGCATGGTTCAGAAAAAATACCCCAAAATCATATATTACATATGACAATTGAATATCTTCAAACTTATTATTTCACAATTTTCGCACTCATAGAGGGATTGCGCACTTTTGGATAGGAAATTTTCCACCGAACAGGAAAATTCATGAAATTTTACGTAGAATCCAAGTTGGTGTTGCAAATATCAATAAATGAACATCATTACGAGGTTCAGCACGAAAACATACCCGCGAAATGATGTATTATATGTGGCAATTTAACATCAAGACTTTACAAAAAGAGGACTTTGTTTTGGCCTTTGTTTTTTTATTATCTCCAACGTTTCTTCTTAGAAACTGGTGCTTCTTCAGGGTGACAAAATATAAAATTAAAAAAAAAAAAAAAAAAAAAAAAAAAAAAAAAAAAAAATGCCCTTCGGGCCTTTTTCCCGGACACCCCGTAGTTGCTTTCCGCTTTGAGCCTTTGGCTAACATGCTAAAACATGCTTTCTTCCCGCTAAAACTACAGCATAAATATTTTACTAATCAAAATTACTTGGTATGTAATTTTCTGTTATGGTGCGCGTCTACAATTACTATAACCAAGATTAACTTCTCAACCAAGTGACAACAAAACAAGCGCCATTGTTTACTATATTTATTTATAACATAAATAAATATAAAACTACGACATAAATAGAAGAACAAGTACGAAAGAAATGCGTGATAAATTGAGAGCTTTCTAACGAATGGAGAACGATTTTTGTCCGATGAAAACTAAAGAAGTTTCATTTCCCCAGCAACGGCTAGGTTGTACGGGAAAATCATAAGAAAATTTCGTGACGTTTTCGGGCAGTTACCTTAAGGCTGAAGTATGTTCCATGCTAAAATTCAAGGACAGAAGAGGCTTTTTGTTGTAAAGTCTTGTTATAAACTTGTACTGTTCAAGTAAAGAAAAGTTGCAATTGAATATCTTCAAAACTTAGTTTTCCACAAATTTTGCACTTTTAGAGCGGAATCGCGCAGTTTGCGCTCGCTTGCACGCACTTAAAAAATGGAGTGATGGGTCAATTTTTCATGAAATTTTACGTAGCATCCAAATCTACTATAAAAAATAAAAGTGGGTTCCCATTTAAAATAACGAAGTTATCGTCAATTGCTTGTTTGCGCAAGTGCTTAATGCAGAATTTTGTATTTTTTGAGATCCTAAAAAATATATATATATAAAACATCAAAAATGAAAGAAATGGGTCAAAAAAACATATATATATATATATATATATATATATATATATATATATATATATATATATATATATATATAAATTTTTTTACCCATTATTAACGATTTTAGTAGGGGGGAGGGGGGTGTTTTGGGATACCCCGTATAGCTGTCTAGGACCTTGGAGCAAATGTTTGGAATCCCTTGTTTCCCACAGAGTTCCATTTACTAACAATGATGTGACAGTCCATCCCCTCACCTGTGTTTGCATTCCCAGGAAGAGCCGTTGTCGACCTGCCTTGCCGAGACGCTCTTGCTCTTGGAGATCTCCAGCCAGTTGAGGTGAGCGCCGCCAGCCTCTCGACCAACAAACTCCACCAGGAAAGAAGGCGGCTTCGCGGACCAGACTCCACCGCCTCCGAACCACTCTTCCGAGAACACGTGCACCACGAACTCCTTCTCCTTCTCCATCGAAGGGCAGACCACTCTCATTAACCTGGAAGATCAAAGTAAGGATTATAAACTAAGATCACAGAAAAATTGGATAGGCATCAACGTAGTAACCCTTTCCCATTTTGAAAGAAACGTATGTTCTTGTTATTTCTAAAGAATCATATCTTGTGTTGAGAGCTACACATTGCCTTACCTTACCTACGAATCTGAAAGGATCATTCATTCTTACATGTTGAAAGCAACCATTTATTATTCATTGGAAGTATGTAACACGAAAGAAAGTCTTAATATATGAATTAAAGGTTCGAGTTAAGGATCTTCCACATAAGAATGTAACCTATTATGCCAACGTTTTATATTTTTTATCATGCCAATGTTTAATATTATTACCTCATATTCAGGGTTTAATCGGACAATGAAGATATATAATATGAAAATATAACATACCAAAGATAAGAAATACGAAATAACATGTGACCAGTTTATTTTTGCTTTTAGTTGTATAGAGTGGGGTTGTTTCGTAGTCGTGTTGCTACTGACTTTATGCCATACAGTTTTAACTAACAAGAATCAGGTTGGGTATCAGTGTCACAGAGTGGTGGGATAGAGATCGATGCCAGCTGCCGGTGTGAATGAGGGTTGGAATTATTAATGGACGAAAATAAAGAAAAGCTTGGACAAATGGTCACGAGGTTACGAGTATGTCAGCTAACTTCTTTTCGCCACCCAAGAACTTTAAAGGACCATTCGTCTGTTCCCGCACATTCCTCATTAGTATTTAACAAACATATTGGTAAGTAATGCATGTATTACAGGTACTTCCCTATAAATGGATTTCATATAATTTTGGTGAAGGTGAAAATGAGAAAAAAAAAAAAAAAAAAATATATATATATATATATATATCATTTATTCTCGGAATTACCCTTCCCCCTCCACCCCATTAACCTCCTCAATCGACAGTAAATTTTTATCAAAGAACTTCCAGCATGAAATTTGAAACTCCTGACATATTTTCCAGAACTAGACAAAAACCAGAATTGAACAAAAAAAGATCAGGAAAATCTGACGAGAACAGTTACACCATGATTACCCCCTCCATTCACCCCCTCCCATAATGAAACTTGGAATTCCTTATATACCATCCGAACCAAAACAAAATTCATAGTTGAAAAAAAGGCACAAAAGTATTGTTTAAATACCACGATTTATCAGTATTATCCCGTCCATTCACCCCCTCTGACGATGAAATTTGAAACTCCTGACATACGTGCCAAAACTACATCGAATTTGTCATGGACAAAAAATTTCGTGATTCTTATTTAGTTCGATTCCAATTTTAGTCTAATTGTGCTACAGACCTTGGGAATTTCCGATTTACTGTCGCGGTGGGGGGTGGAGAGGATAATCACAGATTCTTTCAAGCGCTGCCCAATCACGATTCACATTCGTGATTCTTATTTTTTCCCATTACGAAATTGATATAGTTTTGGCACGTACCTGTGTCAGGAGTTTCAAATTTCATCGTGGGAGGGGGTGAATGGAGGGTATAATACTGATAAATCGTGGTATTTTAACAATACTTTTGTGCCTTTTTTTCTACTATGAATTTGGTTTCGGTTTGGATGGTATGTAAGGAATTCCAAATTTCATTACGGGAGGGGGTGAATGGAGAGGGTAACAGTAATAAATCATGGTGTAACTGTTCTCGTCAGATTTTCCTGATCTTTTTTTGTTCAATCCTGATTTTTGTCTAGTTCTGAAAAATATGTCAGGAGTTTCAAATTTCATGCTGGAAGTTCTTTGATTACAATTTACTGTTGGTAAAGGGGGTTAATGGGGTGCAGGGGGGAAGGGTGATTCCGAGAAGTCATGATATTGTTTTTTTTTTCTTATTTTAACTCTCACCAAAATTATGTAAAATCCATTTATAGGGACGTCCCTGTAATGCATGCATTACTATCCAATATGTTCGCTAAATACCATTGAGGAATGTGCGGGAAAAGGCCAATGGTCCTTTAAAATTCATGGGTGGCAATAACAAGTTAGTTGATATAAATAAACATTGCACACATATAGCTGACACCATTTGTCCAAGCTTTTCTTTATTTTCGTCCATTAATAATTCCAACCCTCATTCACACCGGCAGCTGGCATCGATCTCTATCCCATCACTCTATGATACTGGTACCCAACCTGATTCTTGTCAGTTAAAACTGTATGTGATAGAGTCAGTAGCAACCATACTTCGAAACAACCCAACTCTATACAACTAAAAGCAAATATAAACTGGTCACATGTTATTTCGTATTTCTTATCTTTGGTATATCATATTTTCTTATTATATATCTTCGTTGTTGAATATGACCTAATAATATTGAACATTGGCATAATAAAAAAACGTTAAACGTTGGTACAATAGGTTATATTATTATGTGGAAGATCCTTAACAAGAACCATTAATTCATATATTAAGACATTCATTCGTGTTTGTTTTAATTCGTGAATATAAATTTCTTATTTTTACCATTTGTTTAGGCTATTATCGTAAATTTATTAAAAATTTTGGGCCGAATCACGAAACCATTAACGCAATGGTCTCAATAGCCTTAAGAAAGGAGTTTCAACCAATACGATAGATCCTTAGTTCATCGAGTGATTCTAGAAATGCAAGACATTAATGAATGTACCAATACTACAATACCAAGATTTCTCGTTACCTTTTTAACCTAACGACGGACGCTTCTAACGTTGCAATAGGAGCAATTGATACTTATTAATTTCATAGCACTCAAAGTGCTCAAATTTCAAAACAATACATAAATATATTACGTTAATTTACGGAAATTCTCTCGTCAGATATGAATGGCAAGGATTTGTTTTCTTCCTTGTGGTAGTAAAGTGGTCTAAACTTGTTGGTAGGTTAAGTCAACTAAGATTGTTTAATGAAGTTTCCGGAATGTTCAAGGCACCCAGTCCCCTTCTTGCAACTAGTTATTTCAGTGTTGTAGGTAGAGTAGTAGCTCTCACTACGAAATAATATCCGCCCACATATGTGGGTAAGGTAAGTAGTTGAGGAGAATCTTACCTGAGCGGTGAGCCCGTGTAGAGGAGAACTCTGTTGGTGGTTTCGCAGGAGTCGGAAGGAGCGTCGAGTGGGAGGAAGTGGCCCCAAGTGGCCAAGAATAAACTTTTGTTGAAGTTGGCCTCCACCAGCCAAGGCATGTCTGGAATGACCGGGCAGCTCTATTAGAGGCCTCTTCGGCTCCGAACCAATAACCATTATCACTCCGTCTTAAGTAACAAGTCTTGTTTGATAGAGTCAAGAGCAATTCTAACCAAATCCTATCACACAGCTGTAATTTGAATCTACTTCATACCGATTGAGCCGCAGATGCCAAACTATCGAAGTTTACCAAAACCACAGAATATAAATTACATTCATGTAGTTCCTGTCCTTGTAATAGTAATTTTGTGATTTTATACATTAAATTTACTACTTTACCCCATGTTTTCTTTCAACATAATTCTTACAAATAGGTTTCAAATATTTCTAACGGCGAACAGTGGTTCAAAACCCCAATCTAGCTAGTCAAAATTTCTCGTCGCAAAAGGAATAACACTGGTCTGGGGGCTTTTGTGGGTGCTAAATTCAATTCTGAAACTCTTTTTCCAGTATCAGCAGTAGTTTTGACATATACTCGTTTAAATTGTGGAAAACTTGCTAAATTCCCAATTTTTCCACTAAAATGAAAACCAAAAAAGTTAATCTTCGCAAAATTGTTCACATTTCAGAATAAAAGTAACAACAATTGCAAACGATATCTAAACTTATTCACAAGATGGATCATGCTGCGAGGGCTAAACTATTTTTGATTTTTTTAATGATCCGTATTTTTTATAAGAGTTGGCATCAATAATTCCTCTACCTTGCACGAGTTTTACTAGAAAGGGAGGGTTTGCATACATTAGTCTTATGTTTGTAGTTAGGAATTTTGTTTCTTATTTTGTTAAAATACCTACTTATAGAAGAACTGCGCTATTTATTTGTACTTTTTGTATTTTGTACACAATTTAAAACGGAATAAAAAAAAAAAAAATATTACAGTATACAGAAGTAAAGTCACAATATCGAACTGAAACAATCGAAAAGATTTGATGCGGAGCATCGTACCGATTTCCCGACGTGTATTAAGTTTTCATTAGCATTGATGAGGCATCCAAAACACATCCAGAACCATAACCATGATTGTGTTACTACCTACATGTTGAAAGCTTCCTGAGGCTACCAAAGTGGTTTTAGAATCGATGAAGACCTACATATCATGTTGTTTCTCATGAGTTGGTAACTGGAATCAGTTTTACTTATTCCTTAACGAAGTCTACAAGTTTCACAGCTTCCTCGCGCCTATTAACATGAAATGCTCCTTCGTACATTTATGGGAACAATGCACTTAATGGACACCGACCCACGAAATATCCTAGATTGTCATTTAAACTGAATAAAAAGCTGGACTTTTTGAATGCTGAATTACTGTATACTTTTTATTCGGAAAGATAAATTTCATAGTAGGAGTTTCATCGACACTAGAAAGAACGGCGTACAGAGCTACCTCCCCTTCAAGACCGAGCGACTGTGCGGGTTTTGCCTACTCCCCTTTGTTCTGGTGATCAGAAACCTAATATCTATACTACACAGGACAGGTAATACACGTCGCATCCAGTTTTGCGTGATGTGGCGACATTTCGTAGGATAACGGACTGGCACGTACAAGGTAGGTTTTACATAGATATGCTTGGCACTAATAATTCTATTTAGAGAAAGATTTCAGCAGTTAGATAATCAAAGAACTATCTAGGAATTGTATATGATACCAGCTTGTCGATTCGTATTGTTAGAACTTGAATTACCTTCGCAGTACATGTCTTCTTTTTCTCTGGCTGGAAACACTAATTTGATTTCGCCACCAGAACCTCGCACTCGTTGTTCTCGCGAGCATTCAGACCACCTGATGATGGTGTACGTCGCGTGGAAGTAGATCTGCGAGAAGTCCTCGGAGACGTTGAAGGAAGACACAGCGAACGACAACTAAACATATTTAAGAAAAAAACATGTTATTAACCTTCTTCTATGCTTCAGTGTTGTGACGACGGATAGCGAGCTTGCGCCATCTATCGGACGTCAGTCACGGATATCAGATCCGGAGTCGGAGGGTGCAGAAGGTGGAGAGCGGGAGCAAGGAAGGAAGGGGGAACGGAGCCTCCTCGAGAGCCCTCCCACTGATCACTTACTTGCTGGCGCTCGAATCAACCATAAGTTATCCTTGATCTATCTCCATTTTTCATGACGATTTGATATAGTATACAATACATACGTATTGGTTATCCTCTCTTGCAATCCCACCAGATTTGATCCATCTACCCCCCCCCCCCCCCAAACCCTGTGGTGTTTTTTTTTTCAAACTGTAAAATCAGCTATTTGTAAATTCCTCTCAGGTTAGTTAGACAAATAATCCCGTAGTACCCTTCCGGAGCAATACTTACAGCTTGGAATAAAATCTCAAAGTAATCACCTTTAGTCTGTGTACTCATTTTGTCACCTTATTCCTGGTTCCTATACACCTATACCTAGAAAGATAGATTTATCAGAGTAAGGAATAGTCGCATAGCAAAATTCAGAACAACCGGCCCTCAGCCCTTTACATGATAGCAGAGCGTGGTTACGATCCACGAACTTCTGGGACCCAGCACGCTTTCACTGCGATTCTGCCGAAACCAAAGAACCAAAACAACCTACCCTGCCTTGTTACCAAAACAAGTAGAAATTTCCATCAAAAGGTTACTGTGGTTCACAACATACGACACCAACACGTATCTCAGCTCAAGGTATACAAAGGCCACACCTAAAGCCTGACAGCACAACAAAGCTGCATGAAAATATCTTTAAAAAGAAAAAAGAGAGAGAGAGAAAAAAAAGTGAAATTAAACAGTCACATGAATGCTTTAAGTTGAGACCCCCTCCCCACATCACGCGGATCCAAAACAGACACCTAACCTATTTGTAAAAATTGTTCGTTACATGAACATCACAACGGCAACGTGCGGATGGCAGTCTACCAGGACCCGGACCGCACCGCCACGCCCGACTCGCTGGCAAGCAAGATGGGTCGGATGGAGGTCGGAGACGCCTACCCCACGACGCGACGGAAACACCGCCACCCACACCCGAGCGCCAGGCAGCGATACGCCTCCTGCTCGAGGCCCAGGCGCTTAAAATTCAAAATCAACTGTCTAAATCGATATCCGAAAAAACTAGTTGAGTTATTATGAGTATTTTTCAATACTGAATCCAATGAAATAATTTTTGGATCGGTTCGACGCCTTCTTTGAGTTGAAAGTTCAAAAATTAGGGCAATATCGTGAAATGTTTGCAAACAAAATTATTTATCAGTTTGCCATGTATTGTTGTATAAATTAAATTCATTAAACGATTAAAATTAAATTCAGTATTAAATTAAATTCAAATTAATAAATGCATTAAACGGTTAAATTTAATTTCAAATTAAGTTCAAATTAAAGACAAAAATTACATTTATTCACAATGATCGTTGCAACCTGCTACTACTACACGTGTTCTTCGTTGTATGGTTGGATTTTATCCCCATCATCATAGGGAGAGAGGAGAAGCTTAGCCGCCTCTTCTAAAGCTTGTGAACCTGATGCCATTCCGTTATAGGAGGGGAGCAAGGGGCCAGAAGAGATGAGAAGGTTATTTATAAATGTCTTCGTTTGTTGCCGAAAGAAAACATTTTCGAGCGTTGTTCAACCTGTACTTCCGGAAATCTTTGTATCTCGCCTCTTGCTTCTCCTCTGACATCTAGCCAATAGGTAGTGGTAAGGAATCCATCGAAGTTTTACCATGAGGTAGAATCAAATGAACGGTAGAGAGCATATAGTACCATTGGTCGCAGTTCACAAAAATATTATATATGTCTCGAAAGCGTATTTTTAAAGATTATTACGTCTTTGCAGGCGGATGCAGCAAAGTATTGTTGGAGGTGTTTTTAGAGATGTAGAGGCAACTGTAAATCGTGGAAATTAAGGTGCGCAAGGAATCGCAAAAACTGTACAGCGAAACGAAAAATAATTGACACTATATACATTTGCATGAATAAAGTTTCAAACTTGAGAAAAAAATTATTCCGATACTGCAAACTTATTACTTGTACTGCTACTATAATATGAGTTAACAAAAATATACTTGGACCATACCGAAGAAAAATATATATTAAAAATAAATTGTTTTCCATTTTACATTTCATCAAAAATTTTACAACTTTTCACATGTTTTTTTCATTATTGGACAAAAATCTCTACGGTCTCCAGTCCGGTCTCGCCAGTCATAGCCGTTCGGCATTGGCATTGATGGCAATCTAAACATTTTCTATCATCAATTGGACCGAATCTCAACTTTCAAAAATACGACTTATAAGCGGTTTTTTGCTTTTTCGCCCCACTGTGGGCCGCCAGGGAAGTTGATATCCAGCGCCTACGCTGACAGAACGGGTTCGTACAGAAGTGGTAGGGTTTATATCAATTTAATTTAAAAAACGCTGCAAATTATTTCACAAAGGTTTATTATTTTTTCAATTGAGTATGATCGTAGTTTTAGTTGGCTAGCGTACGTCATAAGGCCCGTCCAGACTCCTCGGCGTGTCCTACTTCGAGTTGCCACAACCTATACTTCTATAATTATATACGCATGTTTATATTTCTCGATTTGAGCTCCTATCTATTCAAATAGTTATTGCCTTGATAATATCATTATCTAAGTACGTACGAAAAGTCGAGAGGATATGTTATTAAATATGCGTAGGAAAAGCTTTGGTATTAACACACAAATATGACCTTGAAAAAAACATATTCATGCCTCGAAGGAACGCCGGCGCCGTACCCACCACAAACCGCGGCGCCGGCGCCTCCTCTCACTCCACCCCCCGCTCACCCCCCCCCCCGCTCCCCCCCCCCTCCCTCTCCACCCACCGTGACCCCCTGCCAAGCGTGCCAGGCGTGCTCGCGTCGAAAAAGACACGTTTTTGCCCGTTTTTGGCCCATAGCATCTATGCGAGTAAAGCGATCGGTATGGTTAAACGTTAGGACCAACTAGACCCCAAACAGAGTCTATGTGCGAAAGAACGGGTTTTTTAAGTCAATTCTTAGGCCTTTTATGGCCCGGACGGCGGACGGCGGACGGCGAACGGCGGACGGCGGACGGACATTTCAAATTTGGATTCTACGTACCTTGAAACGTAAAGTGACAAAGTTTGAGGGGGGGTTATAAAAATTTTTTGCTACACGATCACATAGGCTTATTATTGGAAATAATAAACCAAAAAAAGAAGAAAAAAATATATATATATATAATTACAAAACTACCAAAAAATAGAAAATTTAGAGGGGGGGAAAAAAAATCACAGAAAAAAAAAAAAAATAAATAAATAATACCAATATGCAACAAAACCATGTCTGATGAACCCTAAACTCACTCTGATGTGCCAGACAAGGCTGACGATCAGCAACAAACAGATGTGCCTGCCCAAAATCCCAAAACCACCAAACAAAAAGTACCCAAATACTCAATAACGAATAGAGTAAAATTCACGAGATTTTAGAGGCTTATTTTTTTTTTTTTGACATTTTCATGTCTTTGCTTTGGCACATAAACTAAAAAAACGTCACGGAAAATAATTGCTCACGAAAATTGCTCACGAAAATTGCTCACGAAAATTGCTCACGAAAATTGTCCCAAGTGGCCACAACGATGATTATGACCATCAGAAATGACGTTTTTACCTAATGATCCCACGATTCTGAGATTTGGTATGTGGGCCCTTGAGGGACTTCTGAACACAACTGACCGATCCCAAGTCAGCTGAGTGGCTCTAGAATCCAGTTTTTTCCCTAATGATCCCACGATTCTGAGATTTGGTATGTAGCCCCTTGAGGGACTTCTGAACACAACTGACCGATCCAAGATCAGCTGAGTGGCTCTAGAATCCATTTTTTTCCCTAATGATCCCACGATTCTGAGATTTGGTATGTGGGCCCTTGAGGGACTTCTGAACACAACTGACCGATCCCAAATCAGCTGAGTGGCTCTAGAAACCAGTTTTTTCCCTAATGATCCCACGATTCTGAGATTTGGTATGTAGCCCCTTGAGGGACTTCTGAACACAACTGACCGATCCAAGATCAGCTGAGTGGCTCTAGAATCCATTTTTTTCCCTAATGATCCCACGATTCTGAGATTTGGTATGTGGGCCCTTGAGGGACTTCTGAACACAACTGACCGATCCAAGATCAGCTGAGTGGCTCTAGAAACCAGTTTTTTCCCTAATGATCCCACGATTCTGAGATTTGGTATGTAGCCCCTTGAGGGACTTCTGAACACAACTGACCGATCCAAGATCAGCTGAGTGGCTCTAGAATCCAGTTTTTTCCCTAATGATCCCACGATTCTGAGATTCGGTATGTGGGCCCTTGAGGGACTTCTGAACGCAACTGACATCCCAGATCAGCTGAGTGGCTCTAGAAACCAGTTTTTTCCCTAATGATCCCACGATTCTGAGATTTGGTATGTAGCCCCTTGAGGGACTTCTGAACACAACTGACCGATCCAAGATCAGCTGAGTGGCTCTAGAATCCATTTTTTTCCCTAATGATCCCACGATTCTGAGATTTGGTATGTGGGCCCTTGAGGGACTTCTGAACACAACTGACCGATCCCAGATCAGCTGAGTGGCTCTAGAAACCAGTTTTTTCCCTAATGATCCCACGATTCTGAGATTTGGTATGTAGCCCCTTGAGGGACTTCTGAACACAACTGACCGATCCCACATCAGCTGAGTGGCTCTTGAATCCAGTTTTTTCCCTAATGATCCCACGATTCTGAGATTTGGTATGTAGCCCCTTGAGGGACTTCTGAACGCAACTGACCGATCCCAGATCAGCTGAGTGGCTCTAGAATCCAGTTTTTTCCCTAATGATCCCACGAATCTGAGATTTGGTATGTAGCCCCTTGAGGGACTTCTGAACACAACTGACCGATTACAGATCAGCTGAGTGGCTCTAGAATCCAGTTTTTTCCCTAATGATCCCACGAATCTGAGATTTGGTATGTAGCCCCTTGAGGGACTTCTGAACACAACTGACCGATTACAGATCAGCTGAGTGGCTCTAGAATCCAGTTTTTTCCCTAATGATAAGGAAATAATAAGAAAACACACATGAAAATGTCCCAATGTGTTGCAGACTCGTATGCAAGCATTTCTGATGATTTCCGCTTACTTTACTAAGTTTACATCAAAATTATGGTTTAACTTAGAGTAATTTCCCTAATGATCCCACGATTCTGAGATTTGGTATGTAGCCCCTTGAGGGACTTCTGAACACAACTGACCGATCCAAGATCAGCTGAGTGGCTCTAGAATCCAGTTTTTTTAGCATGAATATGCTTTAGCCGTGACCTAACTACCGAAAAATGTCCCACGAGAGTGCAACGAAAGTAGCGCCAATAATTGTGATGATTTCCGCTTACAACCGAGTCGTTGCTAGGGATATGATACTTCGTCGTTTTTCATCCCACAAAATTCGTTGACCATTCGTTCGAAAGCTCTCGATTTATCCAACCATACTATATTAACTACTGCGAAGTGCGTGGCCAACAAGCTGAGTTATGAGCATGGTTATATGAATAATTGTTTACACACAGGTGATCATTCTCAATTATTGATATTGTGAACATGATTGCAACCGCTTGTTAATTTCTGATGATTTCATTGAGCTGGTGTTTCGATTATGTGATTCATAGCAGGTGATCCGAATATTGCGAGAACGGTTAGATTTGTGAAGCGGTGGTTAAATTATTTTAATAGGTAATTTCTATACTTTACACTATAGGAAGCTGTAATTTCGTATGTAGCCTCTTTAGCCTCTTTCTATAATAAAGTGAATGTTTACTCGCGAGTTTCTATTAGGAGATCATCATCTCACAAGAGCTCAATCGTCGTGATCATTTCTATAATAAAGTGAATGTTTACTCGCGAGTTTCTATTAGGAGATTTTCATCTCACAAGAGCTCAATGGTCGTGATCATTTCTATAATAAAGTGAGAGCGAGGAGCTAAAACATGATTCCATGTTTTAGGATTGATGGCAGAATGATAAACAGAGTTCAGAGGCCGATGGGGGGTCGGGTTCAGAGAATCGACGAGGAGTGAGTCGTGTACGGCTAAAGCATATTCATGTTTTTTAATTTTAGCCGTCAGGCTCAAAGGAACTGTTTAAATTCGAGATAACCACAATAAGCCCATCAAAACCAAACAAAAACGACCCGACCAACCAAACTAACACAGCAAACTGAAGGTGTGACAACTGAATTCCTCAAAAAACTATTGCATAATGCCCCCGCAAAAATTAAACACACACCCTAAACCGAACGACCCCCCAGTCGTCATCCAGCAACGAAGACAGTCCAACGAAAAATCAAATAATCAAAAAAGCTCCATCTAGGAAATCATGTAATGAAGTACTCATTGCCTAGGCTCCCGTAGACTCGCACACCCAAATAACCCAAATCCTACCACTTCCACAACCAACAACCCAGCAACCGGCACATGTCAAAATGCACCTCTGACACCCCTCAGCCATACATTCTCCAGAATCCTCAGAAATTAATTAGGATAGGAGTGATGCTGGTGACTGGTCGGTGGGGGGCGATGTGACGACGGATAGCAAGCTTGTGCCATCCATTGGACGGCAGTCACGGATATCAGATCCGGAGTCAGAGGGTGCAGAAGGGGAAGAGCGGGAGCAAGGAAAGAAGGGCGAACGGAGCCTCCTCGAGAGATTCCGCCCTCCCTCTGATCCCTTATTTGCTAGCGAGTTTTGTGGTTCATCATGCGCAGCCCGCGTGAGTTTGAATTTGTACCCGCAAAAATGTCCCTCTACAAGATGCTAGTACTCCCGATCTTGATGTAAACCTTTTGGTAGTGTACAAGCCGTCTTAGAAATGTCATACAGCCCAGATTAAGCGAGTCCACCGCAGGTTCATCAAGTACATGGCCTATAAACTCCATGTTCCCCATCATGAAGTCCATCACGACAGCCCGAATGAGAGGTGTTGCCTTTTGAATCCACAATCGAGGAGACTTCTGGCGGATGCCGAATTCCTACATAGGTTGGTCCTGGAGGAGATGGACGCGCCCTCTCAAATAAACTTCCTTGTCCCACGTCAAGGCTCATGCTCCGGGAATTTGTTCTGGATTCCTTTCTCTCCCACCAACAACCTATAAAATTGTCCAGATGGCCTCGAGTTTTGAAATTTGCTATGCAGGAGAACTTGGATATATAGACATTTTTTGCCAACTAGTGTCTGTGGAACCCAAAGTTACGACGACAAGGACGACCCAGAGAAAAATGGAAGGATCCGTAGAGACAGAAACCAGTAAAGTGGGGAAGTCGTGGTGACAGGTCAAGTGTCTGGCTTAAGATCGTTCGTAATAAAAAAATTCATTGAGGCCCTATGCTCCGCAACTGATTGGAAGGAAATAAGTTTAAGTAAGAAGTAAGTAATGTATCAAAAATCCTCAACATTCAAATTTCTTCAATCAGCGGACATTTTCTATCTTCATTATTTAATCGTTATTTAATTATTATTGTTTTGGGCTTGCCCGTATTGTAAAATAAATTAATGAATACCGTACAAATTGAAATCGAATACAGAGCAGACCCCTGAGTAAACGTTCAAAAGTATGTGGTACACCAGCCAAAATATAAATCGTTTTTTGGTAAGTTACAGCGATTTAACTTAAGGACCCACCTTCCGTACTTCCACCAAGTTGGTGTAAGTCTTGAAAAAAATTGAGAGAACGAGTTTCCAGAATCGTTTCATTGCTACGCAGCCCTCCGGGATTGTTTAAATTCCGCTGTTACATAAACATAATAAGGGAGGTGGAAACGAAACTTCCTGCTTCCTGTAAATGGCGTCGATGATTTCCACAGGGCGCCGAGGCTATGAAGTAATTTTCAGAAGTAATCAGAAAGGCAAATGGTACATTTGTACAACTGTACCCAGTCTGGCGCAACAGGAATATTTCACAAAGGACCAAATAAAGAACTGTTTAATACGAACGTCAAATCTGTCCTCCTATGTGGATGTGAAACGTGGATGATTACAAGAGCCGTATCCAGAAAGCTCCAGATGAACCGCTGTCTAAGGCGAATCCTGAGGATGCTACGTCGCACCCAACAGTAATCGATCTCTCAAGACCCACACCCTCCGACGAGGACGACCCAGAGCAACATGGGAACGATCCGTAGGGACAAAAACCAGTAGAGTGGGGAATTCATGGCGAGAGATTGAGTGTCTGGCCTAAGATCGTTCGGAATGGAAAACATTCATTGAGACCCTATGCTCCGCACCAGAGTGAAAGGAAATAAGTAAAATTAATAAGTAAGGAATGTATTAATACTCTTCAGCATTCAAATTTCTCTAATTAGCGGACATTTGTGACTGAGTTTGTATCATTGCTGACGATAAGACACACGAATGCATCGGATCTCCAATTAGCGGACTTACTAGTGATCCCCCAGAAAGTCAAATGAACACCACAGCTACTTTCTCGGACGACATGGCGGTCTTGGCAGTCGGAGATAGCAACATCGAGTCCATCGCCAAATTTAACTGGTCCCTATCCTGCATACAACAATGGACAGCGAAATGGAGAATCAGAATAAACGGAACTAAGTCGGTACACGTCGACTTCACTAACAAAAGAATTGTCTATGTACTGATTTAACTCAAGGGCAATGTTATTCCTTATGCTAACTGTAGCTGCATGATTGCAGGCTCAGGTGGAGAGCTCATGTTAAGAAAAAAAGGGGAGAACTCCAACTCAAATTCAGAAAAATTTATTGGTTAATGGGGAGACAGTCGAAGCTGTCAATCCAGAACGGGTTGTACGGCACAATAAAAAAAAGACATCATCCAACGATTCCAGAATAATTTATTAAGAAAAATTTTCAATGAACCATGGTAGGCGCGTTTCTCCAAACCGTCCGGCAAAAGTTCGCGCACCTAGACTGAAGTTTTCACATCCCCTCTCTTACCAACCTATTACCTGGTGGCCCATCCGAGATATAAGCTCCCTGGGAAACCATTATCCCATTCCCTTGGGTAATTTAGTAAAATTAACAATTCAGCTCTGGGTATAGATATTTTTTTTAAACAACAAACCTAAATTCTGAAAGTACTCCCCCAAGAAATGAATTACATCCTTCTGAACCTGTAAGTTACAAAGCAAACAATCCTCCCGATTCCTAAATGACAACGATGCAGCATTGAGGTCCAATAAGTCCCCTCTCAATTTGAACATCCAACGCGAAACGTACAACTTCAATTCATTCTTAGCCGATGCAGTCATGTCCATACAACCATATCTTTCAAGGGACTGATACAAAGAAAATCTCTCAGTCTCTGCTACTCGAAGACGAAATACATCTCGGTATCTGCTCTCAACCATGCCGATGATTTGGTCAACATTTTTACCAATGTCGTCAACCCTGAGCAATGCCCCAGGAATCTCAAACCTGCTAGCCAAACTCGTCCATGAATTGGTCCAGTAGATCTCACGAGAACTAATTTTCTCAAAACCACTTTTGGAAATCGTGAGTCATCCATTTTCAAGATCTTAGCGACATATAGTAAATGTAGTTTCAGGGTATAACAAAATACAGGGAGTAGATTTGTTTCGATCAACAACATATATGTTGGGGTGCAGGTTGGAAGGCAAAATAGTTTTTTCAAGAAGAATCTTAAAACTCTTTCAGCAGGCTCAAACTCATCACAACCCACACCTGTGCTACGTAACAAAGAACTGACCGAGAGACGGCATTAAAAATCTGAAGCTTTGCAGCAAGTGGCATGTGAGGAGACATAACAGCACCTCTCCAAAGTTTTAGTTTTGAATATTTGTGTCTGTATTTTCAAAATAATACTGTGAATAAGTTATTACTAAGTGGTATATTAAGTTAAAAATAAATAAATACAGAAAATAAAATAGCGGAAATTTTCTGTCTTTATTATTTAATCATTATTGTCTCATAGTTAATTATTATTGTATTGGGCTTGACCGTATTGTAAAATAAATAAATAAATACCGTATAAATTTAAATCGTATACAGAATGGACCCCTGAATCAACGTACAAAACTATAATTGTGGTTCACCGGCTAACGCTATTATCAAAACATGAATCGTTTTCTGGTAAGTTACAGCGATTCAACTACGAAGGACCTACCTTCCGTACTTCCACCAAGTTGTAAATCTTGAATAAAAATTGAGAGAACGAATTTCCAGAATAGGTTTCATTACTACGCAGCCCTCCGGGATTGTTTTCATTCCGCTGTTACATAAACAGAATAAGGGAGGTGGAAACGGAACTTCCTGCTTTCCGTAAATGGCGCCGATGATTTCCACAGTGCTCCGAGGCTATGAAGTAATTTTCAAATTGCTCCAGAGGGACTGAAGGAACTGCAGTCTATTTGCCGACTCTTGGGGTCCGGTTGGTTCGCTATGAGAAAAAACTCGGAGTTCCCTGGGAAAAAAACCGCGAGCTAACAACCCCGGTCACACCTTCTGACCCCCGTTCTGCTCAATCTACTGCGAAAACGTTTCTGTCGTTTTAACGAGAAAACAAAAGTCGGCCACTTTTTTTCCTTTTGTTAACATATTATTTCGCGAGTGAGACATAAAAGAGCCTGGTCGCCCGTGGAAATGAAAACCCTTTTTACTTTTTCCAACTAAACGAACACCTGTGGAATATCAACGTTCCGACAAAACGCTGCCTTGGCAAAGGTAGATCAATAAGATCTGGAGTGAATAAGAATGCACTAATATACAACTTATAAAAAAGCATAGATTTCCAACACCATCCCTCTATAGAGAGTTCAAGGTGCTCACGATTAGACAGCTGATTGGTCGCCTCACGGTCACTAAAGTTTTTAGAGAAATAAAAGTTGGAAGTATTATTTTTGTTGCTGAGGCATTTACGAGATCTAGCAAATATTGTTCCCTGCGCATGGAAACAACACACACACATGGCGCTAAAATTTTCAACGATTAACCAAAGTTATCTTTATTCGAGGCGGCATTGAAAACCCATTCCCTACAAGACTAGTCTTTTTTTGTATGGGTCGCTTAATTCATTGTAAATTTTTGTCTTGACATTCTTTTGTTTTGTGACATTATGAAACGATTCCTAGATTGTTACACTTTTTCATACGTATACGTATATATATATATATATATATATATATATATATATATATATATATATATATATATATATATATATATATATATATAGACGAGTATATTTAGTAGTAAGACCTTTATTGGCAATCATTTTATAAATAGGCCTCATGGGCCCTTAGGCATGTAAAAATAAGAATAATAACAATAAAGATTTTCTGGCCTAGAATAATAACACAATGTAAAAGTCACATAATTTTATAAATGAAAAGATATACTAATTAACAAAAGAAAAAAAGTGAAAATATAAAATTGAAAGGAAGAAATGAATGAAACGAAATGGTGGAATTGGTGGGGTCGACGAGTTAGGCATCATGAAGGAGGTTTGATGCAACACCAAAGTGCTGCTCAATAAGGCCACGGAAGACGGACAGTTCAGAAACCGAACGACAACCAAGAGGCAATGAATTCCACGCCCTCGCACCAGCTACCCTCAAGGAACGACCCATCGAAAGAGTACGGTGGGGCGCCACATTTAAGGCATGGAGCCTGGCGGAGCGCCCGAAAGCAAACATGCTCTCAAGGTACTCCAGGCAAGGGTTCACACCATGTATCAATCTAAAAATGAAAAAACATACACGCATGGTAAAATGGTCGGTCATGGAGCATCCCACTAAAGATCGTGAATATGGAGTGATATGAACGTATCTTCTGATACAAAACACATACCGAGCTATGGAATTCCAACACACTTGAAGGCGATGAAGCTGCTCAGAATTGAGGTTGGCGGAGAAAATTTCGCAGCAGTAATCAAAGTGAGGTATTAGTAATGTTTTAGACAGCATTAGTTTTAGATTAGAGTGAGTTTAAAAGTACCATCGCGTCTTGAAGATCGTTAAGGGGAGCTTGAATAAAAAACTGACTATTATCAGCAAAAATATGACACCTAGATTCTTGGAAGCAACTAGGAATGTCATTAATACAGGCAGCAAAGAGTATTGGTCCCAGGATTGCTCCTTGAGGGACACCCGAAGCCTGAGCAAGTGTGGAAACGTCGGAATTAAGCGAAACGAATTGGGACCTCTTTGACAAGTATGATTTCAAGGGATTGCTATATATATCATTCCAGACGATAACTCTCCTTAGGATTGAGATAAAAAATCCGTTCTTGCGCCAAAGAATCAAGCTTTCTAAATGTAAAGACGAGTCTGTTGGCCAGCACTTTTTGAGCACATTAAATCGGTCAAATTTCAAAAAATGTGCTAAAAAAATCACTAAAAATAGCTAAAAACGGCTAAAAATAGTTAAATGTATATTTTTAAGCTGAATTTCAGTCAAATAATGTTTATCAACGATGAAATACACCATTAAAAATGTATGCACAAAATTAAGCTGAAAAATGTACTTAAATTTCATTAATATTTGCTGGAAAACCGATAAAAAACGCAAAAAAGGTAAAAATCCTAAGTTTAATTTGAATCGCAGAATATTATTTAGAACGAGTTGTTTTGCGATAAAATTAGTAATTAACAATTTCATTGCACTTGAAGTACTCAAATTTCAAAACAATGTAACATAATATAGGTAGGTACTATTTACAAAAAATTCGTTTAAACGATCATGCTATTACTGGATTTTTTTTTGAAGGTAAATTTAATGAAACTATCTCAAGATCAGTCACCTGAAGCGTCCGTCCGGAACTGAGAAACGTAGCAGAGCTGGATGTGTTCCTGGAGATGACGGAGTTGTCACAATAACAAGCTCGCTGGAGCGAGATGTCCTTCCACGGGAGGTCCCATACGGTCAGCTCCACAGCTCGGTTACCCCTGTTACATTGAACGAGAAGAAATTGGATGAGGTGGTTAAGACCGAACCGTTTCAAGTAATGAAAGAGTTTATTTTTTCGACTTTCTGTTGATATCAATCAGCAAAGAGGGACTACAGGCACACTACTTTTTTTTTTTTAAATTAATTAGATAACTTTATTGTTTAAAAACATTACAGTTTTGCTCGAAATTAAATACAGTAGGATAAAGATCCTAATTCACATGGCACATGTAGTGAGGTGTAGCCCAGTGGCTACCCTTCATCCAGTTTATTCCAAATTTTCGAACTCCATATCTCCTAATAGAGCGTCTTGAAGGCGACGTTTTTTTAGGCGACGGCTCGGTGGGAGTTCAGGTGAATTGATGGGAATGGATGCTATTAAGGGATTAGTATGGTCCACCATTTTGCTGCTCATTCTCACATATGTGTCCTTGATCACAGTCTTCACCATCGGGATTCCAAGATCATTGTGGAGAACTGAATTTCGCACAAACCAGTCCGCTCCAGTTATCATGCGCAATACCCGGTTTTGCAACACTTGGATTTTATTAATGTGACATGTTGCAGCTGCTCCCCACAGTCCACATGAGTAAGTCCATATTGGTCGGATGAGAGAAAGATATATCAGTCTTTTTGTTGAGATGGAGAGAGGGGAATATTTTGTGAGCAGAGGTCGAAGCTGGCGAATCCGCTGTCGGATCTTATTTGTCAGGTAGGTGACATGCTCCTTCCAAGTCATTCGCTCATCTAAGAGAAGACCAAGGTATCGCACATGTGTCACAATGGGTATTGTTTCGTTGTTCATCGTAAGTTGGTCTGTGAAGTTCTGTCTCAAATAGGTGAAAGGTACTGCAGCTGATTTGGAGCTGTTGATCTTGAGTCTCCATTTCCTTGACCAATCCTCAATTTCACTAAGGTGACGTTGGAGTACCTCTCCAGCTTCGCGAAAACTGTCGGCTTTTGTCAACGTAGCTGTGTCATCTGCAAACTGAGCTGTCATTACGTCTGGTGGACTAGGAATGTCATGAGTGTATAGAAGGAATAGGAAGGGACCAAGAACACTTCCTTGGGGCACTCCTGATTTCATTGATTTAGAGGTAGAAAGTGCTCCTCCGCATTTTACAGAGAAAGTCCGTCCGTCTAGGTATGAAAATAAGATGCGGTATAAAGTGTCAGATAGGTGCGGCTTCACTTTAACCAAGAGACCTTTATGTAGAACCTTGTCAAATGCTTTTTCTGTGTCCAAGAACACTCCTAGACACACTTTTTTGCTCTCATACGTCTCAAGAATACTGTCGATAACTCGATGTAATTGGTGGGAACAGGAGTGGGAGGAGCGGAAGCCAAACTGCGTATCTGGAAGTAATGAAGAGAGCGCCGAGAGAAGATGGGGAAGCAAAAGTCTTTCAAATATTTTTGAGAAGAGTGACAGTAGACTGATGGGCCGGTAGCTCAACGGGTCATCAGCACGTTTATTTGGCTTCTTGACCATTACTACGTGGGCATGCTTCCATTTATAAGGAAAGTATGTCGTTCTAAGTACTGCGTTATAGATTTGAGTCAACATGACAATTCCTTTGCGTGGGAGGCATTTGAGAAGCTGCTTAGTTATTAAATCGTGACCTGAAGCTTTTTTGTTGGGAGAACGGTTTATAGCATTACGAACTTGCCCAGGTGTAAAGAAGAGGCGATGTGGTTGGAGCTGGAGAGGTTCTTCAAGCTTAGTATCTATCTCTTTGTCAAATACAGGATCTGACGGGGGAAATGGAGTGAACTGTTCTACGAGAAGTTGTCCGAAGATATCCGCTTTGTTCTGTTCTGTCGTGTACCATTGCCCCATTCTTTTCAGAGGTGGAATGCTTGTTCGGTCGCTAATCATGATTTTAGTTTTTCTCCAAAGCGAGCAGTCTTTAGTATTGAGGGTTAGTAGTTTTGTTTGTTCTGCTCTGTCCTGTTCTTCCTTCAAGGTTGCCTTCAGTTCTTGGGTCAGTTGGTTGAATCTTGTTTTGTCAGGAGGATATTGGGTGATTTGCCACCGCCTCCTCGCCGCATTTTTCGCCTGTAGAAGGTTTAAAACCACTGGAGAGGCTGTTATTACATGTCTTGGGTTCTTGGCTCGAGGTTGCATGGATGCTTTCCCTGCAGCAATGTGAATCACATTGGTGATTTGGGATATAGCAATATCTATATCCTTGGGGGTTTTAAGTGGCATACTTAAACTAATCATCTCATTGGCCACATCTTGGTAAGTTTTCCAATCGAATGGATGATTGATTAGTCCGGGTTTGCGACAAAAGTTTGATGAGTCCATTTCCATGTCGAGTATGAAAGGTAAGTGATCAGAACTCATCTCGTGTGCGACCCATGAGCTTTTAATGAAGTTTGACGACTGCTTTCCTAGAAAAAAGTCTAAAATATCTGGCATATGTCTATCAGAAGAATAGAATGTGGGTTCAGACGGCGCAATGATTTCCAGAGAGTATCTAATTATGGCTTCCCGCAGAATCACACCCCTAGGATTACTGGTATTCGAGCCCCAACAGGGATGTTTGCAATTAAAGTCACCACCGAGCAAGAATCGTGTTTGCAGTTCGTGTATAATCCCCAGGAAATCACTCATAACAACACGATTTTCTGGTGCTGAGTAGAACGAACCTATTCTGAATGCGGACAACTGCGGATGTCTCAGGTTGATTTGAGCTACTTGAAAATTGGGTTCACAGATAGGAGGATGTTCGTCGTGAGGAATGGAGTTCTTGACGATCACGGCTGATCCACCTTTACTGCTACCACTGGGATGATCAGATCTGTAAACCTTATAGCCATCAATATATAGATTCTTGTACGGTGCCAATTTAGTTTCTGTTAACAGCAAAACATCAATTTCATAAGATCGTAAGAATAAAACAAGTTCATGGTATTTATTACCTATGCCTCTACAGTTCCATGTGCTCACCCGGAATATTTTCGTTGATTTGTTATTCATTTCGTGTTCAGTAGAGTGGGAATTATTCGGGTCATCATCTGAATTAGCGGTGTGATAACGGTTAAGAGTTGATCAATCTTCTCAAGAAGCTGATCGTTTACGGAGGAGTGTTGATGTCGAACTACAGATGCATAAGAAGGTTGGAATTCAGGTGTCATGTTGGTAGAGGTAGTTGGTAGAATGTTTTGTCTACTGTCGTCTTGATTTCGGTTTTCAAGGGTCTTATGCGATATTGTACCCTTTGTTGCATTCCTTGCAGTCCAAGGCATTTGTAATGCTTTGTACGCAGGACAACCTCTGTAATTGGCAGTGTGTATACCTTTGCAGTTGACACATTGTGGGTGTTCGTTTGATGATTTTGTGCACTCATTCGAAGCATGAGAAGCGTCGCATTTTACGCAGCGTGGTTGTTTGTGACAATAATTTTTTGAGTGCCCAAACTCCTGACATTTGAGGCATTGAATCACGGTGTTGCGGGGTTTTGGAGGTTCTACTTTTATTCTGCAATAATACAAAGAATCAAGAGAATATATTTCCTGATTCTTGGGATTCGGCTTCAGATCAACAAAAAATAAAGGGAGAGGGATTTTAGTGACAGGGTGGTGTACTGGCAATATCTGCACCGGATCATAGCCTAGTTCTTTAATTTCTGTCATTAGTGTGTTCACATCACATTTCGGATGTAATCCACGTATGACGACCCGGAAATTCCGTTCAGATTTGAGCTGAAATGTATGAAATTCCGCACCATTGGTTTGGAGGCATGCTACTGCATTCCTGTAGTCATCAATTGCGTCGAAATTTAGCTTGAATTTATTATTGACAGTTGTGTGCCTGAATGATGATTTGCATTGACCTTTCAATGTATCAATTAAAACGTTCACATTATTAACATTGTTAATAAATATTGGTGGAGGTTTGGAAACCACGTTTGCTGGTTCATTGATTGTCAATGATGTTGAAGAGTTATTTGTGTCATCCATTTTTTCCAATGGTGTGAATTTGTTAGGGGAGAAAAACATTGATGAATGGTGAGCTTCAGAATTGCTTAGCTTCGCGCGCTTTATTTTGAAATTACTCACATTATTTGGTGGAGGCTGCCTCGGAAACTTGCTAACACCATTATGGTTGCTATGCTGAGTGACAACAACCTCGTTTGCATCGTTCGCCATCTTAACCATAAATCGCAAAAAATAAATCGTTCGTATCTTCCTATACGACGAATACCACTGCACTCAACTTTGGATAAAGTTTCACGTCTATGCACAGTCGGTTGGTCTCCACGGACTATACGAGTTTATCACGCTAGCACTTCTTAAACACAGTAAAACACTACATTTTTCAAGGAGCCACAAAGAAAAAACTGTTCAAGTCGCGTTGCTACCGGTCTGGGGCACACTACTGTCAACGCGCATTGTTAGGCACATTAAATTGATCATTTTAAACTTTTAAATTAGACAGCCAAATAAGCATAAGTTCTAACCATCATTTCACTGAGGACAATACAGAAGTATGTGTATATCTATTCAAACATACGATTATGTACAGTTGAGAAACAAAGAAAAAAAGAAATTGGCTAGATTTTTGAAAAGTTAGTTTTCAAAAATGTAGGCTGCCTAATAATGAATGGAAATGTTGGGAAATTTTTCGACGCTTTGTTGAAACATTCATCTTCAAATATTGAGTTCTGGTTAGGCTCTCAGGACATTACTATAGGCCTTTTCAGACGGGAGCGAGCAACTTAGTCTTGCTTTCATAAGGCTTCAGTTTTCGGAGGATCTTTATCCCAAAAGAATCGTCAAAATTATGTGAAATGGTTGTATATTATGTATGTTCATATATGTACAGGGCGAACACACAAGGTGGCACAAACGAGAACAGTCGATTCTAGAGCTCATTTCCGACAGAAAGTGCCCCCTATAATTTATTTCAGAGGCTTTGTTTCCGAGTTGTTCACGGTTTAAGATGTTTTTAGTGTTTTCGACCTTACATCACTAAAATGGCAACATCTTCCTTAATTTACAACGTAATTGTTAAAATAGATATATCGTTGGAAAGATTGGTAAATTTCCTATCTTTTTAAGGTATTTAAAGTCTTTTTAAAGTAGGTTAAGTAAAATAAAAAAATGAAATAAACACGAGAATTTCTCACTTTTTGAAAATTACCGTTTTTTAAGGTGCGTTAAGTATTTTTTTGAAATTGTAAAAAAACAGTACGCGTTGCAGGAATAACGCTTTAAATCTCAGTTTTCTAACGGTATGATCGATTTTTATTTTACCTAGTTAATTGGGGGAGAAAAGTATGTTTGTATGTTTAAAAACGTGGTTTGTTCTATGAAACCGAGGGTTTTTGTGGAAATGACCCTCTAAGAAAATACAAGTTTGGGCTCGATTTCTACTATTTTTTCACGTTGAATCGAATCGTAACACTCGCGGATCTCTTCAACTCCGTTACAACCGAGTTTTAGGCTTTAACTAACATGTTTTACCCTTAAAAAATACATAAAATTGAGCATAACAAATTAACTAAAAATTAGTTTGTTTAATATTAATACTCGGTTGAAACGGAGTTGGAGAGATCGCGAGTGTTACCATTCGATTCAACGTGAGAAAATACATCGAAACTGACCCCAACCTTGTATTTTCTTAGAGGGTCATTTTCCACAAAAACCCTCGGTTTCAGAGAAAAACCTTGCTTTTCATCATGTAAACATACTTTTCACATGGATATGTCTTTTGGCTGGGGGTCAAGGAATTTTTCGCGACACTTTTTTTTTTCCACGGGTCAACGAACTTGTCGCGACACTATTTTTTCTCCACACAAAATGCAACGCTCTGGCACTTTAGATTATTATTAACTCGAAAAGTGAAGGATAGATAGAAATCAATGAGGTAGTACCACAATGTACTTCTACAAAATATGCATGGACAACTGATGATTTAATTCCTGCGTTAAACAGCTCTCTTGAACCAAATGAGGGAATACTGGCCGATCCACCGCCGTTTTTACTTTCCCAACATCCCAGCAGAGTGTAAAGTAATGTCTACAACTTTGACATATCCATGATCTATTGTTTTTCCCCCTCGAGGGAGAAATTTATATATGGGTCATTCTCACAGAAAATGGCAGTTTTCTTGGTTTTTATTAGTTTTTTCCTTTAATTAACAAAGTAAAATAAAAATCGAATATACCGCTGGAAAACTTAAATTGGCGAAAAGGTTTTTCTGCAACGGGTACGGTTTTTTACAATTTAAAAAAATACTTAATTCAACTTAAAAAAGCAGAAATTTTCAAAAAGTGATAAATTCTTGTGTTTAGTTCTTTTTTTTTTTGCTTACGTAACCTACAGTAAAAAGACCGGAAATTTGCCGCTCTTTCCAACGATATGTCCATTTTTAAGATTAAATTGTAAATTAGGGGAGATATGGCCACTTTAGTGAAGTAAGGTCGAAAACACGAAAAAATCTTAAATCATGCATAACTCGGAAACGAAGCCTCTAAAAAAAAAGTCCTAGGTGCACTTTTTAACCGCTCGTTTTTCCAACATTTTTAGGATTCGAGATTTTTTTTTTTCACTTTGCCGGAAAAGAATCTTGGGGTTTATTTCTATGTAGTTTTCGACGTTGAATCGAATCCGTCACCATCCGGCACGACCGCTACTACTACACCACCACCACCAATACTATTATCGTGAAAAATTACACAGAAATCAACCCCAACTCGTCAGTTAGTGGGGATTCATTTTTCTTGAAAACCATTGAATTCCTCGGACAATTCACGTTTTTTGAACAGTGACTGCAACTTTCACCCAAAACTATAACAGTAACAATCAATGTAATTATACAACGTTGTAAATCTGAGGATTCTACATAACATGCAAATTTGATTCGGCTTCGAAGCGTTTGAAAAAACTAGTGATTTCACAAATTTTACTTTTTGAAGTCAAATTTCACCTATTGGTCATTAATAAATTTCATTTTGCATCTGAGCAGTGGGGAATGTAATGTTTCTAAAAATTTATGGTTTCTTTTGATTTTACTGAGTAGGGCTACCTTAAGACTTTAGGTTTTAGTGAGACGAGGTCAGGAAATTAAAAAAAAAATCTTGAATCGTGAAAAGTTCCTATAAGCGATTAAATAAAAAACTCTATGCACTTAAAATAATAAAATAAAATAAATAAAATAATAATAACTGTTGAATTTGTTCCTGCAGTAGGGTAGGTGTTTTCGGAACACACTGCATTATACCGTACTGTAATGTGTAATCGCATTCCGCAATTTGGATAATCAATGCTTCCGATAATCTGTATTTCGACTCTCAAGCAGTAAATAAGAAGTAGTTGTTGAATTTGAAAATAGATGTTTCATGAAAGTAACCTACATACAATGGAATGATAAATAAAATAACAGTCTGGTGCTCAGTTAATAGTTTATATCTTAACCCTCCGAAACGTGCCATCATCTCTTTCCACCGCTCTGTGATGCCACTGGTCCAAGACTATTCAATCGGTGGTTTGTTACTGAGAAGAGTCAAGTCCACCCGTAATCTAGGGGTACTTTCAGAAACCCAGCTCACTTTCACTGAACACATCACATCGACTTCTTCCCGTGCAATGCGCGCTTTTGGGTTCGTCAAAAGGGACATGAGGGAGTTCACCCACGTCCCTGCTATAACTGCTGTTTACAATTCTCTGGTTGTCCCTCTAATGGAGTACTCTTCTGTGATCTGGAGGCCATTCTATAATTGCCATATTGACCAGCTAGAGAGGGTTCATCGCCGTTTCGTTACGTGACATTTAAGCTTCATATACCATTTGACTCTACAAACTATGAGGCAATTAATGAGCACTGCGGCACTTTATCCCCTCGAGTCAGAAGACAACAATCCGATCTATCATTTTTATGTAACATCCTGAATGGTCGCGTTGATTCTCCCCACCTTCTGGAAATGGTGAATTTGTTGGTACCCCGTTCCGCCACACGATCCAACAGCTTATTTTGGACACCGTTCTTGCCGACAAACTACATGTGTCACCGCCCCCTGTCTAGACTCCCACGTATACCCAACTACCTTTTAAATGAATATCCAGATGTTGACCTTTTCAACATCTCATTAGCCTCACTCCGCTCGAAAGTGAAAACTTGTGTGGAACCACCCTTAACTTTGGAAAGTAAACTTTCTTTTCCTCCATCTATTTTCTATTCTATTTTAGATTATACTTAATTTTATTTTTCCTTGCCGCGGTCGCTATGTATTTTGTATCTATACATTTTCTATATATTTTTTCTCCTCATGTCCCACACTATTGAAATAAATAAATAAATAACTTACAGCCACTTATTGGTTCACTATCCATCACAAAGTCTAACTGATCGACTTCCCATACCAGAACAAACAAATAGACACTATTTGAATCGAAGTGGATACTAGATCCTAGTTATTATGCTGTTTTGGATATAATTTGTAAATGAAACTCATCGCCTTCCTACTTGTAAACTACAGTATTATCATCATGGTTCGTTTACAGTTCATAGAAAACATTTCCCACAGGGAACGTTTAGACATTAAATTGTTAACAGCTTGCGGTAGTTTGAATACAGTTTGGATCTCATGTAAATTGCATTGTGATCATAGTATGAATTCTCATCACTTGGCACCTCATTAAACACTGCGATTATTCAACTATGTATCCGGCCAGAAGGGGCACCTCAAACGCTACCTAGTTTCCACCCGGGTTACGGAGCTTTGTCTATGAACTAACCGTGAATTCTGGTTCCGCCTCCTCTAACAGGATTATAATAATTGATGTCCACAAGGTGTAGCAGGTAGTTAATTGGCTGTAGTCCAGCCACCCCAATCAAGTTAGCCCGATTACTTAACACCATAGCAGGTGTCAACTCTTACATTTTCTCTTCTATTGTACATCGTCAAGACGAGAATAATATTCAGGAACCAGGATACGTTGTCTAACAAAAGACTGCGTGAGTTGTAATGATGATTTTTCTTACATCGATATATCATAGCTAAATTTCTGGTGACCAGGAAACATTTTGTAACAATATTTTGTAAAATAACAACTGATAAACGACGTTGGTTACTCAGTACGATTTGTTTATGTATTCAGAAATTAAAGGGTAGCAAGAGCATACTATAAATACATGCGGTTCCTATTTACTTAAATTGGGAGTTTTATATGTATTTTAGATTATCGATATATATTTGAATATATCTTATAGAATAGACATATTCATGTTGCAATGTACTTTTGAAAGATGTTCTTTCTGACATAAGATATGTGATTTTACATGTTTCCTAATAGGGAAAATCTTTATATCTCCAAGTCTTATATCTTTAATCTTTATATTCATAAAAGTTCCAGAAAATGGTACCATTTCGATAGCATCGACTTGAAATTTTGCAAGTTGTGACAAGGAGGTGAAGGAAATGTAGTAGTTCCTCCTTCAATGGGAGAGGCGATTTTCCTACTACACCCTAGGATATTCTGAAGGTTGAATAACCTCGAAAATATCTCCAGTTGCAGCGTAGAGCAGGAGAAACTACTCGTATCTATCCGATCCCAGAGCTTCTAAAAAGCAGGAGGAGGCAGAGCGGAAGGTGGGCCCCAAATAGGCAGGGCTGAGGTACATGTTTAATTTGTGAAGGGTAAACGTTTTGGGGTATTGCCCATTTTGCCTATTTGAGGGGGGGGGGGGGGGGGGTCAGTCTAAAATAGTGGGGTTTGGGGGGGGAGAGGGGGTGGTTTGAAACCAAGCTCTACTGACATATGACAATGGAGGTGATGGAAATATAGTAGTTCCTCCTTCAAAGGAGAGAGGCGGTTAACCTGTTACACGCTCTGCTACCATATTACAAGGTATAAGGAATTTAGGTGCCCCCCCCCAGAGTTGCAATGGGGGCCTAAATCCTCATAAAAAGGTAGAGGAGAGTAACAGGCATCCCGTCAGAGAGATACCACCCCTACTAATAGCTTTTAATGAGCCATGTTCGGGGAAGGTTGATTTTCCTGTCACCAGGAATCCATCCAACGCCAAACCAGCTGCCAAAAATGATCGAGAACAGCGCGTGGTTCCCATTGATCCTCAACGGGACCCCGACAGCGCTATCTCTGGTGCTCTGACGGGAGCTTGATGGGCCTCTCAGGAGGTAACTCTACACTGCTCCCCTTAAATACATACTTGATTGAAGATCAAGTATGGTAATTGGGTGGAATAGTGAATAGCTGAGAACTGATGCTCATTCGTTCATAAATAGCTGCATTGGCGTTTTGGATGGGGAAATAGAAATTAAAACTGGATTGTCATTGAAGCTTCATAAGGAGTATCTTCATTGAACAATCGGGACAAGACGGATGCTCAACGATGGAGACTTATATCTTAGGAAATTAAAAAATATATACAAATTGAATGAATGAAAATCAAAGAATGACGACTGGCTTATTAGGCACAGACACTGGCTGACTAGGCACAGTAAAATTAAATTGCCCAACTATGGGGACTTAAAATTAAATTGCCCAACTATGGGGACTTAAATGGTGAACTGGCTGACTAGGCACAGATCTCTGGCTGACTAGGCACAGAAAAAAAAAAAATAAATAAATTAAATTTAAATAATATAAAATACAAATGGGGAATAAAAGAGAAAAATTATAAGTCAAAGACCAATGAAATTATTTATATACCAAAGGGTGATAATGGGAATTCCTTCTGGAACCCTGGGCCATGTTTCTTCTGAAACATTAACGCCCCAAAAAATAGTGGATTGGACTACTAGGCGTCAGCCGTGCATAATCCAAACCACGCTCTGCTACCATATAAGGAATTTAGGTGCCCCCCCCCCCCCAGAGGTGCAATGGGGGCCTAAATCCTCATAAAAAGGTAGAGGAGAGTAACAGGCATCCCGTCAGAGAGATACCACCCCTACTAATAGCTTTTAATGAGCCATGTTCGGGGAAGGTTGATTTTCCTGTCACCAGGAATCCATCCAACGCCAAACCAGCTGCCAAAAATGATCGAGAACAGCGCGTGGTTCCCATTGATTCCTCAACGGGACGCCGACAGCGCTATCTCTGTTGCTCTGACGGGAGCTTGATGGACCTCTCAGGAGGTAACTCTGTTACAAGGGAGGTGATGGAAATGCAGTAGTTCCTCCTTCAAAGGAGAGAGGCGGTTAACCTGTTACACGCTCTGCTACCATATTACAAGGAGGTGATGCAATGTAGTAGTTACTCCTTCAAAGGGGAGAGGCGAGTAACCTGCAACACGCTCTGCTACCATATTACAAGGAGGTGATGCAAATGTAGTAGTTACTGCTTTAAGGGAAGAGGCGATTAACTTGCTACACCCAGAGGATATCCTGAAGGTTGAATCACCTCAGGAATATCCCCAGTTGCGGTATTTTCGTTAATCAAGAAGGGGGAACTGCTCATATCCATCACCTTTGAAGTAGGAACAACCACATTTCCATCACCACCTTGTCACATGGTAGCAGAGCTTGGTTCCTCTCTCACTTGTGCGTATAGCAATTAACCATTATTTACATCCCATTTATTTATATCTATAACCCAATTGCTACCCTCACCCCAAGTGAGGTATCTTGCTACCTATCTGTGAATTATATTCAATATATCTCGACATCATTTTAGTCTGAGAATCCTCCTTCATTATCTCTTCCTTGGAGCGCCATTTGCAGAAATCGGCATTAAAAGATTTCAAGTGATCAATTTCGTATCTCATTTAATAACCCCTTAACCTCAATATATATATAGTAGAGAATAAGATATTCAGTCACTGCAATCACGTAGATTGTCACAAGGTCGACTACTGCCATACCCATAATTGGCTGTATACTTTTTGGTGGCACCACTGTACAGATCAAACTTCGTGAGGAACCAGGTCAGGGAACCAACTAGTAATATTGAACTCTAAAATTCGATGTTATGTAGACAAAGCAACTTCTACACAGTTTTATGCACTTTTTCTTAATGTATAGCAGAACTTTTGTTGGAAATGTTGTATGAACATGTGTTTTATATTTATTATTATTATTAGTATCATCATCATCATCATCATTTTTTTAAGCAAATTGATAAATCAGCTTGAAAGATATTGAGTATGTTGAGATGTTGATCTTGAATATGTTTGGTATTATACAGTTGGCATTGCTCATAATGTCAGCACTACTAATTCAGCAGATAGTGATATCCAAGAATCTTCTCTAAATATATTCAAATCAACTTCAATTGTTGTCGCTCATATACAGTTCTTACTGTAAGAAAATGAATTTGTCCACGTCCAGTTTTGGAGCCATTTTCTATGAAATTTTGCTAAAAATATTCTCTGTATGAATTGAACCCACTAAGAAGTCTTGGGGAGTCTTGATCTCAAGTTGACATGTCATCTTATCATTATCGTTCTTGAGCCATTTACATTTTTTGGTTAAGTCAGAATAAATCCATTTAAAAATTTTTCCTAGAATATATCGTATGTAGTATATTAAAATAGCTACCAAGTCATTTGCCAAACCATCTGCTTCACCCAAATTTGCACTAGTAAAAAGAGGTTTTATGCTATACTTGTTCTTTATTGTGTGGGTTATAAATTTGGTAGTTAAGCATTCAGGATCATCTGAATAGAGGCACAGCCGAAAGGTGGTGAAATGGATATGAATTGAAGGTGAGTGGGAGGTGCGTTGTGGTGGCAGGTTGTATGGAATTTCCATTAACCAATAAATCAGCCTCCAACATCACTCTGTAGGGGCGACTGGATGGAACTCGCAAAGCGACCGCAAACCTTTTTGAGTATAAATAATATTAGCACTAATACCAAAACCTCTCCCACCTCTTGAAACTTCATCTTGGTCGATTTGAGGGGAGGTAACGAAGTTTTCTTCTTCAATCTCCATAATAATGTTGTTTCTTTTAGTCAACCTTCAAGGGTTCTCAACTTTCATATTGAATCACCTGCACTAAACCCCGCATATAAGTGTTAAGTATCCAGACCTGATAAATGACGTTACCAGCTCGGGGATTGAACCCGGGATTCTCTTTTGACTGAAAGGAATCAGGGCGGACCCTATACCAGGGCTTACAAAATCCCCCTCTATTTTTAGGGTCCGTGACCACTTTTAACCCTGAATTGGAAAGTAATAAGTAAAATCATCATTTTAAAAAAGGAACTGCAATCATCGATGGTTGTTTTTTTGTCAAATATGACAAATGTACGTGGAAACATTTTGTTTCACAAAATCTTCGAACACTCCCGAGAATGATTCCATGTCAATTTCAACATGATTGCATCACTATTAGCTCCTCCGCATGCGCGAAAGTGTACTCCCAGGAACAAGGTCTAGTTTTCATCAGATTATAATTATATTTTCTGGGAATTTGTGGGTTAAGCTATTGTTCCCAACTAATTATATTTTTCTGAAATAACTACTCTATTATGCGCATGCGCTAAAGTAAATTACTTCAAGATTATTTTTCTCTTCTTTTATACATCTTTATTGTGAAGCTTAAAATTGCGGAGTCTTGGAACGGTCAAAGTGTGAACCCTTTTCGGAGGCACTATGCGCCATGTTCTGATCATTTATTACATACGGGGTTTAATAATTATAGACCAATGATCAACGTAGAAGGGCTATCTAACACAGAAATAATAAACTATTGTGTAATATTTTACAGTGTTTTTCAATTAGATGTTATCTTCTCATTTTCGATGTTATGTTATTAGTAATTGAACCTATGCTTGAAATATTTGAACCTAAGTTGAATATTTCTTTGAGAATTTTTTCACTTCCATTCACCAAATTCGTGTCAAGGTTGTACGGGTGCTCCACCTCGGCGGATATGTTGTGGATCAGTTTCTGTCGATCAATCGATAGGTTTTTTCAAAGTCCTGATGCTGCCTTTACATTTTCCAATCGATTTCTCTTTACAGTTTTTATGTTGCATAGTGTTGGAAAACTTTGCTCACACAGATAGCTAATGCAAAAAGACTTAAGGTGCAGATGAGTCATCCCATACGCCTAAACCACACGACGCTCAAAATCTCACTCTCACGAAACTATCCGAACGTGCTGAACTCCGCAATCATTGCAACATGATTTAAATTTTAGGAAACTACAATCTAGCTAATTATCAATGAGCACTAACTTGATTATTATACTTTGTTCGTTTCTTAAAAATCCAATATTTCTTACTGGGTAAAAAATTACTCAGCCATGCTGCATGGCTAATAGAGCGAGTTTTCCAAGATGAGTTGTGAATAAAACTTAGGGGACAACCGTGTGATGAAATCGCAATGAAAATTTTAGGACACGCAGCCAAACTCGAAAATTTATTCAATTATGGGCATTTTTACCTAAAAACCGATTTTTCTCACTTATTTACGAACCTTAGAGATCTGGGAGTGGTTGCAATCGACTCAGCATTAACACATACTTTGACTATAATACATACTTTGAGCCCTATTGTCAAAATTTAGTCAGTTATGGGCATTTTCACCTAAAAATGGATGTTTCTAACTTTTTATAATTTTTAGAGATCTAAGAGTGTTGCAATCGACTCATCGCTGAAAAATACTTCGACTGTGACACCGCACAAGCCCTATTGTCAAAAAATCGATTTTTTAAAAGCATTTTCTGGGAACCTGACGAACTTGACAAGTCTTTTGCCAAGACAGATTTTTCTGCGTTGGTACGAATTTTTCACGCCGTATTTTATGTGAGTTATCTTCTGAAAATACACCCTAAAAATATATATATATATATATATATATATATATATATATATATATATATATATATATATACATATGTATTGTTGGGGTGTATTTCCATAAGATAACTCCTATTTTTTAAACACTTTTAAAATTCTCATTAAAAATCTCATTAAAAATTTTCTTTGAAAATTTGCTACGAACCTGTTTTTTAAAATGTTTTTAATTTCTTAGGCTAATCTGCGGACCCCCTGGGATGGGCTCGCGGATCTCACTATAGGAAAAACAGCCCTAGACCACTCGGCCTGTGAGGACTTCATCACATACGTTCATATCGATAACTTACCTGACACAGATGGGGCGAGATGTGTGGGAGTCTGCTATGGTCCTGCAGCCCGGCTCGCCGAACGAGGCGTTGTGGATGGACAGACGGACTCTTTCGCCTTCGCCCGCCTCGATCCTGTACACGCACGTCAAGTTCGTAGCGCCTCCTCTCCCGAACATGAAGACGTTCTTCGGTGAGTGGACCATCCCGGTCTTTTTTCTTCGGAACAGCCTGTGGCAAGGGCCGCCTTTCCAGCTCTCGCCACCTGCACAAATCGTCAAAGGGAATACAATTTCAAG
This sequence comes from Adelphocoris suturalis, assembly GCA_030762985.1. Taxonomy (NCBI): domain Eukaryota; kingdom Metazoa; phylum Arthropoda; class Insecta; order Hemiptera; family Miridae; genus Adelphocoris; species Adelphocoris suturalis. The sequence continues at coordinate 163,456,119 of CM061040.1, forward strand.
TGATCACAATATATACTGCACCCAAAAGACAGAAAATACTAAAGGAGAGTTGTGCCCATCATGTTGTTGTAACTGTTCCTACCAAATCCAGTCCCGCTCTTGGAACGGTTCCAAACTACCGATCCTGTTCGCTTGTCGATCCACAGAGATTAGAAATTTCCTACAGTCCGGTGGTACCGATATCCATACGACTCGTGTGAAGACGGATAGCAAGTTTGTACCATCTATCGGCCGTCAGTCACAGATATCAGATTCGGAGTAGGGTAACCTGGTGTACCCAGGGCCTGTTGTACCCAGGGCCGATCAAAAATTGAAGCAGAAGAAAAGATCATAACAGTGATGTGTCTACCATGCTGCATAGCCTTTTCCAGGCACATGTAAAAATTCCATGTTAAATATCCATGATAACAGGTACTGACTCGTGAGGGCTGTCAAAAGTTTTTGTATGGTGTTCTCGAGCTCTGCTGTAAAAAGTTGGAGGGTTTTTGAGGTGCAAGTGAACAAGGTAAGAAAAAATATCCACGTTCCTATGGTACTACTATATGGTTAACATCTTATTAAAGAGTACTGAATGACTTTATAGGATTTAATCAAAAATTATAGCAGATATGCAAGTTTTTAATTTTTGATAATTCTTTGTACCCAGGGCCAATTTTTCGTTGTACCCAGGGCCGGCCCTGGGTACAACATGAGGTGGCGGCCCTGGGTACAATATCTGAAATAATATTGTATAAATTAAGATTAGGGGTATAAAATTAACCAAATTCGGTCAATTTAGTTATTACATTAAGTAAATCAATCTTTTTCAGATGCCACGAAGTTCTGTGGGCATAAAAAAACCGCCCCCCTCTGAAGCTACAACAATTGCTGCTGTCCTGCTGTGTATGAAGTGTTAGCGGGAACAAGCATAAATAATCGCTCGTTCTACTCTACAGTGACAAAAAATTCAAACAAAAGTGGTGATGGAGAAGTTAACTATGATCATTATCGTGACCACAAAAAAGTTTTTTCGGCATCTGAAGAACATCTTCCGGTTTTTTAAGGTTCTACCAGATCCAGTTTTTCAAAGAAGGGGGCAAATGAAGTTTTCGGTCGACTTCCAAGGTTTGAACTTAATGTGATTTACGTTTTTTCGATAGACCATGCTAACAACTCTCAGGGTTCCATTAAGTTCGTATGTTTGTATTTTAATTTTCATTGTTATATAATGTAGGCGTACCTATTCCCCCCCCCCCCCCCCCCTTTTTTTTCCCCTTCATTCCAAGAGCAGTCCACAATTTATCGCCATGTTTTGTTTGATTACAACGGTTCATTGTTGAATATAATATCTAAACCATAGAAGTTATGAAACTATAACTGGAGAGCAATTCTACGATATAAGTAGTAGTCTCTCTGGTTATCTTAACTAGGTACCGAGCTTTTTAGCTCTCTAAAATTTCTTTGTAGTCCTTTTCTTGTCGTTCCCAATTCAAGCTTTGATTTCATGTGATTTTGAACTAGTAACATAGGACATTAATTTGAGGAATCCCTATGACCTCAAATTTATTATGCCTTTGTATGATTTAGCATATTCTAGTTGTTTCTAAGTTGTGATTAATAAGATCTTGGATTTCAATCGTGTTAGAATGTGATTTTGACCAATTGATAGTCTTAAGTTTTCGATTTTATGGTTTTCTATAAACCATCTATTAGTCTTTAAGTCAGACTGAGTTTTAAATACCATTGTGATTTTGATGTAGGACCTGCAAAGTTATGTCAAGAAATCTTAAAATTTATGAAAGATCTTGTATAATATAATCAATTTGATATTAAATTTGTCACTTAAGGTATAAATAAAGCGGCTATTTGAGTTATTGGTGCATTTTCTTCTAATTTTAATGATCAACTGTGGTGGCCCTGGGTTCAACACCCTCTGACCCTGAGTACAACGGGGTGTTGTACCCAGGGCCACTTTCCCATTTTTTAAAAAACATGCTGCTGTACAAAAAATTGCGTCTTGATGAATGATTAAGCCAATGAGAATTTTTACTAAGGAGTCGCTCCAACGATAAATTGTAAAAATAGTATGAAATAAGGGTACTTTGATACTCAAACTACGATTTGAAGAAAAAGTGGCCGTGGGTACAACAGGTTACCCTATGCAGAAGAGGGAGAGCGGGAGCAAGGAGGGAAAGGAAACGGAGCCTCCTCGAGAGATTCCGCCCTCCCAAAGATCACTTACTTACGAACTAAAACACTCGCGACGAAGTTATGGAAACCCATTTCAAAACGGAAGTTAGTGAAAAACGTTGTCTATTTCCTCGAAAATAACAATAAGGAGTTATTGTTTGTTACTGATGATGGCCTAATCGTCGAAATCGATTTAACATTGTAACTCTTTATTTTTCGTGGAAATAGACAACGTTTTTCACTAACTTCCGTTTTGATCACTTACTTGCTAGCGCTCGAATCAACCGTAAGTTATCCTTGATCTATCTCCATTTTGCAAGACGATTTTGATATAGTTTACAATACATACCTATTAATGAACTCTCTGTCTTGTGGTGTGTTGTTGTGTGTTTTTGTTTTGTTGTCAGATGTTTTGCGCCTTGGACGTTGTAATTGGAGCTAATCAACGGAGTCCGCAGTAGCGTTAAAAAGAAAAGCGAACGGAAATGCTGCAGTAATTTCGAGAACTATCAGACTCCGCTATCGGCCTAGTGGCGGCAACCAGCGGGTGAAATGTTTTACTGAGAACTTCCTCTGGCTGGCAATAACGAAAACCAAAACTGCAACACATAAAAGAGTTGACTCCTCCTATTCGGGATGACAGTCTTCTTTTATTATTATTTTAGTAGAGAATTTTAAATAAAAAAACAGTATTTTAAAGTTTGTATTCAGAATCACTGTTAATTTCATTTGATTTAGCCTTTGGTCAAAACTACCCTAGCTTCCGGCAGATGGATTTCCATGCTATAATATTTATTGATTTTATTTCCGTTCGGCTCCAATATTACATTATCTTATACAGGGTGTACTTTTGAGAGCACCATCGGCTAGGGTTCGATTCTACCACTAATTTGTGACTTTTTTTTGTCCTATAAAATCTTGTTATGAGAAGTACCGAGCAACTCTAGAACCACAGACAATTTTTCAGATGTTGATGATAGAAACCGGGGTTGTCATCAGGAACTAGACGTTCAATAGCACGTCCAACCCCTCATCACCAGTGCCATCTGGATCCAATTCTTCGTCATATTCGACCTCCGTAACATAATTTGATCTGATCTGATGTTTGTCCAACTAATCTGTATTTTGCTAAAAGGATTGATGTAGGGTGTTTATTTATTTTTGAGATGCGGGCTTGCAAGCATTCAGACCACCAAACTATAAAAATCAGTCTTATCTCTTACTGTTGTGACTTCATATTATTATAGCCGTTACGTTCAACACACCATGGTTTCTCATGGTATTTGTTTATATTCAGAAATTCAAAAATAAAAATAACTAGCCAGGCGAAATTGTACATGGAAAAATATCGATAAGGATATTGAAAAGGTTGTTCGAGGGTGTCAACAATGTGCAAAAAGCGCGCCGGCCAATGCTCCAGTACATTACTGGGATGAACCAAGTGAAAATTGGGAAAGGGTACATATTGACTTTGCTGGTCCTTTTCAAGGTTATCATTTCCTGGTTCTGGTCGATGCTAAATCACGCTGGACGGATATTGAAGTCCTCAAAGAAGCTCCAAATTCTGCAACAACGATAAACCTGCTCAACAAGATTTTCTCAAGTCATGGATACCCACTCGTAATTGCCTCGGACAACGTCAGCATATTTACTTGTGAGTTATTTAAAGGATATTGTGAGACAAACGGGATCAAACAAAAACTGATTGCTCCAGGCCACCCAGCGACAAATGGGCTTGCTGAGAGAAATATACAAACACTGAAACAGCGTCTTAAGGCTATGCTATGGAGTCTATACCCATGGCACAGAAAATCCAGAAAATCCTTCTTCGATATCGAGCTACTCCGTTAAGTAATGGGAAATCCCCAGCAGAAATGTATCTCCAACGCCAGATTCGTATCAAACTTGATGCTATGCGTCCGTACCAAGAAGCTCTATCCACTCAGCAGCCAAAACGAAACACACATATTAAGGGTGAGAGAGAGGGTCCGAACCAATTTCTGTGTCAATAACGCAATGACATGGAAATTCGGAACAATTAAGCAGAAACTAGGATACCTTCACTACATTGTAGAGTTGGACAATGGCAGGGTTGTCAAGCGACACATAAATCAATTGCAAAGGATTACGGTTCCTCCAGAGTTAGTTACCTCCCCTGTACAGAGTGATCCACCCCTAGCCAGCCAAAATTCGCACGATCAACCCATTGTCTACCCGAATGAATTTCAATATGGTCCTCTACTTCATCAAGCTAGACGGACTCCAGTAACCCCTGAATCAACCGACGACCAGTCTGGGGGGAACCTTCAAGACCAATCGGATGTATCAAGCCCTCCGCAGCCAACCATGAGTTCTGAGGGTTTACCGAGACGCTCTACAAGACCAAAGAGACCAACGTTTTACCTCCAAGATTATGTTCCCTACTAAGGGGGGAAGAACTGTTGTGACTTCATATTATTATAGCCGTTACGTTCAACTCCATGGTTTCTCATGGTATTTGTTTATATTCAGAAATTCAAAAATAAAAATAAAAGATTTGACCATACACTGTACCCGAATCTTATGTCAGTATGAATCGAGGATAAATCAGTATGAATCGAGGATAAATCAGTATGAATCGAGGATAAATCAGTTACGTAGGCCTATTTCATTATACGAAGGCAGATTATTATATGGATGCCGGTTTACTATACGGAGGCTGGTGGTGGGTGGTATGACGGTGCTTTTGAACGCCAAGTTCATCAGGATTGGTGTGGAATTGTTGAATTATAATGTTGGTTTCGTTGACCTTGTTATTGTTGTGATTCTTACATTAGGGGTCATGTCAGTTTGAACATAGAAACAAAAGAATCTGGTTTGAAGATTAGCAATTGGAAGCATGTAGAAGATTGAACTTGGATGCACCCGTACTAAAAGTCATGCTCGGAATCGAAAATTCAGTGAGTCACCCCTTATTTCGATACTTAGAGATTGGCAATATGCCAAAATAAAATAAAATAAAGGTTGTACCCTCACGAAATTGTACCCTCACGGTTTTCGTGGGTGCTGAAGCCCGATTTTCACGTTGACGTCGAATAGAAATATTAAAAGGTGATATTCTTGTTCGAAATTTAACGCTGAACACGCCTATATCACATGTAATGGGTCTGAAATGCCTTCTTAATGGGTCTTTTTCCTTAAAATAATCAAAAACGTGGTTTTCACAGATTTTTGACGATTTTTCCACAGTTTTTTGATAGTTTTTGAAGAAATTACACCACTTTGCCACTTTACACCACAATTACAGCACAAAAAATTGAGATATTGCCAGGACTATTTCTGAATCAAATGAGACCACTACCAGCTCTGGATAATTGATTTTTACGATTTGTATACTACCGAAAAACGTGTCTCTTTCGACGCAGAAATAGTACAAGCAATAAGACCAATTTTTTTCGGGTCGCCAAGGGGTTTAATTTGTACGGAAACTACAAACAATTGTGGTAAAATCGTCAGAAATCAGTGAATAACCACGTTTTTGTCAGTTTTTAGGCAAAAGCCACGTTAAGGAGGCATTTCAGACCCATCATATGTGGTCTGAATTCAACTGAATATTGGTCTGGTATTCAACGTTAAATTTCCAACAAGAATATCACCTTTTAATTGAACATAAATTATCCTGGAGTTCAAGAGATTTTTTCAAAAATGCAGTTGTTGTCCCTCAAAAATTAGACGTCTACGTGAAAAACGGGCTTCAGATACGGATTCAGCACTCTCGGAAATCCCGGGGCCAGTAACAGTTTCGTGGGGGCACGACTTTGATTTTTTTTGTTGGGTAGTTTTATATATATATATATATATATATATATATATATATATATATATATTGTGTGTGTGTGTGTGTGTTTGTGTGCGTGAGAATGAGTCATTCCAGACGATAACTCTCCTAAGGATTGACATAAGAATTCCCTTCTTGCGCCGAAAAATCAAGCTTAAAAAAAAAAGAATGAGTTCGTTGGCCAGCACGTTTTGAGCACATTAAATTGGTCAAATTTTAAAAAAATTACTCAAAAAATCACTAAAAAGGGCTAAAAACGGCTAAAAATTGTTGAGTTTATATTTTTTGGTAAAATATTGCTCAAATAAATTTTATTCACTATAAAGTAAAACAGTCACAAATTTATGTATAAAATTATGCTGAAAATATACTTAAAATTCATTCAAATTTGCTAAAAAATTGCTAAAAACTGCAAAAAAGCTAAAAAATCAAAACCTCTATTTGAATAGGAGATTATTATGTAGGGTAGGTGGGGGCAAAGGGCCTCACCTAGAGGTTTTTTAGATGTAGACTGTAGGCATCGAGTGCTGCAGAAAAGAAAATTATTTGAAAATTTGGTAAAGTTTATTCTTTTACATACCACTGGAGGGACCACTCTAAGTTCAATAGAAATTGCACATAACCCGTTTTCCCAATAAGTACCATTGCGGCCGTTTGCCCCATGTGGCTCTTTGCCCCCACCTACCCCACTTAGAATTAGTTTTTTACCATAAAAATCATAGTTAACAATGTCTTGCTCTCAAAAAGCTCAAATTTCAAAACCATTAAACGTTATAATTACTATACGATAATTTACGAAAGTTCGCTCATCCGATCATGGTGCATCACCGGAAGCTGGCTCACCTAGTCTGGTGTCGACGAATTCGTAGTGAAACTTGAAGGAAGAGGGTTTGAGGGCGGTGCCTTCGGTGGACTTGTGCTCGATGGAGAGGCGGCCGGTGGGCGTGATGTAGCTCTCCTGCTTCTTGCACGGGCGGGTCTCCCGCGACGCGTTCCTCAGGGAGCTGTGGTCGCAAAGGCGCGGCGTCTCGCACGTGTCCTCCAGCACCTGCGTCTGGTCGTACACCTGCGACAGATTGGAATCACAGGTGGAGCGCACGTGGATCATCAAAGCCGTTGGGCCGCACAGGGAAGCAAAGGGACTTCATAGGGGAGGGCCGGAGTACGTGCGCCAAGGGTAACGTTAACGTTAGTAATGAAGGTGAATGCGAGGAGGGATGAGAATGTAAGGTGGGTTGGTTGTGAGATGGAGTTATGCAGCAAGAATGGGTGATGTAAGGGGGTCCGAGGCTTCTTCCAACCCTTTTCTTATTTCCCTAGGGATCGGGCCACCCGCTGGCCTTAGCAACGGTGGTCGTTTCTGTCAACAACAATCCAAACACCGCTTAAATCCTTTACACTATGGGGATGGCCACTGAACATATGCTTTTATCATTATTATTATTTGAGGAGGAGCCACGGCCCATTAGTCAGTCAAATCAAATTTTTCAGAATTAAGGAAAAAATGTTTCATATTCATCAACAGATAAAAATTTGCGTATTTTTACTTCATTGTCTTGTAGGAGACTTTAGAAACTAAGTAGTATACTCGATTCAAATCATACTGCCACTAAAGTTGAAAAAATCCTAATTTTAGTTGACATGTGGGGATTTCATTGATTTTTTCTTACTTGTGGGATTTTGGTGAAAACATATGGAGGACTTAAGGGGTTTTGTCATTCAGAGGAAAAATGGAGACTAGGGTAAAGATAATATGCCATTTTAAACGTTATATGCTGAACCAAATTTGTTAATTGTTAGAAAGGGAATAAAATTCAATTTGAGTTAATTGAATATAAAACTTGAGTAAATCAGACGTGGAAGGAAAAATTAAAACAAATAATTATGAATAGGTAGTGATGCCTAGCAAAAAAAAGTAAGTAAACCTGATTCAGAAACTAACTAAACAACTCGTAAACGAGTTCCACTATCTGCTTTACAAGCAGATACCATGTTACATGGATATGTCTTTGATTGGGGATTTCATAACGGTTGTCCTCGAGAGTTGTAAACAAATCCTTTAACCTTAAACAAATCCCTGGGCCGCCCAACTAATTCCAACAAAACAACGGTTTACTTATAGAAATGTTGAAAATAACTGTGGAGAAATTCACTACAATGAGTTGTTGTTATCAGCCAGGTACGTAAGGAAAGGGAACTTGGTAGCTTGAGATGTGAACATTTATCACATAAATCAAGCGCTTTCCAACGAGTGGTGAACGGTTTCTGTGCGATGAAAACTGCGGAAGTTCCATTCCCCTAGCAACGGCTGGGTTGTATGTGAAAAATACTGAAATTGTGACACAAATTTTGCGTCACGGAAATTTTTGGTTGACCCCCCAGAGCAAAGACATATCCATGTCAAAAAAAAAAAAAAAAAAAAAAAAAAAAAAAAAAAAAAAAAAAAAAAATGTATCCTGGAGTATCTTATCACACGATCCATAGATCCATAGATATTCTGGCAGAAATTTGAAGCAACCACTGGCCGAATTTTGAAGCACTGGTAAGCTTTAATGTTGTGCTCACATGGTATGAATCAGAAGTTTGAACCAGATGGAAACGAATGCGTAACTTTTTTAGCAATTTCAAGTGAACTAATGGTTTTTGCCTATCTCCTCGTGCCTTGATTACCGTCTCTCACTGTCACTGCACCATCCATTTCACTATCACTCATTTCGATTATCGTAAATGATCACTTGAAATAATATAAAAATTCACTGATGAACGTATAGGTATCCGAACTTCACAGATAGCTAAACAAAAAGCAACAGGAGGGTCACGTAAGGTGTCTGGTTTCCCGTTGGTTGCTTGGACAAGTAGGGTTCGGCGTGATTCACAGCTCTGAACATGGGTGGATTCGGATGAAGTACAATAATCTACTGTATTGTTTTGACGAAATCTGTGGGGTTTTGCTAGGCATTGAGTGAAGAAAGTGGTACAGCTGATCACCAAGAACAAGAAACCGATGATAACTAAAAAAAATTTTTTTGTGACTTCTGGGGTTTTGCATGGCTCCTCCTCATTTATACCATATTTCATGTACGTAACTAGGCAGATTAAGATGGTCCTTATAAAGCATACCGTCAAACGGGGCTATTTGGGAAATGTTGGCCTTTCAAACTAAAATTACAACACTAAAAATATTATTTTTTCAAAATTCAAATTCTTTTTGGAAAGATAATGCTTTAAGCTATAATTCTGCAGTTTCAAATTTAAGAAATTGGAGGGCTCTATATTTTTTTTAATAGCGTTACCGAATTCGGAATACACGTTATTTCTGTTGTTCTTGAAAATATAACTCTTTGGGGCTACTTCTGACCACGTTCCAAGTTTAAAAAACATTTCTGATGAAAAAAAAAAAAAAAAAATAGTTTCAATATTTTTTAAAATTTAACGTCAATATCGAAAATACAATTTAAAATATAAATTTTCACTCTCTGAAAGACCAGGTTTGCTTACATCTTGTTCCCTCGTTTTTTAGCAACTTCCCACAACATATTTGAGCTAATTTTGTCAATATCAGCTTGTCAACCTTTGGACTTTAGTTTTCTTTAAGAAGCCTCTTCTTTAAAAATTCGACGGAATAACACAACATACATTCCTCCTTAGATTTGATGACCACAGAGCGAATTTAATTTATAAATTATATACATTTTCACAGATAACACGTGAGGTATCACTCTAAGAAATAAAAGAAGTCTGACCACCACACAAAAACTTGGCTGAATTTTTCCAATGAATTATCAAATCAGAACAGTTTGGTGGATCTTCCACCAAAATGGTATTGGCTTAGCAGGAAACGTTGGATCATTGTGACGGAAGGACAGTTACCTTACCAATGTGGGTTTGAAGGTATTGAAACAATGGATTTCCAAACTACCCCGACATTCTCAAATAGCCCCATTGGACGGTATAGGCTTTATAAGATTCTTCAGAAACCCGCCAATTTATATGAACTCGCGACGGTAAGCCATCTTATAGACGAAACTCTCGTAGTTTTTGCATTATTTCTCTCAGGAGTGTCTGTACTACTAACCGAATAAAAATATTATCAGTACAGTTATGCCTTACTAAATGTCTGAGGCTGATAAGCGTCTCAAACTTCACGTCCGACCTCCGAACTTCTCCCAACACTTGACTTTGAATAGGTTTCTTGAGTTGTGAAAAGGGGAGAAAAATAAAGAAAAAATATTTATTGATGGGAAAACATTGTGACTTTGAATTCCCAAGGTTTGAGAAAATTTCTTCAATAGGATATTTGCTTTCAGTTATTCAAAAGTGCAAACTCCAAAAGATTGATAATCTGAAAAAATGGATAGAGCCTCCTCACCTTTTTTTCATTTTTCTTCAGTACCTGAAAAGTTTTTTTTTTCCAACGGTAGGCTTGGCTTGTGCTGTTGGTTAATGTCTAGGCAATTTGCCCATAATTTTAATATTGATCTGATAATCTAAATTTGTGGTGTCAGTTTATATGCCAAGAGTCATAAACTGCGTTTAAGGAGAAAAAAAACCAATACTTAGGTACATAAGCAGTTTGTTTTTGCTGCTTATGTCAAATTATTTGCAACACACATGAGAACAGAAATTCAAAGCAGTGAACTTACTCTCAGCCTTGTGGTGCAGTTGGGATTTTGGAAGACGGTGTAGGAGTCAAAATAAAGCCAAATTTTGTCAGTCGGGAGCCCTTGAAACCTGTACCAGCAGGTTGTATTGGGGGCCAACGTGTGACGTGGGCTGAGGACTTCTCCTCGCCTCTTGGCTGTGCCATTCACTATGAATTCGCATCTGAAACCAGAAAAAAACACACTTGTATGGTGGAATTCCAGTCCTTATATAGGCAGTGTTGGGCATAATCTTATCGTCGAATACGAATACGATTGTAATCGCGATAATTATTCGTTGATTCTGAGTCAACTGCGATTATATTCGTATTCGTGTAATTGTATTCGTCTGTTGGCGATTACATGAATACAACCCATAAAAATGCGTCACGGTCATCAATTTCAATAGGGCGTCCCTCTTATAATAAGCGAAGCCTTGCTAATATTACCTAGGTTCAGAGGGACGTCCTTAAAGTGAATTCAACGATTGGATCCCAGCCTATTTGTCTCCACTCTATTTCAATAGGATGCATATTATAGGAGGGACGCACTATTGAAATTGATGACTGTGACACATTTTAATGGGTTGTATTCGTGTAGTCGCCGACAGACGAATACGAATATACGAATACGAATATAATCGCAGTTGACTCAGAATCAACGAATAATTATTGCGATTAAAATCGCATTCGTATTCGACGATAAGATTATGCCCAACACTGGTTGGTAGGTTTTGAGGCAGAGAATTGTTATAGGCTTCTCACATGAAAAAATGAGCTCCACTCACCAGAATTTTGAAAAAACCTAAAACAACTGGTTGCCAATGGTAGATGATGGTGAAAGAGAACCCTATAAACTCAACTAGCATCTCTAATATGCTCAGACCAAAGCTCTGATGAGGCCAACAGGCGAAAGTAATGAGCTAATAAATCATTCTACATATGAGAAACCTATCAAAATTCCCTCCCTCCCAACCTACCCATCTATAAAAACATATTTGAAATTGCAGTATAGGTGGTTGGTCAAGAACATATATCTGTATATTGGTCGAAACATTGTTAACAAATAAAGAACGACGTGGTGGTGAAACCAAAAAATGAAATTACTTATACTTATTACAAGATTACGATAAACAAGTATCGAATAGCATACCTATCAATAAATAAAATTATGAGAATGGGCGTAGATGGGATGCATATTTATTTTGATAACAGTTGTATTAGGTTTAGGTAGGAATCATACCGCCTCTCTAACAATAAAAATATGAAAAACCGTAATTCGAGGAAATCATTGAGGGGCGAAATTTTATCTATATATTATGTCGGTTTATGATGTTCCGGTATGGTTCCTGATGAACCTTAAAGTAAGCAGAGAGTGTGATGTGAACCTGAAAACTATGAAGATACGGAATTCCTCTTTTTCGCAGACGTAAATAAAAAAATATGGTTACTGACCAGTTGAGCGCAGGTCTCTAGCCAAATATATGTAACTCCCGATTATGTTAGTAAAAAAAAGTCACTTAACATGTCTAAAAACGGCCAAAAATGGTTAAATTTAGTTTTCAGCAGAATTTATGTCAAAACAACATTATCAAAGAATAAGTAGGACATTAACAATTTTTAACACACAATTATGCTGAAAAACGTACTTACATTACATTAGGTACCTAGGTAATATTTGCTTAAAGATCCTTAAAGACTGCAAAAAAAAAAAAAAAAAAAAAAAAAAAAAAAAAAAAAAAAAAAAAAAAAAAAAAAAAAAAAAAATCCACAATCTTTTTGTATTGCCGAGTTTAATTTAGTATGAGTTTTTATCTTTAAAATTGTTTTTTTTTCCACAATTCTTCGTACTCGAATTCCTCAAATTTCGATACAATTTGATATATATTATAATACGATAGGTAATTTAAGAAAATTCGCTCATTTGACCATGCTGCATGACTGGAACTTTTTATTACGGTTGTGCTCGATTGGTGGATCCCTCAAGAGAGAAACGTACGTTCAACTGGTATATTGGCAGAAAGGGAAGCGCTAAACTGGTACATTTGGGCGGTAGAGGGGGTGAACACCGAAAATAATAGGAATAAATAGACTTGTTTACTTGGTAGTTTTGGCGAAGTCGAGTGAATCGCTGTCGGAGTAAATTACGTTGACGCGGAGGGAGAACCCGTGAAGAGGTTTGTTCCCTTCGCGGGACGGGACGGCGTAAGGCGACGACTTGAAGACGACCAGCATCGTCGGTGCTCGGGCGACGATGTGAGGGAGCAGACCTCCTCCGCAGTACCTGCAAAACGAGCGAATCCCATCAGATGGTTAATGAGTGTCATTACACGATCTCAAATTTTTTAAGCAATCAAACCAAATGAAATGCATTCTCAAAAGAAATGAAAATGTATTTATTTCTGAAAATATTACAAAACAATTCAGCTACAATAAATGAAAGAAATACAGTCTCCCTAATGGGTGATACCCGCGACAGGGAAAACGAGTTTTAGCAATGAGCCCGTAGGTTCTTAAATATCACTTTTTTAAATTCTTAATAAAAAACTGATTATATCATGCTGAAGAAATAAATAAAGTGCCATTACCTAGGTATAGATATTACAATCTAGATGATATTACATTTACCACGAGTATTTCAATCATTATCTTGTGTTTTGAGAAACCAATTTTTCAAAATTTTATGCACTTGATCTATTAACTTATTTTTAACGATAGAAGGCAGATTGTTAAATAATCTGATTCCAGTTAAAAAATATGAATTGAAATAGGCAGTTGTGTGCACATGTGGTAGATAAAATTTGCATTGCGATTGAAACCTTTTTTTTTTTATTTCATGAATGGGATACGCAAACCGCTTCTCTTTCAGAATTTGTTTTACATTATTAAGATACATAAGATAACATAATTTTAGAATTTTGAGTTTACGAAACAGTGGACCAGATTGTTCTAAGAATTTTCTTTTTGTAATAACTCGAATTAGAATCTTCTGGCAAATATATACTGGATTTAAGGTTGAGGCGTAAGCTCCACCCCAAACTGGCAAACCATAAAGTAAAACTGACTGAGCCAATGAAAATACATTATACGCATGAGGTTAGGAGTTAAATAAGTTCTTAAGTAGGAGGTAATTGACTTTCCAACTCATATTAGAATCTAAGACAATACCCAAGTATTCAACACAGACATTTCAGCCACCTCTGGGCAACTTGTACTTGTACTTGTACTTGTATTTTCAAAAGAAATGTGAGGGAAAATGTCCGTTATCCAATCAAGTTGTTTTGAACCAGCGCGATAAGGCACAATAGACCTGGCGTCAAGCCGCGCGGGAGGAAAAAATTGTGTCCTACGTGGAAACGCAAAAACGCTCCGTAGTTTAGCTAGTTAACCTGTTCTGTTCTCATCACCTGTATTTACAACTTCATTTTTTCAATTAGATTTTGCATGCATGCAAAACTTCATTTCGTCGATCAACAAGTTTGAGCTGCTGGTCAGCTCAACGGCTCTTTTTTATTATTTAGCTGTAAATAATTTTAAAAAAAAGAAGGAAATCAGCCGAGGAAATATTTAAAAGCCGGAGCGAGTTCGGTGAATTTCATCACTTATACTCCAATAATCTTAGTAGAGTTTCTGAAGATTTTGTGTGATAATCTTCCATAATGGAGTTTCATCATACATATAGAAAAGACCTTTCAATTATCACTAATTTTAGTGATTAATTTAGATCAGTGATAATTTAAAGGTCTTTTTTATGTGCTAAAACCTTCTTATACTCCAAATAAAGGGAAAGTGTATAACAATTTAAATCATATGCAAGAATGACAGTAAAAAATTTCGATTACATCGTGAACAAAATTAATAAGAACTTTACCATTTATATTCAACAAGAATTTTAATTCATTAAAATGATTAAAAAAAAAAAAAAAAAAAAAACTACAAATATTTGGTGGAATCCAAAAGTTTGTTTGTATGGCAGAATAATAGGAACTACAGGAAAGATTTCTAGAAAAATTGTTCAAATTTCAAAACAATCAAGCATAAATATACTCTGAACAATTGATGAAATTTACTCACATGAGCATGACTCAAAGCTCCGTATTTTGTTTTTACCGTCTAGAAACACTCGACAATATATTGTAATTTTCTTCGAAACTGGGGATCTCCCGATAAAGGAGTATAATAAATGTTTCTATATCTGGTAACTCCATTATCACAGAAGAAAACGTGCGGGAAAAGTACGAAAACAAGTTCAAAATATCGAAAGAGGTAAGAAAAACATTATATAAACGCGTTTGGCGAGCGGCGAAAGCGATAAAAATCAAACTGGTTTGAAAATCAAACCGAAGCATCGCGTCGCCGCGCGGGCAGGGCCACGTGTCAACTTCCGCGGATTTCATTGGTCCGCCTTCTGAACGCGTAAGCGTCCGAACGTATTGACGCGTGCGGCAAATCCACGTAGGACACTGCGTATGGAATTATTATAATTTACTAATACATCCAACTTTTACTTACGTCAACATAAATTATTCTCTTATGGTCATCTTTTCTTGCTTTCTCTTTGATGTAATTTTCTATTTAGGCATTCTGCTTGCGGACATGATTATGCCTTTTTGAGTCTCGAGTCCTCTTGGCTCCTTGATAACCCAGGCTTTAGGAACCAATAAATTGACTTATTGATTTGATTACTTTAGGAGATTTTTCCAGAACGGGGTATATTACGTTTTACAGTGTTCAGAGGCTTATTTTATTTTATGTATGTATTCCTATATATATTTTTTTCATATGTAATTCTGAAAGCTTTTTAAAGCCTTCAATTTCTAGTAATTCCTTGTTACTTACTTATACGTTCTTCTTTATCAGTAAAATTTAATTGATTGAAATACCTCCAGAATAATTACCCGAAGCTCTGCTACAAGGGGAATCGAATACCTATTCGTATTAAGGTCCCCGGCAGACTGACAGGTATAGGACGGGTAACGCGGTGGATAGGTTGTGGTCGGGTACCTTCACTCTGGTGGTCTGTATGCTGGCAAGCTCGCATCTCAAAAATACATACCATCAAGTAGTCTTAGTAAAAATTCAGATTAGTTGGACATATAGGTCAGAATCATGTGTATAGTTTGGTGGTCTGGATACTCGCACCCTCCCACCACGTTGTAATAACCTTCCAATTCGACAGTGTCCCTTGTTATCCCTCGCCATTGGACCAGTTCGACCTTTCTAATTGGGCGGTCCTTCAACCACTGGACAGTTCGACAACACCCTTGTCGTCCTATGGTTCTCCACACATTAGGCGAGTCAAGCCAAGGCCATCACCATCCGCATCCCACCATGTCTGCGGCTTTCCATTCAATAACGAAGAAGCGAAAAAATGCGACCGGTGACTGGCTGTTGCCTGTCATGTGCTTCATTATGAGTGGAGACCTTTGGAAGGTGATAGTCGTGAGGTTGTGTTTGTCAAGCTTAAGTAGTTACCACATCACTGTTTCACGGGTCATTTACGTGTTGACCCCCACGGGTTGAAAACGAAAAACGGCAAAAGAGAAAGTAGAGAGTTCCTGGTTACCACGGTGTCTTGATTCGGTGTACTTGAATCTAGGGAGAACCAAAATTTTGCTAACAACGTTGGCTGTTACTTCGGTGTTTTATGTGTCTTCACACGTCGTCTCTTATCAATTTTATAACCTGAATCTGATTCCGAGATTCCGTCATCTTGTATTTCTCCGACTCTGTTTTCCTTCATCCAGATCTCACATTCCATAATTTATTATCATGCGGTTTATTGTTCTGTTTTCGATTCGTAGTGTTCTTTGCAAAGTGAACCTTTGTTATCGGATAAGCAATTTTTTTTAACCTCTCTCCCAAAATTTTTTGGTTGCGTTTTAAGATACATGGATTTCAAAAATCGAATCGGTCCGTTGTCCGTCCTTCCGCCGTTTTATTTGTGCAATGAAAATCAGCGTGAAGTATTAGACTTCGTAAGCTTATATATCACGCTAGTTGATTGAGCAAAGACGAGCTCGACGTGTTCCAGGTTTACCTTGAAGACACATCCGTCCGACTTGTCTTGGCGATCGTTCGAGTAAGTTCTAGCTCAACTATGTTAGTAGTACCTAGGTAATATTGGTGTATGTAGATATAAAGGTCGGTATTAATATACAGATTATATGCATTTTGTGTACAAACTCACTAAAATAATACATGTTCGTATCTTAAAAGTTTAATGTTTGTATCATGAAAAAGGTAGATATGATTAGAATGAAATTATTTTATCCGTTTTTCGGCAAACCTTTATCCTCCGATTTGTTGACTAGTTGTTTTTTGGTACTCGATAAATGGACTGCTTCGAGTGAAAATAGGATGTATATAAATAAACTTAGTATATTCTAATATAATTATATATTTAATTTATTTTTTAAATAATATAGCTAATATATTAATTTAGAATAAACTTTATTATGAAAAATATGAACTCAATACGCTTAGCACTGAAACCTTCCTCGGGTTTATACATTCACGAGCGAAGTGTCGAAGACGTGGCAACGAGGACGTACTAAGACTCGATCTTGCGTTGCCAATCAAGCGGTCTCCTACTCACGTCGTCCACTTCTACTAATTCGTCAGCTGTCAGTTGTTTCCAGATCAGCTGATCATGGCTCACGGGCACCGTGTAAACTAAAAATGTGGTAACCAGGAACTCTCTAATGAGGGTACCCGTCTCGCGAATTTTAGGTGTGGACCCCGGCGGTCAGTTGGTTTTCAAGCTTCACCGTTGACCCTGCACGAAAATTGAACTTGCAAGTACCGCAAAATACAAGAGCTGGGTCTCATCACCATTTATAAGTCCCATACCAAATTTTCAAAGTGGTTATAGTCGGCCTTTGGTCTACCATTTTGTAATCCCGAAGAGGTGGCAGTGGCGTACGGCGAATGAGTACTGCATAAACATCACAATGCACCCACGGTGAAAAATATATCAAGGATACCTATAACAATAAACAAGGATATCTATTTCACAACTATGTATTTGAGTCCATTTTGAATCCCCCCTCCTCCCACTTTGGGCATGTAAGTCAGTGGCATTGACATGGACTATGAATGCCTGAGAAGCTTTTCATACTCATTTCAACCGTGAGTTAAATAGGAGCCATCCATACAACAGCAGCAAGAGGAGCATCATCCCAGAAAAGATATTGTGGAAAAACAGGCTTGGGTTTCAAAGTACATTGACGAAAACGAGAACGGTACCATCACGCTGTAAGTACAATTTTCTGACGAAGGTTGTTCGCGGAAGTACAGAGAGTCCTATGTCTTCTGAAGTGGGAATAAGGAAAACTTGGTTGTGGGTACGGAGGTCAATCGTAACCACTTTGGGACCGGGGGTCAACCGTGACGCGGGGGTCAACAGTGCCTAATAGTTTTTCAATCAGACCCGGGGGTCAATCGTGCCCGAGTGGGGGCAAACGGTGACATTTTCTTGCGGCCGGGGGTAAATCGGAATTCTACTGTCTGTAGAATTAGTAACATAAAAATCCCCTCGGTCTAAGAATGGCCCGTTCCAGCAAGGAGGCAAGCTGAATTTATTATTCCAGTGATTCAAGCTGCTTAACGCATAGTTCCCGCTCAGCCAGTGAGCTAACCGATAGATAGTTTTTACTTCCATGGTCTGACTGCGGGAGTAGAAAGGAATCTCAAGTCCAGTGGCTCATATTCGCCTACCGAAATTCGTGGTGATCGTTCATTAAGGTAAGCAATTAACTAAAACTTCGATGTTATGGTAGATACGTTAGAAATGCTGTGGCCGTGTTAATCTAAGCCTTGTGCTACTCAAGTTGAAGCCAGTTTAATAATCAAGCTCTGTACTATGCTGAGAGTACAGTTCGTCAACATGTAAGGCCATGCTTTACAAGTTCTGAACTGTAATAAATCTCTTTATTTTGCTTCACGAAAAATGAGCAAAAAATGATAATATTGCTTATTGCGTTTTCCATAGTGTTTGACTTCTACAAAGCATTTTTAGGGCAAATTACGTCCTCTCTCAGTCAAATTTTGTTTTCCCTAATCAAATTTTTTTGATTACACAACCCCCCAAAAAGACGTTCCGATTACAAAAGATGCCAAGTCACAAAATGCATATCATCCAGTTTGGGCCAAGCCAATAACCGGATCGCTGTCTCCTAGTACAGTGCATTCATTCCCTCCATCTTTTTGACTGCGTGTGGGAGTGAGACGCTTCTTGAAATCTGAATATTGAAGACCAAAAGAATATTAATTCCTCTATGTCATAATTTTTCATTATCATCTATAGCACTCAATTTATCGATAGTTCACTCATTAAGTATAATGCCAATAAGCCAATGTTAGAGTTAGGCTATCTCCATAGGGTACAGAAGCAAGCCATTTATAATAGGCTTTCATGGGACGAGGAAGCTGGGTAGATCTATTCATTTTGGTTAATATTTCATTGAATATTGAGTCTTAACGTCTTGTTTTCCTCCTCCTCCCGCCTTTTCGTTCTTCTAGCTAGTCACAATGGACGGAAAGTATTCACATCGATCAATACAAACCCGCAGTTACGCAACCAGTTGATTCAGCGCGTTCAGCCCCCGGCAAGGCGTTTGAAGATCTGGGAAGGAATGTTTCTCTCCAACGCCTCTTCGGAATCTGTCTGTAGAAATGCCGATCTCCTCTATATTGGGTCATTCTGACTTCATTAGAGTTTGAGGAAACTCCTTTGCGCTCAGTTATTCCTTGTCTTTTCAATACGTAACATTTTTCCTAAGTAACTTGTTATCTTGGAGTAACGAAGTTAAGATAACGAGATGGAATACTTCAAGGGACTGTCTTCAATAACATAAGTAGGTTTAGGTAAAAAGTTTTCTAAGAACTAAAGGGTGGGTTGTTTTAGCAGTGAAAAAATGAAAACCATAGAAAAAGTCGATTTTGAATTGAAACAGAGTAGGTACACAAGAGTTTAAAAAAACTATTTTTCACAATTAGCTCCATCATTCTCCCAGCGCGATGGAAAATGTTATATTCTGGTGAACTTGACAGATGCTAGAATTTACATAGACCCTAGTATCGGGATACCTATCGGTTAATAGGCCTGGGTACTTTGGCTAGCCTACACAAGATTTTACCACTCATATAGCCAGACCTGTAGATTTTGTATTAATGAATTTTAATTCGGGATATTCCGAAAGATAATGTAGATTACGTACCGGACTGCAGTTAATTTATTAATATCCTCCACTCGTTTACCTCTGTTAAGATGGCATCCGAAAGGCACTGTAGTCACCTTATGAAGTTAAAGACTGGAGATAGAAGACCTATACCGTTCTTGTTGAGGGTAAGAAGATATCAGTACCCATAGATCGTCTCAAACCAGCATTCACCACTGACGATGAACCAATTCCAATCAGCACAACACCACGAGAAAACCTTTTCACTCACTCAGCATTCGCAGCAGTACTCTCCACAACTGCCACCATCCCAAGAAAATATGCCGTACAAGACCGGGCCAGATCCCACCAAAGTTCAAGGATTAGAATTGTTATTAGAGGGTGGGAGTTGAAGCGGTCTACAGTTAATTTATTATTTTCCACCCTTACGATTCCTGGGAATTTGTTAACTCCCTTTGATTCCTTTGTCATATCACTGAGTTCACCATCCTTTAATAACATCAAGTAAGTATGTCATCACCCAGTTATTTTCTCATACTACTCTTTCGACCCGAATATTATAAGGACGTCTTATGTTAGTAAGATACTTTAGTATAAGTATCTTACTATTGACATGCCAACTCCATGTGATGGGTGTGGGTACTAACTTTTCACTAGAACATGCGCTAAGTTAAAAGACTAGTAACTAATTTCTAGGAGGCACAATGAAGTTAGGAACACCTTGGGAGTGCTAATAACAGCATTTGTTGGCTGTGTTGGGAGGAATGGAGTTTTTCGGGCCTCTCCTATTTTGGTTTGCAAGTTAACTTGAGGGACGCTCTATGATCGTGAAGGTCGACAGCGCCCTTTCTCAGCCCTTCATAGCGACTTCAGGAGTACCCCAGGGCTCGCATTTGGGACCTTTCCTTTTTCTTCTCCTTATTAATTCTGTCACAGAGGTTTTCTCCGGAGTTTCCTTCCTTCTGTTTGCTGATGACCTTAAAGTGTTCAATACCATCCGATCGAAAGATGATTGTCAAGTCCTCCAGGACAACATAAATGGTTTGACTGAGTGGTGCAGAACCAATAACCTTTCCCTGAACATCTCTAAATGTTATATAATGTCTTTTCGCCGCTCACTTCACTTCTGTAGTCATCCATATTGCATCAGTGGCCAGCAGCTAAATCGCTTTGAGCAAGCAAAGGACCTTGGAGTCATATTCGACACAACACTTTCGTTTTCCACACATATTGACTCTGTGGTCTGTCGAGCAATGAGCGCTCTAAGTTACCTTAAGAGGAACACCGCTGAGTTTTACAGCATACCAGCACTTGTATCACTGTACTCAATGATCGTAAGGCCAATAATGGAGTATTGCTCAATCGTATGGTCACCATATTATCAAACTTATAAGGATCGGCTAGATCGTGTTCAGCGGAGGTTCGTGAGGTACCTGGGTTATAAACTACGCATACCACAAGAAGAATATAGCTCAAGTACCCTAGCCGATCGCTGAGGACTCACCAGCCTTGAAGAGCGTCGCACTGTATCTGATATGCTATTCCTTTTCAACTTGTTGAACAACCGAATTGACTGTCCCGAACTCATCTCCGAAATCAACCTACATATTCCAGCTTTTTACTCCCGTAACCAACCCATTTTTCATATTCAATTCTCCACTACTAATTACCTGTATGAACAGCCTCTCAATAGAATCCCTCGTCAGGCCAACCATATACTCCAACGTAATCCAGCCTTAGACTTTTTCCATGATCAGCCATCTCGAACCTTCCGCTCAAAAATATTACGCACTATCCACCGTCCACCCTGAAAACTTCTGTCCACATCTCAGCTACAAGAAGTGTTTGTTTGTGATTTTGACTTTATAATTACACATACTCATTACACATCTATACTTATTTTCTTTCTTCTGTTACACCGATTTTGTTTCCTCATCAAGAGACGCATTTATTTTGTTATTAATATTGTAATTGGGCATCGCCCGTTTTGTAAATAAATAAATAAATAAATAAACAACAGCTTGGGGCAACTGTGATAAAGAGCCCACCATTTAAGAGACATCGGCGACCAATCCAGAATTGCGAGGGGATCTGGCATGCAGAGTGTGGGAACCACATAGGATGGCGTTATTTGACTTCGTGTCGGTGACACCGATGCCTCCTCATATGTATCCTGTTCAGTCCTCTCACTCCTGAGAGCAGCTGAACAGGGAAAAAATAGAAAATACTCCGATGCATGTGAAATGTGACACGCTTTATTCACGCCTTTGGTATGTTCTGTCGATGCTATGTTCGTCCCTCAGATGGCCGGATTAATGATAATGTTGCTGAGTGGCTACAAAAGTCTGGATGCGTCCTATGAGTATCATTGAAGTATATTTAAGGGCCCGCATCGCCTTTTTGGTAATTTGAGGCTCTAGTATGTGCCTGGGAGGCGAAAAATGGAGAGCGGCTGAAGATTTGCTAGTGTTTGGAGATGGGGCGGCCTTGCATTTGGCGTAATAGAAAGATGAACATCGTCTTGCTAGAAGACCATTTTATTGTTGTTGTCAAATCCTTAATTCGTTAAATATATTGTTATGGTTTAAGTATAATTAAGTTCATAGACAAGTATTGACTACCTATGACTATTTGACCACCCAAACCTGGCCATTGTCCTTTGTCCCCGAGCGTTTCTTACGGCAGAGTTGTTAAATTATGGTGGAATCGTAACTTGGAAATTCTCATTACGACCACTTATACGATTTAAATTCCAATAAACGACTAAGAGAGGAATGACGACCATCACCTATCTCCTTTATCAAGACTAAAAAAGAAAAGTGAGGTTTCTGTGCTCGGGTAGGTGGAACCGTAGTTACCATTGAATAACTGAGCCGAGGCCTTTTGAACGGCGAAAGAGTGTGATGAATGGAGGATGGCAGTCCTTTCGTTTCCCCTCGGAATCTGAACAATGGAAGCAGCAGTGTGGAGGTTCCCATTGTAAAGTCGCTTTGGAGACAATCTAGGAGAGTTTTTAGAGTTTCTTAACAGAAATATGTGATCGTCCATTTGTTGCAAGAAGAAGAGATATCTTCTCGTGAGGTCACCTATTATAGAGTACCGCACTTTATGCATATTGAGGGGTCTGAACGTAGCCAAATATTCGGATATGAAGATCAGGGATTCTATTGATGCGGAAGTATTCAATTTATAGGTTAGACAAATTCACTATAGCGACGGACAATTGTTCAAACCTCAAAGTATTACTAGGAGTTCAGCCTTATAATACATCAAATGTTTCATTCATACCAAATTTCAGACATTCATACATAGGTTTTTAGTTAATTTTTGTATGCTTGATTCTCTAAGTATTTTTAGGTTTGTTACATAGGGCTTCACGAAAATCCTTGATTTAATTGATAAATCAATATTTAGCCAATTTTCGTAGAAAATGAAGTTATTACAATGGCTCGGAAAATTTTAAAATCAACATTTTGGAAAAATTTCTTTATTGAAATCCGTTTGGAGGCATTCTGAAATGATTCCTGGATTTTAACGCTTTTTTATATGTATGTATATATATATATATATATGAATGATTAGTAATTTAGGAAAGAAATTTCACAGATAAAAGACGAAAGAAAGGAAAATCTAATATTTCGATGAAAATCTTGGTCACAGATATAGAATATAGTAGGAGAAATGATTGTTTTCTTGCGTCCTGATTGCTTGGGAAAAACTCGTATCCAAGGCTAAGATGCTGGCTGAAACGATTATTAATTTTTGCAGTGTTTAATACCTTGAGTTAATCGTTTAAATTGAGGCCAGGTGGTCGATTTGCTCCAAGTATTAATCTGTGAGCTCTTTCTGATTGCTGGAGCAATCTATCATTAGCCGTATCTGGCAACTTTCTTAAAACTTTCACCCCAAAGCACTGGTCGAACGTGGCATTATGGGACGTCGCATGTGTTTTAACTGGGAGTTGCTGGGTTTGGGTGATAGATGCTCTGTGATTGTTCATGCGCAGATTGAATGTGGTCTTTTATCTGTGAAATTTCTTTCCTAAATTACTAATCATTCATATATAGTTCAGTAGAACCATCAACTTGTATAAATAAATATATATATAAGTGTGTGTGTGTGTGTGTGTGTGTGTGTGTGTGGGTGTGTGTCATTCCAGACGATAACTCTCCTTAGGATTGAGATAAAAATTCCATTCTTGCGCCAAAAAATCAAGCTTTTCAAACGAAAGGATGAGTTCGTTGGCAAGCACTTTTGGAGCACATTAAATTGGTCAAATTTCGAAAATGTTACTAAAAAAAAAAAATCGCCAATAATGCCTAAAAACGGCTAAAAGCTATGTTGTAATGTACTTATACATTTTTCATTCCCTTTTGATGAAATTTTCACGAAATTTGCTGGTTCGGCTGAGAACAGTTCTCTCTCATTTCATCACTGTATAATCGATATATAAATTAACGAAACATCAATCAAGTGTAATTTTCTCATAGCACTTTCTCATAGATCTCTCAAATTCGGTGGATAGTTGGGAAATGTCTTGATGCCCTAAAGTACCGTTTGAAGTGACTTTTTTGTGGGTTATCTGATCATCCACCCACCCCCAGCACTCAAACAGCAACCATAAAATTGGGATAATTTTGGGCAATCAATGCAAAACTTCTCTACATTATCCTTTCTTCCAATAGTTCAAGGATTCCATGTCTAACATTGTGCTACTGAACACATATATACACGTATATTTCATGAATGGCTGCCCCTAAATTCGGTTTTCTGATTTGGAATATGCACACCTTCATATCTTAGTTGGATTACGTAGTTTGGGGGCGTCCTCAAGCGCCTGGTATGGCTCGTTCTCGAAGGTTCTGTGACGTAGAAGGGCTTTTCCCTTACTACGCATTACGAGATTATATTAGTCCTGCAAGGGTGACGAGGGCTTCAGTCTGAGATAAACCTTCACGCGCGCTATTCTTCTTAATGAACGTTACATAGTATTGTGCAAGCAGTGTTTTTTTCCCCACTTTCTGATTTTCATTTAAATCATATCATGAATCGGATGAAGCCGCGCTCACAGGGCCAGTGAAGTAAATTTCAGTGATAAACCCCATAATGAGTGATAATCTAATCACTGACAGTGACAATAATATAGTGACGAAATATATCGAAAAGTTCCGATATTGGCCATTGCGACGGTTGGGAGCGCCAGAAGATGACGTATCTTCAGATACTTCTGCTATTTCCCAGGGATCTATTGCTCCACTGGTAACCGTTCCACCCTCAGTAACCGAATAAACGGGCAGCCATCCATGAAATTTAACAGTAATTTGTGACTGAGTTCCCAAGTTTTCATTCTAAATAATCTATTCTTCATGAGCGTATGTTGATACATAGGTGATTACACGCGTGTGCAATTGTATTTCTGTAGCACTCAAATGGAACGAAGGACGAGCAGGGACAGATCGAAGACTCATTACCCTGTGGAAGTTCGCACGACTCTCGAGTTCCCGTTGAGTAGATTGTACTCGCATATACGAGCAGGTCGGTCTCTTATACCCAGCGGTTGTGTGGAGGCGCTTACTGCCGGTCGAGAGAGGGGAGTGAAGGCAAATGGTTGTTTACTTTCCGCCGACACTTTGAAAGGTTCCTCCACCCTCCGACTTCCCCTCTACTTGTAATGCTATCACCCGTAGTGGCGCAACTACTGAGTTTCCTGCTTAGTACTGTAGCGAGGGTTGACATCACCACATAGTGTAACTACCTCCAAACTTAGTATAGCCTCTTCGTGAACCAAACAGTGATCCCCTGTTGTGTTGGATCTTTGCAGTCTAAATATCTCAAATCATAAAAATTATCATTACTAAAACATACCTATTTAAAACTACATTAAAAAAAAATAAAAAAATAATAATAAATGAATAAATAAACGCTGGAAATTGTCACTTATTGGTTAATAATTCATTGTAATTACTCAACGACCTAAAACATCTGGAACCCCATCTGAGTGTTGAGTGTGTGGTTAGGCAGATGAGGGGTTCTCCCACCCTTAGCGCGCAACCAGCATACTCCTGTAGTAAAGATATGTGCTATGCTATGCTAGTATGCTACTGAATGCTATGTTAATTCTATGTGGTATTATTGTGATCAATGGTTTGAGAATTCTCTCTTTTTTACATGTATTGTGAATTTAACTTACAAGTGACTGAATTTGGGTTGAATGTTAAAGCTTACTACCTAACTAACATTGATCCAACTTTATACTTGTACAAATTAGAGAGTGGAGTGGAGGACACAATATCGTTGTAGATCGAGAAAGGAAAGTACCTTAAGTTTCCCTTCACTCTCAATGCAACATGTGAGAAAGACAAGGTTTGGCAACGACTATCACTGTTCGTCCTGTTGATTGGTACCACAGACTTCGGTACAATGTAGACAGGAGAAGTTTCGAATATGGATGGTCGACTTGAATCTCACCTTTCTTTTATACCTGTACCCCTAATCTAAAGCGTGTGTCGACCGCCAGATAATCGAGATGGGTAATTAGACTGGGGCAGAAGCTTGTATTTATTTCGGAAACCCCAACTAAGGTACAATAGTTAGTGACGACTTTGTTATGGAGCTGACTGACCATTTATTGGAATCCAAACCTGTGTTCTTTTATCAAGTATGTGCCTTCAATAGTATTAGGGAATACTTTTTTTAACATGTTATTGGAGAATGTAATGATATCTCTGTTGGTTCTGCAACAACGGTCCTTCCCAGTAGATCTTGAGGTGTCAAATTCGGAATTCTGCTGTGGCAATAATATTTGGTACTCAACTCTTTCAATGTGTACGAAATAATCGAATATACATGTCAAAACGTACTATGATGGCAGATGGCAAATAGCAGCTAATTTTGAATTCTACGATTTTCAATTTTGAAGGCGAGTATACATATATATTTGTTCAAATATCTTGTTTTTGGTAACGTGCAGATTATTTTGAAAATGGTAGCACGTTGTTGAAATTATCCTACTGACATCTGGCAGTGTGGTTTGGCCCACTATTCTGTACATGAATTTAGCAATTATAAGCACTGCTCTTTTTAACTATTCAACTGTACTAAACATTTTTGATGTACTGCGATCCAGATAGCATGACATTAACTTTAAATGATGAATAATAAACGATAAAGTATAAACACAGTGAGAAACAAAGGGAAGCGGCACATGGCTCCCACACAGACTGGGTGAAAGTTGATTACGGGCCTACCGCAAGGGCTCTATACTCAATTCCAACTCGCCCAGATATCATTCATGGAATTTCAAGTTGTTGGTAAAGACCGCTCGTCTACACATTTTACTGTTTTTTCTGCGACCTAAAGACTATTCCCCAGCTACCATTCAACTCTGTACCTACCCACTCAACTCTCCCAATGATGGATCATTCAGAATTTCAGCAACGAAGTTTATATTGGAAAGAATTTAGCCTCAAATCTCATTTGCACCCATAATTATTTTCGTTTCAAGGGAAGAAATGTATTGAGAAACCCAAAGAGTACGGCTGGTTTAGAGTATCGGTGGAACACGGGTGAGTGCGTCGGTCGTAGTGTGACCACCAATAACTAGACTCCGTACTATCGCTTTTCTCTTTTTGTTAGGCGGATTTCGGCCTTTTTTGAAAAAGTAAAAATCGGATGAAGTCCCCAAACGTACCTACCCGCAGGATAACAAGTGAAATCTAAAGTTGAATCGGAGTTATGTTAACGTCAATTTGTTGCCAAGGTTGCAGCACTAATGGAATTGAGGCAACTCCAGGAAAGCTTTGAAGTAATCGAAAAGGCAGAGATTGCCTTTAGTGCTGCCTCGAGGTGTGAAAAATGTAGATTCTTGCACCTTTGAGTTGTTTCAGACAATTTCCTGTTCACACAGTTCGAAAGCATGGGTTTCCTCCTGATAAATGGAAGCTGCTTGTCCAAGTGGCTTGGATATTGTGTAATTGGGGCCTTTAATCCCCGATCCAGTGGCACCATTCATCATGGACCCATCCGTGCACCATAATACTGAACCTGGCTCAAATTGAGGCAGGCCTTTTTTCGAGAGTGCACGTTCATCAATGATCACCCTATAGGATAGGTCAAAGTTCTTTTTTTTCAATATGACGTTGAAAACTCACATATTCACTGGTTCTACTTTGATTTTTTCCAATATTTTCTCGTGGCTACCTTCATGTAAGGGGAGACTTTCCGAGTCAGCATTCTAATAGCCCTCAGATGGGCTGTGAAGGAGTAATGCCTAGGAGATCCTACTGTGAGTTGTATTCATTGCCCCTGTAATGCCTTTGGAGTTTGTTAAGCTCAACCTGCGCTGTGGATTGCCAGATTTTTCGTCACCATACAACTAATGCCAATGTATCATGGGTCTGAAGATAGCCTTGCAGGCCCATGGCATCACCTTGAGGGTAAGCCCCCATGTTTTGCTATGACAGAACCACAAAGCTTTTCACTCAAATTAGAGTATCTCAAATGCTTGTTTCATATTATTTCTCTTCTTCTAAAATTAACAAGTTTCGAGGAAAGAAGCCAGCATTTATCCGTATGTATGTCGGGATATAAGATCTGTTAATACCGATGAGTTCAAAATCCATTCTACGTTTATTTGAAAACTAGCTGATTACAAGGGCGCTGCCCCGGTCGGGCTGCATAAATAAATTGGTGAAAATAGACTAACTTCGTACCATAGCTAAACTTGGTGAAGGAATGAATTAACGTAATAAAATGAATTATAACAATAATTTATTGAGTTCAATAGTTTATTGGGATAAAATATACATAGAAAGAAAAGAAACAATTCACATCACTCAGCCTGTCACATAATTCGTTTCTTGATGTTCCAGAGCCTATCAAAATTCAACTTCCTGCAGCGAAAAGGAGAGATTTTATTCCACTTATCAGATCAGGAAAAACACACCATTTCAATCGTCTCCAATCGTGTTGGTTTCACCATTCCATTCCAAATGGTTCATCATTCCATTCGTCTTCTAATGTCTCAAAGAGTTTTTCCTATCGAATTTTAAATTTAGCTCACTCAGCTGATCAGGACGGAGCCTATCACAACACTCGTCTACTAATGTCCCACAGATCTCAGAACAGAAGGGAGTTTAGCTCACTCAGCTAACTAGAGAAAAGCCCGTCATTTCAATCATAGTGTAGGTAATGTTCCTTCCAGTCATCCTATGAAATTTATCTTCCTATGGTGAGCGGAATGGTGAGATTTTAGCTTACTAAGCTGATCAGGATCGATCCCATTTTTCCATTCGTCTTATAGGTAATATCTTAGAGATTTTTCCTATTACACTTCCACTTTCTAGGGTGAGAATTTAAACTTCCTAGGGTGAACAGGAGATAATTATGTTCACTCAGCTAATCAGTTCACTCAACGCGATTTTAATATAGCCTATGTTACAATGCAAATTATAAACTGTGTGCCAAATTCCATCCAAATCCGTTCATCCATTTTTCAGTTTTAAATTCTGTAACACCAAATCCAACTTTGTTTTATGTATATATGTAAATATAGTACCTATAAAAAATAGGAATTAGAACGTTAATTCAACAGAGAGTGTAAGGTAAATCGTGTAATGATAACTTTGATGGGCAATTCAACCTCTGGGATTTAACCTTCACATCCTATTTCAATTTCATAATGTGTTTTTGTATGTTTTATTTATTTTATTCTTCACGAATGTGAACTTTTGTTCTGTTTACCAATGCAATTTCGAGTATACAACCGTAGAAATGTTTTTCACACGTATGCGATTATTTTTATAGTATCAGTAACCAACCAAACCGAACGTACTGGTAACAAGAGTAAAAAGTACTACTTAGGATGCCACAGACGCAAAATATCTACTTGTATTTCCAAAAAATTTATGTGATTTCGAATCTGGAGATGTTGAAAAAGAAAGAAGACGTAGAAAGTAAAAGCGTAGAAAGACCGAACTTTGTTTGTTTGAAAATAGTATACACTCATTTAGTTCAAATGATTAATTCCCAAGTTCCATCCGTGACCTATAATACCTAGTAGACCGAAACACCCAGCCAACACTCTAGCCAAGGGTTCAAAGTAAAAACGATTTAGCTAATTTAGGGGGGATATTTAAATTCCAATGCCATTTCTCAGTTTTCTTCAAAGAATAACACATCCCCGAGTTTTGTGTGGGAACGATCCTAATACGGGGAAGTAGTGGTTGGAGTTTGGGGTCTCAGGGGGGAAATGGCAAAATTCCCAAGCACGGAGTTGGAAACTAGAAGTCCTACAGCCTGGGCTTTTCTTTATTGTTTCATTCGATTCAAGTTACCGATAAGAGAAAAAATCTAATCTGGTTGGTGATTGTTATACTCCCCTGAGGAGTTGGAGAAATCCCAAAGCTCAGGGGAGAGGGGGAGCGAGAGTAAATGTGTATGTGTAGGTGTGAAACCATTTTTTCTTCGAACTTTCCTTGAAAACTAAACTATTATAAAGGCTTAAAAATCGGCGAATGTTAAATTTTCCCAAATTCTAAAATCGAAACCAGTTTAGGAGCATGCTAAAACGCTCCTGTCATCAACAACAATAACCAACATATGTATAATTTATTTTAGGTGTATGTAGGGTTGTAGTTAGGATAAAAATTCCTTCTGTTTGAATTTTGTTAAAAGCCTGAAAACAAAGCAGAAAAAAAATGACAAAGGAATTATGGGTACGGCGACATATGGATAAATAAATAAATGAAATTTGGTCTTTCGCAGAGGATTCGACCACTTTGGACACTCAACGTGCCTTTCTGCTTTGAGCCTACAATTCAAAGTTCCAGTCATGCAGCGAGCGAGTGTCTGTAAATATTGTATTATATTTAGGTATGGTTAATTAATTTGAACTTTGTGTACTTTGATTGAAAATAAATACTTAACTATCAATTCTAAGGCAAAAAACTCGTACTAAATAATAATCTGCTTTCAAATAAAGATATTGAATTTTAAGAATTGTTTGCATTTTTATCGATTTTTTAAAATTTTCTAAGCACAGTGAAATTTAAGTATAGTTTTCGGAACAATTTTTTATGCATAAATTTTTTAATGCTCATAGTTCATAGTTGACACTTATTTTGAGTTATATTCTACAAAAGAAAAAAATAATAGTAATAATAATAAAATAAATGAAAAATAGATAAATAATAGTAATAAAAGAAAAATAAATAAATAATATTTAATAAAAAAAATAAAATAAATAAATAAATTTAACCATTATTAGCTGTTTTTTTTTGCAATTTTCAGAGACTTTTTTCAAACATGACTTATTTATTGTTCTCAAAATTGATGCCCTACAAACTCATCCTTCCTTTTGGAATGCTCAATTTTTCGGTTAAAGGACGGATTTTATAATTCAATCCTAAGGAGAATTTATGAAGGTATCCTGTGACGATAATTATAAGGAAATAGGAAGAGAAAACGCAGTCTACTTTTTGTTTTCGGGTGCGCTTTCAGGGAATACAGTGCCCTCTTCATTAGGCTAGAGGTGAACAAAACGCGATGTCCTTCCTTCTCCTCATCCAATCTGTCTTCCAACCAAGAAATCCTCCATCAGTTTGTCTCCTCAAGGAAAATTCCCACATCCATGTTTTCGTGAATACCAACCCAATCAAACAATCATCAAACAGTCACACCCAGTCCACGCCTCCAACCAATCATCACCATACACCTCTTACTAGGGGTGAGCCCTACAACCCGCCCTGCAATATCTACGAGTAAAAGGCGAAATCCTAGCGAGACTATGCGGCTTCCAGCTAACAATTCAGACAAAATCCGAAAAACAGGGACGCTAGACCCTTAAATATGAGAAAATAGAGAGTGAGTTGACTGTGAAGTAATATAAAAAAGATTAATGAAAAAGCCTTAATATCCAGGAATTGTTTTAGAACGCCTCAAAACGAATTTCCGCGAAAAAACTTTTGGGAAATTTTAAAATGAATCATGTTTTACCGGTGGGTTTTTTTTGCTCGAAAATGAATCAGAATTTAGCGCTAGCCGTCATGTTTTCTATTGATTTTCACGTACAACCAATGCGTTGTTAGGGAACTGTCACTCCCATAGTTTTCATTGCAGGAAAATAGTTAGCCACTTTTTGGAATCCTCCCACTATGATCTCTAAGCCGCTGTAGTGTCAAGAAAACTGATTTATTACGCTACGTTATTAACTAACATTGCTTCGGAAACATAATGAACTAATAATGCGAAAAGAAGGCACTACAAGGTAGGTACTATTGAATAGCCGTACATGTAAGCATTAGGCACTAAACGAACATTGACCACTAATCAGCTGATACTAAAGCTAATTTATACGCTATTTGTACCCCAAAGCTGTAATTTAGTTTTTAGACTCCTCAGGAATTGTAGCTGACAATGCATAGGCCCCGCGTCTCTCTCCTAATGGACCTAGAAGTCTGAAATTCGGTATGTAGCCTCTATAAGCATGCTGTGAACGATTGACAAATGGAGGAATCACCCAGAACAGCAGAGTGAGCTCAATAGAGAGAGAAAGCTGAAATTTGGTATTGAGAAACATTACGACGTGAGAAAAACATGATACATGATTTTTATTTATTGGTAGCAACAGAAAATCGACTGGTTGTAGACGACAGACTACGGTAAGCAAGGTTATAATAATAAATTACAAAAGTAATAATAACTGTCTATAATAAAGTTTTGGCTAATCTAAAAATGGTCCAAAAATCATATTTATTTTTATTTTTTTGTTGCCATTTTAATAGCTTTATTTTCTTAAAAAATTCGTTTAAATATGAAGCGTGCTTTCTCCGCTGGGCAATAAATTTTCAGATTGCATCACTTCATTACATTTAAAATATTCACGTTTTATGCGTGCGCTAAAACAAACCACCAACCGTTTCTGTAGACACGTTGCTTAGCGCAAAACCACTTTAGTCGGATCTCAGTGAACCCACAGCTCTAGACTGTGGTTGCCTCATATAACAGCAAGGCTTCCCGCATGATCCATCACCCCAACCATATCATTGTTGCTGTTCTTGAAGAACCTCCCACTCCCCAACCACAAAAACGTCTCTAACTAAAATGATGCCCAGGTCTTCTGGTTCCTCAATGTGATACCTCACCCGAGGCAGTACCACACCAAAATGTTGGATATACAGGGTATAGGATTGGATTTAATAGGGGAGGAGGAGGTAAAGAGATAACGATAATTGGAAGTAATTTCTACAATAGTACTGAAGATCGAGTTTCTGTCCGATTTCATGGTCAAGGCGGAAAATGGCATTTTGGAGAGGCAACAAAGAGGCAAGGAGCTCTTCATCACACCATTTCTATGTTGGATCTAGAACGCATCACCGGCATATCAATCAACTACCCGAAGATCAGACCCGATACAAACGATTTCCCGGAAGGAGGGCATGAACAGCTAAGAAGAGAGAAAGTGTAGAGTATTCCCTACTACAAAAGTTAAACAAATCTTGAAATTTCTCTCATGTTGCGCGATTGGGACTAGTTATTTTCGAAATTAGCTTCTTCCAAAGTGCTTCTTTCTTCCTTGGAATTTTTTAAAGGGACCTTCTGGAAAAGTTATCAGACAGTACTCAAAAAAATAGTGAAACGGTTATGTTTATGATTGTATGTTCCTGGAATGCTGTGCAGTTGGTTAAGATGCTGGGTCATTATTGATGGGTAGCTCGTCGTAGACTGCCGCCAAGGGAGATATGGACCGTTAAATGTATTATACGATTTTGGCATTTTCATGTCTTTAATTTGTCACCAAGGGGGAAATTCGTGTAGCAAAACGATTTTGCGTCACGGAAATGCGAGAAGTACCTAAATGTCGCGTAAGCAAGTTTCTCTCCTGTTCACCCCAAGATGTTGATATTTGATAGGAAGCCTTTCTGGGACATAAAGAGAAGAACGAAATAAAGGCCTAACTCCTGATGAACTGAGTGTAATAAATTCTCTCAAGTTACTCAAAAAGATGAAATTCGATAAAGCGCTTTCTGAGACAACAATAGCCGAATGAAATAAAACGGTCCATTTCTATTGGCTGAGTGGACTATGTTCCCTCCAGCTCACCCTCGAAAGTTTAAATTTTATAGGTAACCCCTCCGGGACAATTTGATGAACGGAATGACGGAGTGAGTATCATCTCTCCTATGTTCACCCTAGGAAGTTGAAAATTGACAGGGAACCTCTCTGGGACATAAGGAAACGAATGAAATGAGAGTCTCCATCCTGATCAGCCGACTGAGGTGAATTCTCTCCTGTTAACGTTTGAAAGTTTAAATTTGATAACCCCGCCAGGACAACAGCGGACGAAAGGAATGACGGAATCACTCCTGATCACTTGAGTGGGGAAAATCACTCCTGTTCACCCTAGGATGTTCGAAATTGAGAGGGGACCTCTCTTGGACATAAAGAGACGAATGAAATGAGAGTCTCCATCCTGATCAACCGACTGAGGTAAATTATCTCCTGTTAACGTTTGAAAGTTTAAAATTTGATAACCCCTCCAGGACAACATCGGGCGAAAGGAATGAAGGAATCCTTCCTGATCACTTGAGTGAGGAATACCTCTCCTGTTCACCCTAGGAAGTTCAAAATTAAAAGGGAGCCTCTCTGGCATAAGGAATCAATTGAAATTACGAGCTCCATCATGATCCACTGGGTGAGCTAAATTATCTCCTGTTCACTAGTTGAAATTTGATACGGTAACTTTCTGGGACATTAAGAGAGGACTGACATAATGGGTTCTTTCCTGATTAGCTGAGTAGGCTCCATTATTCACTCTTGTTCACTCCAGGAAATTGAAATTTGATAGGGAACCTCTCTGGGACATTAAGAGACGAATAAAATAACGGGTTCCATCCAGATCAACTGAGCTTAATTCCCTCTTGTTCGCCCTAGGTATTTGAAATTTGGGTGTCTCTTTGTTTTTCTCGCCTTTTGCTTCAAACGAGCTTCCCGGGTGCTCTACTTGTTCCATAAGAACTATAATTTATTATCCATGGTGTGGGTCGAGTTGAGGAAGGTTAAGATTCGTTTTTGTTGTTTTGACCCATTGGTGAATTTGGCGCTTTCCTGCTCGAACTAGGTTAATTTTCTTTGGTATTTTACATTTCCATATCTTTGCTATGTCCCCCCCCCCCCCCCCTCGGTGGAAAATTATTACAGTTTGCGTCACACATAGCGTAATGTGTAACAGAGTTACCTCCTGAGAGGTCCATCAAGCTCCCGTCAGAGCACCAGAGATAGCGCCGTCGGCGTTCCGTTGATGACACAATGGGCGCCGCGGTCTGTTCTCGATCTTATTGACAGCTGAGTTTGGCGTTGGATGGAATCCCAGGCAACTGGGAAACTAACCTTCCCCGAACATGGCTCATTAAAAGCTATTAGTAGGGGTGGTATCTATCTGACGGGATGCTGTTGCTCTCCTCTACCTTTTCAATGAGGATTTAGGCCCCCATTGCACCTCTGGGGGGGGGGGGGGGCACCTAAATCCCTTATAAATGGAAAAGCGGTTAAGCTAAAAATTAAATATATCACACAACGTTTCGTTATGACGAAATACTTCAATTGAAACAAAAATAATCTAGGTTTTGGCTTCGGTTTTTTTTGTTGGCTTGTTATAATCTTCCTAGACAACTAAAGGACGCGAGCGAGCATAGCGACAACGAACACAAACTAGATTATGGAAACGTCTCCTGGTGTTGCGGATTTTACGCCAAGTTTGTCAATCCTTCAGTCACGACCTCAACTTTTCCATCCCCTTACGCCATCCCTAGTTTTATAACACCCCAACAGAGTGCCTTACCATGGTCTTGCTGTATCCACGTACACAATACAAATAAGTCTAACCAATGTAAATAGACGCTGTCCTTTGTATTCCATATCATGTGTGGCATCCCTTTCGTACGTTTTGAGTCTGTTGGTTTTCCTGAATTTCATTTTCATTAGTGAGTGGTTTCTGGCGTTCAACTTCATCAAAAACACAAGTAAATACAATATTTTTGCTTTTTTACAGTGTATTAAGTAGTTTAGTCACAACGAATTCAGTTATAGTAAAAATAGCGCTGAAAATCAGTGACCTCCACCGGGGACATTCGTACCTCAACTCATCGCTTGAAACACTACGCATTTCGAAATTTGTGCGGCCTTCCTTTCTATTTTGACTACAGATTAACTATCAATAAAGTGCATTCTGATTTTTCAGAATGGCTTCCTGGTGTAGGAAAAATATTGATGACTGGTCTGCAGAGGAAATACTGAATACACTTGAAGATGGATTGTCCGATGTAGAAGGTGTGAACGATTTTGAGAGGATTGAAGAATATGAAAGATTACTGGTTAATGATCTTGGCAAAATAGATTGTGTGATCGGCACTGATT
Source organism: Adelphocoris suturalis (assembly GCA_030762985.1). NCBI lineage: Eukaryota > Metazoa > Arthropoda > Insecta > Hemiptera > Miridae > Adelphocoris > Adelphocoris suturalis. The sequence continues at coordinate 163,492,339 of CM061040.1, forward strand.
TTGCTGCCTGCCACTTGCCTACTATAACTTCATATGTTTTAAAATGTGATGATGACAAAATACAAATCCCCAACCATATTCCCTCTAGGTCAATGAATAAAAGTGCCGGTATGGAAAAAAATATATAATATTAATAAAAAGATAACCCGCAATACATCTGATTTATCATTTTGTGCCACCTCCGTTATGGTAACAGAGGTGCAAGAAATCCAAATTTCACAACAAAAAAACCCCATATTAAAAGTTTGGGTTTCCATGAAAGTCAAATTAGCGGCACCCCGGGAAGCACCTGAGAAAATACTACTACAATAACCACGTCTTTCAACGCATAGGCAATGCCCATTATTGGTCTTAACATAGATGATATGTTTTTAGTTTCCTTTGCCCTTATTGGTAAATCTGTATTTTGATGCTTTGGTAGTTGGTTTTCTCAATGTGTAGTCCAGCATGAAAAAAAATTCTTCGTTTCATGAAAATCCATTGATAACCATTTGGATATGAAAATACAGGGTCCAAAAACATATCCATGATTCAATGTTTTTCCATAAAGCGGAGAAAATTAGTACATACTACAATTATTATCTATTAATCAGATTAAAGAGTGAATTATAGTGATTGTAAGTGTGTGGTTAAATATCGAAGTCTATTAATTCTACGAGTATCATCTCGTAAAATTTGACTGTTTGTTGATGTAACCTTTAACAGAAAATAAACTATACCGTGTAAAAACGTGTGCCGTGCATGATTTGGCCTATCAATATCCAATTCCTTCTGAACATCATAATTTCAAGTATCTGTCCCACAGCTTCAAAACTTGAGTTTTAAAGATAATTGGGATGCTAAAGACATTTACTCCATTCAATCTTTCTTACAGAAGGTTTCAGCGCGATGATGAAAGTTTTATTTAAAGAAAGATTTCTGCAAACAATGCAAAATAAGCCTACATTAATGTGTATATTTTATTAATAATTTCTATAGTCCGAAATCAGCCAGAATGAGAAAAAATATTGCTAGACGTTAACAAAATGGAACGTTATAGTCAGAAAATATAATATCTGAGCACTTTGAATTCAATGGAATTGAAAACTTTAAATTTTATGGCGAAAATTTATTCTGAATAATAATAAAAGTATACTTAAGGTATACTATAAGCATTATGTATTGTATAAACCATTAAAATATATGTGCATCAAAACATACTTCTCAAAAGTTAGGTTTTCAATTCAAGACGTCACAGCTGAGTAAGTATATACAAGTAACGTACAGTACCTACCGAAAAAAGCGTTTTCAATAAATTTTAAGCATAGACCTTAAGAGTTTTGAGACTATTGGTTATAATGACCGCTGGCTCTAACGATCGATTTTTGAAGTCCCTTGGCGGGCGTTATAAATGATTTCTATATTAATTCTAGTCTATTAATATACGATTTAAATTTAGAAGTTGTACTTTTAAATGGAGCTTTTTGCTACTGCTAGGAAAGACGATAGTTAGTGCTACCTTGACTAATTAAAATGATATATTGTGAGCTGTACATGAGAATGGTTTAATAGAATACAATATAATAGAATTATTTATTTGAGTAACGATTAGGAACGGATTCAGTTTATTGTTGACAAAAC